>CM022301.1:291027231-291627231 GCA_011799875.1 Thinopyrum elongatum | reverse complement strand
AGCCTTGTCCAAGGAAACAAGACTGTGGAAGTCTATCAGCGCGAGTTTCTAGACTTATCTCGTTACGCTGAAGAGGACATTCCTACTGATGAACGCAGACAGGAGAAGTTTCGTGAAGGACTGCACCATGACATTCAGTTAGCCCTTCTTGTTCAAGATTACCCTGATTTCGCCACCTTGGTGAATAAGGCCATCATGGTTGAAACTGGACTTAAGAAGCACAAGGAAGCGTCCAGACGCACCCGTGAGTCGGGTTCATCTTCGGGCTCGTCTTCCCAGAAGCGACGCATCTGGTTTCCCAAAGGCATGTTCCGTTCAGCAGCTCCTGCGAACAGACCTTCTTATGCTGCACCACGTCTGCCACCTCCACCACCGAGACAGCCCCTGCCAGCTCCAGCACCTCGAGCTCCAGCACCTCGTCCTGACAGCGGACTATGCTTCAAGTGTGGCAAGCCAGGTCACCGTGCTAGAGATTGTTCTCAGAATCAGAATCAACTAGCTCTCCCTTCTGCTGGACGTGGAATTGGCCGTGGTATTCCTCAGCAGCGCAACAATAATGCCAGACCTTCTTATGGTCGTGGGCAGTACTACCACGTCAACATGTCTGGAGCTCCAGATCAACCAGATACTGTGATGGGTACACTTCTCGTTAATTCAGTACCTGCATCCGTTTTATTTGATTCAGGAGCATCGCATTCCTTCATGTCAGAACATTTTGCACGCATGCATGACATTAAATGCGAATACATGAACACACCCTTATTGGTACACACCCCCGCGGGTGGTTGCCGAACCTCTGCAGTTAGCTATAATGTTCCCGTTGAAATCGAAGGGTTGGAGTTCAGTGCGTCTCCCATTATTCTGAAATCGTCCAAGATTGACATTATTCTGGGAATGGATTGGTTGAAGGCCCACTATGCCTCAATCAATTGTGCCACCAAAGTTGTTCACCTCTTGCACCCCTCGAATGAGATGGTGAATTACCATGCTCATATCACTCAGAACGCCGAGGCTCAAATTTATGCCTTGAACGCGTTGAATGCTTCTCCGCTTGATGGGATCGAGAATATCCCAGTTGTCTGTGACTTCCCAGATGTTTTTCCAGAAGAACTTCCAGGAATACCCCCTGCTAGAGCTGTCGAGTTCGTCATCGACTTGAAGCCTGGCACCACTCCTATTGCGAAGCGTCCCTACAAGATGCCTCCGCACCACCTCATCGAGCTTAAGGAGGAAATTGAGAAATCCTTAAGGAAGGGTTTCATTCGCCCCAGTTCCTCTGCATGGGGAGCACCGTCTCTTTTCGTCAAGAAGAAAGATGGAACGAATAGGTTGGTCCAAGATTATCGTCCTATCAACCAGGCAACCATTCAGAATAAATATCCACTTCCCCGGATCAACGATTTATATGATCAACTCGCTGGATCTTCGGTGTTTTCTAAACTCGACTTGAGGTTGGGTTATCACCAGATCCGTGTTCGCGAAGAGGTTAGTTACTCGGTCGTGGTAAGCGAGGGTGATTCCTCCTACACCACCCCCGATAACGACGTCGTCGCGCAACTCCTCAAGGTGGACCTCGAGGGTGATTCCTCCTTCGTTCACCTTGATGATAACATCGAGCGGGAATTCCATCGAGGGTGATTCCTCAGGGTTCCCTTCGGTGTCAGACACACAGTTACCTTGGATATTATGACTTACACTAAACTATGATACTAAAGACGGGTCGGCCCTGAGGGGTACCCGCGCGAGCTTAACGCGAAGTGATGTGGAGTCGGGTTGACCTGGATGGTGCCCGCGAGATAACTACGAGGCGTGGCCGGGCATTCTTAGCCCTTGCCGCAAGTCCTCGAGACGGGGCGACGGGGTCACATCGATCGTGAGTCTCTGCTTGTTTCCGCGCGCTCCTAAACCACTACGGTTTGGATATTTGATCCGAGGGGCCTCTGGCCCGATAGCACTAACCATCACGTGGGCATAGTATGGGCGTTCTGCGTCGTACACATCAGCCGAAGCTTGTTTGACGTCAGTAAGGAGCGGCGCACGCCGAGTTGGACTGGTAACGCAACCGCGCTTGTATAAGGGGTTGCTAGGTCTGCTCTCGGTGGCCCCGTAACGTGCAGGAGTTCCCGGGGCGATGGCCCAAGACCCCTGGGGGCATAGGTTTAGTCCGGCGTGCTGACCTCTCTTATAAGCCTAGGTCGGGTTGCGGCGTGTTGCTTAGCCGAGGCCGGGCATGACCCAGAAAAGTGTGTCCGGCCAGAGTTAAGTGAGCGTGGTGGGTAAGTTGGTGCACCCCTGCAGGGAAGAAACTTCTATCGATAGCCTGTCCTACGGTAACGGACACTCGGAGTTGTATCCCGATCGGTACAACTAGAACATGTGATGAGAACTGGATAGTACGGCTCTGGGATTGCTTTCTCGCAGGGAGTCGAGAAAGGATCTCAGGTCGAGGTTGATGATATTACTACTACTACTTTACATTATGTTCATCTGCTCTCTCTTCTGATGCTGCAAGACTGTCGAAGATTGTCGAAGATGCTAGTCTTCGATAGGACTAGGCTTTCCCCCTCTACTCTGGCATTTCTGCAGCCCAGTCCACATATACAGCCATTCCTTTGACAATGATGCATATGTAGTGTAGATCCTTGCTTGCTGAGTACTTCGGATGAGTACTCACGTTTGCTTTATTTTCTTTTTTCCCCCATTTTCCATTTGATGCCACCAGACGACGGAGCCCCTGAGCCAGAAGCCCCAGCCGACGACCAGTACTACTATCCGCCTGGCGAGTACTACTACTACGAAGAGCCGTTCGACGACCAGGAGTAGGATCGGAGGGTCCAGGGCAGGAGGCCTACGCCTTTCGATCGTAGTTTTTTTATTTTTACCCCGCCTCTGTGAAGGCTTATCTCTCTCTCTGTAATATATCTGTACTCAGATATCTAATGCTTCCGCTGACGCTTGTATGCCATCGAGCTTGTATTCGAGCCCTCGAGGCCCTGGCTTGTAATATTAAGCTTGTATGACTTTATTTTTATGTTTTAGAGTTGTGTTGTGATATCTTCAAGTGAGTCCTTAGGCTTGATCGTGCGCATTTGCGTGTATGATTAGTGCACGATTAAGCCGGGGTCGTCACAGGTTGGTATCAGAGCCGACTGCTTCTAGGTATCCCCCTTTCCAATTCCTTGGCCGAAGTTGAGTCTAGTGGTCGAAAACTGTTTTACTAACTTGGCTGTGTGGCTTACGGGCCCACGTCGCCAACTGGGTGGTATTAGGATCTTTTATTCCTCGTCTTTACTCTGGGATTCTAATCTCTCATCTATTCGGGTTTAATAAAATTTATTAACACCGACATTTAGGATCTCGTTAATTCTATCCACCCGGAGAGCTGGATTCAGTGCGATTCCCCTGTCATTGATCTGATTAGTCTGATAATCATTTCCTTTCCATTGTTTTGTTTAACCTTTCCTTTTGAGATCGGTTATATTTCTCAATGTCTTACGACAATCCTGAACTCCTTATTTCAGATGGATCGACTGTTTCCCCCTCGTCCTACGACGCAGCTCGTGCTTCGCACCTGTGCTCGAGACGTCCCTGGGTTTCCAGCTGTTCTGATCGCCCTCTTGATCAGGCTGGGATACCGCTGGTGCCCCGAGTACATGGTCTATGAGGTTTATCGTGAGTTCAACCAGGAGCAGTACTATGCTGATGTTCGCATCTACGATCAGCAGGATAACTCTGACACTGAGCTTCACCGTTTTCACGGTATCGGCGTGACGATTGAGATGGCAGTCCATGATGCCGCCTACTCTGCTGTCGCACGTCTCCGAGGAGAGCACAGTGCTAACTTGGATGATACTGTGTTTCGGTACATTCCGTATGCACCTGTTGGAGATGCTACTGGATTTTACACAGCTATCTGTGCCCCGTACGAGCCTCGTCGCTATGATCAGCGAGTTCTGATCCACTATGCTCAGGCTCTGGATCGCACTGTTCGTGCACTTGCTGTTGAGTTGTTTGCCACTCGAGCACGCTACTACGAGGCTATGACACAGTTGCTACCAGCTGTTCGTGCAGGGATGCATCCGGAGTACATTCTTTACCCGAGCAGGACTGAGATGCCATCAGGGATCGTCTGGCCTGCTGTGGGAGGTCACACGCCTGCACGTGGACCTCTTCTTTCTTCTCGAGACCGGATTCTGCATCAGAGTGCCCATGGAGCACAGGATCCTTCTGCGACGAACGTCCATCGTCCGCACTTGCAGTTACCCCGTTTCAGTGGTTTTCTCCGACGCTGATGTAGCCTTTGCTATGTCCCGTTGTGTACTTTCTTACCGCGTGCCTGCGCGCCGCCTAGCATGTCTAGCTTTTCATTTGCGCCGTTATGCTGCCCGAATGTAACCGACTATGTATGGATCTGTATGTCTTAATGACTACTTTCAGCATCTGTGCACTACTTCAATAAATGTCGAGTTACATCATGTTTATTGCTAAACACTTGCATAAGCTATTGCTGAAATACCCCTGTTGAATTAGCAGGATGGCTGACAACAATCCGCCACCGCCGCCACCACCTGATTACATGGCAGCGATGATGCAACAGTTTGAACTCAACCGCCAGTTTATGACGGGAATTATGCAGCAGTTCCCTCGTCCTGATTCTAATCAGCAGCCTTTCTCCATCACTTTGCCAGAATTTATGCGGCTCAGCCCATCCTTCTTCCGCAACACAGTCAACCCATTGGATGCCGATGACTGGCTGCGTGACATCTCCCATGAGATGGAGTCTGCTAGTGTCGCCGAAATTAACTATGTCACTTTTGCGACATACCTTCTGAAGGGTCCCGCTTCCCAATGGTGGGCCACTTACCGACAGACCCTGCCACCTGGTACTGTCGTCACTTGGGCAGAATTCAAGATTGCATTCCGTGCCCGCTACATTCCTCAAGCTGTCATAGCTCGGAAGAAGGCCGAGTTCCGTAGCCTTGTTCAGGGCAACAAGACCGTGGAAGTATATCAGCGCGAGTTTCTTGACTTATCTCGCTATGCTGAAGAAGACATTCCTACTGATGAGCGAAGACAGGAGAAGTTCCGTGAAGGACTGCATCATGACATACAGTTGGCACTGCTTGTCCAGGATTATCCTGATTTCGCCACCTTGGTGAATAAGGCCATCATGGTTGAAACTGGACTTAAGAAGCACAAGGAAGCGTCCAGACGCACCCGTGAGTCGGGCTCCTCTTCGGGCTCGTCTTCCCAGAAGCGGCGCATCTGGTTCCCCAAAGGCATGTTCCGTTCAGCAGCTCCTACGAACAGACCTTCTTATGCTGCACCACGTCTGCCACCTCCACCACCGAGACAGCCCCTGCCAGCTCCAGCACCTCGAGCTCCAACACCTCGTCCTGACAGCGGGCTATGCTTCAAGTGTGGCAAGCCAGGTCACCGTGCTAGAGACTGTTCTCAAAATCAGAATCAACTAGCTCTTCCTTCTGCTGGACGTGGAATTGGCCGTGGTATTCCTCAGCAGCGCAACAATAATGCCAGACCTTCTTACGGTCGTGGGCAGTACTACCACGTCAACATGTCTGAAGCTCCAGATCAACCAGATACTGTGATGGGTACACTTCTCGTTAATTCAGTACCTGCATCCGTTTTATTTGATTCAGGAGCATCGCATTCCTTCATGTCAGAACATTTTGCACGCATGCATGACATTAAATGCGAATACATGAACACACCCTTATTGGTACACACCCCCGCGGGTGGTTGCCGAACCTTTACAGTTAGCTATAATGTTCCCGTTGAAATCGAAGAGTTGGAGTTCAGTGCGTCTCCCATTATTCTGAAATCGTCCAAGATTGACCTTATTCTGGGAATGGATTGGTTGAAGGCCCACTATGCCTCAATCAATTGTGCCACCAAAGTTGTTCACCTCTTGCACCCCTCGAATGAGATGGTGAATTACCATGCTCATATCACTCAGAACGCTGAGGCTCAAATTTATGCCTTGAATGCGTTGAATGCTTCTCCGCTTGATGGGATTGAGATTATCCCAGTTGTCTGTGACTTCCCGGATGTTTTTCCAGAAGAACTTCCAGGAATACCCCCTGCTAGAGCTGTCGAGTTCGTCATCGACTTGAAGCCTGGCACCACTCCTATTGCGAAGCGTCCTTACAAGATGCCTCCGCACCACCTCATCGAGCTTAAGGAGGAAATTGATAAATCCTTAAGGAAGGGTTTCATCCGCCCTAGTTCCTCTGCTTGGGGAGCACCTTCTCTCTTTGTTAAGAAGAAGGATGGAACTAACCGTCTGGTTCAAGATTATCGTCCTATCAACCAGGCAACCATTCAGAATAAATATCCACTTCCCCGGATCAACGATTTATATGACCAACTCGCTGGATCTTCGGTGTTTTCTAAACTCGACTTGAGGTTGGGTTATCACCAGATCCGTGTTCGCGAAGAGGATATTCCCAAGACTGCATTCGTTACTCGTTATGGCTCATACGAGTACACCGTCATGTCATTTGGTCTGACGAATGCTCCCGCTACCTTCTCCCGCTTAATGAATTATATATTCATGGACTACCTCGACAAATTCGTCGTGGTATATCTGGATGATATTCTGGTTTATTCGAAGAACAAAGAAGAACATGCTGAGCACCTTCGACTAGTTCTGGAGAGACTTCAAGAGCACCAATTATATGCCAAGTTCTCTAAATGCGAATTCTGGCTTCCTGAAGTGACCTACATTGGACATGTGATTTCCAAGGACGGTATTGCCGTTAACCCGGAGCGTGTTCAGGCTATCCTTGACTGGACTCCTCCGAAGAATGCCAAGCAGGTCCGAAGCTTTCTCGGTCTAGCCAGCTATTGTCGCCGATTCGTCGAGAACTTCTCCAAGATCGCCAAGCCCCTGACTAATCTGCTCCACAAAGGCGTTAAGTTTGAGTGGACAGACAAGTGTCAGGAAAGTTTCCAGACCCTCAAGGACAAGCTCACTTCTGCTCCAGTGCTTGCTCCTCCTGATTCTCGCAAGGACTTTGTCATATATTGCGACGCCTCTCGTCAGGGATTAGGCTGCGTCCTAATGCAAGAGCGGAGAGTAATTGCATATGCTTCACGTCAATTGCGTCCACATGAAGAGAATTATCCAGTGCATGATCTTGAACTTGCAGCAGTGATGTATGCATTGAAGTTATGGCGACACTACCTTCTGAGTAATCGGTGTGAAATTTATACCGATCACCAAAGTCTGAAATACTTATTCACTCAACCGGATCTTAATCTCCGACAACAACGATGGTTAGAAGCTATTGCGGATTATGACTGCGGTATTTCTTATACCCCGGGCAAAGCTAATGTAATGGCCGATGCCCTGAGTCGCAAGTCATATTGCAACAACCTCATGGTTAGGCAAGCTCAACCTCGTCTTCACGCAGAACTGACTCAGCTGAATCTGCGAATTCTTCCCCAGGGTTCTCTTAATAACCTTGTGGTACAGCCAGACCTTCTGAAGGCTGTTAAAGAAGCGCAAGCCAAAGATGCTGAAATTGACTTGATGAAGAAGGAGCTTCACCTTGCTAAGTATCGGGATTTCTCAGTTGCTGAAGATGGTACATTATATTTCAGAGACCGCATCGTAGTACCTCGCTTCGAGCTGATGACTGACAAAGTCATGAAGGAGGCCCATGATACACCGCTGTCTATCCATCCGGGTAGTACCAAAATGTATCGAGATATTCGTCAAAGGTACTGGTGGTCTAGGATGAAGCAGGATATTGCTCGTTATGTTGCCGAGTGTGACGTTTGTCGTCGCGTGAAGGCAGAACATCAGAAACCTGCTGGAATTCTTCAACCGCTCCCTATTCCTCTATGGAAGTGGGATAAAGTGCAAATGGACTTCATCACTGGTCTTCCCAAGTCTCAGAAGGGTCACGATGCCATTCTTGTCGTCATCGACCAACTCTCCAAGGTTGCTCATTTCCTACCTGTTAAGGAGACTATCACCGCTAGCCAGCTAGCAGAACTGTACATTGCCAGAATTGTTTCACTCCATGGTATTCCCAAGGAAATCAGTTCAGACCGTGGCAGTATTTTCACTGGCCATTTCTGGGAAAGTTTCCAGAAAGCAATGGGAACTCATATTACCTGGAGTTCAGCTTATCATCCCCAATCCCAAGGTCAAGTTGAGCGCGTTAATCAAGTGCTTGAAGACATGCTACGAGCCTGTGTTATATCCTTTGGTAAGAAATGGGAGGAATCTCTCCCGTATGCCGAGTTCTCTTATAACAACAGTTATCAAGCCAGCTTAAAAATGGCCCCATTTGAGGTTCTTTATGGACGTAAATGTCGAACCCCTCTGAATTGGTCAGAAACTGGGGAACGACCTCTTGTTGGACCGGACATTATTCAACATGCCGAAGAACAAGTCCGAATTGTACGGGAGAATCTCAAAGCAGCTCAAGACCGTCAGAAGAGTAATTATGATCGCAAGCGATTGGGTGTGATCTATCAACCTGGTGATCAAGCCTATCTTCGTGTCACTCCAATGAAGGGCACCCGTCGTTTCGGAATCAAGGGCAAGCTAGCTCCTCGCTATATTGGTCCTTTCCGCATCGTGGCTAGACGGGGACAGGTGGCATATAAATTGGAGTTGCCGCCACAGTTCTCTCATATTAATGATGTCTTCCACGTGTCGCAACTCCGTAAGTGCTTCAAGGAATCCCCGCACCGTGCAGTGGATCATGAGATGCTCGAGCTACAAGATGATCTTTCCTATAAGGAGCATCCGATCCGCATCCTCGACGAAGCTGAGCGTCGTACTCGTCAGAAGACGACCAAGTTCCTAAAAGTGCAATGGTCGAATCATACTGAAGATGAAGCCACTTGGGAACGCGAGGATCATCTTCGGGAAGAATATCCCGGACTCTTTCCTTCTACCTCCTAAATTCTCGGGACGAGAATTTCTTTTAGAGGAGGAGAATTTGTAACACCCCCTTGTAATGGCCACAGTGATCAGCTGTTAATAATGCCATGTCATCATCATTTGCAGTGCCAAATCATTTGGGTTAGTTATCCAATTCAAATGCAAATCTGAAAATCAACTCAAATTCTAAAGTGAAATATAAAGTTGTTCAAACTCTGTTGGAAAAATGTTCATTAAATGGGAAATAATCTAGGAACATTTCTAAAATTAACAGCAAAATGTTTGGAGTTGGATAGATGACTCAAGCAAGTTGGAACAGACCTGAAAAACAGAATATTTGATATATTTAAAATCATAATAAATTCAAACAAACTTCAAATCAGTCCAAACCACTTTTTGGTGAGAGATATTATTGCATCACAATATCTGGACCAACTCCCACATTTATCAAAAGTGCAAAAGAGCCCTAAACATTTCAGAACAGAAAGGAATAGAAATAATAAAAAATAATAATAAGGGAAGGGGCCACTGTGCACTGCCACTAGTGCACAGTGCCTGAGGCCCAGCCCAGCTAGCTCTCTCCCTCTCTCTCCGATGCCGTGTCAGCGCGCGCATGGCTGCGCCGGCACCGACCGGCCGAACGGCGACAGCGCGACCACCCCACCGACGGGCGAGGAGATAAGGACGAGCCATCCATCTCCCCTGGTCGCCCGCGCACTCTTCCCCTCTTTCCCACACTCGCCTCGCCTCTTCTTCCCTCCTCAGATCCGGTGGCCGGACGCCACCGTCGCCGCGAATCGCCGCCGCCGTGGCCACTGGCCTCCCCACGCCGCCTCTCCGTGCCCCGCAGCTCCGCAGGCGACTGCTGCTTCGACTGGCACCGCCTGGAGGAGCTGGGTGCCTCAGCATCGAGCTCGCGCCGTCGTCTTCCTCCTCGGTCGCCGCCATTCTTCGTCGTCTCCGGCGAACCTCCCTGCTGCTACTAAGCTGTCGCAGGTCCGCCTTGACCGCATGGTGAGCCGCAGTTCCTCCCCACTCCTTTTCCCCGCTCCATTTCGCCCGTGGCTGCCGTCCCATACGAACCCAAACCCATCGCCGCGGCACACGTCGCCGGCGAGTCTCCGGTGACCATATGGTCACGGGCGCGTGCCCACTAGCTTCGCCGCACCGCGTAGGGCTAGCCTATGCCATTCGTTTGAGCTGCTGCACACCGTGGAGTCGTTCCCGACGACCACCCGTACGCGCCGCCGTCCCCGCTCGTCGCCGGCGACGTTCCTGTCCAGCTCAGGCGAAACCACCGCCTCAGTTCGACGCGCGGGCGAGCGCTCGTTCGAACGCATCCAACCCCGAGCCAAACGGCCCACGGATGGCGAATTCCGACGGTGGCCCGAGCCCTCCGCCGTGTTTTGTGCACGCCGGCGGCAAGCCGCCGGTCACGCCACGCTGGCAGGCCTGGGTCCCACCCGGAGTCACTGCCTGCGGGCCCCGCTGCGCGCTTTGACCGCGTTGACCCGGGTCAACGCGGGTACTGTTCATCCACTCTCACTGACAGGCGGGCCCCACCTCCCTGATTAATTAGTTAAAACAAATTAGAAATAAAAATAAACTAATTAACCTAATGTCTCACTGACATGTGGGGTCCACCCCCTAATTAATCCTGGTAATTAAACTGAATCACTGATTAAAGAAATAGAGGCTGACATGTGGGTCCCACTGGACCCACATGTCAGGTTTGACTGGTCAACCGTCCTGTTGACTTGCTGACGTCAGCAGCACGCCATGCTGATGTCATAATTCATTTTCTGTTAAATAAAATAATTCCAGAAATTCAAATAATCTTTAAAAATTAATAACTTTTAAACCGTAGCTCGGATCGAAAAAGTTAAAACATGAAAGTTGCTCAGAACGACGAGACGAGTCTGATCGTGCCGTCTGTTTCTCCATCGGAACCTCCTACGTAGAAGAACTCGTAACTCCGGACCCGAATCCGACAGATGAATAGTGCACACACGTCGGATATTAAATCCCAGAATAATTCTAAAAATAACTAAAATGACTTAGATGCATATTCAGGCAACCCTGCACTGCATCATAGCATAGCACGCACTGGTGGCATATGATTGCATATTGTTTACCTGTTTCCTCCCCCTCTTCTCTCTCGATAGACCCCGACGCAGACGCCGCTCCGGAGTACGGCTACGTTCCCGGCGACACCCCTGAAGACCTTGCCCTTGCCCCAGAGCAAACAGGCAAGCACCCCCATTTTGAGCATTCCGATATCGCCTACTCTCTCCCCTCTTATGCTTGCACTAGATGTTACTGCTGCTATTACTATCCTACTCTGTTGCATAGCCTGTTTACTTGTAACCTACTTTTGATACATGCCTGTTATCCTAAACTGTTTAGCATAGGATGGGTAGAGTCACGACAGAGACCCCCACTTGATCCCGACTGCCCTGCTGGACATCAGAAGACCCGATCATCGGGATTGAAGACTAGACCATGGCACCGCACATCACTTCCCCTTAGTTGCCGACACTGCTGGGTTATCATCGAGTGCCGAGGGTGATACCTCGTCAGCACTTCTGATGTTAACCTTGTAGGTTAGTTACTCGGTCGTGGTAAGCGAGGGTGATTCCTCCTACACCACCCCCGATAACGACATCGTCGCGCAACCTCTCAAGTGTGAACCTCGAGGGTGATTCCTCCTTCGTTCACCTTGATGATAACATCGAGCGGGAATTCCATCGAGGGTGATTCCTCAGGGTTCCCTTCGGTGTCAGACACACAGTTACCTTGGATATTATGACTTGCACTAAACCATGATACTAAAGACGGGTCGGCCCTGAGGGGTACCCGCGCGAGCTTAACGCGAAGTGATGTGGAGTCGGGTTGACCTGGATGGTGCCCGCGAGATAACTACGAGGCGTGGCCGGGCATTCTTAGCCCTTGCCACAAGTCCTCGAGACGGGGCGACGGGGTCACATCGATCGTGAGTCTCTGCTCGTTTCCGCGCGCTCCTAATCCACTACGGTTTGGATATTTGATCCGAGGGGCCTCTGGCCCGATAGCACTAACCATCACGTGGGCATAGTATGGGCGTTCTGCGTCGTACACATCAGCCGAAGCTTGTTTGACGTCAGTAAGGAGCGGCGCACGCCGAGTTGGACTGGTAATGCAACCGCGCTTGTATAAGGGGTTGCTAGGTCTGCTCTCGGTGGCCCCGTAACATGCAGGAGTTCCCGGGGCGATGGCCCAAGACCCCTGGGGGCATAGGTTTAGTCCGGCGTGCTGACCTCTCTTATAAGCCTAGGTCGGGTTGCGGCGTGTTGCTTAGCCGAGGCCGGGCATGACCCAGAAAAGTGTGTCCGGCCAGAGTTAAGTGAGCGTGGTGGGTAAGTTGGTGCACCCCTGCAGGGAAGAAACTTCTATCGATAGCCTGTCCTACGGTAACGGACACTCGGAGTTGTATCCCGATCGGTACAACTAGAACATGTGGTGAGAACTGGATAGTACGGCTCTGGGATTGCTTTCTCGCAGGGAGTCGAGAAAGGATCTCAGGTCGAGGTTGATGATATTACTACTACTACTTTACATTATGTTCATCTGCTCTCTCCTGATGCTGCAAGACTTTCGAAGATTGTTGAAGATGCTAGTCTTCGATAGGACTAGGCTTTCCCCCTCTACTCTGGCATTTCTGCAGCCCAGTCCACATATACAGCCATTCCTTTGACAATGATGCATATGTAGTGTAGATCCTTGCTTGCTGAGTACTTCGGATGAGTACTCACGTTTGCTTTATTTTCTTTTTCCCCCATTTTCCATTTGATGCCACCAGACGACGGAGCCCCTAAGCCAGAAGCCCCAGCCGACGACCAGTACTACTATCCGCCTGGCGAGTACTACTACTACGAAGAGCCGTTCGACGACCAGGAGTAGGATCGGAGGGTCCAGGGCAGGAGGCCTACGCCTTTCGATCGTAGTTTTTATTTTTACCCCGCCTCTGTGAAGGCTTATCTCTCTCTCTGTAATATATCTGTACTCAGATATCTAATGCTTCCGCTGACGCTTGTATGCCATCGAGCTTGTATTCGAGCCCTCGAGGCCCTGGCTTGTAATATTAAGCTTGTATGACTTTATTTTTATGTTTTAGAGTTGTGTTGTGATATCTTCAAGTGAGTCCTTAGGCTTGATCGTGCGCATTTGCGTGTATGATTAGTGCACGATTAAGCCGGGGTCGTCACAGTCTTATCGTAGTCAACCCCTTGAACTTGTCGAAAACCTTTTGCAACAAGTCGAGCTTTTGTAGACAGTGATATTATCGTTAGTGTCCGTATCCTCTTAAAGATCCATTTATTCTTTATGGCTTGCCGATCATCGGGCAAATCCACCAAAGTCCACACTTTGTTCTCATACATGGATCCTATCTCAGATTTCATGGCCTCAAGCCATTTTTCAGAATCTGGGCTCATCATAGTTTCTTCATAGTTCGTAGGTTCGCTGTTGTCCAACAACATGACTTCCAAGACAGAATTGCCGTACCACTCTGGTGCGGAACATGTTCTGGTCGACCTACGAGGTTCAGTAGTAACTTGATCTGAAGTTTCATGATCATCATCATTTGCTTCCTCTCTGGTTGGTGTAGGCATCACGGGAACGACTTTCTCTGATGTACTACTTTCCAATTCGAGAGAAGATATAATTACCTCATCAAGTTCTACTTTCCTCCCACTCACTTCTTTTGAGATAAACTCCCTCTCTAGAAAGGATCCATTCTTGGCAACAAAGATCTTGCCTTCGGATCTGTGGTAGAAGGTGTACCCAATTGTTTCCTTAGGGTATCCTATGAAGACGCACTTCTCCGATTTGGGTTCGAGCTTATCAGGCTGAAGCCTTTTGACATAAGCGTCACATCCCCAAACTTTAAGAAACGACAGCTTAGGTTTCTTGCCAAACCATAGTTCATACGGTGTCATCTCAACGGATTTAGACGGTGCCCTATTTAACGTGAATGCGGCTGTCTCTAATTTATAACTCCAAAACGATAGTGGTAAATCGGTAAGAGACATCATAGAACACACCATATCCAATAAAGTACGGTTACGATGTTCGGACACACCATTACACTGTGGTGTTCCAGGTGGCGTGAGTTGTGAAACAATTCCACATTGTTTTAAATGAAGGCCAAACTCGTAACTCAAATATTCGCCTCCGCGATCAGATCGTAGAAACTTTATTTTCTTGTTACGATGATTCTCCACTTCACTCTGAAATTCTTTGAACTTTTCAAATGTTTCAGACTTGTGTTTCATCAAGTAGATATACCCATACCTACTCAAATCATCTGTGAAGGTTAGAAAATAACGATACCCACCGCGTGCTTCAACACTCATCAGACCGCATACATCAGTATGTATTATTTCCAATAAGTCATTAGCTCGCTCCATTGTTCCGAAGAACGGAGTTTTAGTCATCTTGCCCATGAGGCATGGATCGCAAGTATCAAATAATTCATAATCAAGTGATTCCAAAAGTTCATCTGCATGGAGTTTCTTCATGCGCTTTATACCAATATGACCTAAACGGCAGTGCCACAAGTATGTTGCACTATCATTATCAACTTTACATCTTTTGGCATCAATATTATGAGTATGTATATCACTACGATCGAGATTCAACAAGAATAGACCATTCATCAAGGGTGCATGACCATAAAAGATATTACTCATATAAATAGAACAATCATTATTCTCTGATTTAAATGAATAACCGTTTCGCCATAAACAAGATCCAGATATAATGTTCATGCTCAACGCTGGCACCAAATAACAATTATTGAGGTCTAAAACTAATCCCGAAGGTAGATGTAGAGGTAGCGTACCGACGGCGATCACATCGACCTTGGAACCATTCCCGACGCGCATCGTCACCTCTTCCTTAGCCAATCTTCGTTTATTCTGCAGCTCCTGTTTCGAGTTACAAATATGAGCAATCGAACCGGATCAAATACCCAGGCGCTGCTACGAGCATTAGTAAGGTACACATCAATAACATGTATATCAAATATACCTTTGTTCACTTTGCCATCCTTCTTATCCGCCAAGTATTTGGGGCAGTTTCACTTCCAGTGACCATTCCCTTTGCAGTAGAGGCACTCAGTTTCAGACTTAGGTCTAGCTTTGGGCTTCTTCACGGGAGTGGCAACTTGCTTGCCATTCTTCTTGAAGTTCATTTTCTTTCCCTTGCCCTTTTTCTTAAAACTAGTGGTCTCATCAAAACTTGATGCTCTTTCTTGATTTCTACCTTCGCCGATTTCAGAATCGCGAAGAGCTCGAGAATCGTTTTCTTCATCCCTTGCATATTATAGTTCATCACGAAGTTCTAGTAGCTTGGTGATAGTGACTAGAGAACTCTGTCAATCACTATCTTATCTGGAAGATTAACTCCCACTTGATTCAAGCGATTGTAGTACCCAGATATTCTGAGCACATGCTCACTGGCTGAGCTATTCTCCTACATCTTGTAGGCAAAGTACTTGTCAGAGGTCTCATACCTCTCGACACAGGTATGAGTCTGAAATATCAATTTCAGTTCTTGGAACATCTCATATGCTTCGTGGCGTTCAAAGCGTTTTGAAGTCCCGGTTCTAAGCCGTAAAGCATGGCGCACTAAACTATTAAGTAGTCATCATATCGAGCTTGCCAAACGTTCATAACGTCTGAATCTGCTCCTGCAATAGGTCTGTCACCTAGCGGTGCATCAAGGACATAATTCTTCTGTGCAGCAATGAGGATAATCCTCAGATCACGGACCCAGTTCGCATCATTGCTACTATCATCTTTCAACTTAGTTTTCTCTAGAAACATATCAAAAATAGGGGAGCTATATCACGAGCTATTGATTTACAACATAGATATGCAAAACTATTAAGACTAAGTTCATGATAAATTTAAGTTCAATTAATCAAATTATTAATGAACTCCCACTTAAATTAACATCCCTCATGTTATCTAAGTGATACATGATCGAAATCAACTAACCCATGTCCGATCATCACGTGAGATGGGGTAGTCATCAATGGTGAACATCTCTATGTTTATCATATCTACTATATGACTCGCGTTCGACCTTTCGGTCTCCAGTGTTCCAAGACCATGTCTGTACGTGCTAGACTCGTCAAGTTTAACCCAAGTATTCTGCATGTGCAAAACTATTTTACACCCGTTGTATGTGAACATAGAGTCTATCACACCCGATCATCACGAGGTGCTTCGAAACGACGAACTTTGGCAACGGTACATACTCGAGGAGAACACTTTTATCTTGAAATTTAGTGAAGGGATCATCTTATAACGCTACCGCCGTTCTAAGCAAACTAAGATGCATAAAGGATAAACATCACATGCAATCAAAATATGTGACATGATATGGTCATCATCATCTTGTGCTTTTGATCTCCATCTCCAAAGCATCGTCATGATCTCCATCGTCACTGGCTCAACACCTTGATCTCCATCATTGCGTCGGGGTCATCTCGCCAACTATTGCTTCTACAATTATTGCTAACGCATAGCGATAAAGTAAAGCAATTACATGGCGCTTGCATTTCTTTATCTTTACCTAATATTAAAGGACAGAGGCTTTCATAGTTGTCCATACGTCGCCTGTTTATATCCGTTAATTTTATGTTGACCATATAAAGATTAATGAGTGAGATTTTTTTCTAAAGATTTGCAAAGAAATAGCTGTCCGACCCGACCCTTGTCCCCCAATCCAGATAAGTACACGCAAAAGATCAGGAATAAGATAACTGCCCAACCCGATCCTTCTTCTCCAATCCAGACGACCCACAGTTAAAAAAATCCAGACGGCTGACCTCCCCGCACGCCGCCGACGCCTCCCACCACTTCAGCCTCCCCGCGGCGGCCGCCGCCGCCACCTAGGAACCCACTGCCACCGCTTCCTGCTAAACAATTCGCCGGTGTCGAGGTTTCCCATCGCCATCGGCTCCCCACGTGCTCATCCACCATCTCAAGGGCCTCGCCCGCCGCGCTCCCCTGGACCCTGAGCGCCGCCACCCCCAGCCACCTGCGAGCCTCCGCCAGGCCACCCCGCGCTTCCCTGATCCCGCGCGCCGCCGCTCGAAGCTCCCCTGCTCGGTGCCCTCCACGCACCGCCGCCCTAGCCTGGCAGATTAATGGAGGGCGCCACGGACGGACGTCGGTTCGTGTCTTGCGCTCCTCACCGGTGGAATCTACGAACTTGCTTGCAACTGTGGTGGATTGCATTGGTGTTTGTTCGGATGCTTTGGTCGATTGCCTATTTTATGCAGTTTCATTGTGGCCGCAAGTGCCACTGCATCAGGCACTGGATTCATTTGCTTTTATTTGCTTTTTTCAGGATAATTTTACTTTGATTTTGTTGTTAACGACTGATGGCCACGTCGCTCCCACCACGGCGGTGACGGCAACCTTCCCCTCTCCAGTTGCGGTTGCTGCAGCGTACCGCTCCGACGCCATCCAACACAACCGTCTTGTAGTGGAGGAGGGCCTTATCGAGCACACCGAGGAAGCGGTGAGCACGGGCGTTGCCACACGTTCTGCCGAGTCGTCGATGTCAGTTTCTAGGTGTGTGCGCTTGCTGTTTGGTGCTTGTGTTTTACAGTGTCCGTGAGTACAACCACAACGTGTTCCAAGTATTGACTGAGAGAGTGTGCTCCCGTTGCGTTCTGGATGCAGACACTGTGGCCGGTGAGGCATAGCTGCAAGTTTCTCTGATAGTAAACAACAAGGTACTCCACTGATCTGAATATTTACATGGTTAATGTGAGTTGAATCATCAAAGGTTATGTGCATTGGTAATGGTTGAAAAATTCATTGCATTAGACAAAACTGAATGGTCTATCAGTTCTTTAATAATACATATTACAGAATGTACCTTTCTGAAAATTATCTATGATATATTTTAGTATTAGATACAAACTCCAAGTATTCATTGATATAGGGAATAGTTATGGTACAAATAGACTTGATTGTACTGATAATTTTCAGCTTGCACAGGGACCACTTATAGTACGAATCAAGTATGCCCCTTTGGCCCTTTTTTGTTATCCTTACTCCTGTATGGAATCAAACTTGATGATAAATTCTTGGAGAGTATAGAAAACCTTTCTTGCATATTCAGGATTTATATGCAAAGACACCAGGTGCCAGGTAAGGTGACTGAAGACTATTGTTTTCAGTTATTCAATGGTGGTCAGATAGCACATTGCTATTTGATGTGCCATTGCCTGCGCGGCGAGCTTGAATTAGGAGGCTTGGTGGAGGTAGAAAAAAGCGATTTAACGTAATTTTGATTACCGATGCCTGCATGGTTGCCATGCACGAGCAGCTGCTCACTGTGCGCATGGGAGAGGAGGTCCTGCGTGGAGGCTTCTCAGAGAGAACTGGATGCACTCCCGTGTCCGCGCAGTTGGAGCAGCAGCCAATGGAGGGTCGGCCAGAGGAGGAGCAACAGGGTCAGTCTAGATTTTTTTCTGTTTGCCTTGTGATTTTTTGCCGATTTATTGTCTTGGCATGAGATTTATTAGGTGCTAGCATCCAGTGTGCACCTTCTTGTGAATAAATGCTGATTGGGGTAATATGCGTGTGATACCCTTGATTGTCACGCCTCTCTGTTATATACCGGGGGATTACATGGCAAGGACTACAGTTGCAAAGTAAGTACAACCCATATAAGGAAACTGCATAGAGATTGATACGGTACATATTTTAACACTACGTAGTTTACATGTTGTTGGAGACTGTTTTCTTTTCCCTCTTTTTGTGTTGTGTGCTCTCATGTCTTCTGATTTTGGCCTCAGATACATGTACAATACTGCAACCGTGTTGTACTGAAGAACTTTTATGCAGCTGCAGATTCAGTTAGATTCTTTCATTAGAAAAAATACAGCTATATATTTTGCAAAAAGAATTTGTTAACAGAAGAAGCTCTTGAGATTGCGCTGCATATTGACCATTAATTTCTACAACTTAGACTTTTCTTGGATAGAACTAGGGGGATTAGGCGGGAGTCCCCTATCATCGACCAGTTAGGAGGATACTCAACTTCCATGCTCCCAACCAATTAGGAGGATACTCAAGCTTCCTATTTTTCATGATTAGGAAAATCCTTGCAGACAGTATTCTAGGAAATCAGCCAGATCGGTCTTTCTATGTGTGGTTTAAAGTTTGCCCGATTGTATGTTGTCTAAACAAGACACTCCTCTTTTCTCAAAAAAAAAAGACAACACACTTCTCTATAAAATACAGGCTTACACCTTGGAGTTTACATATGTTGTGGTGTACCTCTGTTCTAAATGCCATGTTTGCATGTTTATGTGATTCAAATGTATAGGTCAGAGCTAAACTGAACCATGCTAATTCGATCAGATTTGGGCATACACATAGGCAAAGTTTGAATAAAATATAAGAGTGGGATCAGGTATAGACATATGCATATTACATTTGTGTTTCAATGCAACAACAGAAGTGTGTTTCATGTATTTTCTGTGCGTATTAACATGTTGCAGCACATACACCTTATGTAAGCCAGGACAGGTAATTTGTCTCCTTCGCTTCGCCCCATGATGAAACTGAATTCATGATCCCCCAACCAACAGAGCACAAGAGTAGCGCTAAAGCTTCACGGTTCATATTTAGACCATATCTACATGTTAAAATGTTCATGTCAGCGATTTAGCTTAATCCTGAAAAACAGTGATCACACAGAAGTCAGCCAGGAATGAGCCTCTGGCCTCCCTGCTTGTGGTTTTGACAAGGCAATTTCCTGCAAGTGCTTCCCTGTAGCCTCATGTTTTAATTGTATCACAGCTTATTGAGCTTCATCTTCCCGAAACTTCTTTGAGGTGTTCCTCAAACAGTACATGGTCATAGCTCAAGAATAGTTTGAGAACATTAAGGCTCAAGCTTTGAACTGCCTGATTGCAGTGACCTTTTGTATTTTTTTCGAATGCAGGAAGGATTATGGGCAGTAACACTTTGCTTTTTTGTTTAATCAAACCCTCAATATGAACGTTGTTTCACATAAACATAACTCTCTCTGTGACCTGCAAAACGAAAGAAGTAGATGCAAGCATGCCTTATATATTGAATAAGACGCGTCCTGGAATCTGTGTCGTCAGTGGTCTTCTCCACATGGGAGGCGCCCATGTGGTCCTTCTCATGAATCGACGCCACCGCGTCTTCGTCTTGATAGACGACACCAATGTGATGCCTCCAGTTCGGTTGGAAATAACGGATCAGAGCATGATGAAGATTAACTGGAAAGCAAGAACACGTACACGTGTTGTCCAGCAAGATTATGACAAGATTTCAAGCAAAATTCTTCCCCAGCAAGATCAAGCCCGACCTGTTTATACAAACAGTCCAGGTTGTAGTGATTTTGTTCATGTGATGCTTGTGATTGTTCGACATCTAAAAAGAACATACATAATGCATCACTCATGCAAGCAAAATAGTTAAAATAATAGTATTTGGCAGCAACAGATAAGATCAATTCGATCTACTCTCACAATGAAACAAGAGAAATAATTTCTTTCAGTCATCTACGAGGTAAGAAGATGATGCAGGGGCTTGGTTGATTTATTCTTTTAGTTTGCTATTTTTATGCACAAATAAAATTTTCTTTACCAAATGTAAATTTAATTTGCTTACCCATGTGAGTTTGGGGGTAGTTTTTTCTCTTAGTGCTGCAAGTCAGACCTAAATTCTCACTTATCTAGGTAATTGAGCAAGAACCTGCTGCCAGTGCACGCAGGAAGGTGCACTTAATTTACTGGTATTTCCACCTGCATTATTTTCCTCTCAAATTTACTTAGTAACAATCTATTTTAAATTTCGGTTGGAAGCTCAATAATGCAAAAAGTAAGAGTAATTTAGGAAGAAAGTGATTTGAACTCTATACTGTTATGTATAGGAAACAATTTTTTTTATTGAGCTGTGTAGAATCAAAGCAAAAAAGAAAGGAAGTTGATCGGTAAAGACATGTAGGATATTTGAAATTCTGCAAAATGCTCAATATAAATATGCGTACATGTGAGAACATTTGCTCACTGAATTTGTGGTAATAATACCATATGTCATGATATGTTGAAATTCTTTAAATTTGTGGTAATAATACCATACTAGATTGTGGAGCCATGACATGGAGGAGGACGCCCTAGACTGGATGCTCATGCAGCTGGGCCTCAACAAGGAGGCCAACCTCACACTGTTGTGTGCTCCCGTAGGACGAATCACGAGGTCTGCCTCGCATCAGTGCATACCCGCGTGTTCCCATAGGTTGAATTGTTAGGTAGAGGAGGAGGTCGGGGGCAACGTTAGAGCAAGTACAATAGTAGGCTTATAGCTTTCTTACTTGGCAATTTTGCCTACGTGGAGGAGATAGACATAAAAAAGTGAGGGAAGTCGACTCTTATGCAAGAGCCTAGCTATATGTGGATTCTTAGGCCGACACAATAAATATGAAGAAATAGATAGAGAAAAGATGAAAGAAAGTACTACTCTTATAGCCAACCTTATAGCTAACCTTATTGTATGAGTGACGATAAGGGTTGGCTATATATGACATGGCAACATCATGTAGCCAACGATTGGCTATACTATTAACCATGCTCTTAGGAGTAGGAGGTCGGGGGTAACGTTAGGTTCCCAACAGTGGTTGTAGGCCACATGCAAACCGAGGCTACCACACCTTGCCGTCGTGTGGGCTATCATGGCAGCGATGGACGGTTGGGCTTCACGACAGCTGAGGAAGATCCTTAATGGCGCTAGCGTTGTCAATTGTCATGTTGATAAAACACACATGATCGTATTTCTTTTTCTTCAATGCATGTTTTCACTGCCATGATAGCGTATCTCCCGTTGCAACGCACATGCAATTTCCTAGTCATACAATAAAGAGACAACCCTAAGGCTCCTGCCGGTTGTCGATATTACAAAACATGATCATCTCATACATCAACATATATCACATTACGTCTTGACCATATCACATCAGAACATGCCCTGCAAAAACAAGTTAGACGTCCTCTACTTTGTTGTTGCAAGTTTTACGTGTCTGCTACGGGCTTCTAGCAAGAACCATTCTTACCTACGCAAAAACCACAACGGTGATTCATCAAGTTTGCAATTTTAACCTTCTTCAAGGACCGGCCGTAGTCAAATTCGATTCAACTAAAATAGGAGAAACAGACACCCGCCAGTCACCTTTATGCAATACTAGTTGCATGTCAGTCGGTGGAACCGGTCTCATGTGTGAGGACATGTAAGGTTGGTCCGGGCCGCTTCATCCCATAATACCGCCGAATCAAAATAAGACGTTGGTGGTAAGCAGTATGACTATCACCGCCCACAACTCTTTGTGTTCTACTCGTGCATATCATCTACGCATAGACCTGGCTCGGATGCCACTGTTGGGAAACATTGCATGGAAAACAAAAAAAATCTACGCACACGCAAGATCTATCCATGGAGATGCATAGCAACGAGGGGGAGAGTGTGTCTACGTACCCTCGTAGACCGTAAGCGGAAGCGTTTGTTAACGCGGTTGATGTAGTCGAACTTCTTCGCGCTCCAACCGATCAAGTACCGAACGTACGACACCTCCGCGTTCAGCACACGTTCAACTCGGTGACGTCCTCGCCTTCTTGATCTAGTAAGACGGCGAAGTAGTGGATGAGTTCCAGCAGCACGATGGCGTGGTGACGGTGATGGTGAAGTTATCTTCAGAGGGCTTCGCCTAAGCACTACGAAAATATGACCGAGGGTGTAAACGGTGGAGGGGGGCGCCGCACATGGGTAAGAGATTGTCGTGGTTATGTGTGGCGTCCCCTTCCACATATATATAGGTGGGGGGGGGAGGGGAGAGGTCAAGGGGCGCCCCAATTAGGACCGAATCCTACTTGGGCTCCTGCCCTTGGCCGCGCCCCCCTTCCAGATTTGCTTCCGGGAGAAAGGAAAGGGGGGGGGGGAGAAAGGAAGGGGGAGGCCGAATCCCCCCTTTCCTTTCCTCTCCTAGGCCGGCTGCCATAGGAGGGGCGCGCCAGCCCCTTGTGGGCTGGTGTGCTCCCCTCTTTTCGCCCATATGGCCCATATACTTCCCGGGGTGCCCGGAACCCCTTCCGGTGATCCGATAACTACCCGGTGCACTCCGAAACTCTTCCGGAGTCCGAATATCATCGTCCTATATATCAATCTTTACCTCCGGACCATTACGGAGCTGCTCATCATGTCCGTGATCTCATCCGGGACTCCGAACAACATTCGATTACCAAATCATATAACTCATATAACACTATTGTCGAATTCAGGGCTCCGCAGACCCAAAGAAGGTTCGAACTCTGGGGCGTGTGCGAAGAACTCAACCTATCCAGCCAACCAAACGCGTTGCCCTATAGCCTAGCTCGATGAGCAAGGAAGAAGATGGACACGGCAGTTTACCCAGGTTCGGGCCACCTTGCAGTGTAATACCCTACTCCTGCTTTGTGGTGGATTTACCTCACGAGGGGCTGAGGATGAACTAGTACAAGGGAAGAACAACCTCACGAGGTCTGCTCTAGTGTGGGTGTGAGCTGAGGGTCCGATCCCCTCTTTTGGTGGTGGCTAGCCTATATTTATAGTGGCCTCGGTCCTCTTCCTCCAAAACAAAGGCGGGAAGGGATCCCACAGTGTCCAATTTGAAAGGGGACAAGTAGTACATCTTATCCTGACGAAAGGTGGTCTTCACCTGCAAAGCCTCTGGTCGTGACGCTGCGATGGGCTCGGCGATGACATCCGTCCTGCCATTCTGGCGGTCTTGGTCTCGTTGCACGGGAATGGAAACCTTTGGGTGATTCCTCGGGACCCCGCGCCTGCGCTTGCCTCCTTAACACCAAAGAGGAAACCTGCTGCTCTGCGCCTGCTGGCGCCCGCCTGGCCTTGGTCCTCATGGCTTGCGTCACCTCAACCTCATGAGGTAGGCACCTGCATAGAAATCTCGGCTCCTCAGAAGGCAACCCGGGGAGGCCGCTCCCTCAGGAGGTCTTGGCGCCGTCTCCCTCGCGAGGCTCGGCTCCTCGCGAGGGTCTTTTCTTGAAGGTGTTGTAGATGGGCCGTACCAGGCCGTCGATGGAGCCATGCCGTGGGCCGCAGGCAGGCAAGTCTGGGTACCCTGGTTCCCAGAACACCGACAGTAGCCCCCGGGCCCAAGGCGCGCTCGGACTTGGCTTCGAGGCGAAGCCAACGGGCAAGGGCGAAGCGCCGTGGGACCCAATCGCCTGCGGGCCAGGCCGACGCGTGGCGCTTGATGGGACGTGGGCGTCTCCACTTCCCCACGCCGCCTCGGCAAACACACAACTTGACAACTGCCTGATGCATGCAGATGAACCATCATTGCTCGGAACGTGAGAGGCCGGCGGTTAGCCTTCCTCCGGCTATAAATGGGGCGGGGGGCGGAGCCCCCAGCTCATCTTCATCTTCTCGCCGCCTTCTCCTCCTTCTCCCTCTTCTTCATCCCGCCATCTTGCCAGAGCGTCCATGGCACCAGTGAGGAGGTTCTCTGCCGCTGAGAAGGGAAAGGCTCCCCAGGAAGGGCCGGGCTCGCCGCCGCCCAAGAGAGGCCGCGGTCGCCCCCGAAAGCACGCCGCGACGCCAGCGGTGGCTCCTTGGGGGCGCGGGCGCAGCCCTTCGAAGGCCGGCGCCGCCTTCGGCAGCCGTGGAGGTGCCTCTTCCCGCGGCGGAAGTTTCCGCGGCCGGGGCGGCCCCGGCGACGGGGGGAGGCATGCGGCATCTGCCCGGCTGCTGCGTCCGTGCTCCCACTCGGCCGACGCATCCCCGGAGTTCATGGTGTGGACGGAGAGGCCCGTAGGCATCTGGTTCTAGCTCCCGCGCTTCTTCGCGGGCGCGCTGCCAGCCGAGGGACTCGGTGGCCTCTGGCTGCAGGCCAACGGCTGCTGCAGCAAGGCCTCATGGGTTGAGGCCGAGGTCACCGCGGCCGGCAACGTGTTCTTGAACCGCGGGTGGCAGCCATTTGCCCGTGCGTGCGGCCTGCACGGGAGGTGCACCCTTCACTTCAGGTACGACGGCGCCGCGACCCTCTACGTCAGGGTCTTTGGGGAAGATGGCCAGCGGCTGGCGTGCTGCCCGGAGGGCGACAGCGATGACGACGACGGCGGCCGGAGGGACGACACCATTGCTGGCGGTGAGCTTGCCCTTGGCAACGGTCGCGCCGCCTCCAGCAGTGGCGACTCCTCTTCTGGGGAGAGCACGAGCGACGGCAACTACGACGAGCCGCCACGCCGCCGGGCTCGGACCAGGGAGGGTGACGAGCCGCCTCGCCGCCGTGCCCCGGTGAAGCAGGAGGGGGACTCCGACTGAGCGCAGGCGTTGCTGGAGCCGGGTCTCGGGAGCCACCGTAGTCGCGCGGCTGCTTTTGTTTCTTTCTTTCTCCTGCATCAGAAAAGTAGAAGGCCCTGTCGGGGCGTGTAATGAACCATGGCGCTTGCGCCATTATGTTATCGCTTTTGTATCGCGTCGTGATTGGGATGACTTAGCTTAATGTGCTCGCGGTAGATTCCTGTGCTGCGAGAGCGTGCCTCTCCAGGGCCTGGATTTCCTGCCAGCCCCTCGTTCCGGGGAAGTTCTCCAGGGGTTTCCTTCTTGAAGATTCGAAAGTCGTCGAGCCTCAGGAGGCACCCTGTGACTGCAGGGTTAGGAAACCTCCAGAGGTGCCACACCTTGCGCGAGCCCCCGAGCGTGGGCTGGTCGCCGCTAGTACGTCACATCGCGATGCCCGGAGGCACGGACTCAAGGGGGGCGTGCATGCCCGTAAGCTCGTTTGAGAGTGTTGCGCGAGGATTAAGACGCCAAAGGCTGGGGCACCAAGGTTTTGGCGAGGTGTGCTTGCGGGTCGTCCCGGCGCACACACCGTGCCCAGCCCCCACGCGCGCGACGCGTGAGGAAGAGCAATGGGCAACTGTCACTCTCCCTAAGGCAAGATCTGAAAGAGCGAATGCTGCGAGGAGAAAAATTTCCCAACCCTTCAAATAAAAGACGCGTAAGCTCCAAATTTCATTTCAAGAAGTTGCAAGTCAACTACAGAAAGCAAGCAAAAGAATAGCCGCGTCCGGCACCTACACTAGTCTTCTGTTCTTCCCACCAGCACGGAGCATGGGGCCTCCACTAGGACGTGGGTGGGAGCCCCCGTGAGGCCCAAGGGCGGCACTCAGGAGACTCCGCGGCGTGTACAGCCCCAACTCATTATTACGTGAGAGTGTCACGAGTGGAGACTTGAGAGGCGCATGGCCTTGATCACAGATAGAACTTCCGGAGGTGCTAGATGTTCCAGGCATTCTGGATGGGGACCCCGTCCTGCGTCTCCAGGCGTGCGGCGCTAGGCCTGGAGACACGGGTGATCTTGAACGGGCCCTCCCACATAGGCGAGAGCTTGTGAAGCCCCTCCCTGGAGAGTACCCGCCTTAGGGCGAGGTCACCCACCTCGAGGGTCCTGGAGCAGACGCTACGGTAGTGATACCGCCGCAGCGCCTGCTGGTACCTCGCGGCACGGAGTGAGGCTTGGCGGCGGCCCTCCTCCCCTAGCACGAGGTCCATCCCCCGCGAGGCGTCCTGGCATGCCTCGTCAAACGCCAAGACCTGCGGGGAGCGATGTTTGACCTCATGAGGGAGGACCGCCTCAGCCCTGTAGACGAGGAAGAACGGGGTCTCGCCCGTGGGCTTGGTCGCGGTGGTGCGGATGGACCACAACACAGACTGGAGCTCATCGAGCTAGCCCCTGCCGCAGGCCTCAAGTTTCTTCTTGAGCTCCTCGCCTTGAGGCCCATCAGGACCTCCGCGTTGGCGCGCTCGGCTTGGTCGTTGCTCCGTGGGTGTGCCACCAAAGCGTAGCATATCTGCGTTCAAAGGTTAGCACAATATGTTTTGAAAAGGTTGCTCGTGAACTGGGAGCCATTGTCAGTGATGATACGGTTGGGGACCCCAAAGCGGCTCACGAGGCCCTTGATGAACTTGACGGCCGAGCCAGCAGGTATGGTGTGCACGGGCTCCACCTCCGCCCACTTGGTGAACTTGTCGATGGCGACGTAGAGGTAGCGGTAGCCCTTGGCTGCTCGGGGAAATGGGCCCAGGATATCCAGCCCCCAGACTGCGAATGGCCATGAGAGCGGGATGGTCTGGAGGCCCTGAGCGGGCTGGTGGATTTGTTTGGCATGGAACTGACATGCCTCGCAGGATCTCACCAGCTCAGTGGCGTCGTTGAGTGCCGTGGGCCAGTAGAACCCGCCGCAGAACGCCTTCCCCACGAGGGTGCGCGACGAGGAGTGATGCCCGCAGTCCTCGCTATGGATGTCGGCCAGCAGCTCGCATCCCTGTTCCTTGGAGATGCACCGCAGGGAGACGTCGTTTGGGCGCCTTTGGTAGAGCTCGCCATCCTGGATGCAGTACGCGGTGGCCTGGCGGGCCACATGTTCTGCGTCTTCCTCCTTCTTTGGCAAGGTGCCTTGGAGCAGGTACGCCTTAAACTCCTCGGTCCAGCACCCCTCCTAAGGTTCGAGCGCGAGGAGCAGGGGTGCCCCCGAGGTCAGGCCGCAGGCTGGGGCACCTGAGGTGGGCGCCATGGGCGGCTCCTCCCGAAGCAGCGCTGATCCTGCAGTGGGGGGAGCCGCCGATGGCTTGAAGAGCCGCTCTTCGAAGACACCAGGCTTCTGGGGTTGGTGCCGAGACGCCCTCTTGGCGATGTCGTCTGCCTCCTTGTTCGTGCCGTGAGGTACGTGCTACAATTCCAAGCCCAAGAATCGTTTTTCAATCTTGCATACCTCCTCTAGATATGCTTCCATGTGCTCATCTTTTGGCTTGTACTCCTTGTTGGAGAAGCTGACGAGGAGCTGAGAGTCGCCCTTGATGGCGAGTCGCCTGATCCCCAGAGCTGCCGCGGCCTTGAGGCCGATGATCAGGCCCTCATACTCCGCGATGTTGTTGGAGACCTTCTCACCATGCTGGAAGCAGAGCTTGTCCTGAGTAGGTGAGATGAGCACGGCTCTAGCCCCCGCGCCCTGTCGCGCGAATGCGCCGTCAAAGTACATGACCCAGCCATCCGGTGCCTCATCCCCGGGCATGAGGGAACGGTCCTCGCCCACCCCTTGGTCAGGGGCGTCAGTCCATTCCGCCACGAAGTCAGCAAGGGCCGCGCCCTTGATGACCCTGGTGGTGCTGAACTCTAGCTGGAATGCCTGTAGCTCGATGTTCCACTCAGCAACCCTGCCCGCGGCGGTAGGGCTCCGGAGCACCCTCTCCAGGGGGTAAGCCGAGACGGCCTTGATGGGGTGGCCTTGGAAGTAGTGGCGCAGCTTCCTGGAGGCGACGAGGAGCACAAGCAAGAGCTTCTGTGGCATGGGGTAGCGCGAGCGTGTGTCACGCAACACCGTGCTGACGAAGCACACCGGATGCTCGACAAGGGAAGAGGTGTCGATGGCGTCCGGCCCTGCCTGAGGCGAGGGGGCCTCAGGGGCCTCGCCTTCTGTCGGGGTGATCGAGGCCTCAGGAGCGCCGTCCTGAGGTGGTGATGATGTGGCTGAAGACAAGGCGCGGCGCCACGCGCCAGCGCCCGCGCGCTCTTCCCGGACCGCCACGAGTGCTGCGCTAGCCGAGTGGGGTGTGGCGGCTAGGTAAAGCACCAGGGGCTCAAGGGGTTGAGGCGCCACCATCACCGGAGGGCTGGTGAGATACCTCTTGAGGTCTTGGAAGGCTTCCTCAGCCTCCGGAGTCCATTCGAACGGGCCCTTTTTCTTCATCAACTTGAAAAATGGGAGAGCGCATTCACCAAGTTTGGAGATGAAACATCCGAGCGAGGTCACGCAGCCCGCGAGCTTCTGCATTTCCTTGAGGGTCTGTGGCGGGCTCATTCTTTCTATCGCCTTGATCTTATCTGGGTTAGCCTCAATTCCCCTGTGTGACACCAAGAAACCCAGAAGCTTGCCCGATGGGACGCCGAATTTGCACTTCTCTAGATTGAGCCGCAAGTTTACTTTGCGTAAGTTGGTAAACATTTCCTCCAGGTCTTCGATGAGGGTTCTTGCCTGCCGTGACTTGACCACTAGGTCGTCGACGTATGCCTCGGTGTTCCTCCTGAGCTGCTTGCCCAGGGCGATGTGCATCAATCGCTGGAAGGTCGCGCCAGCGTTGCACAACCCGAATGGCATGCAGGTGTAGCAGTACACCCCACACGGGGAAAGGAAAGCTATCTTCTCGATGTCTTGCACCGCCATCTTGATCTGGTGGTAGCCCGAGAAGGCGTCTAGGAAACACAGCAGGCCACACTCGGCGGTGGAATCCACGATCTAATCGATGCGCGGAAGAGGGAAAGGGTCTTGAGGGCAAGCTTTGTTGAGGCTCGTGAAGTCGACGCACATGCGCTCCTTCCCTCCTTTCTTGGGGATGATGACCAGGTTGGCCAGCCAATCCAGGTGCCGCACTTCTCGGATGACGCCGGCTTCTTGCAGCTTGTGGACCTCCTGGACGATGAACGATTGCTTCTCCGGGGCTTGTCGCCGCGCCTTTTGTTTCACCGGCCGCGCGTCGGGGCACTCCATCAAGTGGTGCTCAATCACGTCCCGCGGGACGCCAACCAGGTCCGTCGCCTCCCATGCAAACACATCCTTGTTCGTACGGAGGAAGACGACCAGCACTTCTTCCTGGTCCGGTGGGAGGCCGGCGCCTATGGTGAAGGTGAGGCTTGAGCCCTCATCGTCGACCCGCACCTGCTTCGTCTCAGCCTGGTCCTGAGAGAACAACTGCTTTTTACTTGTGGGCGCGGCCTCCGGGATCTCCGGAGCGCCCTCCGCACCCGGTCATGCGGCCGCCGCGGCTTTGAAAGCGAGCTTGAGGGCCAGGAGGGCATCCTTGGTGTCGCCCACCACAGTAAGGATGCCGCTGCTCCCCGGCATTTTGATGACGTTGTAGCCGGGGTGCGTCGCCGCCATGAACTTGGCGAGGGCCGGGTACCCGAGGATGGCATTGTAAGGGAGGCCGATGCGGGTGACGTCGAAGTCGATGAGCTCGGTGCTATAGTTGCAGCGTGTGTCGAAGGTGACGGGGAGGCGGATCTGCCCCAGGAGGGCGACGGAGCCGTTGAGCACCCCTGAAAAGGGCCTGGTGGGGAGGAGCCGGTCGTACGGCACCTGAAGCAGGTCGAAGGCTTCCACGGAGAGGATGTTGAGGCCAGCGCCACCGTTGATGAAGGTTCGGGTGACCGCGATGCTGCTGATGGTGGGCGTGCACAGCAAGGGAAGCACGCCCGCGCTGACCGTAGTCTTGGGGTGATCCCTGGAATCGAAGGTGATGTCGGTCTCGGGCGCCTCCCGGCCCGAGGGAGCTCCCAACCGTGGTTGGGCGGCCCCCATCTGCCGGAGGAACTGCTTGACGTGGCGGCTTGAGGCCGGCACCTGCGACCCGCTGAGGATAGCTGCAACGACATGGGGCGCCGGTGCCGCAAAGTGCACGACGAACAGGTCGCGCAACTCTTCCCAGGAGGCCGCCGAAGATTCTAGCAGGCTGAGCAGCCAGGCGCGCGGCACGCCCGTGAGAGCCATGGGGAGCCAATTCGCCATGACTTTGTCGTCGCCGCCTGCCGCCCAGATGGCCTCCGCGTACACCCGAAGGAACTCCGCGGGGTCCGCCTCGCCGTCGTACCGCGGCGGCAACTCCGGCCTAAACTTCAGCGGCCACCGCACCTGTCGCAAGGCGGGGGAGAAAGCTCGATGGCCCGCGATGCCCTCGAACGCGCCTGACGGCCCGGCGGGTGGAGCAGCGCTTGCCATGGAAGAAGCGCGAGCGGAGCGCGGCTGATGGAGAAGCGGATCTTCGACACGCCCCCTACCCGGCGCACCAAATGTCGGATTCAGGGCTCCGCAGACCCAAAGAAGGTTCAAACTCTGGAGCGTGTGCGAAGAACTCAACCTATCCAGCCAACCAAATGCGTCGCCCTACAGCCTAGCTCGATGAACAAGGAAGAAGATGGACACGACAGTTTACCCAGGTTCATGCCACCTTGCGGTGTAATACCCTACTCCTGCTTTGTGGTGGATTTGCCTCACGAGGGCTGAGGATGAACTAGTACAAGGGAAGAACAACCTCACGAGGTTTGCTCTAGTGTGGGTGTGAGCTGAGGGTCTGATCCCCTCTTTTGGTGGTGGCTAGCCTATATTTATAGTGGCCTCGGTCCTCTTCCTCCAAAACGAAGGCGGGAAGGGATCCCACAGTGGCCAATTTGAAAGGGGACAAGTAGTACATCTTATCCTGACGAAAGGTGGTCTTCGCCTGCAAAGCCTCTGGTCGTGACGCTGCGGTGGGCTCGGCGATGACATCCATCCTGCCGTTCTGGCGGTCTTGGTCTCGTTGCACGGGAATGGAAACCTTTGGGTGATTCCTCGGGACCCCGCATCTGCGCTTGCCTCCTTAACACCAAAGAGGAAACCTGCTGCTCTGCGCCCGCTGGCGCCTGCATGGCCTTGGTCGTCATGGCTTGTGTCACCTCAACCTCATGAGGTGGGCACCTGCATATAAATCTTTGCTCCTCAGGAGGCAACCCGGGGAGGCCGCTCCCTCAGGAGGTCTTGGCGCCGTCTCCCTCACGAGGCTCGGCTCCTCGCGAGGGTCTTGTCTTGAAGGTGTTGTAGATGGGCCGTACCAGGCCGTTGATGGAGCCACGCCATGGGCCGCAGGCAGGCAAGTCTGGGTACCCTGGTTCCCAGAATGCTGACAACTATATCATCAATGAACGTTAAGCGTGCGGGCCCTACGGGTTCAAGAACTATGTAGACATGGCCGAGACACCTCTCCGGTCAATAACCAATAGCGGAACCTGGATGCCCATATTGGCTCCTACATATTCTACGAAGATCTTTATCGGTCGAACCGTTATGACAACATACGTAATTTCCTTTGTCCACCGGTATGTTACTTGCCCGAGATTCGATCATCGGTATCTTCATACCTAGTTTAATCTCGTTACCAGCAAGTCTCTTTACTCGTTCCGTAATACATCGTCTTGCAACTAACTCCTTAGTCACTTTGCCTGCAAGGCTTCTTATGATGTGTATTATCGAGAGGGCCTAGAGATACCTCTCCGATACTAGGAGTGACAAATCCTAATCTCAATCTATGCCAACTCAACAAACACCTTCGGAGATACCTGTAGAGCATCTTTATGATCACCCAGTTACGTTGTGACGTTTGATAGCCCACGAGGTATTCCTCCGGTATCCGGGAGTTGCATAATCTCATAGTCGAAGGAATATGTATTTGACATCAAGAAAGCAATAGCAATAAACTGAACGATCAATATGCTAAGCTAACGGACGGGTCTTGTCCATCACATCATTCTCCTAATGATGTGATCCCGTTATCAAATGACAATACATGTCTATGGTTAGGAAACCTTAACCATCTTTGATCAACGAGCTAGTCTAGTAGAGGCTTACTAGGGACATGGTATTTGTTTATGTATCCACACATGTATTTAAGTTTCCGGTCAATACAATTCTAGCATGAATAATAAACCTTTATCATGATTTAGGAAATATAATAATAACCATTTTATTATTGCCTCTAGGGCATATTTCCATCAAAATGACCTCTTTTCACCGACAAGTTTGAAATCATAGTTAAGTTCTTTAATTGCTCAATAAGCCTTATGTTCTAACTCAAGAGGTAAATGACATGCTTTTCCATATACCATTTTATATGGAGACATACCCATAAGATTTTTATAAGCAGTTCTATAAGCCCATAATGCATCATCAAGTTTCTTAGACCAATTCTTTCTAGATCTACTAACAGTCTTTTGCAAAATTAACTTTATTTCTCTATTACTCAATTCAACTTGACCACTAGATTGAGGATGATAGGGTGATGCAATTCTATGGTTGACATCATATTTAGCTAGGAGTTTATGGAATGCACATGAAGAAAATGTGAATCACCACGAGTCATTAAATACCTAGGGACTCCAAACCTCGGGAAAATGACTTCTTTAAGAATTTTAATAGAAGTGTTATGACCAGCACTACTAGTTGGAATAGCTTCTGCCCACTTAGTAACATAATCTACAACGACTAAAATATGTGTATACCCATTAGAGGAAGGAAAATGTACCATATAATCAAAACCCCAAACATCAAATGGTTCGATAACAAGTGAATAGTTCATAGGCATTTTCTGACGTCTACCAATATTACCAATTCTTTGACATTCATCACAAGATAGGACAAACTTACGTGCATCTTTGAAGAGAGTAGGCCAATAAAAACCAGAATGTAATACCTCATGTGCAGTTCTGTCTCCAGCATGGTGATGGAAATATGCCCTAGAGGCAATAATAAAGTTGTTATTATTATATTTCCTTATTCATGATAAAGGTTTATTATTCATGCTAGAATTGTATTGACCGGAAACTTAAATACATGTGTGAATACATAAACAAATACCGTGTCCCTAGTGAGCCTCTACTAGACTAGCTCGTTGATCAAAAGATGGTTAAGGTTTCCTAACCATAGACATGTGTTGTCACTTGATAATGGGATCACATCATTAGGAGAATGATGTGATGGACAAGACCCAACCATTAGCATAGCATATGATCGTTCAGTTTATTGCTACTGCTTTCTTAATGTCAAATACATGTTTCTTCAACCATGAGATCATGCAACTCCCGGACTCCGGAGGAATACCTTGTGTGCTATCAAACATCACAACGTAACTAGGTGATCATAAAGATGCTCTACATGTATCTTCGAAGGTGTCTGTTGAGTTGGCATGGATCGAGATTAGGATTTGTCACTCCGTGTATCGGAGAGGTATCTCTAGGCCCTCTCGGTAATACAACATCACAAGAAGCTTGCAAGCAAAGTGACTAAGGAGTTAGTTACGAGATGATGTATCACGGAATGAGTAAAGAGACTTGCCAGTAACGAGATTGAACTAGGTATAAAGATACCGACGATTGAATCTCGGGCAAGTAACATACCGATAGACAAAGGGAATTACGTATGTTGTCATAAAGGTTCAACCGATAAAAGATCTTCATGGAATATGTAGGAATCAATATGGGCATCCAGGTCCCGCTATTGGTTATTGACCGGAGAGGTGTCTCGGTCATGACTACATAATTCCCGAACCCGCATGGTCGCACGCTTAACGTTCGTTGACGCTAGAGTAGTATTGGGATATTTGATGAGTGGTAACCAAATGTTGTTCGAAGTCCCGGATGAGATCCTGGACGTCACGAGGAGTCTCGGAATGGTCAAGAGGTAAAGATTATATATGGGAAGTCATATTTTGGTTTCCGAAAAAAGGTGCAGTTTTTTTTGGTATTGTACCGGGAAAGCTTCCAGAAGGTTCCGGAGGATTCTGGAGGGGTCCGGAAGTCCACAAGTGGGTCCACCACGACCCAAGGGCTAGCATGGGCTGCGGGGAGGCACCCTGGCCTTATTGGGCTAGGCGCACCAAGTCCTCCAAAGCACATGTGGCTAGGGAAGGCAAAAAAGGAAGGAGTCCTAGTAGGAATAGGATTGGACTTGGAGTCCAAGTCCTCTCCCCCTTAGCTGCGCCCTAGGGCTTGGAGGGGCTGTTTCCCACGCCCCTCCACCTATATATAGAGGGGAGGGGGTTCCCCAAGAGGACACACCAAGCCCTTGGCGCCCCTCTCTCCCCCGTTACTTCGTAGTTCCACCGCCTCGTCACGGCGACGCTTAGCGAAGCGCTGTCGGTGCTCCACCACCACCATCATCACCACGCCGTCGTGTTGGTTGTGATCCCATCTACTTCTCCTCTCTCGCTTGCTAGATCAAGAAGGAGAAGACGTCATTGAGCCACACGTGTGCTAAACTCGGAGGTACCGTCCGTTCGGCACTAGATCGGTTGGATCGTGATCGGATCGCGAAGAGTACGCCTACATCAACCGCGTGATAAACTCTTCCACTTAGCGATCTACAAGGGTATGTAGATTCTCTCCCCCTCTCGTAGCTAGGCATCTCCATGGATAGATCTTGCGTGTGCGTAGATTTTTTTTTGTTTTCCATGAAACGTTCCCCTACACATGGTGCCTCCCGTATGCCTCAGAATGGCACTTCCGTAGGATTTGTTCCTGTTCATGCTCAGGTACACAACATCTAATAATACCATCTACTTCTTCTTTGGATAAATGTGGGTCATCCCAAAAGTAATTTCTTAAATCAAAGAAGAACCTTTTATTTTGTTAGTATGTGTAATTAGGTGGTATATATTTAGCAACGATGTAATTAGCATAGTCTGCATACCAATGACTACTACGAGAAGAAGAAGCATTCACAACAGCTAATTGCTCATCAGGAAAACTATCATTAATAGGTAGTGGGTCATCAAGAACATTTTCCATCCTAGATATGTTATCTACTAAAGGATTTTCAGCTCCCTTTCTATCAACATTATGCAAATCAAACTCTTGTAACAATAGAACCCACCTAATTAGTCTAGGTTTAGCATCTTTCTTTTCCATAAGATATTGATACGTCTCCAACGTATTTATAATTTTTGATTGTTCCATGCTATTATAGTATCAATCTTGGATGTTTTATATGCATTTACAAGCAATTATATATAATTTTTTGGGACTATCTATTAACTTAGTGCCCAGTGCCAGTTGCTATTTTTTTTGCCTATTTTTGGTTTTTCAGAATATCAGTACCAAACGAAGTCCAAATGCCATGAAAATTTTTGGAGATTTTTTTCTGGACATAAGAGACCCTGGAAGCTTCGGGAGAGGACCAGAAGATGGAACAGTGGCCCATAAGGCACCAGGGCGCGCCCAGGGGGTAGGCACGCCCTGGTGGCTCGTGGGCCCACGTGGCTCCGTTTGACCTAACTCCGCCTCTATAAATTCTATAAAATTGGGAAACCAACATAGAGCCACCCGAAATATTTTTTCCGCCGCTACAAATTTCTATTCTCGCGAGATCCCATCCGGAGGCCTTTTCCGGCACTCTGCCGGAGGGGGACTCAATCATGGAGGGGCTCTACATCAACCTTGCTGCCCTTTCGATGATGTGTGAGTAGTTTACCACAGACCTACGGGTCCATAGTTAGTAGCTAGATGGCTATCTCTCTCTCTCTCTCTCTCTTTGATCTTCAATACAATGTTCTCCTTGATGTTCTTGGAGTTCTATTCGATGTAATCACTTTTTGGGGTGTGTTTGTTGGGATACGATGAATTGTGAGTTTATGATCGGATTACCCATGAATATTATTTGAGTCTTCTCTGAACTCTTTTATGCATGATTATTATAGCTTCGTATTTCTCTTCGATCTATTGATTTGGTTTGGCCAACTAGATTGATTTTTCTTGCAATGGGAGAGGTGCTTTGTGATGGTTTCAATCTTGCGGTGCTCAATCCCAGTGACAGAAGGGGACATGACACGTATTTGTATCATTTCCATTAAGGATAAAAAGAAGGGGTTTATTCATGCGTGAGTTTACTTTGTCTACATCATGTCATCTTGCTTAAGGCGTTACTCCGTTCTTTATGAACTTAATACTCTAGATGCATGCTGGATAATGGTCGATGTGTGAAGTAATAGTAGTAGATGCATAATCATTTGGTCTACTTGTCTCAGACGTAATGCCTATATACATGATCATTGCCTTGGATATCGTCATGATTATTTGCTTTTCTATCAATTGCCCAACAGTAATTTGTTTACCCACCGTATGCTATTTTCAATAGAGAAGTCTCTAGTGAAAACTATGGCCCCTGGGTCTACCTTTATCATATACTAAAAATCATAAAAATACCTTGCTGGAATTTTACTTTATTTATTTTATTTTTTATTTTTGTTCAATCTATTGATTGCTTGTATCTGCGTTGGTATTTCCCCGAAGAGGAGAGGATGATGCAGCACAGCAACGGGAAGTATTTCCCTCAGTTATGAAACCAAGGTTATCAATCCAGTAGGAGGATCCACCCAAACTATGTAAATAGTATCTGCACACAAATAACAAATACTTGCAACCCTGCGCGTAAGAGGGGTTGTCAATCCCTCCTCGGTATTGAGATAGATTAAATTGTATGAGACTGGTTGAATAGATCTAACAAAAACACAAAATAAAATAAATAAATAAAAGTGCAGCAAGGTATTTTTGGATTAATAGATCTGGAAATAATATGATAGGAAATAGACCCGGGGGCCGTAGATTTCATTAGAGGCTTCTCTCAAGAAAATAGCATACGGTGGGTAAACAAATTTCTGTTGGGCAATTGATAGAAAAGCAAATAATTATGACGATATCCAAGGTAATGATCATGTATATAGGCATCACGTCCAAGATTAGTAGACCGAAACGATTCTGCATCTACTACTATTACTTCACACATTGACCGCTATCCAGCATGCATCTAGTGTATTAAGTTCATGGAAAAATGGAGTAATGCAATAAGAACGATGACATGATGTAGACAAGATCTATTCATGTAGGAACATACCTCATATTTTTATCCTTAATGGCAACGATACATGGGTGTCATGTCTCTTTCTGTCACTGAGATTGAGCACCGCAAGATCGAACCCATCACAAAGCACCTCTTCCCATGGCAAGAAAAATCAATCTAGTTGGCCAAACCAAACCAAAGTTTCGGAGAAGAAATACGAGGCTATAACAATCATGCATAAAAGAGTTCAGAGAAGACTCAAATAATATTCATAGATAGAACTAATCATAAACTCGCAATTCATCGGATCCCAACAAACACACCGCAAAAAGTCATTACATCAAATAGATCTCCATGAACATCGAGGAGAACATTGTATTGAAGATCAAAAATAGACAAGAAGCCATCTAGCTACTGCCTACGGACCCGTAGGTCTGTGGTAAACTACTCACGCATCATCAAAGGGGCAAGGGTGTTGATGAAGAACCCCTCCGTGATCGTTGACCCCTCCGGCAGAGTGCTAGAGAAGGCCTCCAGATTGGATCTCGTGGTTCTGGAACTTGCGGCGGCGGAAACTATTTTCTCTCTTCTCCTCTAGGGTTTCTGGAATATTAGAGTATTTATAGAGCTGAGAGGCGGTGGAGGAGCCTCCTATGGGCCCCATTACCCACCAGGGTGCGCCAATGGCCTTCGGCGCGCCCTTGTGCCTAGTGGACCCCACAGGCCTCCTCTGGTGCACTTCTTGGGCTCCCCTGGTGTCTTCTGGGCAGAAAAAATTCTCCAAAAAGTTTCGTGGCATTTGGACTCCGTTTGGTATTGATTTTCTGGAAGTAAAAAACAAGCAAAAAACAACAACTAGCACTATGCACTATGTCAATAGGTTAGTCCCAAATATAAAGTTGCTATAAAATGAATATAAAACATCCAAGATTGATAATATAATAGCATGGAACAATAAAAAATTATAGATATGTTGGAGACGTATCAGCATCCCCAAGCTTAATTCCTGCTCGTCATCGAGTAGGTAAATGATAAAAACAGAATGTTTGATGTGGAATGCCGCCTAACATGTTCATCTCATAGTCTTTTCTTTTGTAGCATGGACATTTGGACTTTTAGATGATTCCAAGCAATAGTCTATATTTGACACGAGGACATCAATACTCAAGCATATCAACAAGCAACCATGTCTTTCAAAATATCAACACTAAAGAAAGCTATCCCTAGCCCATTATGCTCAATCATTGATCCATTCACGAAGCACACTCAAATATTAACTATGCCCAATGCACAAGTATGATAATAGTGTTCCCTAGTTGGTGCTTTATAAGAGAAGATGGAGACTCAATAAAAATAATAATTGCATAAAAGTAAATAGACAGGCCCTTCGCAGAGGTAAGTAGGGATTTGTAGAGGTGCCAGATGTAAGTGCATCTAGTGCCCCTTAGTGATTTTGGTGTATTGAAGACTTATAGGTTAAGGGTCTAATGTGTTTGTGAGTGTACACAGGTCTATAAGTCTATGAGGAGTTTGTTATTTACGATGAATGTCGACCCCTAAAAATGAATGTCTTCAACTGAAGACTTTGGTTTTCTTGAAGACTTTGAAAGTGAAGAAATTGGTGTGACCCTGAAGACTTGATATTCATGCGAGGATTATGAAGCGTGAAGACTTTTGTTTTCGTAGTTTCATTTTCTTCTTCTTGAGTCATAGGAAACACCGTACTGTTAAAGGGGGTCGAGGTAAAACTAAGGAAAAATTTCCAAGTGATGCTCAACTCAAAATCCTACACCTACCCAATCCTTTCGAGTGAAGCCATTGGAAATCTCATACAGTTTAGTCAAGTTCTTCAGTGACAGAGACAAAGTTCTTCTGTTCTCTGAGGAATTTGTTCTGACTGAGGAGTTAGGAATTCGCCAGTGCGGATTGCCTACAAGTGAGGAACATGATAGCCCTGAGGAATTTGATACTCAAATATCCGACCGTTGCTGTGCTGCGCGCCAGCTGTCCAAATATCCTACCCACCTAACGGTCATATCATTGAAGGGCATTTATGTCTTATCATGTCGGGCTGCTCCCTAGGCTATAAATAGCCGCCCCCTACAACCACTAGCTGGTTGGCTGCTCCGAGAGATAGATTGACACTTGTCATTTAGAGCATCCCATCCTCCGAGGACTTTGAGCAAAAATCATCAAGTGAGGAAAAACCCAAAAACCCAAACACCTACAAACCCAAAGTGATTGAGCATCACTGAAGAGATTGTTCCTGTGTGGAACCGACGCTTGTTACCTTTGAGGACTGTGCATCCTCCAGACGGTTAGGCGTCATGGTCTAGAGCATCCAAGAGGAAATTGTGGATTGCCGAGTGACCGAGTATGTGAAGGTTTGGAAGTCACCTGAAGACTTACCACGAGTGGTTGGGCGAGGTCTGTGTGACCTTAGCTCAAGGAGAATACGGTGAGGACTAGGTGTCCTGGACTGTGTGTTCAGGACTGGGTGTCCGGGACTGTGTGTCCTCAGGTTTAAATACCTAGCCGCTCCAACCAGACGTACAACTGTCACAACAGTTGGAACTGGTCTACCAAATCATTGTCTTCACCGAGCTACTGGTTCTATTTCCTCAACCCTTTCATTTCCTCGCATACTTGCTATGTATTTGATCATTACTGTTTGAAGACTTTGACTGAAGACTTTCTCAATTTCCTCAGTTCAATTTCTTCAGTCAGTTTGTCTTCAGCCTGCTTATCCTGTGTTTACGCTACTCGTACTCTGTGCTTGTTTTCATTTCATCATGATGACTGTGCTACTGCTCTGTTATGCTTGCATCTGAGTACTTATTCCGCTGCTAAGTAGTTCGTCGCTTAGGAATTTCCTCACCTTGAAATTCCTCAGTGACGAATTTGTAAAAATCGCCTATTCACCCCCCTCTAGTCGATATAACGCACTTTCAATTGGTATCAGAGCTGGGTACTCCCTTGTTCTGTGTGATTTTGGTTTAACCACCTGGAGTTTTAGTTATGTCGACTGCAGGCATGATCAAGGTCTCAGCTGGGTGTCCTACCTTCGATGGGACGGACTACCCCTACTGGAAGAACAAGATGCGCATGCATCTTGAGGCAATTGACAACGACCTCTGGTATGTTGTGGAAAAGGGTGTTCCCTCTGTCACTCCTTCCGTAAACGCTGCTGATGTGAAGAGATTCAAGCAACTCGACTCTCAAGCGAAGAATATCATATGTGGCCATCTGAGCAAAGGGCAGTATGGCAGAGTGAGTGCTTTGGAGACAGCTAAGCTTATCTGGGATAGGCTGTCCAAGGTCAACGAAGGAGTCTCAACTCAACGTGACTCTCGAGTTGACGTTCTTCGCAATCTCTTCAACCGCTTCAAAAGACTCGACAACGAAAATGTTCAGCAAACCTTTGATCGCCTCACTGACATTTCAAACGAGCTTCAAGCACTGGGTGCCACTGACATCACCGACCATGAGGTGGTGAAGAAATTGCTGAGGTCACTCGATTCTTCATTCGATACACTGGCACTGATGATTCAAGAACGTGGTGACTACAAGTCACTTGATCCTGCTGATATCCTCGAGAGGCTAAATACTCATGAATTCCAACTAGCTGAGAAGAGAGATCTCTACGGACCGAGCTATGGTAGATCTCGTGCACTGAAAGCCAAGGCAGTCTCTGAATATGAAGATGAAGATTCTGGTAGCAGCCTTGGTGATCCTGAAGAACTGAGTCAGGAGCTAGCAATGCTCGTGAGGAAATTCCAGAAGTTATCTAGACGTGGCCGATTTGGAAAATCCTCAAGAGGTGATGACATGAAATCAGATTCCTCATCCCGTGATTACAAGAAGAGAACTTGCCATAAATGCAAGAAACTTGGTCACTACATTACTGATTGTCCTCAGTGGGAGAAGGAATCAAAGAAGAAGAAATACAAGGATGATAGTTCAGATGACTCTAAGAAGAAGAAGAAATCTTCAAAGTCTTCATCGTCAAGATCTTCAAAGTCTTCATCTCACAAGAAGAGCAGCTCCAAGAAAGCTCGGGCATTCATTGGCAAGGAAATGGACTCTGAAGCTGAATCTGAGGAACATGAGGAAGAGGAGGCATCTGAGGAGTCAGACTCTGGTGTGGCGAGCCTAGCCCTCGCTACTGCTTACGTTAGCAAGTCCATCTTCAACACTGAGGGAAATGGCTTCCCCAACACTGCTGATGACGGCAACGATGACTATGCTCCCACCTATTGCTTCATGGCAAAAGGTGCCAAGGTACTCAAATATCCCTCCTCTGAATCAAGTGAGGATGAATCTGATGATAACCTCAAACCCAGCTATTCCAAACTTGCTAATATTGCTGTTAAACAACAAAAGGCTTTGGAAAAGGTTCAAAATATGCTAGACAAAAGCGATGATCTGTTAGGTGAGGAAATGGATCGAACTCAAACACTGACTGATAATCTTCAGCAACTACAGTCTAAGTTTGACAACCTTCAAGGTCGTCATGAAACTCTCCTAGCCGATCATGAGAAGCTTTCTTATGAATTTCTTCAAAGAAAGCAAGATCTTGAGAAGCTAAGGGTGAGTCATGAAGATCTTCAGAAGGAAAATGATTCCTTGCTTGCTCAACAGATCAGTTCCGCTCAGGAAGAATTTATTCCACCATGCTTGAAATGCATTGAACATGAAACTGCTAATTCTTCACCTGAATGTTCAAATGCTTCTATTGCTGCAAATTCTTCAACTATCTCTGTGGTCACAAATTCCTCATCTGAGGATACCACTAGTATCACTGACGAAAATGCAGGGTTGAAGGAATTGTATGTGACAGGCATGTACAAAAGCCTCAAAGGGCATCAGACTCTTTGTGATGTGCTCAAAAAGCAGATCTTGAACAGGAACCCTAGGAAAGAGGGTATTGCCTTTGAGAGGAAACTCAATGCTGATGGAACCTACTGGAAACCGGAGCAGTATCCCAAAACCTCATGGGTTGCTGCGAAGGGACCTCTCATAGATCCATCTACTTTATCTGGCTTTACTTGTGAATCCTCATATTCATCTGATGAGTCATTTGACTCCAACTATAAACTGTTCAAAAATCAGAATGGTGAGGTATTTGCTAGATATGTTGGATCTAACTGCAGGAATGGTCCCCCTATGAAGAAAATCTGGGTTCCCAAAAGGTGCCTTGAAAGTCTTCAGGTGAATGTCCTCATGACACCACCTGTGAAGAATAAGAACCCCAGATCAAATTCTTCATATGAACCAAGGTCTTCATATGGATCCAAGTCCTCTTATGGATCAAATTCCTCACATGGATCCAAGTCCTCACATGAACATCATCGTGCTAACACTTCTGTTTCGCAGGGAAAGCCTAAGGGCTATGAATATGTGCATTATTCTTCAAATCATTATGTTCATAAGTCCTCGAAGAATTTCTCTGCTTATTCATATGCTTACCCTAACCCCTCTTATGTGAAACGAAGTGGTCTGGCGTCTATGCCACCTTTCTCTTATGGAGCTCGCAGAATGATGAACTCTTTGCCACCCCTCCAGATGTGGGTGGTGAAGAAAAGGAACTAATCTCTTATACAGGGTCAGGTCTCCAGACGAACTAAATCGTCTGAAGAATTTGCTGGAGACCTGAAATGCTTGAAAGGACGCAAGCTAATCATGAAGAAATGATTTATTCATTTCTCACGTCCTCACATTGCTATATATACATATGTTGCTTTAATTGATGAAATATGTCTGATGAATTTGATGTCATATTCTTCACTCTGAAGTATATGAGTTCATAAGATGCACTAATTCATCTGCAGGATGATTTACCCAAAGCTACTGAGTGGGTCCTCGATAGTGGATGTACAAATCACATGACCGGTGACAAGAGCTTACTGATGAACACTCCTTTATCTCCATCACACTTGAAGCATATCACCTACGCTGACAAAGGCAAAAGCAAGGTATTGGGTCTAGGTAGGGTTGCAATCTTAAAGGATCGACACATGGATAAAGTCATGCTTGTCGAGTCCCTCGGATTCAATCTCATGTCTGTCTCAATGCTTTGTGATCTTGATATGGTTGTTGTCTTTGGCAAATATCGTTGCTTAGTGCTCATGGAATCTGACAATTCCAAAGTCTTCGAAGGCTTTAGGAGAGGAGACTTGTATATTGTTGATTTCTCTGCAGGACCACAGCCTGCCACTTGTCTACTTGCTAAAGCTTCAGAAGGCTGGCTATGGCATCGACGACTGGGTCATGCTGGCATGAGGAACTTACACACGCTCGTGAAGAAAAAGCACGTCATTGGCATCGAGGGTGTCAAATTCCTCAAAGATCATCTTTGTGGGGCTTGTGAGGCTGGAAAGATGACCAGAGCCAAGCACCCCTCGAAGACTATCATGACTACTTCTCGTCCTTTTGAATTGTTTCATATGGATCTCTTTGGCCCTACTCATTATGCCACACTAACAAATGCAGCATCTCTATATGGCTTTGTCATTGTTGATGACTATTCTCGTTACACATGGGTGCATGTCATTACTTACAAGACTGAAGTGCAGGAAGTCTTCAGACGATTTTCCTCAAGGGCTTCGACGAATTTCGGCGTGAAGATCAAGCATATACGTAGTGACAATGGGACTGAGTTCAAGAATACTGGTCTTGATGACTATCTCGATGAACTTGGTATTACTCATGAGCTATCTGCCCCATACACTCCTCAGCAGAATGGCGTTGTGGAGCGCAAGAACAGGACTCTTGTTGAGATGGCTCGCACCATGCTTGATGAATACAAGACACCTCGTCACTTCTGGCCTGAGGCAATTGATACTGCATGCCACATCATCAACAGGGTATATCTTCACAAATTCTTCAAGAAGACCTCATATGAACTCCTCACTGACAAGAAACCCATTGTGAGTTATTTCAAAGTCTTCGGTGCTAAATGCTGGATTAGAGATCCACATCACAATTCTAAATTTGCACCGAAAGCACATGAAGGTTTTATGCTTGGTTACGGAAAGGACTCGCACACCTACAGGGTCTTCAATGCCTATCACAACAAGGTTGTTGAAACTGTAGATGTGCGGTTCGATGAAACTAACGGCTCGCAAAGAGAGCACCTACCTCATGTGCTAGATGAAAAGACGCCTGAGGAAACCATCAAGTTCAAAGCTACTGAAGATGTCATTCCTACCGAAGAATCTGCTGAAGAAATCATTCCAGAACATGAAGAACAGCATGCTGGCGCATCTGAAGAAAATGGCTCTGAAGAAAATGCTGAGCCAAATCAAAGTCGTCAACCTGCTCATCCCCGCGTTGCAAATGAAGTACAGATTGAGAGAATCATCAACGACATCAACGCACCAGGTCCTCTGACTCGCTCAAAAGCTTCACATTTATCTAACTTTTGTGGGCATTTTGCTTTCGTCTCTATCACAGAGCCCACCAAAGTTGATGAGGCATTTCTGGAGCCTGAATGGATTCAAGCAATGCAAGAGGAATTACATCAATTCAGGCTGAACAATGTGTGGGAGCTTGTCAAGCGACCGGACCCATGCAAGCACAATATCATCGGTACCAAATGGATCTACCGCAACAAGCAAGATGAAAATGGCCTAGTGGTGAGGAACAAGGCTCGTCTTGTAGCTCAAGGCTACACACAGGTTTTGAAGATCCTAAACATCCTGACAAAGTCTTCAGACTCAATAAGGCCCTCGATGGCCTCAAGCAGGCCCCTCGGGCGTGGTATGATACTCTGAAGGAATTCCTCATGAAGAAAGGCTTCAAACCCGGTTCACTCGACCCAACTCTTTTCACCAAAACCTATGATGTTGAATTATTCGTGTGCCAAATATATGTTGATGATATTATCTTTGGCTGTACTAACCAACATTACAGTGACGAATTTGCTTACATGATGAGTGAGGAATATCAAATGTCCATGATGGGAGAATTGAAATTCTTCTTAGGTCATCAAATTCGTCAACAACATAATGGCATTTTCATTTCTCAAGAGAAATACCTCAAGGACGTTCTGAGAAAATTCGGTATGCAAGAATGCAGAGGCGTCAAAATCCCTATGCCCACAAATGGCCATCTATGCACTGATGAAAATGGAATAGACTTCGATCAAAAGGTATACCGCTCCATGATTGGTTCTTTATTGTACCTATGTGCATCTAGGCCGGATATTATGCTTAGTGTTTGCATGTGTGCCCGTTTTCAAGCTACACCGAAGGAATCACACTATAAGGCTGTGAAACATATTCTTCGATATCTAGCTCACACTCCAACACTTGGATTATGGTATCCCAAGGGCTCGGTTTTTGATCTCATTGGATATTCTGACTCTGACTATGCCGGTGATCGTGTGGACCGCAAGTCAACTTCAGGCACATGCCATTTCCTCGGACAATCCTTAGTATGTTGGTCCTCGAAGAAGCAGAACTGCGTATCACTCTCTACTGCTGAAGCTGAGTATATTGCTACTGGTTCTTGCTGTGCTCAATTGCTATGGATGAAGCAAACCCTCAAGGACTACGGCATCAATGTGAAGAATGTGCCACTCTACTGCGACAACGAGAGTGCCATCAAAATTGCTCATAACCCAGTTCAGCACTCGAAGACAAAGCACATCGAGATTCGTCATCATTTTCTTCGAGATCATGTGTTGAAGGGTGACATCTCTATTGATCCCGTGAAGTCTGAAGAACAGCTAGCGGATATCTTCACAAAGCCCTTGGATGAGAAGAGATTTAGCAAGTTGCGGTGTGAGCTAAATATCTTAGAATCTTCGAATGTCCTTTGAAAAGGACACACATCCTAACACTTATGCAAATTGATGACTTAGATGTGCAACACACGAAGAAACGTTTTTCTTCAATCAATGAAGACTAACCCTCTAAGTGTGAAGAAATTAATGAAGAATTTGATTCTCAGAGCCCTACGACAATTGTACGCGGTGTCTGAAATCATCATTCTTACACGGTGGGTCACGCCACCACAAAAAGTTGAAAATCTTCAAAATATGAGTTTTTCATCATTGTGCAAATTCTTCAAATTTTCAAATTCTTCAACTTTGCAAAATCTTCACTCTTTCCGTCTATGTTCTTCATTGACTATATATATATATTTGAGTTTTCTGTCCTCTACAGCATTCACTTATTGCTAATTCTTCAAGTTGTGTTTCTTCTAAGTGAATGTGATCGGACCCGTTCCCCCTCAATGCTAAACTCAATCCAGTCTGTTCACAAATTCTTCATGTGCGTTCTATTTGAAACCCGTTCAAAGTCTTCACTGTGTCCTTGACAGCTGAAGAATTTGCGAACGAAACATTAAAATATTCTTATCTGAGTTTTCAGCTTTTGCCGTTCAAACCGTTCCTTATCCCTCGATAAGATTTATCTATTCACCCTCGATCTAACACGATCTCCACTTCACAGTTCGTGGGTGACACATGTCGCTAGGATGAGAAGGGTCAGGGGCACGTTTGTCCATTTTCTTCGGACGAGCGGTTTTCCACCTCTGCTATAAATACCCCTCACCCTCCTCAGAGCTCATTTACCCCGCTCGATCTTACTCCCTCGCTCGAGCTCTCAGACCTAGCGCCGCCGCTACACTCCATCGTCGCCGGTGAGGAAGAGCTTCACTGCCTCGACCTCGTCGCCGTCGTACTCACGCCGGCCGCGGAAATCCTCACTCTGCCGCCGCCGTAGCTGTTTTCCATCGCCAAGTTAGGGCGTGGAAGATCTGAACGGACGAACATCTCCACTGCCACTCTCAGTTCGTCGTGTTCTTCGTCAAGGGTAAATAAAATTTATTTTTACTGCCCTTGTTGATTCTGATGATTTCCACAAAATCTTCAAAAGGTGTTTATTCTTCAACTTTCATGTTCTTAAACACCAACTTGCTTCTGTCCTTGATCAGTTTCTCTAAGCAACGTTTTTCTTCAAGATTCCTCAATTGTGTGGATTTTCAATCTACACAACTCTGGAACCTAAGTCAAAAATGCTTAGTGAAATTCCTCAAGACACCCCTGGTCATCTTCCTCAAACTTGATACTTTTGAAAATCTTCTGAGAACGCATATGACCTCTCCAAAACTCTTCGCACCTATATTCTGTTCACAGGTACACATGTCCGCTGCTGAATCTCTAGGTTCTCATCAACTTAACCCATTTGCAGCGTTCCTTGAAGAAAAATTGCACACCTCATCGGAAAATTCGATTGTTCAAAACCCTCAAGTGAAGAAAATGGCTGATGGTAAAAGACCTCAGAAGGGAGGAAAGAGGCCAGAAACAAATACTGCTTTTGAGATCCCTGATGACATCTATGATGAATATTGTACTCCTGATGAAGCAACTCATGGCAAGGAGAACAAAAATCAGCGCAAAGTGCGCATTCAGAAGATTGAGAGGAGATGGGCAAGAGAATGGAGGGAATATCGCTATGTCACTCCCAAGTACATGAAGAAATTTGCTGTTAACCCTCCATGTCCAAGACCTCCATTGGCTCCTGGCCAAGAAGCTAATCCCACTAGCATCAGAAGAGGTGAGGAATTTCCTCAGGAGTGGGCTAAGCGTCAAGCCAAGCTGGCCAAAGTGGCTAAAGAGGCAGTAAAGAAATTCAATGAAGATTCTGTTGCTGCCGCCGCTGAGGCCTCTGCTATCAAGCCTAAGAAGGCTATGCTGAAGAAATCAGCTGTCAAGACAAGTTCCTCAGCTGCAATGCCCTCACGGCCAAGCTCTTCAAAGCCCTCACGGCCTGTTCCTCAAGCAAATTCCTCAAAAGCAGCTCCAACTCCCTCGGTTGCAAAATCCTCAGCTGCTCCTGCAAAGTCCTCAGCACCTGTGCATCTTGCCACATGCCAAAGGACTACTGGAATCTCAATTGCTTCAGGAGTCTCTGCAAGTTCTTCAGCTCCACCTCAGTCTTCAACAACTCCGACCTTGCTGAAGAAAAAGGCCATTGCTGGACGAGGCACAAGGCCAAGTCCTCACAAGAAGCAAGTCGCCTTTCAGGTTCCGTCAAGCGAAGACGAAGCTGATGATGAAGAATTAGCTGAGCTCATCAGAGATCGACAACAAAGGGCCGCTAGAGCCAAAGGCAGTGCTGTGCCCCTCATGCTGGATCCAAGGAAGATCCTTGATTTTATTGATCTATGGCACAAGAACCCTAACACACCTTTGCCTGAATTAAACCTCACTCCTGGTCAAAGTCACATGTTGACGGCCTTCATAAATGAAGAAAAATGGAAATTTGAAAAGGCCAGGCAGGTGAAGAAGGCTTAGTACAAGAAGGAGCGTTTTCTGAAGAACAATGTTGTGAAAATGTCTCCTGAAGAACTTGTGACTATGCAGGCTGAGATCAAAGCACTCAGTGATGAATTTCATGCATTCCATGCAGATTGGCTAGGTGCCAAAGTCAGATTCGTCAGAATGGCAAAAGGATTTACTCCAAGTGTTGCAGCTTCATCGCAACCCAAATTTCCTCAGACTGGAACATCTGTTCAGTCTGCTGAAGAAATTCCAGTCTCTGAAGAAAATGCCAGGGCAACCTCCAATATTGCGCCTGAAGAGCAATCCAGGCCAGTTGAAGCATCTGCTACTGTGCCTGAGGAATCTGAACAAGCCAGGGCAACTGCATCAGTTGTGCCTGAAGAAATTCAACCAATTTCCTCTGCTCCTCCTGCACCGATGACAAGCATCAACCTTCCTTCTGCATCAGAAGCAAAGAAAACCAAGGCTGCGGAGTGAGCAGCTGTGAAGAAAAGGAAAGCATCTGCATCTTCAGAGTCTTCAGCCCCCAAGAAATTGAAGACTTTGAGGAGTTCATCTGAAAACCCAATTGATGCTATTCCAATATCAAGCATGCCATCAAAGGAGATTATTCCCTTTGGTAAGGAATATGAAATTCCAAGTAAATCTAATGAAGAAATTCCTTCTGCTGCTTCGACAGAGCAGATGGATGAAGAAATTGAAGTGGATACTTTCTCTTCAATCCCACTGGTATCATCGCCCATGCCTCAGTTCACAGCTGAAGAGGCAGGCGTCGAAGGAACTGAAGAAGATGAGGATGTGGATATTGGGTCTACAACACCTATTCTGAATGATGACTTTTGGGAAAGTCATCACCCCAATTCACCTCTGACAACCCCTCTACATCATGTTCCTCAGTCTCCTGTGCAAACTGAAGAAATTCATACGGGCTCTGATGAACGTCAAGCTTCACTTCACTCTATACCTGAAGAAGTTCCAGTCACTAGCGCTGATGTACATATGTCTGAAGAAATGAAGGCCAAGGCTGCTGCTGAAATTCCTCAGCCAGTGGCTCCAGTGGCTACACCTCAAGAGGCTGTAAATTCTTCAACTGTTAATCTTCAGCCCAAGCCACAGAACCCTCACTCCAAGAAGCAGAAGTTTAATGCTGAGGATTTCTTCAACGAGCACATATTCTTCACTGACTACAATCCCTATGACTCTGCTCGTCTTTGTCGCAAGCGTTTCTGGACTGCAAGCCAGATGAACTTCTACTCCTCATTGTTGGTTGATAAGGATAAGATCTTTGAACATGAGCACATTCCTCATGTAGATATGGAATCGCTGCCCTGCTTCACACCAGTCCTCAGTGTTCTTCATGACGCTGGGTTACTCAATTTCTGCACCGACATCTGCGATTGGAATGAAGAACTCATTCTTCAATTCTTCGCCACGCTGCACATTACTGGAAATGTTGATGATGTCAATTCATGGGTATTGGACTGGATGACCGATAATACTCATTTCAAAGCACCGGCCTCTGAATTGCTTCATGCCGTCCCAGTCAGTCCTCCCACTGAAGGTGCAAGGCTTCTCTATGTTGAACCTGAACTGTCTGATCATCTGATGCAAGTGCTGATGAAGCCTTTGAAGCCAGGCCAAGCTCCAAGGACCAAATTCCTCGTCAAGGAATTGCTCTATGTGCCAAGGACAGTCTATCGCATATTGACCAAAACCCTCAGTCCAATCAAGGGCCACAACTCTGATGATGAAGAAGTTGTTGGCATTATGAAGAATCTGCTGTTCAATATCATTCATGGTATTCCTATCAACTACCATGATTTCTTCATGAGGACTTTGGCCAATGCTGCACTGTCACCTTTTGAGTTGAAGCCTTATGCTCCCTGGATCATGAGATTCATCAGATCAAGGTCTTCAATTCATTACATTGCTGACTTTCAAAATCATCTCAGCTATTTGCCCCCTATTGAAGTCCTCAAACGGACTATTTCCTCAGCTGACGAGAAGGGCAAAGCTGCTGTTATTGATGAAGGTACTCGTCCATTGGATGGACAGTTTTGCAAAGCTACTTCCTATTCCACCAATGATGACTCTGCAACTCAAGATTCTGCCGCCAAAGCTTCAGAACATCATCCTCAAGCCACAGCTCCGCGTGTGATGACTGATCGTGAACTTCTCCTTAGTCTTCATCAGAAAGTTGATCGAAATCACAAGTGGGTCAAGCGTCAGTTTGGTGCAATTCTTCAGAACATGACAGTCACTCAAAATACTGTGAAGAAGAATCACTACTACTTGCATGAAGTCTTTGACCGCACTTGGGCGATTCTATCTAATCTTCATAGTGCTGAAGAACTCAAGGAGATGGGCTTCCAACAGGACTTTGACTGGTCCCAGCCACCTTCGAAGAAATTCAAGAAAGTCAAAGTTCCTCAGCTTGTTGCCAGTTCATATTCTTCATCGCGCGAGACGGATGAAGCTGAAGACTTGAACGACACTGCGGCAGGCCCTACCTCAACAGTCGACCCCAACAATGCTGGCGCTCCTCCATCGACATCATGATGATATTCTTCAGGGGCGTTAGTCCTCATTTTTCGTCCCTTTTGGTCATTCGATGACAAAGGGGGAGAAATTTGAGTTTAGTCTTCAAGCGGGTCTTATATATGGGCTATATTTCTGTTAAGTTTCAACTCTTGCTCTTCTGAGGTGTTTGCTCTGATGAGTTGTAAACTTAAGTCCTATGGTGGTCTGATACTTTTGAACTGCTTTCTGCATGCTTATTTCCTCAAGTACCTTAATGCACGCATGCTAAATTCCGTCAGACACCATATTTCATCATGCATTTCAAATTCTTCATATCATACAAATGCGTGTATGAATTTCAAGATATAGGAGGAGATCTCCATGATATTACTCAACAATGTGCATTTGCTATTTCAAAGCAAATTCTTCAAATATGCACAACTTCAGGGGGAGTTCCTCTATATCTTGCAATCAAATTCCTCAATATTAGTATTTACACTTCATATGTTTATCCCCGTTGAAAACTTAACCTATATTGTCATCAATCACCAAAAAGGGGGAGATTGTAAGTGCATCTAGTGCCCCTTAGTGATTTTGGTGTATTGAAGACTTATAGGTTAAGGGTCTAATGTGTTTGTGAGTGTACACAGGTCTATAAGTCTATGAGGAGTTTGTTATTTATGATGAATGTCGACCCCTAAAAATGAATGTCTTCAACTGAAGACTTTGGTTTTCTTGAAGACTTTGAAAGTGAAGAAATTGGTGTGACCCTGAAGACTTGATATTCATGCGAGGATTATGAAGCGTGAAGACTTTTGTTTTCGTAGTTTCATTTTCTTCTTCTTGAGTCATAGGAAACACCGTACTGTTAAAGGGGGTCGAGGTAAAACTAAGGAAAAATTTCCAAGTGATGCTCAACTCAAAATCCTACACCTACCCAATCCTTTCGAGTGAAGCCATTGGAAATCTCATACAGTTTAGTCAAGTTCTTCAGTGACAGAGATGAAGTTCTTCTGTTCTCTGAGGAATTTGTTCTGACTGAGGAGTTAGGAATTCACCAGTGCGGATTGCCTACAAGTGAGGAACATGATAGCCCTGAGGAATTTGATACTCAAATTTCCGACCGTTGCTGTGCTACGCGCCAGCTGTCCAAATATCCTACCCACCTAACGGTCATATCATTGAAGGGCATTTATGTCTTGTCATGTCGGGCTGCTCCCTAGGCTATAAATAGCCGCCCCCTTCAACCACTAGCTGGTCGGCTGCTCCAAGAAATAGATTGACACTTGTCATTTAGAGCATCCCATCCTCCGAGGACTTTGAGCGAAAATCATCAAGTGAGGAAAAACCCAAAAACCCAAACACCTACAAACCCAAAGTGATTGAGCATCACTGAAGAGATTGTTCCTGTGTGGAACCGACGCTTGTTACCTTTGAGGACTGTGCATCCTCCAGACGGTTAGGCGTCATGGTCTAGAGCATCCAAGAGGAAATTGTGGATTGCCGAGTGACCGAGTATGTGAAGGTTTGGAAGCACCTGAAGACTTACCATGAGTGGTTGGGCGAGGTCTGTGTGACCTTAGCTCAAGGAGAATACGGTGAGGACTAGGTGTCCTGGACTGTGTGTTCAGGACTGGGTGTCCGGGACTGTGTGTCCTCAGGTTTAAATACCTAGCCGCTCCAACCAGACGTACAACTGTCACAGCAGTTGGAACTGGTCTACCAAATCATTGTCTTCACCGAGCTACTGGTTCTATTTCCTCAACCCTTTCATTTCCTCGCATACTTGCTATGTATTTGATCATTACTGTTTGAAGACTTTGACTGAAGACTTTCTCAATTTCCTCAGTTCAATTTCTTCAGTCAGTTTGTCTTCAGCCTGCTTATCCTGTGTTTACGCTACTCGTACTCTATGCTTGTTTTCATTTCATCATGATGACTGTGCTACTGCTCTGTTATGCTTGCATCTGAGTACTTATTCCGCTGCTAAGTAGTTCGTCGCTTAGGAATTTCCTCACCTTGAAATTCCTCAGTGACGAATTTGTAAAAATCGCCTATTCACCCCCCCTCTAGTCGATATAACGCACTTTCACCAGAGCTCAAAGCTTAAATTGAATGATAAAATTATTTTGAGAAGCATGCTTTTCCTGTCAACGAAAATGACCGAGAATTCCCAATACTTTCCATGCTAGATAAATCATAGGCGGTTCCCAAACAGAAAATAAAGTTTATTCCTTTTTCCACCATTCTTTCACAATCCATGGCTAGCCGTATCCACGGGTGCCTTCCATACCAACACTTTCGAAGGAATTTATTATTAAACAACATAAATATTTTTTTTCATTTTGGGACTGGGCATCCCTATTACCTTGCCACACTTTCGTGCAATGACAAGTGAATAAACACTCATCTTGCGAATAACCTACCTAGCATGGAAAATATTGGCCACCCCCTGCCGCTTCATGAGCGGTACGGGCGCACAAAAAGGAAATTCATTTTGAAAATTAGAGTTGGCACATACAAATTTACTTGGAACGACATGGAAATACCGCATATAGGTAGGTATGGCGGACTCATTTGGCACAACTTGGTTTAAGGAGTTTGGATGCACAAGTAGTATTCCTACTTAGTACAAATGGAGGCTAGCAAATAGATTGAGAAGCGACCAACCAAGGAACAAAAACGATCATAAAAGAGCATTAAACATAAATAACACCGAATAATGCACCACAAGTAGGATGTAATTTCATTGCATAACTATTGACTTTCGTGCTTGCATAGGGAATCACAAACCTTAACACCAATATTCTTACTAGAGCATAATTACTCACCAGCATGACTCACATATTATTATCTTCATATCTCAAAACTATTGCAAGGAATCAAGTTTATAATATCGAATGATCTTCATGAAAGTTTTTATTATATCCCTCTTAAATATCTATCACTTTGGGACTAGTTTCATATATTACCATTGCTACTAACAAAGCTCTCAAATAAATTTAAGTGAAGCATGAGAGCACATATTTCTTCAAAACAATTTTCATCTCTCAAAATAATATAAGTGAAGTAATGAGAGGACATTTCTTTAAAATTTTACTAACTCTCAAAATAATATAAGTGAAGCATGAGAGAATATTTCTTCAAAATTAAAGCACCACCTTGCTAAAAAAGATATAAGTGAAGCACTAGAGCAATTCCACAGCTCAAAAAATTTAAGTGAAGCACATAGAGCAATTCTAATAAATCATAGCATAATTATGGCTCTCTTAAATAGGTGTGTCCAGCAAGGATAATTGTGACAAACTAAAAAGAAAAACAAGCAAAGTGTCATATAATACAAGACGCTCCAAGCAAAACTCATGATATGTGACGAACAAAAATATAGCTCCAAGTAAAATTACCGATGGTCGTTAGAAGAAAGAGAGATTCCTTCCGGGGAATCCCCAAGCTTAGTTGCTTGGTACTCCTTGAATATTACCTTGGGGGTGCCATGGGCATCCCCAAGCTTAGGTTATTTTCACTCCTTATTCCTTCATCCATCGTGATCTCACCCAAAACTTGAAAACTTCAATCACACAAAACTTAACAAAAACCTTCGTGAGATCCGTTAGTACAAGAAAACCAATCTTTACTTTAAGTACTATTGCAAACCCATTAATATTTTGTTATTGCATTATACCTACTATATTCTAACTTTACCATGGCTAAAACCCCCCGGTATAGTCCATAGATTCATCAAAATAAGCACACAAAGCAACAAAAACAGAATCTGTCAAAAACAGAACCGTATGTAAAGACTCAAATTTTACGCATACTTCTGTAACTCCAAAAATTCTGAAAAATTAGGAAAACAGAGGGAATTCATATATCAGTCTTGTGTAAAACATTCAGAATTTTTTATCGCTCCAGTGATTTTAACGATTCTGCTACTGGACATTAAAGTTTCTGTTTTTCAACCAGATCAAATCAACTATCACCAAAGCCATCCTAAAGGCATTACTTGGCACAAACACTAACTAAAACACAAAAAACACAATCATAACAGAGGCATAATTGTGTAAACACACAAAAATAGAAACAAAAAGGAAAACAATTATTTTATTCATTGGGTTGCCTCCCAACAAGCGCTATCGTTTTATGCCCCTAGCTAGGCATAATGCATAGATTCAAGTATTGTCATCTTTCTTTTCCATAGATGTGTTTTTGGTAGGAGGTTTCTCAAATATAACTTGAAACACATTATCCATAGAGATTTTAGCATTATCAGGTTGCCCATTTGCAAATCCCCTTTGATTTCTGGCTACGATCCAAGAATATTGTTGATTAACATCATTGAAAACTTGTTGGATCATATCTAAAACATGAACTTCCTTTTTAAGGTTCTCGTCAAAGATGCGATCATTTCCAAGAAAATGTCTTAAAACATAATCACTGTTGTAAAGAATCTCATCTATCACCGGGTTTTCACGGTTCATACCATAAAAATCAAAAATTTCCCTAGCTTCCCGCGCTATGTGATCAAATTCATTCATAAGAACAAGGGTGGCTATCTTTTTAGCTCTAGGATCCTTTATAGTGGGTAACTCATAAAACAATCTTTGCAAGGTAGGATGAGTATGGATAAATCTAGTTTCAAGTTTCAGAACTAGTGCTGAAATAGCTTCCGCATAAGTTTTAGTTCTTCTAAGTATAGGAGCATCATCATAAGTAAAAGTTCCAACACAATTAAAGAATTCTTGGATGGCTTCTTTTCCTATAATGTTCCCTTGTCCCAAAACAAAAGTTTTAGCATCTATATTACCAGAACGTCCAATTTTAGGAGTTCTGTCATCATATGTTTCTGCCGTACCAAAGTCACTCATGATGATAGGTTCAAAGCAAGCAAAGAGACAAACACAAAAAGGGCAAATGGAAAAGAAGGCAAATATTTTTATGCTTTTCACAAAAACATTTTAGAAGTGGAGGAGATTAAAACAAGAGGCAAATGGCAAATAAAGTAAATTGCAAGGAGATGAGATTTGAGATTGGGTACCTGATAGATCTGGACGATATCCTCCCCGTCAACGGCGCCAGAAATTCTTCCTGATTGCTTGTATCTACATTGGTATTTCCCCGAAGAGGAGAGAATGATGCATCACAACAACGGTAAGTATTTCCCTCAGTTATGAAACCAAGGTTATCAATCCAGTAGGAGGATCCACCCAAACTATGTAAACAGTACCTGCACACAAATAACAAATACTTACAACCCAACGCGTAAGAGGGGTTGTCAATCCCTCCTCGGTATTGAGATAGATTAAATTGTATGAGATTGGTTGAATAGATCTAACAAAAACACAAAATAAAATAAATAAAGAAAAAGTGCAGCAAGGTATTTTTGGATTAATAGATCTGAAAATAATATGATAGGAAATAGACCTAGGGGCCGTAGATTTCACTAGAGGCTTCTCTCAAGAAAATAGCATATGGTGGGTAAACAAATTACTGTTGGGCAATTGATAGAAGAGCAAATAATTATGACGATATCCAAGGCAATGATCCTGTATATAGGCATCACGCCCAAGATTAGTAGACCGAAACGATTCTGCATCTACTACTATTACTCCACACATCGACCGCTATCCAGCATGCATCTAGTGTATTAAGTTCGTGAAAAATGGAGTAATGCAATAAGAACGATGGCATGATGTAGACAAGATCTATTCATGTAGGAATAGACCCCATCTTTTTATCCTTAATGACAATGATACATGTGTGTCATGTCTCTTTCTGTCACTGAGATTGAGCACCGCAAGATCGAACCCATCACAAAGCACCTCTTCCCATGGCAGGAAAAATCAATCTAGTTGGCCAAACCAAACCAAAGTTTCGGTGAAGAAATACGAGGCTATAACAATCATGCATAAAAGAGTTCAGAGAAGACTCAAATAATATTCATAGATAGAACTGATCATAAACTCGCAATTCATCGGATCCCAACAAACACACCGCAAAAAGTCATTACATCAAATAGATCTCCAATAACATCGAGGAGAACATTGTATTGAAGATCAAAAAGAGAGAAGAAGCCATCTAGCTACTGCGTACAGACCCGTAGGTCATTGGTAAACTATTCACGCATCATCGGAGGGGCAAGGGTATTGATGAAGAACCCCTCCGTGATCGTTGACCCCTCCGGCAGAGTGCCGGAGAAGGCCTCTAGATTGGATCTCGTGGTTTTGGAACTTGCGGCGGCGAAAACTATTTTCTCTCTTCTCCTCTAGGGTTTCTGGACCATTAGAGTATTTATAGAGCTGAGAGGCGGTGGAGGAGCCTCCCGTGGGCCCCACTACCCACCAGGGCGCGCCAGGGGCGTCTGGCGTGCCCTGGTGCCTAGTGGGCCCCACGGGCCTCCTCTGGTGCACTTCTTAGTCTCCCCTGGTGTCTTCTGGACAAAAAAAATTCTCTAAAAAGTTTCGTGGCATTTGGATTCTGTTTGGTATTGATTTTCTATGAAGTAAAAAACAAGCAAAAAACAACAACTTGCACTGGGCACTATGTCAATAGGTTAGTCCCAAAAAATGATATAAAGTTGCTATAAAATGAATATAAAACATCCAAGATTGATAATATAACAGCATGGAACAATAAAAAATTATAGATACATTGGAGACGTATCATCTATCTATGAATTACTACACAATTTAATCTTGCACGTAACCACCAAGGGATTGACAACCCCTTGTTCGTGTTGGGTGATAACCCACAAGTATAGGGGATCGCAACCGTTTTCGAGGGTAGAGTATTCAACCCAAATTTATAGATTCGACACAAGGGGAGCTAAAGAATATTTGTAAGTATTAGCAGTTGAGTTGTCAATTCAACCACACCTGTAACTATTTACACGGGAGAGCTGCCAACAAACAAAAGAAGAAGTGACAAATCTTTTTGGGTTTTCTTTTAATACTACAACTAATTTAACTAGAAAGAAAAACCAAAAAGAAGCAAGAAATATTTTTGGATTTTCTCACAGTTTTTCAAACACACAAGAAGAAAGTGAGAAAATAAATCTAGCATGGATAATACAATGAAAAAGTGTGGACACCGACAACTGAAATGAAGTGTGTGAACATGAATGTAATGTCGGTGGAAATACGTACTCCCCCAAGCTTAGGCTTTTGGCCTAGCTTGGTAATCACCATCCGTGGCTTGGATAATAATCAGAGTGATAGCTCACGGAGGCCCTTGGTGCAGCCTCCTCAGCCCGTCGGGCAGCCTCGACCGCCACATTGTACTCGCGGGCCTCGCTCTCAAGAATGTAATACCTTCTTTTGCTGTGATAATCAAAGAGAGCAGGTGCAGGCAAAATAACATGCACAATAGGGCTTTTATTGAACATCAAGTTGTAAGTGTAGTTAGTGGCTGTGGCCTTAATGAACTTATGGTGCTTCATTGCCTTAAAGTCTAAGTACTGAGTAGGTAGAATGGCATCATTAGGCCAAGGTGACACACCCAACTCCTTAGCTAAACGGGAGGCATAAATCCCACCATAAAAGTGACCACTATCAGCGTTGCAACCTTCGTGCAACGATCGCTCCAAGATTATAACGTTTAATTCCTGTCAGAGCAGTGTGTATGAGGCTCAAGTCAGGGGCACACAGTGTGCTGGTATCTTGTTTGCCCATGATGCATTTGCCATTAAAGAGTGCAAAGTAATGAATTGATGGGAAATGTATACTTTTTATTCTACCTTGTGTCACTCCTCTATCCTCAACGTAATAGAGACTAGTCAAAAATGACTCATACTCAGATTTTGGTGGTTCGTCCAGCGAACCCCAATATGGAATTTTACATACAACACAGAACGCATCTAGAGGCATGGTGAAAGCATTATTATAAAGGCTAAATGAAACTCTAGACTCACAAGGACAAAATTTAAATTCCTTAGTGAACGTCTCTGTGAGGCTGAGATGTTGGATGCACTTATCTGCGATGAAAGGAGCGAGCTCGGTGTTGTGAACATACTGCTCAAATTCTTCCTTGATACCCGCACCAACCATGAACTCGTTACACGGCCATAGGCACGATTTGGTGTCGGCGTCCCGCATCGAGCTTGCACTTGGCTCAACATAGGAATGTCATATCGAGCTCCTACTCGAGGATGCCTCCGAAGACCTCCTCCTTGAAGAACTCCTAAAGAGGTGCGTTTTATTCGCGAACAATTTTCTGAAATTTTTGGGTCACAAAAATTTGTCGACGAAACTTCACAAGATTGATAGCAACTACTCATATGGGTGCCTAGAGGCTATATTAAGCACTCAACTACTTAGAACTCTAAGAATTCAACATGCAAGCCCATCTACAGCAGCACCAAGAGTACCTAAATACTCATGAATGAAACCACTAGAACAAAAACTAATTGGAGCAATGGAGGAGTCAAATACCAACTAGCAATCCCCCAAAATAGTTTCGGAAACGGAGCTTTGAGTAAAGAGGTCGAAATCTGCGGGTTTGAGAGCAAGAACACGGGAGAGAGAGCAAGGGTGATTTTTTTTCTTGAGGTAGGAGATGACATGGGTTAAAGGGATAAGTGAGGGGGGCCACATGTGGCCCACTACCCACCAGGGTGCGCCTGGGGTAGCTGGCGTGCCCTGGTGTCTTGTGGGCACCAAGGGCACCCCCTCGTGATGTTATTTGTACCAAAAATTCTTAAATATTCAGGAAAAATTTGTGTTAAAATTTCAGGTCATTCTCAGTACTTTTATTTTTGACCACTTTTTTATTGCACGAAAAATTCAGAAAATAGGATAAACATGGCATTTTTATTTTATTTAACTAAGAAAAACAGAAAACTAAAAGTAGGGACAGAAGGTCATGCCTACTAAATTCATCGACCACATGTCTCTCGAAAACAATCCATTAATAAGGTTGATCAAGTCTTATTAACAATCACTTTCAATTAACATGAACCTGAAGAACTTCCGTAAAACACTAAGTTACCTCAACGGGGATATGCATATCCCCAACAATAAGTATGTCATATTACTTTTTGGCAGTAGGTAAAGGGAGTTGGAAACTTCTAATAGTAATTGTCGGAGATTTTTCAATAACATTAATACCATTCACTTTAAATTGCTTTTTCGGAAAGTGCACTGTATGCTCATTACCATTCATATGAAAAGTGACTTTGATTTTATTGCAATCAATAACAGCCCATGCAGTATTCAAAAAGGGTCTACCAAGGATAATCGACATGTTGTCGTCCTCGAGCATCTCAAGTATAACAAAGTCTGTTAAGATAGTAACATTTGCAACAACAACGGGCACATCCTCGCAAATATCGGCAGGTATGGCAGTTGATTTGTCAGCCATTTGCAATGATATTTCAGTAGGTGTGAGTTTATTCAAATCAAGTCTTTTATATAAGAGAAAGGCATAACACTAACACCAGCTCGTAAATCACATAAAGCAGTTTTGACATAATTTCTTTTAATAGAGCAAGGTATAGTTGGTATGCCCAGATCTCCAAGTTTTTTAGGTACTCCATCCTTAAAAGAATAATTAGCAAGCATGGTGGAGATTTCAGCTTCAGGAATTTTTCTTTTATTAGTGACAATTTCTTTCATGTATTTTGCATAAGAAACCATCTTTAAAATATCAGTCAAACGAGTGCGCAAAAAGACTGGCCTAAGCATTTCAACAAAGAGTTCAAATTCTTCATCATTCTTTTTCTTAGATGATTTGGGTGGAAAGGGCATGGGTTTCTGAACCCATGGCTCTCTTTCTTTACCATGTTTTCTAGCAAGAAAGTCTCACTTATCATAATGTTTATTTTTAGATTGTGGGTTATCAAGATCAACAGGTTCTATCTCAACATCATTATCTGGTTCTTTATCATTGTCTGGTTGAGCATCTACATGAACATCATCAATATCATTTTCATTATCACTAGGTGAATGTTCATTACCAGATTGAGTTTCCGCATCTAAGATACAGAATTTACCTCTACCACCTGTGGTGGTGATGTGTCAAGTCCATGTATTTCTTCGATAGATGGTAAATTCTTAACATCTTCAGCTTTAATACCTTTTTCCTTCATACATTTCTTTGCTTCTTGCATATCTTCAGGACTGAGAAATAAGATACCCTCTTCTTCGGAGTGGTTTTAGGCGGTGATTCAGGAAGAGTCCAATCATCATAATTCTTTAATATATTATTCAATAATTCCTCAGCTTGTTTAACAGTTCGTTCCCTGAAAACGCAACCATCACAACTATCTACGAAGTCCCCAGAAGCATCGGTTAGTCAATTATAGAAGATATCAAGTATTTCATTTTTTTTAAGAGGATGATCAGACAAAGCATTAAGCAATTGGAGAAGCATCCCACCAGCTTGTGGGAGACTCTCTTCTTCAATTTGCACAAAGTTAAATATTTCCTATAGGACAGCTTATTTCTTATGAGCAAGGAAATATTTTTTAGAGAAGTAATAAATCATATCCTGGGAACTACGCACACAACCAGTAGCAAGAGTATTGTACCATATCTTAGCATCACCCTTTAATGAGAACGGAAATAACTTAAGAATATAATAATAGCGAATTTTCTCATCATGAGCAAATAGGGTGGCTATATCATTTAATTTAGTAAGATGTGCCACTACAGTTTTAGTTGCATAACCATGGAAAGGATCAGATTCAACCAAAGTAATTAACTCTGGGTCGACAGAGAATTCATTATCCTTATCGATAACAAAGATAGGTGAAGTAGCAAACTTAGGATCACATTTCATTCTAGCATTCAAAGATTTTTCTTTCAGCTTGCATAATAATTTCTTAAGATCATCTCTATCCTTACAAGCAAGTGATACGTCTCCAATGTTTCTATATTTTTTCCTTGTTCCATGCTGTTATATTATCATCCTTGGATGTTTTACAATCATTTTATAGCAACTTTATATCATTTTTTGGGACTAACCTATTGACATAGTGCCCAGTGCCAGTTGCTATTTTTTGCTTGTTTTTTACTTCACAGAATATCAATACCAAACGGAGTCCAAATACAGCGAAACATTTTGGAGATTTTTTTTGGACTAGAAGACACCTCATGGGCCAAAGAAGTACCAGAGGGGAGGCCTGAGGTTGGCACAACCCACCAGGGCGCGCCCAGGAGCCCAGGCACACCGAGGGGGGTTGTGCCCCCATCGGTAACCTTCCGCACTGCCTCTTTGCCCTATAAATACCCAAATATTCTAGAAACCCTAGGGGAGTCGACGAAACACAATTTCAGCCGCCGCAAGTTCTAGAACCACGAGATCCAATCTAGACACCATCACGGAGGGGTTCATCATCCTCATTGGTGCCTCTCCGATGATGCGTGAGTAGTTCATCATAGACCTACGGGTCCGTAGGCAGTAGCTAGATGGCTTCTTCTCTCTTTTTGATTCTCAATACAATGGTCTCTTGGAGATCTATTTGATGTAACTCTTTTTTGCGATGTGTTTGTTGGGATCCGATGAACTTTGAGTTTATGATCAGATCTATATCCATGAAAGTTATTTGAGTTTTCTTTGATCTCTTATATGCATGATTACTTATAGCCTCGTATTTCTTCTTTGAATCTTTGGTTTAGTTTGGCCAACTAGATTGATTTTTCTTGCCATGGGAAGAGGTGCTTTGTGATGGGTTCGATCATGCGGTGTTCTTTCCCAGTGACAGAAGGGGCAGCAAGACACGCATGTATCATTGCTATTAAGGATAACAAGATGGGGGCCATTCCTACATGAATAGATCTCGTCTACATCATGTCATCGTTCTTATTGCATTACTCCGTTTCTCCATGAACTTAATACATGATACGTCCATTTTGCATCATGTTTTCCTACTGTTATTTATAATGTTTTTATGCATAATAATGCTTTTGGGAGTAATTCTAATGCCTTTTCTCTCATAATATGCAAGATTCACACAAGGAGGGAGAATACCGGCAGCTGGAATTCTGGACCTGAAAAAGCTACGTCATGCCACCTATTCTGCCCAACTCCAAATGAGCGGAAACTTCACGAAGATTTTTTATGGATTATATAAGAATTATTGGAGCAAATAACTACCATAGGGGGCCCACCAGGTGGGCACAACCCACCTGGGCGCGCCAGGGCCCCCAAGCGCGCCCTGGTGGGTTGTGCCCTCCTCGGCCCACCTCCGGTGCCCATATTCTGGTATATAAGTCATTTTGACCTAGAAAAAATAAGGGAAGGACTTTCGGGACGAAGCGCCGCCGTCTTGAGGCGGAACTTGTGCAGGAGCACTTTTGCCCTCCGGCGGAGCGATTCCGCCAGGGGAACTTCCCTCCCGGAGGGGGAAATCATCATCATCATCATCACCAACAACTCTCCCATCTTTGGGAGGGCCATCTCCATCAACATCTTCAACAACACCATCTCCTCTCAAACCCTAGTTCATCTCTTGTGTTCAATCTTTGTACTGGAACCTTAGATTGGTGCTTGTGGGTGACTAGTAGTGTTGATTACATCTTGTAGTTGATTACTATATGGTTTATTTGGTGGAAGATTATATGTTCAGATCCATTATGCTATTTAATGCCCCTCTGATCTTGAGCATGATTATCATTTGTGAGTAGTTACTTTTGTTCTTGAGGTCACGGGATAAGTCATGTTGCAAGTAATCATGTGAACTTGATATGTGTTTGATATTTTGATGATATGTATGTTGTGATTCCCTTAGTGGTGTCATATGAATGTCGAATACATGGCACTTCACCTTATTAGGGCCTAAGGGAATGCATTGTGGAGTAGTTATTGGATGATGGGTTGCGAGAGTGACAGAAGCTTAAACCCTAGTTTATGCGCTACTTCGTAAGGGACCGATTTGTATCCAAAAGTTTAATGCTATGGTTAGATTTTATCTTAATACTTTTCTCGTAGTTGCGGATGCTTGCGAGGGGGTTAACCATAAGTAGGAGGTTTGTTCAAGTAAGAACAACACCTAAGCACCGGTCCACCCACATATCAAATTATCAAAGTAGCGAACACGAATCAAGCCAACATGATGAAAGTGACTAGATGAAATTCCCGTGTACCCTCAAGAATGCTTTGCTTATTATAAAAGACCGTTTTGGCCTGTCCTTTGCCTCAAAAGGATTGGGCTACCTTGCTGCACTTTTGTTACCATTACCGTTACTTGCTTATTACAAATTATCTTGCTATCAAACTACTCGTTACTTATAATTTTAGTGCTTGCAGAGAACACCTTGCTGAAAACCACTTGTCATTTCCTTCTGCTCCTCGTTGGGTTCGACACTCTTACTTATCAAAAGGACTACGATTGATCCCCTATACATGTGGGTCATCAATACACTAGATGCATTCTGGATAGCGGTCGATGTGTGGAGTAATAGTAGTAGATGCAGGCAAGAGTTGGTCTACTAATCTTGGACGTGATGCCTATATAATGATCATTGCCTGGATATCGTCATAATTATTCGATCTTCTATCAATTGCCCAACAGTAATTTGTTTACCCACCATATGCTATTTTCTCGAGAGAAGCCACTAGTGAAATCTACGACCCCCGGGTCTATTCTTTCTCATATTTGCTTTGAGATCTATTTTTATTTGCTTTTGTTTTCAGATCTATTATTCCAAAAACCCAAAAATACCTTGCTGCACTTTTTTATTACTTATTTTATTTCGCATTTTATCGAGATCTATTTATCCAATCTACACAAATTTTATCCCGTCAACTTGACAATTTCTGGCGCCATTACCCGTAGAGGGATTGACAACCCCTCATAAGTGTCGGGTTGCATGTATTTGTTCTTTGTGTGCAGGTACCGTTTACATAGTGTTGCTTGGTTCTCCTACTGGATTGATACCTTGGTTTCATAACTGAGGGAAATACCTACCGTAGCTGTACTGCATAATCCCTTCCTCTTTGGGGAAATACCGACGTAGTTCAAGCGACATCAAATGGAATTTCTGGCGCCGTTGCCGGGAGACATCATCAACATCTATCAGGTTCCTAATCACAAATCTCATCTCCTTGCAATTTACATTATTCGCCATTTGCCTCTCGTTTTCATCTCCCCCACTTCACCAAAATTTTCCGTTTTATTCGCCCTCTTTTTTGTTCGCCTTTTTCTCGTCAGATCTATCTTTTTGCGTGTGATCTTGTTTGCTACTTTGACATTATGGCTAGTTCTTCCTCTATTGCATGTACCCCCGAGAACGAGGTTCTTAATTTTAACCAAAGGGGAGGGGAGAATCTAAAAGATGCTTGGTATAGGATTTGCAATGCTCATAATAGATCTGTTCGTAAGCAATCTACCATTATTCTTCTTCACAATTTTTATGTGGGCATTACCACTTGGTATAGATTCATCCTTGATATGATTACCGGTGGAAATTTCTTGATGTGTCAATCTTTGGATGCTTTTAATGCCATGGGAGATCTAGTAGGTGCACCACCTATCACTATTAATGAAACAATCTTGACTATTGAGCATGTTATGCAAAGATTAGATGCTATTGAAAAGAAGATGGTCACCCTAGAGCAAAGTTAAAACTTAGATACAAAGATGCAGAATCTTGCTAATAAATTTGGGTCAAAAGTGGGCGATGTTTTCAAATTACTAAGGGAAAAGGAAACCATAATTAACGAAAGAATTGGAGAGAGTCCTTCCCGGATTGGTAAGTTGGAAGAAATTTTTAGTAATTTGAGCTCGGCTTTTGCTTCTGCCAAAACTATTGAAAAAATCCCATAAAAATTGGCAAGATTGCTCAAGTCACTAAGAACAAGGGTGCAACTTCTAATAATAACAAAGAAGATCTTAAGATGATTAGTATTCACCCTGACTTTGTTGAAGTTGTGAGAAACCCTATTTGGAAGAATGAATTCTTCAATCATATTCCTGGAAGTATTATTATCGAAAATATGCATGCTAAATCTTTGAAGAATATTGGTTGTGCGATTGAGGATTTGGAAACTAAAGATGACAATACTTGAATCTATGCATTATGCCTAGCTAGGGGCATAAAACGATAACGCTTGTTGGGAGGCAACCCAATGAATAAAATTTATTTTTACCTTTTCTTTCTGTTTTTGAGTGTTTACACCATTATGCCTCTATTATGATTGTGTTTTTTATGTTTTAATTAGTGTTTCTGCCAAGTAAAGCCTTTGGGATAGCTTTGGTGATAGTTGATTTGATCCTGTTGAAAAATAGAAACTTTTTTGTCCAATAATAGAATTGTTTAAATTTACAGAGGCGACGAAAAATTCTGAATTATTTACACGAGATTTATATACAAATTTCCAATGTTATAAATTTTTTTCAGAATTTTTGGAGTTATAGAAGTATGAGAATAATTCGCATCTTTACAGATGGTTCTGTTTTTGACAGATTCTGTTTTCGTTGCTTTGTGTGCTTATTTTGATGAATCTATGGACTATACCAGAAGGTTTTAGCCATGGTAAAGTTAGAATACAGTAGGTATAATGCAATAACAAAATATGAATGGGTTTGCAATAGTACTTAAAGTAAAGATTGGTTTTCTTATACTAACGGATCTCACGAAGGTTTTGTTAAGTTTTGTGTGATTGAAGTTTTCAAGTTTTGCGTGAGATCATGATGGATGAAGGAATAAGAAGTGAAAAGAGCCTAAGCTTGGGGATTCCCCATGGCACCCCAAGTTAATATTCAAGGAGAACCAAGCAACTAAGCTTGGGGATGCCCCGGAAGGCATCCCCTCTTTCTTCTAACGACCATCGGTATTTTACTTGGAGCTATATTTTTATTCGTCACATATCATGAGTTTTGCTTGGAGCGTCTTGTATTATATGAGTCTTTGCTTTTTTTGCTTTTTAGTTTGTCACAAGTATCCTTTCCGGACACACATATTTGAGAGAGCCAAAATTATGCTATGATTTGTTAGAATTGCTCTTTATGCTTCACTTAAATTTTTTGAGCTATGGAATTGCTCTAGTGCTTCACTTATATCTTTTTGAGCACGGTGTGCTTTAATATTTTTCAAAGAAATGCTATCATGCTTCACTTAGATTAATTTGAGATTTAGTAAACTTTTGAAGAAATTCTCTCATGCTTCACTTATATTATTTTGAGAGACAAAAAATTTTATGCTCATGTTCTTCACTTAAATTTATTTGAGCTTGTCAAAAGCAATTGCAATATATGAAACTAGTCCCAAAATGATAGATATTCAAGAGGGATATAATAAAAATTTCATGAAGATCATTGGACAAAATAAACTTGATTCTTTGTAATAGTTTTGAGATATGATGATAGTGATACGTGAGTCATGTTGGTGAGTAATTATGCTTTAGTAAGAATATTGGTGTTAAGGTTTGTGATTCCCTACGCAAGCACGAAAGTCAATAGTTATGCAATGAAATTATATCCTACTTGTGGTGCATTATTCGGTGTTAGTTATGCTTAATGCTCGCTTATGAGATTTTTCGTTTCTTGGTTGGTTGCTTCTCAATCTTTTTGCTATCCTCCACTTGTACTAAGTAGAAATACTACTTGTGCATCCAAAATCTTTAAACCCAGTTTTGCCATATGAGTCCACCATACCTACCTATATGCAGTATTTCCATGGCGTTCTAAGCAAATTTGTATGTGCCATCTCTAATTTTTAAAATGAATTTCCTTTTTGTGTGCTCGTACCGCTAATGAAGCGGCAGGGGGTGGCCAATATTTTCCATGCTAGATGTGTTATTCTCAAGATGTGTGTTTATTCACTTGTCATTGCACGAGAGTACGATGGTAATAGGGATGCCCAGTCCCAAAATGAAAAGGAAATTTACTTTATGTTGTCAAATAATAAATTCCTTGGAAAGTGTTGATATGGACGGTACCCGTGTATACGGCTAGCCGTGGAGTGTGAAAGTATGGTGGAAAAAGGAATAAACTTTATTTTCTGTTTGGGAACCGCCTATGATATATCTAGCATAGAAAGTGTTGGGAATTACTCGGTCGTTTTCGTTGATGGGAAAAGTAAGCCTCTCAAAAAAAAATTATCTCTCAATTTAAGCTTTAAGCTCTGGTACCTCTACAAATCCCTACTTCCCTCTGCGAAGGGCCTATCTATTTACTTTATGCAATTTTTTTTATTTGAGTCTCCATCTTCTCTTATAAAGCACCAACTAAGGGGCACTATGATCATACTTGAGCATTGGATGTAGCTAATATGTGAGTGTGTTTCATGAATGGATCAATAATTGAGCATGATGGGCTAGGGATAACTTTCTTTAGTGTTGATATTTTGAAAGACATGGTTGCTTGTTGATATGCTTGAGTATTGAAATCTTCATGTCAAAACTAGACTATTGCTTTGAACCATATAAAGTCCAAATGTCCATGCTACAAAAGAAAAGAATATGTGATGAACATGTTAGGCAGCATTCCACATAAAAAATTCTGTTTTTATCATTTACCTACTCGAGGACGAGTAGGAATTAAGCTTGGGGATGCTGATACGTCTCCAACGTATCTATAATTTTTGCTTGTTCCATGCTGTTATATTATCACTCTTGGATGTTTTACAATCATTTTATAGCAACTTTATATCATTTTTGGGACTAACCTATTGACATAGTGCCCAGTGCTAGTTGCTATTTTTGCTTGTTTTTTACTTCGCAGAATATCAGTACCAAACGGAGTCCAAATGCAGCGAAACTTTTTGGAGATTTTTTTGGACCAGAAGACACCACATGGGCCAAACAAGAACTAGAGGGGAGGCCTGAGGTGGGCACAACCCACTAGGGCGCGCCTAGGAGCCCAGGCGCGCCCAGGGCGGTTGTGCCCCCCTCGGTGACCTCCCACACCGCCTCTTCACCTTATAAATACCCAAATATTCCAGAAACCCTAGGGGAGTCGATGAAACACAATTCCAGCCACCGCAAGTTCCAGAACCACGAGATCCAATCTAGACGCCATCACGGAGGGGTTCAACATCCTCATTGGTGCCTCTCCGATCATGCGTGAGTAGTTCATCATAGACCTACGGGTCCGTAGGCAGTAGCTAGATGGCTTCTTCTGTCTTTTTGATTCTCAATACAATGGTCTCTTGGAGATCTATTTGATGTAACTCTTTTTTGTGGTGTGTTTGTTGGGATCCGATGAACTTTGAGTTTATGATCAGATCTATATCCATGAAAGTTATTTGAGTTTTCTTTGATCTCTTATATGCATGATTACTTATAGCCTCGTATTTCTTCTTTGAATCTTTGGTTATGTTAGGCCAACTAGGTCGATTTTTCTTGCCATGGGAAGAGGTGCTTTGTGATGGGTTCGATCGTGCGGTGTTCTTTCCCAGTGACAGAAGGGGCAGCAAGACACGCATGTATCGTTGCTATTAAGGATAACAAGATGGGGGCTATTCCTACATGAATAGATCTCGTCTACATCATGTGTCATCATTCTTATTGCATTACTTCGTTTCTCCATGAACTTAATACACTAGATGCATGCTGGATAGCGGTCGATGTGTGGAGTAATAGTAGTAGATCAGGCTGGAGTCGGTCTACTAATCTTGAACGTGATGCCTATATAATGATCATTGCCTGGATATCATCATAATTATTCGATCTTCTATCAATTGCCCAACAGTAATTTGTTTACCCACCGTATGCTATTTTCTCGAGAGAAGCCACTAGTGAAATCTACGACCCCCGGGTCTATTCTTTATCATATTTGCTTTGAGATCTATTTTGATTTGCTTTTGTTTTCAGATCTATTATTCCAAAAACCCAAAAATACCTTGTTGAACTTTTTTATTACTTATTTTATTTCGCGTTTTATCGAGATCTATTTATCCAATCTACACAAATTTTATCATGTCAACTTGACAATTTTTGGCGCCGTTACCCGTAGAGGGATTGACAACCCCTCATAAGCGTCGGGTTGCAAGTATTTGTTCTTTGTGTGCAGGTACCGTTTACATAGTGTTGCTTGGTTCTCCTACTAGATTGATACCTTAGTTTCATAACTGAGGGAAATACCTACCGCAGCTGTACTGCATCATCCCTTCCTCTTTGGGGAAAGACCGACGTAGTTCAAGCGACATTAGCAAGAAAGTCTCTAGCTATCTCTCCATCCATAACATAACCCTTAGGTATCTTAGGCAATTAAAATCTAGGAGATCTAGGTATAATAGGTGTTTCATAGTTCTCAGTTTCAAAGACTTCATCAGTTTCAGTAATTTCATCAGTTTCAGCATTCTCGGTATCTTTAGCTCTAGCAATTTGTTCATCAAGAAATTCACCTAGTGGCACATTATCATCAAGCAAGGTACTAGCATCATCATAAGCATCATACATAGCAGAAGTAGCATCATCAATAACTTGTGATATATCAGGATTTATAGCATGTGGTGGTGTTGCAAGTCTATTCAAAACAGTAGGTGAATCAAGTGCAGAGTGTGATGGCAATTGCTTACCTCCCCTCATCTTAGAGGGAACGATCTTGGTTCTTGTATCTTTCAGATTCTTTATAGTGATAAATAGATAATAATCCCAAATGACTCAACAAATATAGCTATGCTCCCTGGCAACGGCGCCAGAAAAAGGTCTTGATAACCCACAAGTATAGGGGATCGCAACAGTTTTCGAGGGTAGAGTATTCAACCCAAATTTATAGATTCGACACAAGCGGAGCCAAAGAATATTTGTAAGTATTAGCAGTTGAGTTTTCAATTCAACCACACCTAGAGATTAAATATCTGCATCAAGGTGATCAGTAGCACAGTAATATGATAGTTTGATAGCAGTGGTAATAGTAATAGTAATGGTAACAGTGATAGCAATAATTTTGTAGTAGTTGTGACAATAGCAATAGCAATAGTAACTTAGCAAGAACAATAAGTGAAAAAATCGTAGGCATTGGATCAGTGATTACATTGGATAATATTCATCATATATCAGTCATAACCTAGGGCGACACAGAACTAGCTCCAGTTCATAAATATAATGTAGGCATGTATTCCATAAATAGTCATACATGCTTATGGAAAAGAACTTGCATGACATCTTTTGTCCTACCCTCCCGTGGCAGCAGGGTCCATAAGGAAACTAAGGGATATTAAGGCCTCTTTTTAATAGAGAATTAGAACAAAGCATTAACACATAGTGAATACATGAACTCCTCAAACTACGGTCATCACCGAAAAGTATCCTAACTATTGTCACTTTGGGGTTTACGGATCATAACACGTAATAGGTGCATATGGCTTGCAAGATCGGATCTAGAACATAGATATAATAGTGAAACATAAATGGTTCAGATCTAAAAGCATGGCACTCGGGCCCTAGTGACAAGCATTAAGCATAGCAAAGTCATAGCAACATCAATCTCAGAACATAGTGGATACTAGGGATCAAGCCCTAACAAAACTAACTCGATTACATGATGAATCTCATCCAACTCCTCACCGACCAGCGAGCCTACAAAGGAATTACTCACACCCGGTGGGGAGCATCATGAAATTGGTGATGGAGGATGGTTGGTGATGATGAAGAACGAAGATTCCCCTCTCCGGAGCCTCGAACGTGCTCCAGATCTGGCCTCCCGATGAAGAACAGGAGGTGGCGGCGGCTCCATATCGTAAAACGTGATGAAACTTCCTCTCCTATGTTTTTCTGAAAAAATAGGATTTTATAGCGTCGGAATTAGGGTCAGCGGGGCCTCGAGGGCCCCACCACCCACTAGGACACGCCAGAGGGGGTGGCGCGCCCTGGTGTCTTGTGGGCAGCCAGGGCCTCCCCCTCGAGTGGGTCTTTGTTCCATTATTTTTTCTTTATTCCAAAATAATTCTCCAAAAAGTTTCGTCCAAATGCGAGAAATTTTATTTCTGCACAAAAACAACACCATGGTAATTCTGCTGAAAACAGCGCCAATCCTGGTTAGTTTCATTCAAATCATGCAAATTAGAGTCCAAAACAAGAGCAAAAGTGTTAGGAAAAGTAGATACGATGGAGACGTATCATTGGGTTGCAAGGATTTGTTATTTTGTGTGCAGGTGCTGCTAACGAGGTATTGTGTTGTTCTCCTACTGGATTGATAACCTTGGTTCTTGACTGAGGGAAATACTTATCTGTACTGTACTGCATCATCCTCTCCTCTTCGAGGAAATCCCAACACAGTTCACAAGTAGTAGATGAATAGTAACTTTAGAATCAACAATATAAGGTCTGATCTTATCACATGCAAACACAACTGCTAAAAATTATTTCTCAGTAGTAGCATAATTTCTTTGAGCACTGTCTAGAGTCTTACTAGCATAATGGATAACATACAATTTCTTATCAACTCTTTGACCTAAAACTATACCAATAGCATAATCACTAGCATCACACATAATTTCAAAGGGTAGGTTCCAATCAGGTGGTTGAACAATAGGTGCAGAAATTAAGGCTTTCTTAAGTATTTCAAAGGCTTCAAAACAATCATGATAAAAAATAAATGGAACATCTTTTTGCAAAAGATTAGTAAGAGGCCTAGAAATTTTAGAGAAGTCTTTTATAAACCTCCTATAGAAACCAGCATGACCAAGGAAACTTCTTATACCTTTAATATCTTTAGGACATGGCATTTTCTCAATTGCATCAACCTTAGCTTTATCTACTTTAGTACCTCTTTCAAAAATTTCATGCCCAAGGACTATACCTTCATTCACCATAAAAGTGGCACTTCTCCCAGTTCAAGACAAGATTAGTTTCTTCACATCTCTGCAAAACTCGATCAAGGTTTGCTTAACAAACCATCAAAATAAGTCCCATAAACAGAAAAATCATCCATGAACACCTCAACAATCTTTTCACAAAAGTCAGAGAATATAGCAGTCATACATCTTTGAAAGGTAGCAGGTTCATTGCATAAACCAAAAGGCATACGTCTATAAGCAGAAGTTCCATAAGGATAAGTAAAATAAGTTTTCTCTTGATCTTCTTTTGACATAGGTATTTGAGAAACAACAGGCATGTCAACTATGGGCTTATTCTTATCTAACATATCTTGTTCATTTCAAATAGGTTTAGCAATCCTAGCAGCCTCATTACAGAAGTAAACAACATGCCCATCGATATTATCAACCAATAAATCCTTAAGCATTGCAATATTGGGTTCCACTCAAATTTGTTCAGAGGGTCTAGGTGTTTTAACATAGTTTTATGAAACGTAGTTGAAGCTTTAGCATGTTCCTTAATTCTAACAGGGAAAGGAAGTTTCTCAATATAAGCAATAGGCACAACTGAATCAACATTATAGATAATTGTTTCATCTTTAACTATAACAGGTTCCTCAATCATTTCTTCAATAGGTGGATGAAATTTAAACCACTTCTCCTTAAGGTGATCAACATGAGTAGAAAATGATTCACAAAAGGAAGCTACAATCTCAGAGTCAAGTCCGTATTTAGTACTAAATTTATGAAAAGCATCAACTTCCATAAAAGATTTAACACAATCAAACTCAAGTTTTATACCTGACTCTTTACCTTTGTCGAATTCCCAATCTTCAGAGTTGCGCTTAATTCTTTCCAGAAGACCCCACTTGAATTCAATAGTTTTCTTCATAAAGGAATCAGTAGAAGAAGAATCGAGCATGGATTGATCATTATGAGAAACCCGAGCATAAAAGTTTTGTATAATAATTTCTCTTCAGAGCTCATGATTGGTGCATGTGTGCATCATGTATTTAAGCCTCCCCCAAGCTTGAGCGATACTTTCTCCTTCACGAGGCCAAAAATTATATATGTAATTTCGATCATGATGAACCAAATGCATAGGATAAAACTTCTGATAAAATTCCAGCTTCAACCGGTTCCAATCCCATGTTCCAGTATCATCCAATAGCCTATACCATGTAAATTTCATTCCCTCCAAAGATAAAGGGAATACTTTCTTCTTAACTCCATCCTTGGATAAACCTGCAAGCTTAAACAATCCAAAAATCATCTATATAGATCAAGTGCATATCAGGATGTACCATTCCATCTCCCACATAAGGATTAGCTAGCAATTTCTCTAACATACCCGAAGTAATCTCATAATAAATATTTTCAGTAGGTTTAGTAGGTTGAGGGGCAACTCGTATTGCTTCCGGTCGAGGTGAAGATACCCGAACAAACCCCTCAAAGGATTATTTCCATAGTGACAAGTGACACTAAATTTCAGCACGTAATATAAATGTTTTCGTACCAAATTCAACTTACCAAAGGCATTTCAATCCCTGGCAATTGCGCTAGAAAAGAGTCTCGATGACCCACAAGTATAGTGGATCAATCTTAGTCCTTTCGATAAGTAAGAGTGTCGAACCCAACGAGGATCAGAAGGAAATGATAAGCGGTTTTTAGCAAGGTATTCTCTGCAAGTACTGAAAGTAGCAGTGATAGATAGTTTTGTAGCAAGATAATTCATAACAAGTAACAAGTAGCAATAGCAACAAGGGTGCAGCAAGGTGGCCCAATCCTTTTGATAGCAAAGGACAAGCCGGAAAGTTCTCTTATATTAAGCAAAGTGCTCTCAAGGACACATGGGAATTGTCGTCTAGTCATGTTCATCATGTTTAGTTGATTTGTTTTCGCTACTTTGATAATTTGATATGTGGGTGGGCCGGTTCTTGGGTGTTGTTCTTACTTGAACAAGCAAACCACTTATGATTACCCCCTCTCGCAAGCATCCGCAACTACGAAAGAAGAAGTTAGATAAATCCAAACCTGGATACAAAGATAAAGGGAATACATTCTTCTTAACTCCATCCTCGGATAAACATGCAAGCTTAAACAATCCACAAATTTCATCTATATAGATCAAGTGCATATCAGGATGTACTGTTCCATCTCCTGCAAACGGATTAGCTAGCAGTTTCTCTAACATACCTGAAGGAATCTCATAATAAATATTTTTAGTAGGTTCAGTAGGTTGAGGAGAAACTCTTATTGCTTCCGGCCGAGGAGAAGATACCCTGAACAAACCCCTCAAAGGATTATTTCCATAGTCACAAGTGACAGAAAATTTCAGCATGTAATATAGATGTTTCCTTACCAAATTCCACCTACCAAAGGCGGTTCACTCCCCAGCAACAGTGCCAGAAAAGAGTCTTGATGACCCACAAGTATAGGGGATCAATCATAGTCCTTTCGATAAGTAAGAGTGTCGAACCCAACGAGGAGCAGAAGGAAATGATAAGCGGTTTTCAACAAGGTATTCTCTGCAAGTACTGAAAGTAGCGGTGATAGATAGTTTTGTAGCAAGATAATTCGTAACAAGTAACAAGCAACAATAGTAACAAGGGTGCAGCAAGGTGGCTCAATCCTTTTTATACCAAAGGACAAGCCAGAACATTCTCTTATAATGAGCAAAGCATTCTCGATGACACATGGGAATTATCATCCAGTCACTTTCATCATGTTTAGTTGATTCACGTTCGCTACTTTGATAATTTGATATGTGGGTGGACCGGTGCTTGGGTGCTATTCTTACTTGAACAAGAAACCCACTTATGATTACCCCCTCTCGCAAGCATCCGCAGCTATGAAAGAAGAATTAAGATAAATCTAGCCATAGCATGAAACATATGGATCCAAATCAGCCCCTTACAGAATAATGCATAAACTAGGGTTTAAGATTCTGTCACTCTAGCAACCGATCATCTACTTATTACTCCACAATGCCTTCCCTTAGGCCCAAGTATGGTGAAGTGTCATGTAGTCGACGTTCACATGACACCACTAAAGGAAGCAACAACATACATATCATCAAAATATCGAACGGATAGCAACATCACATGATTACTTATAACAAGACTTCTCCCATGTCCTAAAGAACAAAATTAACTACTCACAAATCATATTCATGTCCAAGATCAGAGGGGTATTGAATAAGCTTGAGGATTGGAACATATAATCTTCCACCAAATAAACCAAATAGCATCAACTACAAGATGTAGTCAATACTACTAGCAACCCACATGTACCAATCTGAGGTTTAGGGACAAAGGTTGAATACAAGAGATGAACTAGGGTTTGAGAGGAGATGGTGCTGGTGAAGATGTTGATGAAGATTGGTCTTGCCACGATGAGAAGATCATTGGTGATGTCGATGGCTTCGATTTTCCCCTCCCGGAGGGAAGTTTCCCCGGCGAAATCGCTCCGCTGCAGCGAAAGTGCTCCTGCCCAGGTTCCGCCTCGAGACGGCGCCACTTCATCCCAAAAGTATTCTTCATATTTTTTCTAGGGCAAATGGCTTCATATAGCAGAAGATGGGCACCGGAGGCTTCTATTTCTAAGCTGCGTTGGGATTTCCTCGAAGAGAGAGGATGATGCAGTACAGTAGAGTTACGTATTTCCCTCAGTTAAGAACCAAGGTTATCAATCCAGTAGGAGAACCATGCAACACCTTGTTAGCAGTACCTACACGCAAAATAACAAATGCTTGCACCCAACGCGAACAAGGGGTTGTCAATCCCTCGGCGATTAATTGCAAGGATCAAATCTCGTAGTGATAGATAGATTGAACAAAAACACAAAATAAAGTAAAGTAAATAAAATTACAGCAAGCTATTTTTGGATTTTAATATATGATAAGAATAGACCCGGGGGCCATAGTTTTCACTAGAGGCTTCTCTCGAAGATAGCACACGGTGGGTAAACAAATTGATGTTGGGCAACTGATAGAAAAGCGAATAATCTTGACGATATCCAAGGCAATGATCATGTATATAGGCATCACGTCTGAGACAAGAAGACCGACTCCTACCTGCATCTACTGCTATTACTCCACACATCGGCCGCTATCCAGCATGCATCTAGAGTATTAAGTTCATAAAGAATGGAGTAACGCCTTAAGCAAGATGACATGATGTAGACAAAGTAAACTCAATCATATGAATAAACCCCATCATTTTATCCTTAAAGGCAGCAATACAAATACGTGTCTTGTCCCCTTCTTTCATTGGGACATAGATCACCGCAAGATTCAACCCATCATAAAGCACCTCTACCAATGCAAGAAAAATCAATCTAGTTGGCCAAACCAAATCAATAGATCGGAGAGAAATACAAAGCTATAATGACCATGCATAAAAGAGTTCAGAGAAGACTCAAATAATATTCATGGATAATCTGATCATAAACTCATAATTCATCGGATCCCAACAAACACACCACAAAAAAGGATTACATCGAATAGATCTCCAAGAACATCGATGAGAACATTGTATTGAAGATCAAAGAGAGAGAAGAAGCCATCTAGCTACTAGCTATCGACCCGTAGGTCTGTGGTAAACTACTCACACATCATTGGAAGGGCAGCAAGCTTGATGTAGAGCCCCTCTGTGGTTGATTGCCCCTCCGGCAGAGTACCGGGGAAGGCCTCTAGATGGGATCTCACGAGAACAGAAACTTGCGGCGGCAGAAAAAGTATTTCGGGTGGCTCTCTGATGTTAGGGGAACATTTGAGAATTTATAGAGGCGGAATTAGGTCAAGAGGTGCCACGAGGGGCCCACAAGCCTGGGGGCGCGCCTCCCGAGCTTGTTGCTCCCTCGTGGCTCGTAACATTGTCTCCTGAACCTTCTAGGATCTCTTCTGGTCCGAAAAAATTAATCCAAAGTTTTTTCTCTGTTTGGACTCTATTTGATATTGGTTTCCTGAAAAGCCAAAAACAAGCCAAAAACAACAACTGGTACTGGGCACTAGGTTAATAGGTTAGTCCCAAAAATGATATATTATGGCATATATTGCATTGATACTATAATAGCATGGAACAATCAAACATTAAAGATATGTTGGAGACTGGTACTTCTTGAGCTTGCATTGATTTTTCCCTTGAAGAGGAAAGGGTGATGCAGCAAAGTAGAGATAAGTATTTCCCTCAATTGAGAACCAAGGTATCAATCCAGTAGGAGGCACAAGCAAGTCTCCAATCTATGCACCTGCACAAACTAACAAACACTTGCACTCAACGCGAAAAAGGGGTTGTTAATCCCTTCACGGTCTCGAACAAGAGTGAGATCTAATAGAGATAGGTATAAAAGATAAATAAAAGAGCAAACTAAAGTAAATATAAATAAATTTTAGCAAGGTATTTTTGGGTTTTTTGGTTTATAGATCTGAAAATATATGATGGAAAATAGACCCAAGGGCCATAGGTTTCACTAGAGGCTTCTCTCTTGAAGATAGCATACGGTGGGTAAACAAATTACTGTTAAGCAATTGATAGAAAAGCGCAAAGTTATGACGATATCTACGACAATGATCATGAATATAGGCATCACGTCCGTGACAAGTAGACCGACTCCTGCCTGCATCTTCTACTATTACTCCACACATCGACCGCTATCCAGCATGCATCTAGAGTATTAAGTTCATAAGAATGGAGTAACACCTTAAGCAAGATGACATGATGTAGAGGGATAAACTCAAGCAATATGATGAAAACCCCATCTTTTTATCCTCGATGGCAACAATACAATAAGTGCCTCGCTACCCCTACTATGTCACTGGGTGAGGACACCGCAAGATTGAACCCAAAACTAAGCACCTCTCCCATTGCAAAAAAAACCAATCTAGTTGGCCAAACCAAACCGATAGTTCAAAGAGAAATACAAAGATATATAAATCATGCATAAAAGAGTTTAGAGAAGACTCAAATAATATTCATAGATAATCTGATCATAAATCCACAATTCATCGGATCTCAACAAACACACCGCAAAAAAGTATTACATCGAATAGATCTCCAAGAACATCGAGGAGAACATCGTATTGAAGATCAAAGAGAGAGAAGAAGCCATCTAGCTACTAGCTATGGACCTGTAGGTCTATGGTAAACTACTCACACATCATCGGAGGGGCGGCAAGGTTGATGTAGATGCCCTCCGTGATCGAATCCCCCTCTGGCAGATTGCCGGAAAAGGTCCCAAGATGGGATCTCACGGAAACAGAGGCTTGCGGCGATGGAAAAGTATTTTGGTGGATGCTTCTGGTGGTTTGGGAATATTTGGGAATTTATAGAGGCGGAGTTAGGGTTAGAGGACCCCCGAGGGACCCACAAGCTCTTAGGACACCCCCTAGGGCGCGCCTGGCATGATTGTGGTCGCCTCGCGAACCTTCTGGCCCCCTCTCCAAGTCCTACGGGTGTCTTCTGGTCCAAGAAAAATCATCGCGAAAGTTTTATTCCGTTTGGACTCTGTTTGGTATTCCTTTTCTGTAAAACTCAAAAACAGGGAAAAAACAGAAACTGGCACTGGGCTCTAGGTTAATAGGTTAGTCCCAAAAATAATATAAAATAGCATATTAATTAATGCATATAAAACATCCAAAACAGATAATATAATAGCATGGAACAATAAAAAATTATAGATACGTTGGATACATATCAAGCATCCCCAAGCTTAATTCCTACTCGTCCTCGACTAGGTAAATGATAAAAACAGAATTTTTGATGTGGAATGCTACCTAACATATTTATCAATGTAATCTTCTTTATTGTTGCATGAATATTCAGATCCATAAGATTCAAAACAAAAGTTTAATATTGACATAAAAACAATAATACTTCAAGCATACTAATAAAGCAATCATGTCTTCTCAAAATAACATGGCCAAAGAAAGTTATCCACAAAATCATATAGTCTGGCTATGCTCCATCTTCATCACACAAAGTATTTCATCATGCACAACCCCGATGACAAGCCAAGCAATTATTTCATACTTTTGATGTTCTCAAACTTTTTCAACTTTCACGCAATACATGAGCGTGAGCCATGGATATAGCACTATAGGTGGAATAGAATATGGTGGTTGTGGAGAAGACAAAAAGAAGGAGAAAGTCTCACATCAAATAGGAAAATTAATGAGCTATGGAGATGCCCATCAATTGATATCAATTCAAGTGAGTAGGGATTGCTATGCAACGGATGCACTAGAGCTATAAGTGTATGAAAGCTCAAAAAGAAACTAAGTTCACAAAGACCTAGAGCAATTTGAGGAAGCCCATCATTGGAATATACAAGCCAACTTCTATAATGAAAAATTCCCACTAGTATATGAAAGTGACAAAATAGGAGACTCTCTATCATGAAGATCATGGTGCTACTTTGAAGCACAAGTGTGGAAAAAGGATAGTAACATTGTCCCTTCTCTCTTTTCTCTCATTTTTTTGTTTGGGCTTCTTTGGCCTCTTTTATTTTTTTATTTGGGCTTCTTTGGCCTTTTTTAAATTTTGGAGACTCATCCCAACTTGTGAGGGAATCATAGCTTCCATCATCCTTTCCTCACATGGGACAATGCTCTAATAATGATGATCATCACACTTTTATTTACTTACAACTCAAGAATTACAACTCGATACTAGAACAAGATATGACTCTTTATGAATGCCTCCGGTGGTATACTGGGATGTGCAATGATCTAGCATAGCAACGATATCAAAAAATGGACAAGCCATGAAAACATCATGCTAGCTATCTTACGATCATGCAAAGCAATATGACAATGATGGTGCGTGTCATAATAAAACGGAACGGTGGAAGTTGCATGGCAATATATCTCAGAATGGCTATGGAAATTCCATAATAGGTAGGTATGGTGGCTGTTTTGAGGAAAGGTATATGGTGGGTTTAATGCACCGGCGAAAGTTGCGCAGTACTAGAGAGGCTAGCAATGGTGGAAGGGTGAGAGTGCGTATAATCCATGGACTCAACATTAGCCATAAAGAACTCACATACTTATTGCAAAAATCTATTAGTCATCGAAACAAAGTACTACATGCATGCTCCTAGGGGGATAGATTGGTAGGAAAAGACCATCGCTCGTCCCTGACCACCACTCATAAGGAAGACAATCAAAAAATAAATCATGCTCTGACTTCATCACATAACGGTTCACCATACGTGCATGCTATGGGAATCACAAACATTAACACAAGTATTTCTACCAATCCACAATTACTCACTAGCATGACTCTAATATCACCGTCTTTATATGTCAAAACAAATGCAAGGAATCAAACTTCTCATCTATTCAAAGCTCTTTATACGAAAGTTTTTATTATATCCCTCTTGGATGCCCATCATATTAGGACTAAATTCATAACCTAAGAAAATTACCATGCTTTTTAATACTCTCAAAATAATATAAGTGAAGCATGAGAGTTCAACAATTTCTATAAATAAATCCACCGCCGTGCTCTAAAAGATATAAGTGAAGCACTAGAGCAAAACTGCCTAGCTCAAAAGATATAAGTGAAGCACATAGAGTATTCTAATAAATTCACAGTTAATGTGTGTCTATATCAAAAGGTGTGTACAACAAGGATGATTGTGGCAAACTAAAAAGCAAAGACTCATATCATACAAGACGCTCCAAGCAAAACACATATCATGTGGTGAATAAAAATATAGCCTAAAGTAAATTTACCGATGGATTGAAGACAAAAGAGGGGATGCCATCCGGGGCATCCCCAAGCTTAGATGCTTGGTTGTACTTGAATATTACCTTGGGGTGCCTTGGTCATCCCCAAGCTTAGGCTCTTGCCACTCCTTATTCCGTTGTCCATCAAATCTTTACCCAAAACTTGAAAACTTCACGACACAAAACTCAACAGAAAACTCATAAGATCCATTAGTATAATAAAATAAATCACCACTTTATGTACTATTGTGAACTCATTCTTTATCTATATTGGTGTAATATCTACTGTATTCCAACTTCTCCATGGTTCATACCCCCCGATACTACCCATAGATTCATCAAAATAAGCAAACAACACATAGAACACATAATCTGTCAAAAACAGAAAAGTTTGTAGTAATCTGGAAACTTTGTATACTTCCGTAATAAAAACTTACGACAACCTGGGAAATTTGTATATCAATCTTGTTTAAAAAATTCAGATCAAAAGCACGTTTCTGTGATTTTTTAAAATTCTGGCAATGAGCGCAAAAGTTTCTGTTTTTTAGCAAGATCAAATCAACTATCACCGTAGACCATCCGAAAGGTCTTACTTGGCTCAAACACTAATTAAAACACCAAAACACAAAAACATAAAAATAAAATTGGGTTGCCTCCCAACAAGCGCTATTGTTTAACGCCCCTAGCTAGGCATAAAACATAGATCTAGGTATTTCCATAGAAGTGAGGGAGATCATCCATGCTCCTCTCATACTCCCTCCTCTCGGCAGCAAGCTTTCTTAGCGGCAAACAAAAGTAATCAAAGGGGCTACATTTAATAGGGTAAGGATCTATAAGATCAAGTTTGGGAGGAATAGGATCCTTCTTCGGCCCTTTGTACTTGATAATTATTTCTTCATTATAAACATTCCTTTGAATGAATTCTCTAAGTTTATCCCTTAGCACAAACCCAAATCCTTTATTTTGTATAGCAAAATTATCATTGAGTTCATAAATCTTATCAACCAAAACATCGGGAGGAACTTTCTTTCTTAAGCTTTCATTATAAGTGGCATAATCCGGAGATTGCAATCTCATTATTTCTTCTTGATTAAAAAGGATCTCCTCTATGGGAGGACAACCACCATTGATATTATAATGAGCAAATATTTCACCCGCTTCCTTCAAAATAAACCTAAATTCATGGGCTAGGAATATGGTGGCAATGCGTTTAACGGAAGGGTGATGAAAATTAGATAATTCTAGGAAAACCCTTTGTATGCACGGATGCATGTGAACAAATTGTCTTTCAAGTTCAATCACAAGCAAAGATATTGCATCCGCATAGCTATTAGTTTTATTAAGGATTGACCCTCCTAGCATGGGTATTGTACCGACACAAGTAAAGAAATCTTGAATAACACCTTTTCCAATAATATTACCGCTACCCACATGGAGTTTTTTAGTATGCATGATAGTAGGTTCTTCATGAGGATCATTATTAGCAAAGTCATCAAAGTTTCCCTCAAGATTATTACTATATTTTCAACGATAACCTCCCCATATTCAGACATGGTGGCAAGAAACCAATCTAGCAAACGAGCAAACAAAAAGCAAACGAAAAAGACGAACAAAAGAAGGGCGAATAAAAAGGCAAATATTTTTGTGTTTTTCTGAAAACGTTTTAGAAGTGGGGGAGAGGAAAACGAGAGGCAAATGGCAAATAATGTAATGCAAGAGATGAGAGTTTATGATGGGTACTTGGTAGGCTTGATGTAGAACCTCCCCGGCAACGGCGCCAGAAATTCTTCCTGCTACTTATTGAGCTTGCGTTGATTTTTCCCTTGAAGAGGAAAGGGTGATGCAGCAAAGTAGAGATAAGTATTTCCCTCAGTTGAGAATGAAGGTATCAATCCAGTAGGAGGCACAAGCAAGTCTCCAATCTATGCACCTACACAAACTAACAAACACTTGCACTCAACGTGAAAAAGGGGTTGTCAATCACTTCACGGTCTCGAACAAGAGTGAGATCTAATAGAGAGTATAAAAGATAAATAAAAGAGCAAACTAAAGTAAATATAAATAAATTGCAGCAAGGTATTTTTGGGTTTTTTGGTTTGTAGATCTAAAAATATATGATGGAAAATAGACTCGGGGGCCATAGGTTTCACTAGAGGCTTCTCTCTTGAAGATAACATACGGTGGGTAAATAAATTACTGTTGAGCAATTGATAGAAAAGCGCAAAGTTATGACGATATCTAAGGCAATGATCATGAATATAGGCATCATGTCCATGACAAGTAGACCGACTCCTGCCTGCATCTACTACTATTACTCCGCACATTGACCGCTATCCAGCATGCATCTAGAGTATTAAGTTCATAAGAACAGAGTAACGCCTTAAGCAAGATGACATGATGTAGAGGGATAAACTCAAGCAATATGATGAAAACCCCATCTTTTTATCCTCGATGGCAACAATACAATACGTGCCTCGCTACCCCTACTATGTCACTAGGTGAGGACACCGCAAGATTGAACCCAAAACTAAGCACCTCTCCCATTGCAAGAAAAAGCAATCTAGTTGGCCAAACCAAACTGATAGTTCGAAGAGAAATACAAAGATATCTTAATCATGCATAAAAGAGTTCAGAGAAGACTCAAATAATATTCATAGATAATCTAATCATGAATCCACAATTCATCGGATCTCAACAAACACACCACAAAAAAGTATTACATCGAATAGATCTCCAAGAACATCGAGGAGAACATTGTATTGAAGATCAAAGAGAGAGAAGAAGCCATCTAGCTACTAGCTATGGACCTGTAGGTCTGTGGTAAACTACTCACACATCATCGGAGGGGCAGCAAGGTTGATGTAGATGCCCTCCGTGATCGAATCCCTCTCCGGTAGATTGCCGGAAAAGGTCCCAAGATGGGATCTCACGAAAACAGAGGCTTGCGGTGGCGGAAAAGTATTTTTGTGGATGCTTCTGGTGGTTTGGGAATATTTGGGAATTTATAGAGGCGGAGTTAGGGTTAGAGGACCCCCGAGGGACCCACAAGCCCTTAGGGCGCCCCCCTAGGGCGCGCCTGGCAGGCTTGTGGTCGCCTCGCAAACCTTCTTCCCCCCTCTCCAAGTCCTACGGGTGTCTTCTGGTCCAAGAAAAATCATCGCGAAAGTTTTATTCCGTTTGGACTCCGTTTGGTATTCCTTTTCTGTAAAACTCAAAAACAGGGAAAAAACAGAAACTGGCACTAGGCTCTAGGTTAATAGGTTAGTCCCAAAAATAATATAAAATAGCATATTAATGCATATAAAACATCCAAAATAGATAATATAATAGCATGGAACAATAAAAAATTATAGATACGTTGGAGACGTATCAAGCATCCCCAAGCTTAATTCCTGCTAGTCCTCGAGTAGGTAAATGATAAAAACATAATTTTTGATGTGGAATTCTACCTAACATGTTCATCATGTAATCTCTCTTTTGTGGCATGAATAATAAGATCCGAATAAATCAAAGCATCAGTCTATAGTTTGACATAAAAACAATAATAATAAGGCATATGATACGTCTCCAACATATCTATAATTTTTGATTGTTCTATCCTATTATATTATCCATCTTGGATGTTTTATATGCATTGTTATGCTATTTTATATCATTTTTTGGGACTAACCTATTAACCTAGTGCCCAGTGCCAGTTGCTATTTTTTTCCTTGTTTTTGTCTTTTACAGAAAATCAATACCAAACAGAGTCCAAACGGAACAAAACTTTGTGACGATTTTTCTTGGACCAGAAGACACCGAGGAAGCTTTGGGAGGAGGCCAGAAGGGCCACGGAGGAGCCACAAGCTCGGGAGGCGTGCCCTAGGGGGGCGCCCCAAGCTTGTGGGCCCCCTCGTGGCTCCCCTAACCCTAATTCCAGCTCCATAAATACCCAAATATGGGGCATACCAAAAAAACTTTTCCACTGCCGCAAGTTTCTGTCCTCGTGAGATCCCATCTGGAGACTTGTTCCGGTACTCTGCCAGAGGGGGATTCGATCACGGAGGGCCTCTACATCAACCTTGCTGCCCTTTCGATGATGTGTGAGTAGTTTACCACAGACCTATGGGTCCATAGCTAGTAGCTAGATGTCTTCTTCTCTCTCTTTGATCTTCAATAATGTTGTCCTCGATGTTCTTGGAGTTCTATTTGATGTAATCTTCTTTTGCGGTGCGTTTGTTGAGATTCGATGAATTATGGATTTATGATCAGATTATCTATGAATATTATTTGAGTCTTCTCTGAACTCTTTTATGCATGATTAAGATAGCTTTGTATTTCTATCTGATCTATTGATTTGGTTTGGCCAACTAGATTGATTTATCTTGCAATGGGAGAGGTGCTTTGTTTTGGGTTCAATCTTGCGGTGTCCTCACCCAGTGACAGAAGGGGTAGCGAGGCACGTATTTGTATTGTTGCCATTAAGGATAAAAAAATGGGGTTTATACCATATTGATTGGATCTATCCCTCTACATCATGTCATCTTGCTTAAGGCGTTACTCCGTTCTTGTTAACTTAATACACTAGATGCATGCTGGATAGCAGTCGATGTGTGGAGTAATAGTAGTAGATGCAGGCAGGAGTCGGTCTACTTGTCACAGATGTGATGCCTATATTCATGATCATTGCCTTAGATATCGTCATAACTTTGGGTAGTTCTATCAATTGCTCAACAGTAATTTGTTTACCCACCGTATGTGTTCTTTCAAGAGAGAAGCCTCTAGTGAAAACTATGGCCCCGGGGTCTATTTTTATTATACTGTTTTCAGATCTATAAAACCAAAAATCCAAAAATACCTTGCTGCAATTTATTTAATTTTACTTAGTTTTGCACTTTTATTTATCTTTTATACCTATCTCTATCAGATCTCATCCGTGCAAGTAACCGTGAAGGGATTGACAGCCCCTTTGTCGCGTTGGGTGCAAGTATTTGTTTGTTTGTGTAGGTGCAACCATTGGTGACTTGTGTGTTCCTCCTACTGGATTGATACCTTGGTTCTCAAACTGAGGAAAATACTTATCTCTACTTTGCTGCATCTCCCTTTCCTCTTAGAAAAACCAACGCAAGCTCAATAAGTAGCAGCATACCAACAAACAATCATGCCACTAGTGGAAAAAAGCCTAGCTATGGCGTGGCAAAAAGTGCCTTGCTGGCGTAGAGACCCAACGCCACCAATATGGCGCCAGTGAAAACAGTTTAGTGGTGGCGTTGGCAGACACGTCAGCAGTATTTTAGTACCGATGGCGTGCCACCTGGCTAACGCCAGCAATATATTGTGTTATCTATGGCGTTTATTGTGAGGCAACGCCAGCAATTTGTATTTTTCAGCAATAAAAAAATATACCCAGCGATTAGTATATGTGCAGCCATTTAAAATTCTAGTGGTAAGTCTCAAATCCACAAAATATACCCAGCTATTACTACAGTTTTCAGTAACTAGCTTTCTACTACCTACAAGCAAAAGTTATCCGGTGGCTAGCTCTACAAGCAAAAGTATCGTCATCGATCTCACGCAACTTGTTATCCACGCGCTAACAAGCTACGATGAAGAATGATCCTCATCTCATGCAACTTGTTCCTGTTGCTCTCTCCCTCCTTTCTGAAATAGACTTTGCGGGTCTTCAGCTCCTCCCTCTCGGCCTTCAGGAGCCGTATATCCTTCTTCATAGACTCGATCTCGGTGACCAGTAGCTGCTTCTGGTCAATGAGCTTCAATTTCTTATCGCAGAGATTGGAGATCTCATCGATCATATCATCCTTCTCTTTCTTCAGGGAGCTATTCAACTCGTTAAGTGCCTTCATTGTACTCTCCTTTGACGCGACAAGCTCACGGCTGAGCATGTCCACATCACGTACCGGTAGCTGCTGCTGGACCGGTTCGGAGATGGGTCTCGTACATACGCCTGGGAAGTCAAATATTTGAAATCATCAATAAAGAATGGTTAGATGATATATGTATATATGCATGTGTTTGCAATGCTCATGGATGTTTTTGTAATCTTACCTGGTTGGTGCTTGTTTCGCCTTTGTCCACTTCATCATAGGCCGCGAAGTTGCACGAGGACTGGTAGTGGCTGTTCCAGCTAGTCATGGCTGGAACTTCAAAATAATGACAAGTATAGGTTATTATGACAAGAACCAAACACACATGGCAAGTGATGTAATGCCAATCACTACAAGTAAGTTGCATCCATGCCCATCTTTGCTATGTGTTGCAAGTTGGAAAATGATTTGTAAGTTGATAATATTGCCTTGCTGATCAAACAAGAATAACAAGTAAGTTGATAATAATGCCAATCAAAGTATGGCAAGTGATCTAATGCCAATCATAACAATAATAACAAGCAAGTTGATAATAATGCCAATCAAAGTATGGCAAGTGATCTAATACACTTACACAAATTCTACAACCTAACTGATATATACAGAGGCATGTCAACTTGTTAAGTAAACAAAGAAAATTATGTTCTTTCATGGAAGTAAATAATGGAACCCTGATCTAAACATCCACATGATGATCATTGATGCAAAATGCAGATACAAAATGCCACTGCCACTGTCATATATTCATTCATGTCACCATACAACTAAAAGGCCTCGATAATGAACAAGATACATATTTAGCATTAGGCCACTGTCATTGATGCAAAATGCAGATACAAAATGCCACTGCCACATGAAAATGATAAACAATTTAGCATTAGGAACACTGCCAGTGCCACTGCCACATGAAAGTGATAAACAAGCAAAGAAATTGTATATACTACACATACCAAAGACCCTACAATTTAGCATTAGGAACCACTAGTGGGAAAACGGCTAGCCACAACTTCCGTTTGTGGCGCGCCATTTTTCATCAACGCCAACACTATTTTTTCCAAATAGTGCCGGCGTCTGCCAAATTGGTACGCCAGCTATAAGTTGCTATTGCTGACACTGGCAACACATCCTACGCCACTACTATGCGGGCCCAGTTGTCGTGACCAGTTGCAGCATATTGCTGTCGTGCGATTTATAAACACGCCATAGATACTTTACATTGTGCTGTCGTGTCTTCGCCTGGAACGCCAGCACTAAGTTGTGCCTATATATAGATGTGTTGGCAGCCCCTTCTTTTCACATTCACTTCCATTCTCCACAAAATTCTACTCCCTCTTAGTCAGCTGCTTTGGTGACAATGGACCCACCGGAGCTTGTCGAATCGGCACGACCGCCCGTTCGAGCCCATGTCAGCGTGGCTCGCAAGTTTGGGACTCCACCGCCTTGGCTGAGCTCTCATCTGGCCCCGTTGGCCACGACATGCGCTCGCCACGGCCAATGCAGCCAGCCCAGTCTGGCGAATCATCCCGCTACAGTGCGACGTCCCTTCGATGATCCGGCAACTATGCCACCGGCGCCGAAGCTGCCAGGAATCGAGCGAGGGCACCTGTGCTGCTTTTTTGCGGTTGTGGACGCCCTGCTGATAAGCATATGTCGCACACACAAAGTAATCCAGAGCGAGAGTTCTACATATGCGGTAACCGTGGAAAGGTACGTAATATATATGACAGAAAATACCTCGATATTCTGCTAATTTGCACAATTCGCGATCATTAATATGTGTGTGTGTGTATGTATATTATGATCCATAGGCGTCAGGGACAAAATATTGCTACACATGGATATGGGTTGATCTCGTGCAGAAGTACGTGAACGAGTTGCTCGAGTACTCCATTGGTGAACTAAGACAACAGATAGATGAGATGCAGCTGAAGACTGATGTGATGCGCGGCCAAATCCAAAAATTCAAGATGCTTCGATATGCCCTTTTAGCTGGTGTTATGCTTGGCCTTGTTCTCCCTGCTAGATCGGTGGCAGCTTTTTTTTCTCGTGGGAATCATTACACTGATGATGTTCTTAGTCTAGATCAAGAGTGTGTGTACGCCGTAGTACTAGAAGTTATATATATGTGTGTTATTATTTTCGTCCTTCAACTATTATGTATCTATGCTAGATTAATGAGATCGATCGATGTTGGAAAATAAAACAATAAAATAATAAACAATAGGAAAAAAATAATAAACTAAATATCTATATAAATATAAAAAACAATATGTATAAAAGATAGCAATGGCGTTGGCCTCGTAGGCCAACGCCAGCAATTACCCGCTGCCTCCCGCAGGAGATATTGATTAAATTACCCCCCCAACACCCACAACCGTCGATCCCCATTAAATCACCGCCGCCCTCGCCTCCCCTGCTTCCACAGCCGCCGCCGCCTCTGCCTCCACCGCCGAAGTCCCCGTCGCCGTCGCCTCCACCGCCGAAGTCCCCGCACCCGTCGTCGTCGCCTCCGCATCCACCCCGGCCACCGCCCCCGTCCCCGCCGCTGTCCCCGTCCCCGTCGCCGTCGCCTCCACATCCACCCCTGCCACCGCCTCCGGCCCCGTCGCCCGCAACGCCTCCTCGCTGTCTACTGCCGCTGCAGGTGAGTTCTACTTAGTGTAGTGTAATAGTAGTGTAGAAAAATATCGAATTTTGTGTATACGAGTAGTGTAAAATTTTAGTGTAGTTGTAGACTATGATTTTAGATAGTGTAATTTTATTAAATTTCTAGTAGTGTACTTGTGGTGAAATAATGTAGTGTAGTTGTAGAATATGATTTTACATAGTGTAATTTTATTAAATTTCTAGTAGTGTACTTGTGGTGAAATAATGTAGTGTAGTTGTAGACTATGATTTTAGATAGTGTAATTTTATTGTATTTCTAGTAGTGTACTTGTGGTGAAAGAATATATAGTGTAGTTGTAGACTATTGTATTTCTCGTTAATATGCCCATTTTTTACTAACTTGTTTAGTTATATATATGCATCGTCACAGATGGCACCGAAGTTTCGTGGTGTGCGACAGAAGGGAAATAAGTACTATGCCACCATTAGGAAGGACAATGTCGTCCATGAACTTGGCCATTGGGACACCCCGGAGTTAGCGGCGCGCGCTTATGATGCCATGGCAGTAGAGTTCTTTCAGGAAGGGGCGAATCTGAACTTCTCTGAGTGACGTGAGTTCGCGATGTTCCTCGCGCCTGAGGACATGAGGATATGCACTAGGGTTGAGGAGAAGGAGAGAAAAGAGGCCGAGATGCAGTTCTTCGACCCATTGGTGAGCGAGCTTGCGAGAGATGACAAACTCGTGGAGGCCAACAAGATGATGTTACTTTAGTATGCAGCCAGGAAGAGCGCAAAGGAGGATCCCATAGACTGGGATGCCTTGGAGCGTGAGGAGGAGGGTCAGCAGGGGTGTCGTCGTAGGTCGACTAGGCACGACCACGAGGCCGGTCCCTCTGGCCACTAGCTTAGCGCGCGCTACCTATTTCATATGAACTGTTTAACTTTATGCATGTTTTATGTTTGAACTACGCATGGTTTGTAGAACTGTTTTATCACAAGTACGTATGTGTTAATAACTAGTGGGCGGATAGCGCTGATTTCGTACTAACTGCTTATTATGTTGCATTATATTTATGTGCATCTTAATTATGTATGCTTATTTTTCTCAACTTCATGCATGAAAGCAGTAAATGGATGCCCCATGTGAGACCCGTGGTTCGGTGAGATGCCAAAGGGATAAGAAGTTCTCCATAGATCTGCCGAATGACTTCCTCACTAGGACGGTATGTTTTAGTTGAACATGTTTTGATTGAGTTTCATGCATGACAAGACAATTGTGTAACTAGCTAGTTACTTCTTTCTTTCAATTTTGATCAGGTCATCCCTTGCGGGGCAAGGCGTGACTTCTTAGAGAAGTTTAAAGTTCCAGTTGATGCCACCATCATATTCCAGTGCACCCTCATGAAGATGCTGACGGCCCAAAAATTCAATTGTCTTGTCACCAATGACGCAAACCGCAACTACTTTGGTTGCCCTGGTTGTAAAGCCCTTGCAGATGCTTACGAGATGGAAGCTGGGGAGAGAGCCACGTTCTACCTCGACTACGATCTTGACGAGATCATGGTCTACTACAAGCCTGCTGACAGCGATGATGGTGCACTTACTCCGGACTATGACCCTGACTCCGCTCGCCGAAAAGTCGTAGTTAGCTAGTTGGCATGCATGGAAGATATACATCATGTTATTATCACCTCTATTTATTTGAACTTGTACATTCATATGTGTGTTACTTTGCCTACTTTGTTGAACTATATCAATAAGTGCATTATTGAACTTAAATGTTGTCATTGGGACTATTTATATATAGTTGATTTAGTGACTGTTCTGAAACTGGATTATGTTGTCATTGTGGTTGAAATCGCTGCTGTACAGCTTTTATTTCAAATTTGAAAATCAAAATACTGGCATCGAGAAAAATGGAACGGCACAACTGATGACTAATACTGCTGGCATGGAAAACGCACCACGCCATTACCGTTCAAAATACTGATGGCGTAGGTGCCAACGCCAGCGCTAATTTTTAACAGTGGCGCCATATTGATGACGTCGGGTGTCCACGCCACCAAGGCTATTTTTGGCACGCCGTAGCTAGGCTTTTCTCCACTAGTGAACACTACATTAGGAACACTACAATTTAGTATTAGGAACACTACATTAATTAGGAACACTACAGGAGGCGAATATGGAGGAGATGAACTCACCGAGGGTCGAAGATGGAGGCGATAAACCCTAGCAGTCCGTCGCTTCTGCCGCCGTTGTCTCTTCCGCCGCCTCCGTCGAAGAAACCCTAGCTCAAAACGAAATGAACTCCAATCAAATTGGAGGGCAACGAGCTCCGAAAGAGGGAAAGAGGGGGAGAGAGCGGAACATTACCTAACCACCGGCCAGAGAGGGAGAGAGCGGCGAGAGAGGGCCGGAGAGCGGCGACGACGAGCGGATAGAGAGGGAGAGGAAGGGGAACGAGAGAGAGGGAGTGGGGTGAGGGTGTCGTTGCCCTGGTTTTGACCCCCACGGCCTCCTAATACTTGGGCTTGGCCCAATGCTATAAAAAAGATCATCACATAAAAAACTAAAAAGGAAAAAATTGGAAGTGTCAAACCACATATTTGAAGGCTTAAAACTATATATTTCAAGTCTTAAACTAAAAAGGAAAAAAAGTAAATTTAAAGTCTCAAAGTACATATTTTAAAAAATGTCATTATTTTCATTTAAAAATAATAGAAATTTAATAAAAGTAAACTATAATATACTATAAAAAGATCACCACATAAAAAACTAAAAGAAAAAATTGGAAGTTTCAAACCACATATTTGAAGGCTCAAAACTAAATATTTCAAGTCTTAACTAAAAAGGAAAAAAAGTAAATTTAAAGTCTCAAAGTACATATTTAAAAAATGTCATTATTTCCATTTAAAATAATAAAATTTAATAAAAGTAAACTATAATATACTATAAAAAAGATCAGCAGTACATAAAAAACTAAAAATTGGAAGTGTCAAACTACATATTTGAAGGCTCAAAATTATATATTTCAAGTCTTAAACTAAAAAGGAAAAAAAAGTAATTTAAAGTCCCAAAGTACATATTTTAAAAAATGTCATTATTTCTATTTAAAATAATAGAAATTTAATAAAAGTAAACTATAATCTTTACCTAATATTAAAGGACGGAGGCTTTCATAGTTCTCCATACGTAACCTGTTTATATCCGTTAATTTTATGTTGCCATAAAGATTAACGGGTGAGATTTTTTTCTAAAGATTTGGAAAGAAATAGCTGTCCGACCCGACCCTTGTTCCCCAATCCAGATAAGGACACGCTAAAGATCAGGAATAAGATAACTGCCCAACCCGATCCTTCTTCTCCAATCCAGACGACCCACAGTTAAAAAAATCCGGACGACCGACCTCCCCACACGCCGCCGACGCCTCCCACCACTTCAGCCTCCCCGCGGCCGCCGCCGCCTAGGAACCCATTGCCACCGCTTCCTGCTAAACAGTTCGCCGATGTCGAGGTTTCCCGTCGCCATCGGCTCCCCACGTGCTCATCCACCATCTCAAGGGCCTCGCCCGCCGCGCTCCCCTGGACCCTGAGCGCCGCCACCCCCAGCCACCTGCGAGCCTCCGCCAGGCCACCCCGCGCTTCCCTGATCCCGCGCGCCGCCGCTCGAAGCTCCCCTGCTCGGTGCCCTCCACGCACCGCCGCCCTAGCCTGGCAGATTAATGGAGGGCGCCACGGACGGACGTCGGTTCGTGTCTTGCGCTCCTCACCGGTGGAATCTACGAACTTGCTTGCAACTGTGGTGGATTGCATTGGTGTTTGTTCGGATGCTTTGGTCGATTGCCTATTTTGTGCAGTTTCATTGTGGCTGCAGGTGCCGCTGCATCAGGCACTGGATTCATTTGCTTTTGTTTGCTTTTTTCAGGACAATTTTACTTTGATTTTGTTGTTAACGACTGATGGCCACGTCGCTCCCACCACGGCGATGACGGCAACCTTCCCCTCTCCAGTTGCGGTTGCTGCAGCATACCGCTCCGACGCCATCCAACACAACCGTCTTGTAGTGGTGGAGGGCCTTATCGAGCACACCGAGGAAGCGGTGTGCAAGGGCGTTGCCACACGTTCTGCCGAGTCGTCGAAGTCAGTTTCTAGGTGTGTGCGCTTGCTGTTTGGTGCTTGTGTTTTACAGTGTCCGTGAGTACAACCACAACATGTTCCAAGTATTGACTGAGAGAGTGTGCTCCCGTTGCGTTCTGGATGCAGACACTGTGGCCGGTGAGGCATAGCTGCAAGTTTCTCTGGTAGTAAACAACAAGGTACTCCAATGATCTGAATATTTACATGGTTAATGTGAGTTGAATCATCAAAGGTTCTATGCATTGGTAATGGTTGAAAAATTCATTGCATTAGACAAAACTGAATGGTCTATCAGTTCTTTAATAATACATATTACAGAATGTACCTTTCTGAAAATTATCTATGATATATTTTAGTATTAGATACAAACTCCAAGTATTCATTGATATAGGGAATAGTTATGGTACAAATAGACTTGATTGTACTGATAATTTTCAGCTTGCACAGGGACCACTTATAGTACGAATCAAGTATGCCCCTTTGGCCCTTTTTTGTTATCCTTACTCCTGTATGGAATCAAACTTGATGATAAATTCTTGGAGAGTATAGAAAACCTTTCTTGCATATTCAGGATTTACATGCAAAGACACCAGCTGCCAGGTAAGGTGACTGAAGACTATTGTTTTCAGTTATTCAATGGTGGTCAGATAGCACATTGCTATTTGATGTGCCATTGCCTGCGTGGCTGTGACGCCCCCGGCTCAATCGTGCACTAATCATACACGCAAATGCACACGATCAAGCCTAAGGACTCACGGGAAGATATCACAACACAACTCTAAAACATAAATAAAGTCATACAAGCTTTATATTACAAGCCAGGGGCCTCGAGGGCTCGAATACATAAGCTTGCGTACAAGCGTCAGCGGAAGCATCAGATATCTGAGTATAGATATGAAACAGAAAGGCCTTTAGAAAGGCGGGGCAAAAGAAAAACACTACGATCGAAAGGCGTAGGCCTCTTGCCTGGGACCCTCCGATCCTACTCCTGGTCGTCAGTCAGCTCGTAGTAGTAACCATCCTCGGGGTAGTAGTAGTAGTCGATCGACGGGGCAGCTGTCTCAGGGGGCTCTGTCATCTGGTCACGACAAACTGATATGAGGAGAAAAGGAAAACAAAGCAACCGTGAGTACTCAGAAGTACTCAGCAAGCAAGGATCTACACTACATATGCAACATTTTCAAAGAGAGGTTGTATATGTGGACTGGGCTGCAGAAATGCCGGAATAGAGGGGAGGCCTAGTCCTATCGAAGACTAGCATCTTCAATGGTCTTGCAGCAATAGAAGAGAGTAGATCATCACTGTATAAGTAATAGTATCGATAAGTCTCAACCTCACCCAGAGATCCTTTCTCGTCTCCCTGCGAGAAAGCAATCCCAGAGCCATACAGTCATCAACCTCGTCCGGAGATCCCTTCTCGACTCCCTGCGAGAAGCAATCCCAGAGCCTCATATCCAGGTCTCATCTCAAGTTCTAGCTGTATCGATCGGGATACAACTCTGAGTGTCCTTTACCGTAGGACCGGCTATCGATAGAAGTTTTCTTCCCTGCAGGGGTGCATCAACTTACCCAACACGCTCGATTAACTCCGGCCGGACACACTTTCCTGGGTCATGCCCGGCCTCGGCCAAACGACACATCGCAGCCCTACCTATAGCTCAGCAGAGAGGTCCCCGTCGGTCTACATCCTAAGCGGTCAGAGGTCTTGGGCCATCGCCCTGTGCACTCCGAGTTGTTGCGTGCAGGGGGAAGCCAGGCACCAGGGGGGCGCCGGTCCGTCCCGGCCGCAAGGCTGAACTAGACGTCTGACAGAGCTTTCGGCTGATGCTACGATGCAGAACGCCCATACTATGCCCACGTGATGGTTAGTGCTATCAGGCCAGAGGCCTGCTCGGATCAAATATCCAAATCGTTAGTGGACTAGGGCTTGCGGTAACGAGCAGAGACTCACGAAAGATGTGACCCCATCGCCCCGTCTCGAGGACTTGCTGCAAGGGTTAAGAATGCCCGGCCGCGCCTCGTATTCATCACTCGGGCACCATACAGGCACCCATCTTCACAACACACGCGGGTACCCCTCAGGGTCGACCTGCCTTTCCAAGTAACAATAGTACAGTCCAAGTATCCGTGTGTCCATAACATCAGGGGAATCCGAGGTATCACCCTCGTTGGATTCCTACTCGATGTATCCGTCAAGGTGAACTCGGAGGAATCACCCTCGCTGGGTTCACACTTGAGGTGTTATACGATGGCGTCGTTATCAGAAGCGGTGAAGGAGGAATCACCTTCGATGACCATGACCGAATAGCTACTCTACAGAGTTAACATCAGAAGTGCTACACGAGGTATCACCCTCGGCACTCGGTGGTAACGCTGCAGTGTCGTCACAACTAAGGGGGTGAGGTGCGGTGTCGGGGCCTGGTCTTCAATCCCGTTGATCGGGTCTTCGGGTTATGCAGCGGGGCAGTCAGGATAAGTGGGGTCACTGATAGGTCTCTACCCAGCCTATACTAAGCAGTTTAGGATATGCAGGTAATTATCAACAGCAGGTTACAATAAACAGACTATGCATCAGAATAGGTAAAGCAGTAGCAGCAGCAATTCTAATGCAAGCATGAGAAATAGAATGGGCGATATCGGTATGCTCAAGGGGGGGCTTGCCTGGTTGCTCGGCGGCAAGGGCAAGGTTGTCAATAGTGTCTTCGGGCTCCGGAGCTGTGTCGGTCTCGGGGACGACGTCGGGGTCTAACGAGAGAGAAGAGGGGGAGGAAACGATAAATACAGAGCAAACAAGTGCAGCACAAAGCATAACATGGCAATACGCGGGGACAGAGGTGATCTAACGCAGTGCCGGGTGATACTGGCGAAGGGGGAATTCATCCGGGAATGTTTTCCCGGTTCCGGACATTTGTCAGACAGATGACCGGAGAGGAACGGTTGCATGTTCACTATGCTAGGGATGCGTGACGGATGAACGGACCGCGTATTCGAATTCGTCTCGTCGTTCTGAGCAACTTTCATGTACAAAGTTTTTCGATCTGAGTTACGGATTATTTCATATGATTTTTCAAAGTTTTATTAATCTCTGGAATTTATTTAATTAATTAAATTAGAATTATCCGAAACAGTAGTTGATGACGTCAGCATGACATCATGTTGACGTCAGCAGTCATCTGACACGTGGGTCCCACCTGTCATAGACTGGTTAGTTAATTAGTGATTAACTAATTAATTAAACTAGTTAACTAATTAGATTAACCTAATCAGGATTAATTAATTAACTAATTAATTATTTATTTATTTTAATAACTCATTTTATTTTTATTTATTTAACGTTCTGTTTCACTGGGGCGTGGGCCCCAGCGGTCATTGACCCAGCCGTGCCCCAGCGACTGGGCACGCGCGAGTGCCTGCGCGCGGGCAAGCACGGCGCGGTGGCCGTGGCAAGACGAGGCGGGCGAGGTCACGGCGAGGCAGGGGCAAGCGATGGCCGGCGCATGCGGGGAGGGCCGCGGGCGGCTGGGAGCGGGCGGCGCGCGAGCGGGTCAGGCGAAGCGCGACGAGCGACTGCGGGGTGCGGCGACGGCGCGCGGACGGGAGCAGGTGAGGCGGGGTGTGGACGCGAGCTGGAGGCGTCGTCGGGCACTACCAGCGGCAGCAGCAGCCGCAGTTCGCAGGCGGGCGTTGGTGGCAGCGGCACGCGGGGGCAAGGCGAGCTGCAGGGGCGGCCGGTGCAGGGCGAGGTCATGGCCAGGGCGCGGCGAGGCTTGCGGGCGCGTGGCCAGGGCGGGCAGAGAGCGAGGCGAGGGCGTGCGCGCGCGAGCGTGTCGAAGACAAGGAGAGAGGGGGGGGGGGGGTCCTGCTCATGTTCGTTCAGGGGAACAAGCGGCGAGGCTCGTGGTAGCGAGGCGAGGAGGAGACGGGGAGGCGAGGTCCCGGCGACGGCGTCTGAGCGCGGCGAGGCGGGGCGTCGAGCGCGGGCGGCGAGGGGGAGGCGAGCGCGAGCAGCGGGGTGAGCGCGGCGACGGGCGACGCGGTCGTCGGGGCGAGCGCCCGATCTGGATTGGGGGGGGGGGGGAATGGAGCGGGGTGGGGTTAGGGTTTGGGCTAGCGGGGGGGGGGGGGGGGGGGGGGGATAAGAGGGAGCGGGGTGGGCCGGCCTGGCGGCCTGGACGGCCTGCTAGGCCGAGGCCCAGTCGGGGGGGGGGGGGTTTTTTCTTTCCTTTTTGTCTTTTTCTTTTATTTAATCATATTTTCAGTTTTGTAATTAAATAGGCCACCAAATGATTTTTGTAAAACATGGCATTTGCTCCAATAATCACTAGGCATCCTCTACTACTACCAAAAATTGGTTTGGAGATGATTTGAGTTCACACAATTTTTATAATAAATAAAATGTATTAAACCCTGCTGTTTTGGTAAAGTTTGAGCCACCTAATTAATTTATTTATTGTTGGTTACAATTTTAGATTAGCCTCTGCAATATTCGTTATTTATCGAACATTTTAGTTTCTATGTTGGACAACTTTTATTTTCCACTTTCATTTAAATTTGAATTGGAGTTAGGAGTTGAAATGCAATATGATGCTAATGATAATTTGGCACTGTTGAACTTGCTGGCATGGCAAAATCAAAAGGGGAATTACTGTAGCTAAACACTGGGGGTGTTACAGTGGCGAGCTTGAATTAGGAGGCTGGATGGAGGTAGAAAAAAGTGATTTAACGTAATTTTGATTACCGATGCCTGCATGGTTGCCATGCATGAGCAGCTGCTCACTGTGCGCATGGGAGAGGAGGTCCTGCGTGGACGCTTCTCAGAGAGAACTGGATGCACTCCCGTGTCCGCGCACTTGGAGCAGCAGCCAATGGAGGGTCGGCCAGAGGAGGAGCAACAGGGTCAGTCTAGATTTTTTCTGTTTGCCTTGTGATTTTTTGCCGATTTATTGTCTTGGCATGAGATTTATTAGGTGCTAGCATCCAGTGTGCACCTTCTTGTGAATAAATGCTGATTGGGGTAATCTGCGTGTGATACCCTTGATTGTCACGCCTCTCTGTTATATACCGGGGGATTACATGGCAAGGACTACAGTTGCAAAGTAAGTACAGCCCATAGAAGGAAACTGCGTAGAGATTGATACGGTACATATTTTAACACTACGTAGTTTACATGTTGTTGGAGACTGTTTTCTTTTCCCTCTTTTTGTGTTGTGTGCTCTCATGTCTTCTGATTTTGGCCTCAGATACATGTACAATACTGCAACCGTGTTGTACTGAAGAACTTTTATGCAGCTGCAGATTCAGTTAGATTCTTTCATTAGAAAAAATACAGCTATATATTTTGCAAAAAGAATTTGTTAACAGAAGAAGCTCTTGAGATTGCGCTGCATATTGACCATTAATTTCTACAACTTAGACTTTTCTTGGATAGAACTAGGGGGATCAGGCGGGAGTCCCCTGTCATCGACCAGTTAGGAGGATACTCAACTTCCATGCTCCCAACCAATTAGGAGGATACTCAAGCTCCCTATTTTCATGATTAGCAAAATCCTTGCAGACGGTATTCTAGGAAATCAGCCAGATCGGTCTTTCTATGTGTGGTTTAAAGTTTGCCCGATTGTATGTTGTCTGAACAAGACACTCCTCTTTTCTAAAGAAAAAGACAACACACTTCTCTATAAAATACAGGCTTACACCTTGGAGTTTACATCTGTTGTGGTGTACCTCTGTTCTAAATGCCATGTTTGCATGTTTATGTGATTCAAGTGTATAGGTCAGGGCTAAACTGAACCATGCTAATTCGATCAGGTTTGGGCGTACACATAGGCAAAGTTTGAATAAAATATAAGAGTGGGATCAGGTATAGACATATGCATATTACATTTGTGTTTCAATGCAACAACAGAAGTGTGTTTCATGTATTTTCTGTGCGTATTAACATGTTGCAGCACATACACCTTATGTAAGCCAGGACAGGTAATTTGTCTCCTTCGCTTCGCCCCATGATGAAACTGAATTCATGATCTCCCAACCAACAGAGCACAAGAGTAGCGCTAAAGCTTCACGGTTCATATTTAGACCATATCTACATGTTAAAATGCTCATGTCAGCGATTTAGCTTAATCCTGAAAAACAGTGATCACACAAAAGTCAGCCAGGAATGAGCCTCTGGCCTCCCTGCTTGTGGTTTTGACAAGGCAATTTCCTGTAAGTGCTTCCCTGTAGCCTCATGTTTTAATTGTATCACAACTTATTGAGCTTCATCATCCCAAAACTTCTTGAGGTGTTCCTCAAACAGTACATGGTCATAGCTCAAGAATAGTTTGAGAACATTAAGGCTCAAGCTTTGAACTGCCTGATTGCAGTGACCTTTTGTATTTTTTTCAAATGCAGGAAGGATTATGGGCAGTAACACTTTGCTTTTTTGTTTAATCAAACCCTCAATATGAACGTTGTTTCACATAAACATAACTCTCTCTGTGACCTGCAAAACGAAAGAAGTAGATGCAAGCATGCCTTATATATTGAATAAGATGCGTCCTAGAATCTGTGTCGTCAGTGGTCTTCTCCACATGGGAGGCGCCCATGTGGTCCTTCTCATGAATCGACGCCACCGCGTCTTCGTCCCGATAGACGACACCAATGTGATGCCTCCAGTTCGGTTGGAAATAACGGATCAGAGCATGATGAAGATTAACTGGAAAGCAAGAACACGTACATGTGTTGTCCAGCAAGATTATGACAAGATTTCAAGCAAAATTCTTCCCCAGCAAGATCAAGCCCGACCTGTTTATACAAACAGGCCAGGTTGTAGTGATTTTGTTCATGCTGATGCTTGTCATTGTTCGACATCTAAAAAGAACATACATAATGCATCACTCATGCAAGCAAAATAGTTAAAATAATAGTATTTGGCAGCAACAAATAAGATCAATTCGATCTACTCTCACAATGAAACAAGAGATAATTTCTTTCAGTCATCTACGAGGTAAGAAGATGATGCAGGGGCTTGGTTGATTTATTCTTTTAGTTTGCTATTTTTGTGCACAAATAAAATTTTCTTTACCAAATGTAAATTTAATTTGCTTACCCATGTGAGTTTGGGGGAAGTTTTTTCTCTTAGTGCTGCAAGTCAGACCTAAATTCTCACTTATCTAGGTAATTGAGTAAGAACCTGCTGCCAGTGCACGCAGGAAGGTGCACTTAATTTACTGGTATTTCCACCTGCATTATTTTCCTCTCAAATTTACTTAGTAATAATCTATTTTAAATTTCGGTTGGAAGCTCAATAATGCAAAAAGTAAGAGTAATTTAGGAAGAAAGTGATTTGAACTCTATACTGTTATGTATAGGAAACTAATTTTTTTTATTGAGCTGTGTAGAATCAAAGCAAAAAAGAAAGGAAGTTGATCGGTAAAGACATGTAGGATATTTGAAATTCTGCAAAATGCTCAATATAAATATGCGTACATGTGAGAACATTTGCTCACTGAATTTGTGGTAATAATACCATATGTCATGATATGTTGAAATTCTTTAAATTTGTGGTAATAATACCATACTAGATTGTGGAGCCATGACGTGGAGGAGGACGCCCTAGACTGGATGCTCATGCAGCTGGGCCTCAACAAGGAGGCCAACCTCACACTGTTGTGAGCTCCCGTAGGACGAATCACGAGGTCTACCTCGCGTCAGTGCATACCCGCATGTTCCCATAGGTTGAATTGTTAGGTAGAGGAGGAGGTTGGGGGCAACGTTAGAGCAAGTACAATAGTAGGCTTATAGCCTTCTTACTTGACAATTTTGCCTACGTGGAGGAGATAGACATAAAAAAGTGAGGGAAGTGGACTCTCATGCAAGAGCCTAGCTATATGTGGATTCTTTGGCCGACACAATAAATATGAAGAAATAGATAGAGAAAAGATGAAAGAAAGTACTACTCTTATAGCCAACCTTATAGCTAACCTTATTGTATGAGTTACGATAAGGGTTGGCTATATATGACATGGCAACATCATATAGCCAACGATTGGCTATACTATTAACCATGCTCTTAGGAGTAGGAGGTCTGGGGTAACGTTTGGTTCCCAACAGTGGTTGTAGGCCACACGCAAACCGAGGCTACCACACCTTGCCGTCGTGTGGGCTATCATGGCAGCGATGGACGGTTGGGCTTCACGACAGCTGAGGAAGATCCTTAATGGCGCTAGCGTTGACAATTGTCACTTTGATAAAACACACATGATCGTATTTCTTTTTCTTCAATGCATGTTTTCACTGCCATGATAGCGTATCTCCCGTTGCAACGCACGGGCAATTTTCCTAGTATACTATAAAAAAGAATATACCAAAAAAATATAAGAATGTTGCAATTGGCATTGAAAAAATAACAATACTGGGGTCGGAACCAACATCCCGCCATAACTAAATATAACAGTACTGGCATTCCATGATATCCCACGACAGCACTATATTACGCCTGGTAGAAATTGTTGATCCCATAAACTTCTGACGCTACCCTGTTTTCCAACGCCACCACTATGCCCCTACTAATGTCGTACCAAATAAGCCAACGCCACAACTATTTGAAAAAAATAGTGCTGGCATTGGCTGGAAATGGCGCGCCACCAACGAGAGTTGTGGCTAGCACTTTTTTCACTAGTGTGCCTTTCAAAATATCAATGCTAAAGAATGTTATCCCTACAAAATCATATAGCCTTGTCATGCTCCATCTTCTTAACACAAAGTATTTATCATGCACAACCCTGATAACAAGCCGAGCAATTTATTCATACTTTTTAATGTGCTTCAGCTTTTTCAACTCTCACGCAATACATGAGCGCAAGCCATGGATATAGCACTTTGGGTGGAATAGAGTATGGTGATAGAGATAATATGGATAAGACAAAAAAGGATAAACTCTCACATCGACGAAGCTAATCAACGGTCTATAGAGATGCCCATCAGTTGGTGTCAATGCAAGGAGTAGGGATTGCCATGCAACGGATGCACTAAGAGCTATAAGTGTATGAAAGCTAAAAAAAAACTAAGTGGGTGTGCATCCAACTTGCTTGCTCATGAATACCTCGGGCATTTGAGGAAGTTCATCATTGAAATATACAAGCCAAGTTCTATAATGAAAAATTCCCACTAGTTATATGAAAGTGAAAGAATAGGAGACTATCTATATGAAAAACATGATGCTACTTTGAAGCACAAGTGTGGAAAGAATAGTAACATTTTCCCTTCTCTCTTTTTCTATCATTTTTTTGTTGAGCTCTTTTTGGCTTCTTCTTTTTTTCTCTTTTTATTTTTTGTCCAGAGTCTCATCCCGACTTGTGGGGGAATCATAGTCTCCATCATCCTTTCCTCACTTGGGACAATGCTCTAATAATGAATATGATGATCATCACACTTCTATTTACTTACAACTCAAAAAATTACAACTCGATACTAGAACAAATATGACTCTATTAATGCCTCTGGTGGTGTACCAGGATGTGCAATGATCTAGCGTGACATGTATAAAAAATGATGAATGGTGGCTGAGCCACAAATACTATGTTAGCTATATGATCATGCAAAGCAATATGACAAGGATGATGTGTGTCATAAAAAATGGAACGATGGAAGTTGCATGGCAATATCTCTCGGAATGGCTGTGGAAATGCCATAATAGGTAGGTATGGTGGCTGTTTTGAGGAAGATATAAGAAGGCTTATGTGTGATAGAGCGTATCGTATCACGGGGTTTGGATGCACCGGCAAAGTTTGCACCACATCTCTAGGTGAGAAAGGGCAATGCACGGTACCGAAGAGGCTAGCAAATTGCGGAAAGGTGAGAGTGCGTATAATCCATGGACTCACATTAGTCATAAAGAACTCACATACTTATTGTGAAAGTTTATTAGCCCTCGAAGCAAAATACTACTACGCATGCCCCTAGGGCGATAGATTGGTAGGAAAAGACCATCGCTCGTCCCCGGCCGCCATTCATAAGGAAGACAATCAATAATAAATCATGCTCCAACTTCATAGCACAACGAGAGATGATACGTCTCCGTTGTATCTATTTTTTGAAACACTTTTGCTCTTGTTTTGGACTCTAATTTGCATGATTTGAATGAAACTAACTCGGACCGACGCTATTTTCAGCAGAACTACCATGGTGTTGTTTGTTGTGCAGAAATAAAGGTTCTCGGAATTGGACGAAAATTTTTGGAGATTTTTTATGGAATAAATTAAAAATACTCAAGCAAAGACCCACTGGAGGGGGGCCACCTGCTGCACACAAGGCACCAGGGTGCGCCCACTCCCTGGGCGCGCCATGGTGGCTCGTGGGGCCCACGAGGCTCCGCTGACCCTAATCTCAGCACTACAAATTTCCTATTTCCCGAGAAAAAAAATCAGAGAGGAAGTTTCATCGCGTTTCATAATATGGGGCCGCCACTACCTCCTATTCTTCATCGGGAGGCCAGATCTGGAGTCCGTTCGGGGCTCCGGAGAGGGGGATTCGTCGCCATCATCATCATCAACCATCCTCCATGACCAATTTCATGATGCTCAACACCGGGTGTGAGTAATTCCTTCGTAGGCTTGCTGGACGATGATGGGTTGGATGAGATTTATAATGTAATTGAGTTAGTTTTGATTAGGGCTTGATCCCTAGTATCCACTATGTTCTAATATTGATGTTGCTATGACTTTGCTATGCTTAATGCTTGTCACTAGGACCCGAGTGCCATGATTTCAGATCTGAACTGTTTATGATTTCATGAATATATTTGTGTTCTTGATCCTATCTTGCAAGTTATACGCACCTATTATGTGTTATGATCCTCATACCCCAAGGTGACAATAATTGGGATTCTTTCCGGTGATTACCGTAGTTTGAGGAGTTCATGTATTCACTATGTGTTAATGCTTTGTTCCAGTTCTCTATTAAAAGTAGGCCTTAATATCCCTTATATAGTTTCCTTATGGACCCCACTGCCACGGGAGGGTAGGACAAAATATGTCATGCAAGTTCTTATCATAAGCACGTATGACTATATACGGAATACATGCCTACATTACATTGATGAATTGGAGCTAGTTCTGTGTCGCTCTAGGTTATAACTGTTGCATGATAAATGTTATCCATCATAATTATCCATCACCGATCCAAGGCCTACGAGTTTTTCACATATTGCTCTTGTTAAGTTACTACTACTGCTGTTGCTACTCTCACAATTGCTACAAAACTATTTCTGCTACTGTTACCGTTACTGTTGCTATTGCTATTACCGCTATCAAACTATCATATTATTGTGATACTGATCACTCTGCTGCAGATATTTAGTCTCTAGGTGTGGTTGAATTGACAACTTAACTGCTAATACTTGCAAATATTCTTTGGCTCCCCTTGTGTCAAATCAATAAATTTGGGTTGAATACTCTACCCTCGAAAACTGTTGCGATCCCCTATACTTGTGGGTTATCAAGACCTTTTTCTGGCGCTGTTGCTGGGGAGCATAGCTCTATTTGCTGAGTCACTTGGGATTTATATTTATTGATCACTATGAAGAATCTGAAGGATGATAGAACCAAGATCGTTCCCTCTAAGATGAGGGGAGGTAAGGAACTGCCATCTATCTCTGCACTTGAATCACCTTCTATTTTAAGTAAGCTTGCGACACCACCACCTGCTATTAATTCTGATATGTCGCAAGTAATTGATGATGCTACTTCTACTATGAATGATTCTACTGATGATGCTAGTACTTTGCTTGATGATACTGTGTCACTAGGTGAATTTCTTGATGAACAACTTGCTAAAGCTAAAGAATTTGAGAATGCTAAAACTGATGAAATTAAGGAAACTGATGAAATTATTGAAACTGAAAATTATGATTCACCTATTGGGCCTAGCTACCCTAGATATGAAATGCCTAACATACCTAAGGGTTATGTTATGGATGGAGAGATAGCTAAGGAATTTCTTGCTTGTAATGATGGAGATGATATCTTAAGAAATTACTATGTAAGCTGAAAGAAAAATCCCTGAATGCCAGAATGAAATATGATCCTAAGTTTGCTACGTCACCTATTTTTGTTACTGATAAGGATTATGAATTCTCTGTCGATCTTGAGTTAATTACTTTAGTTGAATATGATCCTTTACACGGTTATGAAATTGAAACTGTTGTAGCACATCTTACTAAACCTAATGATCTAGCCACCCTATTTGCTCATGAGGAAAAGAATCCGCTACTACTATATCCTCAAGTTCTTTCCTTTCTCATTAAAGGGTGATGCTAAGATATGGCTTAATACTCTTGCTCCTCGTTGTGTGTGTAGTCCCCAGGATATGATATATTACTTCTCTGAAAAATATTTTCCTGCTCATGAGAAACAAGCTGCCTTATAGGAAATATTTAACTTTGTGCAAATTTAAGAAGAGAATCTCCCTCAAGCTTGGGGGAGGCTTCTCCAATTACTTAATGGTTTGCCCGATCATCCTCTTAAGAAAAATAAAATACTTGATATCCTTTATAATGGAATAACCGACGCTTCTAGGGACTACCTAGATAGTTCTGCTGGGTGTGTTTTCAGGGAATGAAATATTGAACAAGATTAAGAACTATTAAATAATATATTGAAGAATTATAATGATTGGACACTGATACGTCTCCAATGTATCTATAATTTTTGCTTGTTCCATGCTGTTATATTATCATTCTTGGATGTTTTACAATCATTTTACAGCAACTTTATATCATTTTTTGGACTAACCTATTGACATAGTGCCCAGTGTCGGTTGCTTGTTTTTTACTTTATAGAATATTAGTACCAAACGAAGTCCAAACGCAACAAAACTTTTTGGAGAATTTTTTTGGACCAAAAGACAACAGATGGGCCAAAGATGTAACAGAGGGGAGGCCCGAGGTGGGCACAACCCACCAGGGCGCGCCTAGAAGCCCATGCGCGCCCAGGGGGGTTGTGCCCCCCTCGTTGACCTCCCGCACCGCCTCTTCGCCTTATAAATTGTCAAATATTCCAGAAACCCTAGGGGAGTCGACGAAACACAATTCCAGCAGCCGCAAGTTCCAGAACCACGAGATCCAATCTAGACACCATCACGGAGGGGTTCATCATCCTCATTGGTGCCTCTCCGATGATGCGTGAGTAGTTCATCATAGACCTACGGGTCCGTAGGCAGTAGCTAGATGGCTTCCTCTCTCTCTTTTGATTCTCAATACAATGGTTTCTTGGAGATCTATTTGACGTAACTCTTTTTTGCGGTGTGTTTGTTGGGATTCGATGACCTTTGAGTTTATGATCAGATCTATATCCATGAATATTATTTGAGCCTTCTTTTGATCTCTTATATGCATGATTATTTATAGCCTCATATTTCTTCTTTGAATCTTTGGTTTAGTTAGGCCAACTAGATCGATTTTTCTTGCCATGGGAAGAGGTGCTTTGTGATGGGTTCGATCGTGCGTTGTTCTTTCCCAGTGACAGAAGGGGCAGCAAGACACGCATGTATCGTTGCTATTAAGGATAACAAGATGGGGGCTATTCCTACATGAATAGATCTCGTCTACATCATGTCATCATTCTTATTGCATTACTCTGTTTCTCCATGGACTTAATGCACTAGATGCATGCTGGATAGCGGTCGTGTGTGGAGTAATAGTAGTAGATGCAGGCAGGAGTCGGTCTACTAATCTTGGACGTGATGCCTATATATTGATCATTGCCTTGGATATCGTCATAATTATTCGATCTTCTATCAATTGCCCAACAGTAATTTGTTTACCCACCATGTGCTATTTCTCGAGAGAAGCTACTAGTGAAATCTACGCCCCCGGGTCTAGTCTTTATCATATTTGCTTTGAGATCTATTTTTATTCGCTTTTGTTTTCAGATCCATTATTCCAAAACCCCAAAAATACCTTGCTGCACTTTTCTATTACTTACTTTATTTCACGTTTTATCGAGAGCTATTTATCCAATCTACCACAAATTTATCTATCTTTTTATTGTGGAGGGATTGACAACCCCTCTTACGCTCGGGTTGCAAGTATTTGTTCTTTGTGTGCAGATACCGTTTACATAGTGTTGCTTAGTTCTGCTACTGGATTGATACCTTGGTTTCATAACTGAGGGAAATACCTACCGTAGATGTGCTGCATCATCCCTTCCTCTTTGGGGAAATTCCGACGTAGTTCAAGCGACATCAAAAGGAATTTCTGGCGCCGTTGCCGGGGAGACATCATCAACATTTATCAGGTTCCTAATCACAAATCTCATGTCCTTGCAATTTACATTATTTGCCATTTGCCTCTCATTTTCATCTCCCCCACTTCACAAAAATATTTGCCTTTTTATTCGCCTTCTTTTTGTTTGCCTTTTTCTTGTTTGATCTTTTGTTTGCTTGTGTTGCCATGTGCCTTCTATATGCTTGCATCTTCGCTTGCTAAAAATCTATTGATATGGATCCCCATCAACTTGCCAATCTTTTTAAAAGATCCAATGATGATGAACCAATTGCTATTGAGGTGAGTGCACTATATTATCTTTATGAAGTTTTGCTTGAGATTCGTGAATCTGAAAATTGTAATGAGGAAATTTATGAAGTGATTCATGATAGTCATTCCTTGAATGAAAAGCATGATTGCAATGATTTTACTATAAATTCTATTAATGTCAATTGTGCTAATAATATGCAAAACCCCAAGCTTGGGGATGCTAATTTTGCTATGTCCACTACTTATTGCAATGATCATGAATGGGGTGATTCTTCTTATGATCTTGAAAATTTATTTAAGCCTCATGATGAATATGATATTGATAATAATGTTTGCAATAATATTGAAAATGGGTTTGGAAGAGCGTCAACTTTAGGTAAAAATAATCCCACATATTTGGAGATTGTTCAATCTTACGATTTTTTTTATGAAACTGGGTTTGGAGACGTCATGACTTTAGTTGATGTTAATCCCACTATCTTTGTCGTGGTTTTGTCACGGCAGATGTCCTAGTGTAAGGACTTAGTCGTGAGGCCAACGCATTTACGTGGTAGCTTGAGAGGGGTTGAGCGGGACGAGAGACGCGAGGTTTTACCCAGGTTCGGCCCCTCACGGTGGAGGTAAAAGCCTACATCCTGCTTCATTGATATTGATCATGATGCTCATGATTACAAGGGTGCTCTTTCGCTACCTCTATCTCGAGAGCTATTGACTTGTCTATCTAAACTTGTCCCTCTTGGGGTGCCCTGCCCCTCCTTATATAAGTTGAAGGGGTGGGTTACATATAGAGTCCTAGTAGGATTAGGACTATTTCTATTACAAGCGGAATCCTAGTCTTGCTTCCCTTACAAGGGAAATATTCCTTATGTCTTCTTTCTAAAGCCGGCCTACCATAACATGAGCTGGCCTTTTGGGCCTTGGGCCTTGTCAGCCATCTGACCCACCGTCGGGGTCATCAGTGCGTCGCCAGTCTTCAGGCGAGTTACTGATGAAGCGCCAAGTCTCGGCCGGGTCATACCGTGGGGTATATCCCCGACATTAGCCCCCAGTTTAATTTGGATTTATCCATGTTAAACTGATCCTACAAAATAAACACAAGAACAAATTTGACAGGTTGTGCGCTGGATCAAACATTCTTCTGAACCGGCATCTGATCATCCTTAAGTCCTTGTCATTTCCTTCCTCTAGAAAGTCCGGGTCAATAAGCCAGCTTCATAGTCAATTTGCTTGTACAAAAATATTGTGAAAAATAATCCATTTGAGTCGGCCTCCAATGCTCTGACTTGACAAAAATATTGGTCTTGAAATATTCAACTGATGTTCAGCTGGTTTGAAGATGTAGAGCTTGCCGAGTTATGATTTCCAAAATTGCCGGTTTATAAAAACTGATGATTCCGGGTCATGACTGTTATAGACGCCGGGCCATGATTGTTGCCAACGCCAGGTTATATAATTTGCCTTCCTGAGTTTTTCAGGCCAAATCCTTGTAAGATGAATCCTCACAGTTCGGGTTTTCTCAGCCCGGGTCAATCTTGTGATGACTTGGTGATCGCTTATATAAATATAGCTTCCAATCGTTGAGTCGGCTCTCCGTGCCCTTCTATGAATAGCTCGGAAGGGATACACTTTGCAAATTTCTCCATTATGAATATGATACCCGGTCTGCTCAAAGCTGAGAACTTGAAAGTGTACCTCCCTTATATCCATATTACCTGTAGCCCCCATGTCTTGAGTAGAAACAAAGTGACAACTTAAGACTTGCTTCAATACTGCAACTTTGGAAAAATCCGAGTTGTTCATCTAAGTCGCTAGTCATAAACTGAATATTTTGTACTTCACATGTGTAGCCCCCAAGTGCCGGGTCATTATGCAATAATGAGCAGGGACTTTGTAGATATGATTATGTAGACTTGAGCAGCAACGTGTAGCCCCAAGGGCCGGCTCAGTAAGATAATACTGAGCTGGGACTTTACATATACTTCATTGAAAATAACATCATATGATGTAGCCCCCAAGTTTCGGCTTACCTTTGACAGGAGCAATTAGTAGCCCCCAAAGGGCCGGCTCATCACTATGTGATGGGTCGGGTCTTCAATGAGGCAAGTTAAAAATGACTTTGCATTAGCCCCCAAGTGCCATGGTGCATGCTTGCAGCGACATGGGACTTGCATACTTGATGTAATCTTAATTTAAATAATGTAGCCCCCAAGTACTGGGTCATATGCCTGCAGTGACTCAGGACTATTCCTTCCATTGTAGAATAAATCATATCCACTGTGGATGATGTTGCTGAATGCCTTGCATATCAATATTGAACCATGCTCTCTGTTGTGAACTGGTATTCTTGGATGAAGAAATAATAGCCATTGCTCTGAAGCGGCTTTGAAAACCTCAATCATAATACTGGTTATTGATAACCATAATAAAAATCTAGCCATGTTGGCTATTAAAGATTTGAATAATATAATTCGATCGAAAAACCTCAATCATTCAATACTGGTTATGACAACCGTAATGAAAAATCCAGCCATGTTTGGCTATTAAAGATTGGAATAATATAATCTGTTATGAAAATAATCACAAGATCTTGTCTGTTGACAAGTAAATCCAGAGTTAAATACTCAGTGACTCTTGGCCGATGGCGACTTAATGCACATTCATTGTAATCCGGGATTTTTGTAACCCGACGGCTTATAGCCTTTGTAAAAATCAAGAACCGATAACCCTTTTGAAACACCAATTTTAATCTTTGATGATGGGCTTGAACTTAATCATTTATGTAAGCCATAGCTCTGCATGTCCTGCACTAAGTTTAAACAACATATGCCCTGGCGACTTAACGTCAAAAGCCAGGGCGGGTAACAACCCAAACATAATATAGTCTTATGCAATTATGGAAAAGACTAGAATTAAGGCCAACGAAGCAAAATATACTGGCGACTTAAAGTCAAAAGCCAGGGCGGGTTATCAAACCTCGCATATTCGTGTAACAATTAAAAACATACCTGTAAAATTGGCTCACATTGCCAGCTTACATCGACATATCCAGTGAGGGTGACAACCCCAAAGATTTGTAAGCGCATGACCCCAATTGCGCAAACCAAAGCATACTAGCGACTTAAAGTCCATAGCCAGGGTGGGTTACCAAACCCAAAAATACTCAAATATGAGTCATACAATCAGGGCTACATGACCCGAATTGTTAAAAAAATGCACTTAGTAGGAAAAATCACAAATCCAAAAGATTCAGAAAAAAGATTCAAAAAATCTCAAAGAATTATCTGGCCGGCTCACCAAAGCACGGCCAGAGTTGGCTACCAAGCCATGTGCTTTCATAGGCCGCACAGCCTTGGAGTTAATCCTAGCTCACTGTAGGCCGGCCCTCACGTGACAAAAACCGCCGATTTAACCTTAATGAGTTCAGGGTCTTGAAAAAGATTGACTGTTAAGAGTTCGGCGGGTCACTCAGTATTACCTGGCGGAGTAGCAAGTTGCAAACAGGCAGGATAACTCGGGATTTGGCGTCCACGCTAGGTTAAGAGGGTTTGAAAGCTAAACCCGGTGGGTTGGAAGCCCCCAAGTGACCTTTAAATTGTCACCAATGTGGTAGTAGCCTCCGAGACCAGGTTATTTTCCCTCCAATGACCCGGGGTTCTTGAATTTGCTGAAACTGGCAACATTTGCTGAGTCATGTCATTGTAGCCCCCGAGTCTTAAGACGACTCGAGGAGTTGTCTTGAGATTCCCCATACTTGACCATGATATAAACCTGCATATAGTTGAGCAGCGGAATGCTGGAATATGTTTGGAGCTTGAGGCAAGGTGGCGAGCTGATGATCTTCACAACACTCATTGTATAGCCTTGGCCTTGATAACGCGATGTGAATCCGTGGAAGGTTGACATCGATCGTGGCGGGTTATAAATGATCCCGTATGTGCTGTTTCAATAACCCGGCCGATGGTTCGTCCCGGCTGGTTGTTGAAGTTAACCAAACCACAGTGGCGGCAACTTGTGCACCTGTCCATTGAGCCATCTGGTGCAGGCGGAGGCTGATAACATATCATTACTTGCTTCAGAGTTGTCGGAATAGACTGGGCCGCAGGGCGGTGACTTGCATACGCTCACAAAGCAACTTGTGCGGTCGGGTGCAGCTCTGGTGTGTTGATATAGACGCAGGGGCCGGCTGCGGTATTTGAAAGTCGGCGTGGACACGTGAGTCGGCCGCTGCATTGTAAACCGGCAAATCACGTGAGTCGGCCGTGGCGTCTAGAATGGCGTCGGGCGAGGCAAGCAAACGGCATTGTATGCCGATGCAAACGGGCGAGTCAGTAGGGGCATTGTAAGCCGGCGCCGATGCGCGGGTCAACCTTGGCGAGTTGATGTAGGTCTGACCCCAAGGGCGGCGGCTTGCGTGCGTGTCCATCAGCGTACACGAACAGTTGCTGGTCACAAGATGGTACCGTCGGGCACTCCATACCCGTGATATGATGTCACTTTTATAGTGAATCCTGCACATTTAAAATATTCATGCCAGAATATTGTTCTCAAATGAATTAAGATGTACTGATAAAATACATAGGAAGAATAACACTTGGTATTTTTTGCCGGACGAACATGGATGCTGCATCGGATAATGCTGGACATAGACGGATGACCGCCTACATGTACGTCTGATATTGCAGTGGCACCCACGTGGCCTTCCTTTATATTTCTTCCACCCTTTTTTTTTAGTAATGACTGCCTGCTGCGCTATCTCTGGCATGAGCAGGCACCGCTCGCTAGCATCCACAGGTTTCGGCCTTGGAATTGGAGCGTCCCATCCTGTGGTTTGATGATGGCCGCCTCCTCCCTTTATTTTTTTATATGCATGTAGTGCGCCCAGTTTCTTCTATATAGGCTCTGTTTGGATACTCTAACTCAGTTAGAGGTTAGAGTTAGATTCTAATCCTGAACTAACTCTAACCAAAAAGGTGTTTGGATGGCAGGGTTAGATTGACAATAAATGCTCTTTCTCAATCATTTGGCTACTTTGGACCCTATTTCCTGCCGGATTTGGTGTGGCCGACTCTTATGTGGCCTCCTCCCGCTCACAAATGACATAAACAAATGATCTTTACAAATCAAGGGTCCAAAACATGATAAATTTTATTTTGTCCATACAAATGAGATGTCCCACTTAAACATACAAGTCGTCAATCAAGTTTCACAAAAAAATTACACTTCATGAAACAAAGCATGAGCTAACTCATCACGGAAGGCATTCATGTTGATATCTTCAACAAGAGGTTCGTCTTCTGGCCATGCGGATGCAGAAGAACTAGCCATTGGGTTATAATTTTCATCCGCATCACAGGCATCAAATTCCCTATCCGCAATTCTGCTCTCTCGAATGAAATTATGAAGAGCCATACAAGCAACAATAATTCTAGTTTGCTCGTCCTCTGGAAATTTTGGCATGTTCAATAAAATGCTAAATTTCATCTTCAACACTCCAAAGGATCGCTCAACGACATTCCTAACTTTGGCATGTGCATGGTTGAAGGTTTCTTTCATACCTTGTGGCGGCGGGCCGTTTTGCCATTGTTGCACATGGTACCATGTACATCTGTATGGTGAAAGGTAGCCCGGCCGATTTGGGTACCCCGCATCAACCACATAATACTTCCCTGCATATTGTGAAAGGCACACAATGAGACCTAGATGAACAAGTGTAGTTGGATAAAAAAATGTTGCAAGACAGTTCAAGTAGCAAACTTGGTGGTGGCTGTGGAAATTTGTGATGATGAGTAGTTATGGCATCTTTGAAAACTCTCATGTCATGTGCTGAACCAGGCCATCCCGACATCACAAATGTAAATCTCATGTTGAAATCACAAACAGCAAGCACATTCTGACCGGTTTCATTGTGCCTGTTCAAGTATGGAACCCTCTTACTCTTATCCACCACAACATTCACATGTGTCCCATCTATAGCTCCTATGCAGTCATTGAAGTGTGGCCAGAATGCTGGATTTTCTAAGTTTGGGTGCACCTCTGAAAATGTTGGGTCCTTGGGTACAATTATGTCATGTGCTAACCTGAGGAGGCATGTCAAAACTCTGTTAAATGTCCTACTTACTGTCTCCATAGACCTCCTAAAATGGTTCTCAGCCTGTCTAACTGACTGTGGTGATCCAAAAATCCATAAAAACATAGCTAGAGCCTCTACAGATGTCATTTTTGTAGCGGACTTCAAGCCATATGATTGCACCAAAGTATTATGTAGCCTGTTAAACAAAGGTCTCTCAACCCTAAATATATTATAGCATTGGGTATCTTGGGCTAGTGTCTCCTGCACCCAATCCAAACCAGAATATCCACTGACCCTCCTAGATAGTTTCACAAAGTAGTTATCAGAGTACATACCCAAGATAGGAACCAACTTCAAGATTAAATTCTTGGACTGCACCAAATTGTTGCGGCACATGGAGTGTAATTTTTTTTCGTGAAACTTGATTGACGACTTGTATGTTTAAGTGGGACATCTCATTTATATGGACAAAATAAAATTTATCATGTTTTGGACCCTTGATTTGTAAAGATCATTTGTTTATGACAATTGTGAGCGGGAGGATGCCACATAAGAGCCGGCCACACCAAATCCGGCAGGAAATAGGGTCCAAAGTAGCCAAATGATTGAGAAAGAGCATTTATTGTCAATCTAACCCTGCCATCCAAACAACTCTTTGGTTAGAGTTAGTTCAGGGTTAGAATCTAACTCTAACCTCTAACCGAGTTAGAGTATCCAAACAGGGCCATAGTTTTTTACATGGGTTAGATCCAACTAGCTGAAACTAACCCATGTGTTTGGATCCTTATAGCTAGTTGAGGCCAAACTAACTCAATCTAACACTAACTGAGGGATCCAAACAGGGCCATAGTGCGCCTTTCCTCTAGCCGCAAAACTAACGTGTGCTGGTACATGTACTGTTGACCATAATGACCCTCCACTGAGCTTGTCCAGCCCCTATCCGCCCAGCTACCTGCGCCGCATCTCATCTCTCTACATCAAGAGTGCTAGTACACCATCTTTCTCTTTGCATCTCATTTTTTCTTTAATTCCAGGTCTTGCCAGCTACGCGCCCTCGCAAACCTCCGATCGATAGACAAATATCGCGCGCGGGCACGCTGGAGAACTGGCACTTTTCATCATTGTTGTATTTAGCTAGCAGTAGAAATCTCCTTGTCGATCACGAAACTGAATCTTGAAATCACCAGCTACCTCTATTAATCTAGGCTCCCCGGGTAACGTGGAAACCATAATTCCCTTCTTTGGTGCAATAAATCAAAAATCTTCTAGCATTAATTCTTTCGTTCTTGAATGCTTCTTTGTAGAAAAAAGAACACCATTGTGATTGGACACAGTAATTGATGGCCTGATCCAATAGAGGCACCTATGAAGGCGAAATCCCCTAAGCATGCACCTGCGAGGTGACTGATTTTCCCCTAAACAAGATTAGGACTGGCATCCTGTGTTGCAGAATCATTTGAAAGAGCACGTGGAACAGGATCGGCAGTAGTAACGACAGGAGGTGGAGATGAATCCTGGTTATCGATAGGAGTATCAGACGGGCGCGCGAGCGCAGAAACAAGGCATCTGGCCGACGGAGTTCGGCGATTTGGAAGCAGGCCCCTGGCCGTAGCGGCGGCTCAGTGCGGTAGGAGGCGGTGCTGCAGCAGCTCAAACCCGGCGCGAGGCGATGGAGGAGGCGAGCACCGTGGCGATGGCGGCTCTCAGCGGCGACTCGGCAAGGCGGGGGCGGCTTGACGACAGAAGAGGAGTGGAGGCGACGGGTCGCATCGGCGGGTCAGAGTCGGCCAACGGGGGCGGCACCTGAGGCTGGTCCGTGGCAGAGGCGGCTTGCAGGCGCAAGCAAGGCCGGCGGCTCTTCCGTGGCGGCTCGTCGCGGGGAAGCCCGGGGGCAAGCGACGAAGCGGGGCGGCTCAGAGGATAGGGCACGGCGGCTTGAAGCCGTGGCGGAAGCGGAGTCCGGCGAGGTGAACCCGAGTCAGAGAAGGAGCGAGGCTAAGGCGACCTGGAACGGGGCCGTGAAGGGGCGGCTCAACTCGAAATCAGACGGGCGACAGTGGAGACGAGGCGGGTCATCGACGAGGGCGGCGTCTCTCATCACGGCGCGAGGCGGTGGCGGTTTTGATGAGCCACGGCGACAGCGAGGCCCTCAACAACGGCAGGTGGTGGAGACGATCGTGGAGAAAAAATGATCTGGTTTCAGGTTGACTGCTCATGTTGACTTGGCGACTTGCGGCAGCAAACAGCTCTTAACTTCAATCTTCTTGAACCTTAAATCTCACAGACTATAAATCTGGACCGATGAACTCGAAGCTGATGTAGATCCTCTCCAACCGGCTCTTCCTTATCCGAAAAATTGTGAACTTCTCGACCCCTGGAAAAGATCCCTCCAAGAACTCAACACCACCGTGCGCAGGTCCCACGGTGGGCGCCAACTGTCGTGGTTTTGTCACGGCAGATGTCCTAGTGTAAGGACTTAATCGTGAGGCCAACGCATTTACATGGTAGGTTGAGAGGGGTTGAGCGGGACGAGAGACGCGAGGTTTTACCCAGGTTCGGCCCCTCACGGTGGAGGTAAAAGCCTACATCCTGCTTCATTGATATTGATCATGATGCTCACGATTACAAGGGTGCTCTTTTGCTACCTCTATCTCGAGAGCTATTGACTTGTCTGTCTAAACTTGTCCCTCTTGGGGTGCCCTGCCCCTCCTTATATAAGTTGAAGGGGCGGGTTACATGTAGAGTCCTAATAGGATTAGGATTACTTCTATTACAAGCGGAATCCTAGTCTTGCTTCCCTTACAAGGGAAATATTCCTTATGTCTTCTTTCTAAAGCCGGCCTACCATAACATGAGCCGGCCATTTGGGCCTTATCAGCCATCTGACCTGCCATCGGGGTCATCAGTGAGTCGCCAGTCTTCAGGCGGGTTACCGATGAAGCGCCAAGTCTCGGCCGGGTCATACCGCGGGGTATATCCCCGACAATCTTGGAAGATTATAAAACTTTTACGTATGTGGATCATGAAGAGAAAATTTAATATGATAGCTATATTGTTGAATTTGATTATGATCCTACATGTAATTATTATGAGAGAGGAAAATATGGTTGTAGAAATTTTCATGTTACTAATTTACCTCTCATTATGTTGAGATTGCTATTGTTTCTTTCTTCTTCCTTGCATATGCTATATATTTCTTGTCTTCATAATTTGTTTGCTTATAAAATCCCTATGTATCGGAAGTATGTTAGACTTAAATGTGTTTGTCACATGTATTATGATGCTCTTTGTGTTTCAATTTTTATCTTTCATGTGAGCATCATTGAAATATCAATGCCTAACTAAAAGGCTTTAAAGAAAAGCGCTTGTTGGGAGGCAGCCCAATGAATAAAATTTATTTTTGCCTTTTTTATTTCTGTTCTTGAGTGTTTACACAATTATGCCTCTGTTATGATTGTGTTTTTTATGTTTTAATTAGTATTTGTGCCAAGTAAAGCCTTTGGGATAGCTTTGGTGATAGTTGATTTGATCCTGTTGAAAAACAGAAACTTTTGCGTCCAGTAACAGAATTGTTTAAATTCACAGAAGCGATGAAAAATTCTGAATTTTTTACAAAAGATTGATATGCAAATTGCCTCTGTTTTCCTAATGTTTCAGCATTTTGGAGTTAAAGAAGTATGGGAACAATTCGCATCTTTACAGACGGTTCTGTTTTTGACAGATTCTGTTTTCTTTGCATTGTGTGCTTATTTTGATGAATCTATGGATTGTATTGGGGGGGGGGGGGGGGGGTAAGACATGGTAAAGTTAGAATACAGTAGATATAATGCAATAAAAAAATTTGAATGTGTTTTCTACAGTACTTAAAGTAAAGTTGGTTTTTTTATACTAACAGATCTCACGAAGGTTTTGTTAAGTTTTGTGTGATTGAAGTTTTCAAGTTTTGGGTGAGGTCGTGATGGATGGAGGAATAAGGAGTGAAAAGAGCCTAAGCTTGGGGATGCCCCATGGCACCCCAAGTTAATATTCAAGGAGAACCAAGCAACTAAGCTTGGGGATGCCCCGGAAGGCATCCCCTCTTTCTTCTAACGACCATCGGTATTTTACTTGGAGCTATATTTTTATTCGTCACATATCATGAGTTTTGCTTGGAGCGTCCTGTATTATATGAGTCTTTGCTTGTTTTTCTTTCTATTTTGTCACAAGTATCCTTGCTGGACACACCTATTTGAGAGAGCCAAAATTATGCTATGATTTGTTAGAATTGCTCTATATGCTTCACTTAAATTTTTTGAGCTATGGAATTGCTCTAGTGCTTCACTTATATGTTTTTGAGCACGGTGTGCTTTAATATTTTTGAAGAAATGCTCTCATGCTTCACTTAGATTAATTTGAGAGCTAGTAAATTTTTGAAGAAACTCTTTCATGCTTCACTGATATTATTTTGAGAGACGAATTTTTTTATGCTCATGTTCTTCACTTAAATTTGTTTGAGCTTGTCAAAAGCAATTGCAATATATGAATCTAGTCCCAAAGTGATAGATATTCAAGAGGGATATAATAAAAAATTTCATGAAGATCATTGGACAAAATAAACTTGATTCTTTGTAATAGTTTTGTGATATGATGATAGTGATATGTGAGTCATGTTGGTGAGTAATTATGCTTTAGTAAGAATATTGGTGTTAAGGTTTGTGATTCCCAATGCAAACATGAAAGTCAATAGTTATGCAATGAAGTTACATCCTACTTGTGGTGCATTATTCGGTGTTAGTTATGCTTAATGCTCGCTTATGTGATTTTTTGTTTCTTGGTTGGTTGCTTCTCAATCTTTTTGCTAGCCTCCACTTGTACTAAGTAGAAATACTACTTGTGCATCCAAAATCCTTAAACCCAGTTTTGCCGTTTGAGTACACCATACCTACCTATATGCGGTATTTTCATGCCGTTCTAAGCAAATTTGTATGTGCCATATCTAATGTTCAAAATAAATTTCCTTTTTGTGTGCCCGTACCGCTCATGAAGCAGCAGGGTGTGGCTAATATTTTCCATGCTAGATGTGTTATTCTCAAGATGAGTGTTTATTCACTTGTCATTGCACGAGAGTGCAGCGGTAATAGGGATGCCCAGTCCTGAAATGAAAAAGAAATTTACTTTATGTTGTCAAATAATAAATTCCTTGGAAAGTGTTGGTATGGACGGTACCCGTGGATACGGCTAGCCGTGGAATGTGAAAGAATGGTGGAAAAAGGAATAAACTTTATTTTCTGTTTGGGAACCGCCTATGATATATCTAGCATGGAAAGTGTTGGGAATTACTCGGTCGTTTTCATTGACGGGAAAAGTATACCTCTAAAAAAATATCTCTCAATTTAAGCTTTGAGCTCTAGCACCTCTACAAATCCCTACTTCCCTCTGCAAAGGGCCTATCTATTTACTTTATACAATTTTTATTTTTATTTGAGACTCCATCTTCTCTTATAAAGCACCAACTAAGGGGCACTATGATCGTACTTGAGCATTGGATGTAGCTAATATGCGAATGTGTTTCATGAATGGATCAATGATTGAGCATGATGGGCTAGGGATAACTTTCTTTAGTGTTGATATTTTGAAAGACATGGTTGCTTGTTGATATGCTTGAGTATTGAAATCTTCATGTCAAAACTAGACTATTGCTTTGAACCATATAAAATTCCAAATGTCCATGTTACAAAAGAAAAGAATATGTGATGAACATGTTAGGCAACATTCCACATCAAAAATTCTATTTTTATCATTTACCTACTCGAGGACGAGTAGGAATTAAGCTTGGGGATGCTGGTATGTCTCCAACGTATCTATAATTTTTGCTTGTTCCATGCTGTTATATTATCATTCTTGGATGTTTTACAATCATTTTATAGCAACTTTATATCAGTTTTTGGGACTAACTTATTGACATAGTGCCCAGTGCCAGTTGTTGTTTTTTGCTTGTTTTTTACTTCGCAGAATATCAATACCAAATGGAGTCCAATCACAACGAAACTTTTTGGAGATTTTTTTTGGACCAGAAGACACCAGATGGGCCAAAGATGTACCAGAGGGGAGGCCCGAGGTGGGCACAACCCACCAGGGCGCGCCTGGAGGCCCAGGCGTGCCCAGGAGGGTTGTGCCCCCCTCGGTGACCTCCCGCACCACCTATTCGCCCTATAAATTACCAAATATTCCAAAAACCCTAGGGGAGTCGACGAAACATAATTCCAGCCGCCGCTTGCTCCAGAACAACAAGATCCAGTCTAGACACCATCACGGAGGGGTTCATCATCCTCATTGGTGCCTCTCCGATGATGCATGAGTAGTTAGTTCATCATAGACCTACGGGTCCGTAGGCAGTAGCTAGATGGCTTCCTCTCTCTCTCTTTTGATTCTCAATACAATGGTCTCTTGGAGATCTATTGGATGTAACTCTTTTTTGCGGTGTGTTTGTTGGGATCCGATGAACTTTGAGTTTATGATCAGATCTATATCCATGAATATTATTTGAGTCTTCTTTTGATCTCTTATATGCATGATTATTTATAGCCTCGTATTTCTTCTTCGAATCTTTGGTTTAGTTAGGCCAACTAAATCGATTTTTCTTGGCATGGGAAGAGGTGCTTTGTGATGGGTTCGGTCGTGCGGTGTTATTTCCCAGTGACAGAAGGGACAGCAAGACACGCATGTATCGTTGCTATTAAGGATAACAAGATGGGGGCTATTCCTACATGAATAGATCTTGTCTACATCAAGTCATCGTTCTTATTGCGTTACTCCGTTTCTCCATGAACTTAATACACAAGATGCATGCTGGATAGCGGTCGATGTGTGGAGTAATAGTAGTAGATCAGGCAGGAGTCGGTCTACTAATCTTGGACGTGATGCCTATATATTGATCATTGACTTGGATATCATCATAATTATTCGATCTTCTATCAATTGCCCAACAGTAATTTGTTTACCCACCGTGTGCTATTTCTCGAGAGAAGCCACTAGTGAAATCTACTGCCCCCGGGTCTATTCTTTATCATATTTGCTTTGAGATCTATTTTTATTCGCTTTTGTTTTCAGATCTATTATTCCAAAAACCCAAAAATACCTTGCTGCACTTTTTTATTACTTACTTTATTTCGCGTTTTATCGAGAGCTATTAATCCAATCTACCACAAATTTTTCTATCTTTTTACCGTGGAGGGATTGACAATCCCTCTTACGCGTCGGGTTGCAAGTATTTGTTCTTTGTGTGCAGGTACTGTTTACATAGTGTTGCTTGATTCTCCTACTGGATTGATACCTTGGTTTCATAACTGAGGTAAATACCTACCGTAGTTGTGCTGCATCATCCCTTCCTCTTTGGGGAAATACCGACGTAGTTCAAGCGACATCAGAAACTTCCTGAACCACCACCTAAACCAACTCCGAAGAAGAGAGGTATTCTATTTCTTAGTCCTGAAGACATGAAAGAGGGAAAGAAGTCTATGAAAGAATAGAATATTAAAGTTGAAGATGTTAAGAATTTACCACCTATTGAAGAAATACATGGTCTTGACGCACCGACATAGGTGGTAGAGTTAAATTCTCTTATAAAGTTTGATGAAGGTGATATTCCTTATAATAAATCTTCTAGTCAATGCTTGTATGAATTTGATAACTACATTATTAAGCAAGATCATTTCAATGCGAATGTTATGAAACAATTGAAACATAATGCCTACATGATTAATCGTTTGAGTGACTTGTTGTTTAGAATTGCTAATGATGTCAAAGGTGTAGGTAAACATGCTTCCATGGTCCAAACCCAGTTAGAACAAGTTGCTAAATCTCAAAATGATTTGCTCAATGAAATGAATAACAATATGAATGATTATGATGTTAGAGTAATGACTACAGGGGGTAGAATGACACAGGAGCCACTTTATCATGAAGGTCACCCTAAAAGAATTGAAAAAGACTCTCAAAGAATAAATGATGATGCACCTAGTCCATAAAAAACAAAAAGAAAAATGATAGGACTTTGCATGCTTCTAGTGAACCTGAAGTAGAAAAACCTTCTGAGGGTAGTAATGATGTTTCTATTTCTGATGCTGAGACACAATCTGATAATGAACATTCACCTAGTGATAATGATAATGACAATGATGATGTTCATGTAGAGGCTCAACCAGACAACACTAAAGAACCTGATAATGATGTTGAAATAGAACCTGTTATTGATCTTGATAACGCACCTCCTAAAAATAAACGTTATGATAAAAGAGAATTTGTTGCTAGAAAACATGGCAGAGAGATAGAACCATGGGTTCCGAAACCCATGCCCTTTCCTCCTAAACCATCTAAGAACAAGCATGAGGAAGAATTTGAACGCTTTGCTGAAATGCTTAGGCTAGTCTTTTTGCGTACCCATTTAACTGATGTTTTGAAGATGGCCCCATATGCTAAATATATGAAAGATATTGTCACTAATAAAAGAAAAATACTTGAAGCTGAAATTTCCACCATGCTTGCACATAATTCTTTTAAGGATGGAGTACCAAAGAAACTAGGAGATCCAGGAATACCAACTGTACTATGCTCCATTAAAAGAAATTATGTCAAAACTGCTTTATTATGTGATTTAGGAGCCGGTGTTAGTGTTATGCCTTTCTCTTTATATAGAAGACTTGATTTGAATAAACTCGCACCTACTGAAATATCAATGCAAATGGCTGACAAATCAACTGCCATACCTATTGGTATTTTTGAGGATGTGCCCGTTGTAGTTGCAAATGTTACTATCTTAACAGACTTTGTTATACTTGATATGCCCGAGGACGACAACATGTCGATCATACTTGGTAGACTCTTTTTGAATACTGCAGGGGCTGTTATGGATTTCAACAAAAGCAAGGTCACTTTTCATATCAATGGTAATGAGCATATGGTGCACTTCCTGAAGAAACAATTTCAAGTGAATGGTATTAATGTTATTGAAAAGACTCTGACCATTACTATTGGAAGTTTTCAACTCCCTCTCCCTACTATTAAAAAGAAATATGGAACACTTACTATTGGGGAGATGCATATCTCTGTTGAGGTAACCTAGTGTTATACGAAGATTCTTCGGTTTCATGTTACTCAGAAATAGTTTGTTAATAAGACTTGATCAACCTTATTAATGGATTCTTTTTGAGGGGCATGTGGTCGATGAATTTAGTAAGCACAACCTTATGTACCTACTTTTTGCTCTCTGTTATTTTTAGTTAAATGCAATAAAATGCCATGATTATCCTGTTTTCTGAATTACCCGTGCAATGAAAAATAGTCCAAAAATGAAAGTGCTCAGAATGATGTGAAATTTTAACATGAATTTTTATATAATATCTAAGAATTTCTCGCACTGAGAACACCCCAGGGGGATGCCCCAAGTGCCCACGAGGCACCAGGGCGCCCCCTGGGCACGCCCTGGTGGCTTGTGGGCCTCACAGAGACCCCCTCACCTATTCCTTCAGCCCACTTCGTCTCTTACCTCTAGAAAAAAATTCCTGGTAGCTCTCTCTCTCTCTCTCTCGTGTTCTTGCTCCCAAACTTGAGATTTTCGATCTCTTTGCTTGGAGCTCCATTTACGAAACTATTCTAGGGGATTGCTACTTGGTATATGTGACTCCTCCATTGCTCCAATTAGTTTTTGCTCTAGTGGATTATATATTGCATAATTAGCTGCTCTTGGTGCTATTGAAAATGAGCTTGCATGTTGAATTCCTTGAGTTCCAAGTAGTTTCAATGCTTCATATAGCCTCTAGACATTCATATGAGTAGTTGATATCAATCTTGCGAAGTTTTATTGATATCGTTTCGTGACCCAAAAATTCCAAAAAAATTGTTCATAGACAAAATGAATTTCTTTCGGAGGAGTTCCTAGAAACGGAATGCCAAGGGAATCATTGGGGACTCCTCGAACAGCGACCTCAACACTCCGCGTAGGACGGAGATCCGACTGTGTGAATGGCCGCACAATGCTTTCATGAACGAAGCTGGGTTCTACCAAGATTTCACGCAATTCATTGCAAATGCCGGATTGACCGACTTCCTCGCAGATGAGTGTGATCTGTGACGCCCCCGGCCCAATCGTGCACTAATCATACACGCAAATGCACACGATCAAGCCTAAGGACTCACGGGAAGATATCACAACACAACTCTAAAACATAAATAAAGTCATACAAGCTTTATATTACAAGCCAGGGGCCTCGAGGGCTCGAATACATAAGCTTGCGAACAAGCGTCAGCGGAAGCATCAGATATCTGTGTACAGATATGAAACAGAAACAGAAAGGCCTTTAGAAAGGTGGGGCAAAATAAAACACTACGATCGAAAGGCGTAGGCCTCCTGCCTGGGGCCCTCCGATCCTACTCCTGGTCGTCAGTCAACTCATAGCAGAATCCATCCTCTGGGTAGTAGTAGTAGCGATCGTCGGCAGGGCAGCTGTCTCAGGGGCTCCGTCATCTTGGTCACGACAAACTGATATGGGGAGAAAAGGAAAACAAAGCAACCGTGAGTACTCAGAAGTACTCAGCAAGCAAGGATCTACACTACATATGCAACATTTTCAAGGGGAGGCTGTATATGTGGACTGGGCTGCAGAAATGCAAGAATAGAGAGAAGGCCTAGTCCGATCGAAGACTAGCATCTTCAGAGGTCTTGCAGCAGTAGAAGAGAGTAGAACAGTACAATATAATGTAGTAGTATCATTAAGTCTCAACCTCACCCAGAGATCCTTTCTCGACTCCCTGCGAGAAAGCAATCCCAGAGCCATACAGTCATCAACCTCGTCCGGAGATCCCTTCTCGACTCCCTGCGAGAAGCAATCCCAGAGCCATAGTATCCAAGTATCCAGTTCTAAATTGTATCAATCAGGATACAACTCCGGGTGTCCTTTACCGTAGGACCGGCTATCGATAGAAGTTTTCTTCCCTGCAGGGGTGCACCAACTTACCCAACACGCTCGATTAACTCCGGCCGGACACACTTTCCTGGGTCATGCCCGGCCTCGGTCAAACGACACACCACAGCCCTACCTAAAGCTCAGCAGAGAGGTCCCCGCCGGTCTACATCCTAAGCACTCAGGGGTCTTGGGCCATCGCCCTGTGCACTCCGGGTCGTTGTGTGCAGGGTGGATACTAGCACCTCCTCGGAGGGTCGGTACGATCCGACCGTGCCACAATGTTGAACTGGACGTCTGACAGAACTGTCGGCTGATGCTACGATGCAGAACGCCCATACTATGCCCACGTGATGGTTAGTGCTATCAGACCAGAGGCCTGCTCGGATCAAATATCCAAATCGCTAGGACTAGGGGCTTGCGGTAACGAGCAGAGACTCACGAAAGATGTGACCCCGTCGCCCCGTCTCGAGGACTTGCTGCAAGGGTTAAGAATGCTCGGCCGCGCCTCGTATTCACCACTCGGGCACCACACAGGCACCCGTCTTCACAACACTCGCCTCTCAGGCGCACGCGGGTACCCCTCAGGGCCGTCCCGCCTATCCAAGGAACAGTGTAAAGTCCAAGTATCCGTGTGTCCATAACATCAAGGGAATCCGAGGTATCACCCTCGTTGGATTCCTACTCGATGTGTCTGTCAAGGTGAACTCGGAGGATTCACCCTCGATGGGTTCACACTTGATGTGTTGCACGATAGCGTCGTTACCGGAAGTGGCGAAGGAGGAATCACCCTCGATGACCATGACCGAATAGCTACTCTACAGAGTTAACATCAGAAGTGCTACATGAGGTTTCACCCTCGGCACTCGATAGTAACGCTGCAGTGTCATTACAACTAAGGGGGGTGATGTGCGGTGTCGGGTCCTGGTCTTCAATCCCGTTGATCGGGTCTTCTGACGATCCAGCGCGGCAGTCGGGATAAGTGGGGTCACTGATAGGTCTCTACCCAGCCTAGACTAAACAGTTTAGGATATGCATGTAATTATCAACAGCAGGTTACAATGAACAGGCTATGCATCAGAATAGGTAAAGCAGCAGCAGCAGCAGCAATTCTAATGCAAGCATGAGAAATAGAATGGGCGATATCGGGATGATCAAAAAGGGGGGCTTGCCTGGTTGCTCGATGGCAAGGGCAAGGTCGTCAATGGTGTCTTCGGTCTCCGGAGCTGCGTCGGTCTCGGGGTCGACGTCGGGGTCTAACGAGAGAGAAGAGGGGGAGGAAACAGTATAAATATAGAGCAAACATAAGCAACACGGAGCGGGCCATGCTAACGTGCAGTGCAGGGTTGCCTGAAGACATGTCCGAGTCATTTAGTTATTTTAGGAATTTGTTTGGAATTATTTTATTAAGGTCATACACTATTCATTTATCTGAAACAGGCAAAAAGTTGCATGTTCAGATAGTTAGAGGCATCCAACAGGTATGTGGGTAGCGTATTCGGATCCGTCTCATTTTTCTGATTATTTTTCATATATAAATTATTTTCATCGGAGTTACGGATTAAAAGATATGATTTTCTAAAGTTTTATTGATTTTCTGGAATTTATTTAATTAATTAAATTCGAATTATCCAAAACAGTGCGGGGGTGACGTCATCATGACGCAGTGCTAACGTCAGCAGTCAACAGGGGGTCGGCCAGGTCAAACCTGACCAGTGGGGCCCACATGTCAGCCTCTGATTAGTCTAAACAGAGTTTATTTTAACTAATTAACTAATTAGGCTACTGGGCCCACATGTCAGTGTGTAATTAGGTTAAACTAATTTACTTAATCAAAATAATTAATTAACAGGCGGTGGGGCCCGTGTGTCAGTGACACAGCCAGCCCAGTCAGCGGGCTGACCGGGTCAACTGGGGCCAACCGGGCCCAGCGGTCAGTGGCACAGGCGGTGGGGGCCACGTGCCACGTCGGCGCCGGCCACCGGAGCACGCCGGCGAGCTCGCCCGCGGCGGCGCAACTCCGGCGAGTTCGGGAATCGCCCACAGGGCATTATTTGCGACGCGGTTGGCGGCAGTCGAACGGGGAGACGACGCCGCGTCGATCTAGGGTACTAGCACGAGGCGGGGCAGTCGGAGACGAGCGCTGCGACGGCAATGGCGGACGGCGGCGTTCGGGCGGGACGGCGAACGGTGTTGCAGCGCGCGTGCGGGCGAGCCAAAAGGCTAGGCGTGGCCTACGCGGTGCGGTGAGTGCGATGGCCACGGGCATGGGGCCCAAAGGTCGCCGGGGACACGTCGGCGACGTGCACAGGCGGCGGTGGGTTCAGGCACGGCGAAACCTAGCGCTACAAGCCACGGAGGGCCGTGAGGGGAGAGGGGGAAGGAGCAGGAGCTCACAGCGGGGCGTAGCCGGTCTAAGTGGGCTCGGGGAAGGCCTGGAGTAGCCGGAATCGACGGCGAACGGTGGCGGGGACCCGAGGAAGAAGACGACGCAGGCCGGCGATGCAGAGGCGTTCGGCTTCGGTTCGTCGGCGCAGGAGGCGTAGAGGAGCATGGCGGAGCTCGTGGGCACGTCGCGGTGGCGAGGCAGAGGCGGTGGCTACGCAGGCGATGGAGCAATGGCGATGGCCGCGTCGGCCATGGCGGTAAGCGAGCGAGGGAGGGGAAGGAGTGGGGCGAGGGAGGCACCAGAGGGCTGCGGGGCTCGCCCTTATCCACGGCGAGCGCGCGACGCGCTGTCGAGTGCCGAGGGAGGGGGGCCGGGCTCGGGGGCGCGCGCGCACGCAGGGTGCTCGACAGCGCGCCCGCGGCATCAGGGGTAGGGGGAGGGGGCTAGTTGGGCTAGGCCAGCTCCTGTGCGGCTGTGGGCTTAAGTGCACAGGGGCATTTTTCCATTTCTTCTTTTCTGTTTCTTTTTCTTTTCTTTTCTTTTCTGTTAATTGTTTAGGCCCCAAATGGATTTTGTAAAAAGTGTGAGCTAGTCCTTATATACCAGTGCACTATACCCTAACACCAAAAACTAGTTTGGGCAAAACATCATTTCATATTTGATCTAAATAAATTAAAAGGTTACTAAATGTTATTTTCAGCCACTGTTTTAAGTTGTTCGAGTCACTTAATTAATTTAATTAATGTTGGTTACAATTTTAACATAGCCTCTGATTTATCTGCTATTTAATGAACAATTTAGTTTCTATGTTGGACAACTTTTATTTTTCACTTTCATTTAAATTTGGATTTTGAGTTTGGAGTTGAAATGCAATATGATGCAAATGATGTTTAGGCACTGATAATCATGCTGACTTGGCATTATCAAAATGGAATTACTGTGGCTAAGCACTAGGGGTGTTACATGATCAACACCACATCCTTACGAATTCCTTTGTGCAAAATTTTCATTTCCTGAATAGGCTCGAACCCCCTATGGTGCGTTTTGATTTATATGCTGAACATAATCAGATACCACTTGCTAAATTTTGTGAGATATGTTTGATTCCCTTTGATGGGGAAATAAGAGAGCCTCGGCCTGAGGAGTTTGAGGGCTTCCTCCACACTTTAACTCTGGGAAAGGAAAGGGGCGTGTTGAAAGCCCGAGCCACTTGTTTGCATTTTCCCGCTGTGCATTACTTTGCTTTATTCATAGGGAAATGCTTGACTGCTAGAGAGCAAGGTGGCGCATTATGCGCCCCTGACTTTACTATTTTACGCCCTGCACTCCATAATCACAACACTTATAACCTTGGAGCTATCATTGCACGTTGCCTGCACACTAATAGGATTAAGGGTAAAATTCATGGTGGTATTTATGATACTCACTTAGCGAGACATTTTAATGTTAACATACGCCCTCATGATTACTTGTTTCCTAGGGTTTACTTAGATCACCAGTCGATGCAGGATCACCACATTATTGATGCTCCTGAGCCTCCTTACCACATTCGTTATAACTTGGTTTTTAGTGAGGATACTCGTGATGTTATCCCGTTGCCTGCACCTACTTTGTTTGATTCTCATGCTAGGAACGGATGCATTATTATGCCACCACACATCGTTGCTTACCGGTACGTGTTGGCAGCGACACAGGATGATGTCCAGGATTGGGACGCTCAGGTGCCGTGATACGTCTCCATCGTATCTACTTTTCCTAATGCTTTTGCTCTTGTTTAGGACTCTAATTTGCATGATTTGAATGAAACAAACCCGGATTGATGCTGTTTTCAGCAGAATTGCCATGGTGTTATTTTTGTGCAGAAATCAAAGTTCTCGGATTGACCTGAAAATTTATGGAGAATTTTTGTGGAATAAATAAAAAATACTGGCGCAAGAAGTAACCAAAGGAGGTCCACCCAGAGGCCACAAGCCTTGGGGGCGCCCCCCTTGGGGCGCGCCTAGCAGGCTTGTGGGCCCCCTGAACCTCCTCCGACCCTAATTCCAACTCTATAAGTACCTATTCAGGGAGAAAAAAAATCAGAGAGAAGGATTCATCGTGTTTTATGATACGGAGCCGCCGCCGCCTCCTGTTCTTCATCAGGAGGGCTGATCTGGAGTCCGTTCGGGGCTCCAGAGAGGGGGATTCGTCGCCATCATCATCATCATCAACCTTCCTCCATCACCAATTTCATGATGCTCACCGCCGGGAGTGAGTAATTCCATCGTAGGCTTGCTGGACGGTGATGGGTTGGATAGGATTTATCATGTAATCGAGTTAGTTTTGTTAGGGTTTGATCCCTAGTATCCACTATGTTCTGAGATTGATGTTGCTATGACTTTGCTATGCTTAATGCTTGTCACTACGGCCCGAGTGCCATGATTTCAGATCTGAACCTATTATGTTTTCACCATTATATCTATGTTCGTGATCCGATCTTGCAAGTTATATGCACCTACTATGTGTTATGATCCATAAACCCCAAGGTGACAATAATTGGGATACTTTCCGGTGATGGCCGTAGTTTGAGGAGTTAATGTATTCACTATGTGTTAATGCTTTGTTCCGGTTCTCTATTAAAAGGAGGCCTTAATATCCCTTAGTTTCCTTATGACCCCGCTGCCATGGGAGGGCAGGACAAAAGATGTCACGCAAGTTCTTTTCCCTAAGCACGTATCACTATTTACAGAATACATGCACTACAAAAAAATACACTTCCGTGATGATACATGTTTGTCACAGTAGGTCACATTTTCTGTCATGCATGTACATCCATGACGATTTTATGACAGAATCAAGATAGTCATACCTGTGCTGTCGTAGAAGTGTTCCATGACATTACCAAAATTATCATCACGGAAGTGTCCACTTCCATGACGATAAATGGAGCGCCATGGAAGTGTTTTCGTCAAGGGTAACCGACATGTGGCATCCACTGTAACAGGTTGCCGTTAAGCTATCGGGTTCCGGTTTGGATCCGATAGCCCGTTAACAGCCCCGACCAATGGGGATTTTCCACGTGTAAAATTCTCATTCGCCGGAGGATCCACGTGTCGGCTCAGCGTTGGGACATATGTCATCCACTCATTGTATGGGAGGTGCCTATGATACGTTGGCACGTGGCAAGGCCCAACAGTGGCCCATTTAGGTCAAAGAGGCTGGCCCAGTCAAAATTAGCAGGCCGGCCCATATAGGGCCTACTTGTGTCTGGTCCATTTAAGCCCACGGCCCATACGAGATGTGCCATTTCGGCCCATCAACTGCCCATTAACTATTTGACACCATTGCAGCCCATCGTCAGTTCGAGCCCGTTAACATCCCGCTATATATTTGGGCTCAATATCGTCCCCATGTGGTTTCGGCATGTTAACAACCCATTCAAGGGATGGGCCAATTTTCAGGATGTACGTCTTTCGGCCTTTTAATGACCCATTTAAGTGTTGGGCCAATTTCCAGCCCGGTGTGTCTTTCAGCCCGTTAACGGCCCATAAATGAGTTGGGCCATTTGCAGTTGGACCTAAGTTTTGGCCTCTTAACGGCCCATGCTCTTCATGACCAATACCAGCCCGGTTTCTCTCTCGGCCTGCTAAAGGCCCACAACACAGTTGGGCTATATAAAGTCCGACCTGACTTTCGGCCTCTTAGCGGCCCATGCTCTTCATGGTCCAGTATGAGCCCGCTGTCTCTTTCGGCATGCTAAAGGCCCAAAATACAGTTGGGCCATATATAGCCCGACCTTAGTATCGGCCTATTAATGGCCCGTGAAGTCGAATGGGCCCACTTATTGCCCGCTTCAATGTCGGCCTGTTAACGACCCGGGAGGTAACAGGGCCGAGCATTAACTGTTGGCTCGTTTCAATTATAGCGACCCAATAGTGCTTTCGGCCTGGTTACGGCCCATTAACTTGATGGGCCCGCTAAAGTTCGAACGTGTCAGTAGGCCCAATTAGATAACGCCGATTCCGGCCCAGCTATAATTTTAGCCCATTACGACGAGCAATTATGGACAGGACAAAAACAGATCAATCAAAGGCCTATGAAAATTTTGGCCCATGAGAGCCCATTATGGGCAGTGGTCCGCTTCCTTCATATAGGGCCCACGACTGTTCGTGCTAACTAATAATTTCACTGCTTTTTTGCCTTCCTAGCGACCAGTTAGCTGGAATGCGAGGCGCGCTAAGCAAACATACGGCATACAAGGAAAAATGTTGCACATCCAGCATATATTACATGAAATTACATCCACTGGGCAATCAAAGATTGATGCCAGTGCAAATAAATGAGCAGAACTTAACGATCTACAACCTCAGAATCTGCAATCTCAGTGCGGATGACGCCCATAAGCATGTGAGCAAGTTCTTCCTTCTTTCCTACACTGTCTCTGAAAACATTGATCAGTTGTTGTTGCGCAAGAATGTGCACCTCTGATTCCTCCACTTTTTCCATGATTGCTTCAGCCAGTAATTCGTTCACAAACATTCATTTTTTCCGTTGGATTCAAGACAGAGGAAACTCAACAGATTCAGATGGCAATTTTGGCAGGCTTGTATTATTGATAGCGGAGAGTGTCTCGACCACTGCATCGTAACATAAATTAGGAGGGGAACCGAACAGATTAATCAAGATTTATTGCCATATTACCTGGCCTAGATTTATTGGAAAGAAATAATGGGGTTGCCTTGCTGTTTTCAGAGTTTGTCTTCTTATCTTCAGCAGCCTGCACGAAATTAACACACTAGCATTGCTATCATTGGCCAGGTCAGATAATAGGAAAGCAACATTGACACAATATGGCACAGCTATCATCAGCCAGGTAAGGTAATAGGAAAGCAACATTGACACAATGAATGATTGGGCAACCAGAACATCACTACAATTTAGTAATGTTCATGATATGAGATAGTACACTCGTGCAGCCCAGTATGCAAAACTACCAGGCAGTTTTCCTTACAAAAATCAACATTGTCGCCTTTAATTATACATTTTGCTACAAGTAAATTTAGATCAGATAAAGGATGGATTCACGCCGATTAACAAAATACATGCTGATGTAAAAATTTAGTGATATACAACAGGTACTTACATCAGCATTGGAGCACAGAGAATTCCCGCAAGATACTTTCCTCGAACATGATCCCAGTTTAGAAATTCTTCTATCCTTTAAGCTTCTTTTCTAAAAGAGAGATGGGTAAGAAACATGTAGAAAATATGATCTGAATGCTATAAAATTTCATGATGTGAGGATACACACACGCTTTTTAGAATGGAGTTGACATATTTTTGCTGGACTGGAGTGGACTAGTTCTTTGGCCACTTGAATCTGCTTATTATCAGTAGGAGTTGGGTTTCTCTGTGCTGGAGAAGTATCTATGAACACTGGAGTTGGTTTACTATCTCCTGGCGTTTTGATCTTTTGCAAAGACCTTGTTTGTAACCCTTCAGATTCTAACATAGCCGTCTTCCCCTTGCATGCCTTATATAGAAGAATGGTGCTTCAGTTATAAAACATGCTACGACAGAGAGATGGAATAGTTACTGAAGAATAGAAAGCCATGACATATTGACATGTATTCCCTCCATCCGGAAATAAATGGATGTGTCTAGGCGTATTTCAGTTCTAGATACATCCATTTTTATCCATTTCTGTGACATGTAATTCAGACGGAGGGAGTATGATGTAAGAGCTAGGGATACGACAGGACAACAGAGTAAAAAACACTAGTTCCATGTAAAACTGTATGATAGCGGAATACATACAGAAAAACACTAAGGCAACATATGCGTGTATGATTGGGAAACTAAGATGGCATTGCAACAGACCACTAGAACAACACTTCAATGTAAAAAAACATGGTATGGTAGACAGATGAAGTACATACTGATGAATAGCAATGCATAAGATATTCAGAAGCATGATGTTCAAACTAAGCACATGGCATTGCGACAGAGTAGAATGACAGTACTTGAATTTGAAAACATATTATCATGAATGGAATAGGTACTGAAAAACAGGAAGGCATGACACATTTACATGCATGATCAGCAGGCTAAGCACATGGCATTGCAACAGAGTAGATGCACTCCAGGACATTATATGCATGTTGTACCCATATCACGGGCCAAGTTAGAGCAAGGACCTTGTGGGGTGAATAGGATTCGGCATCTTTCTGCAAGTCTTCTGAAGAACTGCCTTTACATGTTCCATCATATTGGGTATCATTAACATCAAGTTTGTTGGCCGTTACATTGCTCTGTGAGGTTCTTGTGGATATATCAGTGTGTGCAATTATATCTGACATGCATGGAAGACAACTAGTAGTTAGATTTATGTAATGAGTGCCTATAGGAGACAACATAAATAGTAGGACTAGGCTTAACTAGCTGCAACAGGTCTCAAAAACTAAAGGGAGAACACAGATGAAAGCTACATAATATGTATCGTTTGTACTCGAGATTAACTAGATGGCACACAAAAGTATTAAAGAACAACATAGGTAATATTAGAAGTGGTATAATCACCAGCCTGTGGGATAACATTGGCTGATGGATGATAACTATGGAATAGCGTTACCTAAAGAACAAGTCTCTTATCTGAACTATGGAACAGGGTTAACTCCTGAACAAGACTCTTAAGAGATCAGCATGAATATACAGTGAAATGTGATAATATATTTTCCATGCTTAGATGAATAACAAAGCCATAAATGTTGCACACAAGTATGATGAGGGTACAACCTATCTGGCCGCCATCCATAGGAGTGAGCATCATGTGCTGACTTGTCGATGGCCCTGCAGTTGTTGTGGCTGTCCATGTCGGGCATGCACATTCGATGCAGGGAACTGTTGAGTGGGGACTATAGCTCCCTTCTGGTGTATGCTTCCCTTGTTGGAGCAGCTGCGGTAAGAAGGAAGACGGTGTGGTTGAAGATGCAGAAAACGCAAAATGTTAAGAACGACACATATATCTGATCTGAAGAAATACCCTAAGAGATCAACAGTAAGGTACGAGAGTGGTCACACGTCTATTGACTGAACACTAAATTGGGGTCACACGATTTTATTTTATTTTGGTACTATCCGATCTACACCGGATGGCTTGATGGCCGTCTTGTGCCTCCCGGCTGACACTGTTCAGAATCTTCCCAGAAGAGCCAGCGACCACCGGCAGAGCAGCCTGCCTCCACCGTCCCTGGCCGCGAGAGCTCCGACCAAAACCCCGCTCCCGGCCCCACCGCACTGCCGTGGTTGCGCCGCCCCTGGTTAATCCACAAAGACTCGCCGTCATCCAGATTCGGCGGCGGCAGTACCTTCAACCCACACAACTCTAAGATAGCCACCTAAGCGCTGCTTCCGCGGCGAACTTGCGCCCCCGCACACTTACGTTAGACACCAGCCAACCGGCAGCCTAGGAGCTCCGCCGCCTCGAGGGGTGCTGCTTCCCATTGGGAATCAATTGGCCCAGAATAAAAAATCAGACAACTGACACCTAAATAAAGTGATTTAAGATGAGTGTACGACCTATGTTGCGGCCCGGTGAAGTAGGCAGCTCCAGCTGCCGAGTCGGTGAGGCCGGCGCGGTTGCGGTGGCTACCGGCGACAGGAAAGCAGAGATGTCGCGATGGTCGACGACTACGGGGAAGCAGTGCCAGGGCCCTGGACGCTTCCGAAGTTGGAGCCGCTCCGGCGCCGAGCACAACGGCGGGGGTGAATCGGCTCCGGTACGGTTCACGCGACCATCGTCGAGGCAGCTCCGGTAGCACAAAGTAAGAGGCACACGGCCCAGTGCACGACGGCAAACGGACAGCGTCTCCGGCATTGGGGAGGAGGGTAGCGGTGAATTTTGTGCGGTGGGGGCGCCATGGAGGAGGGGCTGAGGTTTCACAGTTGGGGAGAAGGGAGCTTCCGGGGAGAAGGTGATTTGGCGCCCACGATGTATGAATGGGGAATTCAGAAGGGGAACCATGTCTTACGGACGCATTTGTCTGAAATGTGGGTGGGAGTTATAGTTCTACCCCTGCCTTTAGGCTTCTGGGCTTGGGTCTGTGTACTGAGGGTCGGCGATAGTAGAGTAACTTTGCTTCTCCCAAATAGTGGGCGCGAGCGATTTCGGGCGAGGAGGGCGTGTTTTGAAATAGTGGGCGCGAGCGATTTCGAGCGAGGAGGGCGTGTTTTGAAATAGTCGGCGTGAGCGATTTCGGACAAGGAGAGGGTGTTTTGCCGCCCATGGTTTATGAATTATTCGGCACCTATCATTTCGGCCGAGGAGAACGCGCGCTTGGATGAAGTTACGAACCTACCCTCGATGTACAATGGGCCAATTGATGCGTGCCCCACATAGGCCGGTAATTTCGCGTCTCCCATTTATTTGCTTGGGCGAATTCCACCGAGCAGAGGGTGTTTAGCGGTTCATTCAAATTTTGGGAGAACGAGCATCCACGTCTACCTTACCAAGTCGATTCGAATCAAATTTTGAAATATTAGCTTGCCACTTCTTTTTTAGATGGTGAGATGATACTCGGGACTAATGTGTTTTTACATGCTCGTTGCTAACGATTTACTATATGACAAATAGTTGACCCACTCAAAAACGGGAATCAAACCCAAAATGAAATATCTCGATTTAATGAAATAGCTCGTTCACCAGGTCAAAATAGTGAACTAAATCCAAAATTGAACACCTCGATTGAGTAGCATGTTGTACTGTATTATAGTACTCCATGAACATGTTGAAAGTCAAATTAATGAACTTGTTTGATACGCATATCTCCGTTCATGTGTGGATTGCAGACAACATGTTCTCCAATTCAAATATTTGAATGCAATTTTATATCGAAACATGGTTTAATCAGTCTTTGATGCATAAACGCGACCTCCCCCTCTCCCGGACTCTTGTTCTCTCTCTCGCCGACAATCTTCAATTCTATCGCACGCATCCAAACACAAACCTTGTCGGTCCCTCCCCCTCTCTCTCTATCTCTCTCTCTGTGGGGGGGAGGGGGTCTTTCTAGTTCGCATGCACACTCCATGTATAGGTCTCTCTGGCACACTATGTATGATTCTCTAGTCCAAGCTAAATATCTTGGGTGCACTCATCGTACACACACAAATTCCCTAGCTCATTGCCCGTAACTCTCTCATGCACCACTTTGCCGTCTCGGAGCTCTTCCCTCTCTCTCTCAAACTCTCCATCTCCTTGGGTCACACTGTAACACCCCATGTATTTAGTTACAATAATCACCCTTTTGCTTACGCCATGTCATCATGATCAACAGTGCTTAATCATCATTAGCAACATATCCCTTTTCAAATTCAAACTCAAATGGAAATTCAAACTTAAAGCGGAAAATAAAAGTTGTTCAAATCAGAAACTAAAATGTTCATTAAATAGCAAATATTCCAGAGACAATTCTAAAATTTTAACCAATATTCACTAAATTAATTAAGTGACTTTAACAACAACAAAACAGCACTATTTAATCCTTTTTCAATTAAATAAAATCCAAACAAAAAGATATGGACACCAAACCAATTTCTAGCAGTGACTAGTTTTGCACTATTAATAGTTGGACCAGTCTCATATTTTACAAAAGTCATTTGAAATAAAAACAAAAGACAAAAGGCAAACAAAACAGAAAAGAAAAAGGAAAATTAGAAAAGGGAGAAGAAGCCCACTGAGCCCGGACCGCAAGTGCACAGTGGCGGCCCAGCCCAACTAGCCCCCCCCCTACCTCCTAACGCCACAGGCGCGCTGTCGAACAGCTAGCATGCGCGCGCGCCCGGCCCCCTGGCCCCTCTCCGAGCGGTCGACAGCGGCCTCGCCTCGCCGGGGAGGATAAAGAGCATCTCCCGCGCCCCCTGGCCTCCCCTCGCCTCACTTCTCCCTCTCCTTCCTCTGCTCCCCCTCGCTCGAGCGCAACCATGGCCGCCACCGCGGCGTAGCCACGGCCACCGTGCTCCTCTCGCCGCCTCTCCGTGTCCCCAAGCTCCGCCGCGCTCCTCTTCGTCTTCTGCGCCGACCAACCGAAGCCGGGAGCCGTTGTGACGAGCGCCATGAGATCGCCATCTCCCTCTGCGCCGACGAACCCCTCCGGCGATTGAGCCCCTCTGCTGCTCCTAAGCCCCTCGCCGGGCCTTCTTGCGCCCACCCTGTGAGCTCCTCCCCCTCTCCCCTCTCTCAAGTAGGCCGCCTTCCTCTCTAGCTCGCTCGCCGCTACCGCTGTAGCTCGCCACTGCCCCGCTCCATAGCCGCCGTGGCCATGCTCGCCGTTGAGCTCAGCTGAGCACGGCGCCGTGCCCAGCACGCTACGAGGAGCCCGACGCACACACACCCGCTCGCCCCCGTGCCGCGTAGCCGCGCGCTCGATCTCGCCCGAGTCCCGGCGTCCGCCCCGCTCGACGTCGGCGATGCTACAGCCTGCCTACGGCCATGTCTCCACCACCAACCGACGCGCCGTCGCCTGGGCGTTCGAACGCGCCCGCTTGCGCCCGATTTGGTCGCCTATAGGCGATTCCCCGTGCGCGCCCGACCCCTCCGCCGTGGTTTTGACCACCGGCAGCTAAACACCGGCGCGCCACCGCCCGCGCTGATGTGGCCGGCCCGGGGCCACCCCCCTGGGTCACTGACCCGTGGGCCCCCTTGACCAGTTGACCGAGTCAACTGCGCTGACTGGGCTGGCCCAGTCGCTAACATATGGGGCCCACCCCCCTGTTAACTAATTATTTTAATTAAGTTAATTAGTTTAACCTAATTACACACTGACGTGTGGGCCCAGTAGCTTAATTAGCTAATTAGTTAAAATTAACTCTGTTTAGAATAATCAGAGGCTGACATGTGGGTCCCACTGGACCCACAGGTCAGATTTGACCCTGGTCAGCCGACCGTTGACTGCTGACGTCAGCATTACGTCACGATGACGTCACCCTGTACTGTTCTGGATAATGTTGATTTCATTAAATCCAGAAATTCTAGAAATTAATAAAAACTTTAGAAAATCATATCTTTTAAACCGTAACTCCGATGAAAATAATTTATATATGAAAAATGCTCAGAATTTTGAGACGGATCCGAATACGCGGTCCGTTCGTCTGTCACACGTCCCTAGCTACCCGAACATGGAACCATTCCCCTCCAGTAATCTGTCTGACAACTGTCCGAAACCGGGAAAACATTCTCGGATGTTTTCCCTCTTCACCTAAATCGTGTAGCACCACGTCAGAACACCCCTAGCTCTGCGTAGTGTCATGACATGCTTATGTTTGCTTTGTATTTACAGTTTCTTCCCCCTCTCCTCTCTCGGTAGACCCTGACACCGATGTCGTCCCCGAGACCGACGCAACTCAGGAGCCCGACGATACCATTGACGACCTTGCCCTTGCCGCCGAGCAACCAGGCAAGCACCCCCCTTTGAGCATGCCTATATCGCCTATTCTTTCTCTCTCATGCTTGCATTAGAATTGCTGCTGCTATTGCTTTACCTATTCTGATGCATAGCCTGTTTATTGTAACCTGCTGTTGATGATTACCTGCATATCCTAAACTGCTTAGTATAGGCTGGGTAGAGACCTATCAGTGACCCCACTTATCCCGATTGCCCCGCTGGATTATCCGAAGACCCGATCAACGGGATTGAAGACCAGGCCCCGGCACCGCACATCACCCCCCTTAGTTGTAACGACACTGCAGCGATACTATCTAGTGCCGAGGGTGATACCTCGTGTAGCACTTCTGATGTTAACTCTATAGAGTAGCTATTCGGTCGTGGTCATCGAGGGTGATTCCTCCTTTACCACTTCCGGTAACGACGCTGTCGTGCAACACATCAAGTGTGAACCCATCGAGGGTGATTCCTCCGAGTTCACCTTGACGGATACATCCAGTAGGAATCCAACGAGGGTGATACCTTGGATTCCCTTGATGTTATGGACACATGGATACTTGGACTTTACACTGTTACTTGGAAAGGCGGGTCGTCCCTGAGGGGTACCCGCGTGAGCCTAAGTGGCGAGTGTTGTGGAGACGGGTTGACCTGGGTGGTGCCCGAGTGATGAATACGAGGCGCGGCCGGGCATTCTTAGCCCTTGCAGCAAGTCCTCGAGACGGGGTGACGGGGTCACATCGATCGTGAGTCTCTGCTCATTGCCGCAAGCCCCTAGTCCGCCAACGATTTGGATATTTGATCCAAGCAGGCCTCTGGCCTGATAGCACTAACCATCACGTGGGAAGAGTTATGGGCACTCTGCATCGTATGCATCAGCCGAAAGCTTTGTCAGACATCTAGTTCAGCCTCGTGGCCGGGCCGGGCCAGTACCATCCAGGACTTAGGTGGTGCTCGTCCCGACCCTGCACACACCGACCCGGAGTGCACAGGGCGATGCCCCAAGACCCCTGAGCGCTTAGGATATAGACCGACGGGGACCTCTCTACTGAGCTGTAGGTAGGGCTGCGGTGTATCGTTTGGCCGAGGCCGGGCATGACCCAGGAAAGTGTGTCCGGCCGGAGTTAATCGAGCGTGGTGGGTAAGTTGGTGCACCCCTGCAGGGAAGAACTAATCTATGCATAGCCGGATCCTCGGTAACAGACACTCGGAGTTGTATCCCGATCGATACAACTAGAATTGGATACTATGGCTCTGGGATTGCTTCTCGCAGGGAGTCGAGAAGGGATCTCAGGACGAGGTTGACGACTGTATGGCTCTGGGATTGCTTTCTCGCAGGGAGTCGAGAAAGGATCTCTGGGTGAGGTTGATATCATTACTACTACATTATATTGTATTGTTCTACTCTCTTCTATTGCTGCAAGACCGCTGAAGATGCTAGTCTTCGATAGGACTAGGCCTCCTCTCTATTCTGGCATTTCTGCAGCCCAGTCCACATATACAGCCTCTCTTTGATGATGTTGCATATGTAGTGTAGATCCTTGCTTGCTGAGTACTTCTGAGTACTCACGATTGCTTTGTTTTCTTTTTCCCCCATACCCTTTTGATGCAACCAGATGACGGAGCCCCTGAGACAGCTGCCCCGCCGACGATCGCTACTACTATTACTTCGAGGGTGGATATCACTTCGAGCTTGCCGTCGGCCAGGAGTAGGATCGGAGGGTCCCAGGCAGGAGGCCTACGCCTTTCGATCGTAGTGTTTTTCTTTTGCCCCGCCTTCTAAGGGCCTATCTGTGTTTTCTTTTATATCTGTACTCAGATATCTGATGCTTCCGCTGACGCTTGTACGCAAGCTTATGTATTCGAGCCCTCGAGGCCCCTGGCTTGTAATATAAAGCTTGTATGACTTATTTATGTTTTAGAGTTGTGTTGTGATATCTTCCCGTTAGTCCTTAGGCTTGATCGTGTGCATTTGCGTGTATGATTAGTGCACGATTGAGCCGGGGGGCGTCACAAGTTGGTATCAGAGCCGACTGACTGTAGGAACCCCCCTTTCCAACTCCTTGGCCAAAGTTGAGTCTAGTAATCGAAAACCGTTTTACTAACATGGCTGTGTGGCTTACGGGCCCACGTCGCCAACTGGGTGGTATTAGGATCTTTTATTCCTCATCTATACTCTAGGACTCTGATCTCTCTTCTATTCGGGTTTAATAAATTTTACTAACACCGACACTTAGGATCTCGTAAATTCCGTCTACCCGGAGAGCTGGATATCTGTGCGATTTCCCTGTCATTGATCTGATTAGTCTGATAATCATTTTCCTTTCCATTGATTTGTTTAACCTTTCTCTCCGAGTTGTATTATACTTCTCATTGTCATGCTGACGTGATAGCACCAGACGTTACCATCGAAATTAAAGGGCTGGAATTCCTTGCCTCACCCATCGTCTTGAAGTCTTCCACCATAGACCTCATACTTGGAATGGATTGGTTGAAAGCTCACATTGCTTCAATCAATTGTGCCACTAAAGTCGTCCAACTTCTTCACCTCTCTGATGAGATAGTGAACTACACCACCCGAATTACTCGAGATGCTGAAGCTCAGATATATGCTCTGAATGCTTTGAACGCCTCACCTCTGGAAGGAATCGAGAATGTTCCAGTTGTTCATGATTTTCAAGATGTCTTTCCAGAAGAACTTCCAGGAATACCCCCTGCTAGAGTTGTTGAGTTTGTCATCGATTTGAAACCTGGCACTACCCCTATTGCGAAGCGTCCTTATAAGATGCCTCCGCATCATCTTCTCGAGCTTAAGGAAGAAATCGACACGTCACTTAAGAAAGGTTTCATCCACCCCAGTTCCTCTGCTTGGGGAGCACCTTCACTCTTTGTTAAGAAGAAGGATGGAACTAACCGATTGGTTCAGGATTACCGGCCCATTAACCAAGCAACAATTCAGAACAAATATCCGCTTCCCCGCATCAATGATTTGTATGATCAACTTGCTGGATCATCGGTGTTTTCTAAACTCGACTTGAGGTTGGGTTATCATCAGATCCGAGTCCGCGAAGAGGATATTCCAAAGACTGCATTTGTTACTCGCTATGGCTCTTATGAGTACACTGTAATGTCATTTGGCTTAACAAATGCTCCAGCCACATTTTCCCGCCTGATGAATTATATCTTCATGGATTATCTCGACAAGTTTGTCGTGGTATATCTAGATGATATTCTGGTATATTCTAAGAATAAAGAAGAACATGCTGAACACCTCCGTCTTGTACTGGAAAGGCTCCGAAAACACCAGTTGTATGCCAAATACTCCAAGTGTGAATTTTGGCTATCTGAAGTAACCTACCTTGGTCATGTGATTTCCAAGGATGGAATTGCTGTCAACCTAGAACGAGTTCAGGCTATTCTTGACTGGACACCTCCGAAGAACGTCAAGCAAGTGAGAAGTTTTCTCGGCCTTGCAAGCTATTGCCGTCGATTTGTCGAGAACTTTTCCAAGATTGCTAAGCCCCTGACTGATCTGCTTCACAAAGGCGTTAAGTTTGAATGGACAGAAAAATGTCAGGAAAGTTTTCAAACACTCAAAGACAAGCTAACATCTGCCCCAGTACTTGCTCCTCCAGATTCTCGCAAAGACTTCGTGATTTATTGTGACGCATCCCGTGAAGGATTAGGCTGTGTCCTAATGCAAGAGCGTAAGGTGATTGCTTACGGCTCTCGTCAATTGCGCCCACATGAAGAGAATTATCTGGTACATGATCTAGAACTAGCTGCTGTGATCTATGCATTGCAGTTGTGGCGACATTACCTTCTCGGTAATCGTTGCAAGATATACACGGATCATAAAAGTCTGAAGTACTTGTTCACTCAGCCATCTCTAAACCTCCGTCAGCAAAGATGGATGGAGGCCATTGCGGACTATGATTTGGGTATTTCCTATACCCCTGGCAAGGCTAACGTGATGGCTGATACCTTAAGCCGCAAGTCCTATTGCGACAACCTCATGGTTGGTCGAGCTCAACCTCGTCTTTTTGAAGAACTGCGCAAGCTGAATCTGCATATTGTTCCACAGGGTTCTCTTAATAACCTTGTGATACAACCAGATCTAGAGAAAGCTGTTAAGAATGCGCAAGCTAAAGATGCTGAAATTGATCTGATGAAGAAAGATCTTCACCTGGAAAAGTACAGGGATTTCTCGCTGTCTGAAGATGGAACCTTGTATTTCAGAAACCGCATTGTCGTACCTCGCTTCGAACTCATGACTGACCAGGTCATGAAGGAGGCACATGATACACTGCTGTCTATTCATCCGGGTAGTACCAAGATGTATCGTGATCACCGTCAAAGGTATTGGCGGTCTAAAATGAAGCAGGATATTGCTCGATATGTGGCTGAATGTGATGTGTGTCATCGCGTTAAAGCAGAACATCAGAAGCCTGCTGGAATTCTGCAACCACTTCCTATTCCTCTATGGAAATGGGATAAGGTTCAGATGGATTTCATTACCGGCCTCCCCAGGTCACTGAAGTGTCACGATGCTATTCTTGTCGTCGTCGACCAACTTTCTAAAGTTGCACACTTTCTGCCTGTCAAGGAGACTATCACTGCTAGTCAGTTAGCAGAGTTATATATCTCCAGAATTGTTTCACTCCACGACATTTCGAAGGAGATCAGTTCGGACCGTGGCGGCCTTTTCACTTCAAAGTTCTGGGAAAGTTTCCAAGAAGCTATGGGAACTCATATTACCTGGAGTTCAGCTTATCATCCCCAATCCCAAGGCCAAGTTGAGCGAGTCAATCAAGTGCTTGAAGATATGCTGCGAGCTTGTGTTATTTCTTTCGGCAAGAAGTGGGAAGAATCTCTTCCGTATGCCGAGTTCTCTTATAACAACAGCTATCAAGCCAGCTTGAAAATGACCCCCTTCGAAGTACTATATGGACGTAAGTGTCGAACCCCTCTAAATTGGTCAGAAACTGGGAAACGACCGCTTGTGGGTCCGGATATTATTCAACACACCGAAGAGCAAGTCCGTATCGTCCGTGAAAACCTCAAAGCGGCTCAGGACCGCCAGAAGATCAACTATGATCGCAAACGATGGGGTTTGACTTATCAACCTGGTGATCAAGCTTATCTGCGAGTCACCCCTATGAAGGGCACTCACCGTTTTGGAATCAAGGGCAAGCTAGCTCCGCACTAAATTGGTCCTTTCCGCATAATTGCTAGACGTGGTCAGGTGGCATATAAATTGGAGTTGCCGCCGCAATTCTCTCATATCCACGACGTCTTCCATGTGTCGCAACTTCGTAAATGCTTCAAGGAATCTCCGCACCGAGCTGTGGATCACGAGATGCTCGAATTGCATGATGATCTTTCTTATAAGGAGCATCCAATCCGCATTCTCGATGAAGCTGAACGTCGGACCCGTCAGAAGGTTACCAAGTTCCTCAAAGTGCAGTGGTCAAATCATACTGAAGATGAAGTCACTTGGGACCGCGAGGATAATCTTCGTGCGGAATACCCCGAACTTTTTCCTTCTACCTCTTAATTCTCGGGACGAGAATTCTTGTTAGTGGAGGAGATTTGTAACACCCCATGTATTTAGTTACAGTAATCACCCTTTTGCTTATGCCATGTCATCATGATCAACAGTGCTTAATCGTCATTAGCAACATATCCCTTTTCAAATTCAAACTCAAATGGAAATTCAAACTTAAAGTGGAAAATAAAAGTTGTTCAAATCAGAAACTAAAATGTTCATTAAATAGCAAATATTCCAGAGACAATTCTAAAATTTTAACCAATATTCACTAAATTAATTAAGTGACTTTAACAACAACAAAGCAGCACTATTTAATCCTTTTTCAATTAAATAAAATCCAAACAAAAAGATATGGACACCAAACCAATTTCTAGCAGTGACTAATTTTGCACTGTTAATAGTTGGACCAGTCTCATATTTTACAAAAGTCATTTGAAATAAAAACAAAAGACAAAAGGCAAACAAAACAGAAAAGAAAAAGGAAAATTAGAAAAGGGAGAAGAAGCCCACTGTGCCCGGACCGCAAGTGCATAGTGGCGGCCCAGCCCAACTAGCCCCCCCTCCCCCTACCTCCTGACGCCGCAGGCGCACTGTCGAACAGCTAGCGCGCGCGCGCCCGGCCCCCCTGGCCCCTCTCCGAGCGGTTGACAGCGGCCTCGCCTCGCCGGGGAGGATAAAGAGCATCTCCCGCGCCCCCTGGCCTCCCCTCGCCTCACTTCTCCCTCTCCTTCCTCTGCTCCCCCTCGCCCGAGCGCAACCATGGCCGCCACCGCGGCGTAGCCACGGCCACCGTGCTCCTCTCGCCGCCTCTCCATGTCCCCAAGCTCCGCCGTGCTTCTCTTCATCTTATGCGCTGACCAACCGAAGCCGGGAGCCGTTGTGACAAGCGCCACGAGATCGCCATCTCCCTCTGCGTCGACGAACCCCTCCGGCGATTGAGCCCCTCTGCTGCTCCTAAGCCCCTCGCCGGGCCTTCTTGCGCCCACCCTGTGAGCTCCTCCCCCTCTCCCCTCTCTCAAGTAGGCCGCCTTCCTCTCTAGCTCACTCGCCGCTACCGCTGTAGCTCGCCACTGCCCCGCTCCATAGCCGCCGTGGCCATGCTCGCCGTTGAGCTCAGCCGAGCACGGCGCCGTGCCCAGCACGCTGCGAGGAGCCCGATGCACACACACCCGCTCGCCCCCGTGCCTCGTAGCCGCACGCTCGATCTCGCCCGAGTCCCGGCGTCCGCCCCGCTCGACGCCGGCGACGCTACAGCCCGCCTACGGCCATGTCTCCGCCACCAACCGACGCGCCGTCGCCTGGGCGTTCGAACGCGCCCGCTTGCGCCCGATTTGGTCGCCTATAGGCGATTCCCCGTGCGCGCCCGACCCCTCCGCCGTGGTTTTGACCACCGGCGGCAAAACGCCGGCGCGCCACCGCCCGCGCTGACGTGGCCGACCCGTGGGCCCCCTTGACCAGTTGACCGAGTCAACTGCGCTGACTGGGCTGGCCTAGTCGCTAACATATGGGGCCCACCCCCCTGTTAACTAATTATTTTGATTAAGTTAATTAGTTTAACCTAATTACACACTGACGTGTGGGCCCAGTAGCTTAATTAGCTAATTAGTTAAAATTAACTCTGTTTAGAATAATCAGAGGCTGACATGTGGGTCCCACTGGACCCACAGGTCAGATTTGACCCTGGTCAGCCGACCGTTGACTGCTGACGTCAGCATTACATCATGATGATGTCACCCTGTATTGTTCTGGATAATGTTGATTTAATTAAATCTAGAAATTCCAGAAATTAATAAAAACTTTAGAAAATCATATCTTTTAAACCGTAACTCCGATGAAAATAATTTATATATGAAAAATGCTCAGAATTTCGAGACGGATCCGAATTCACAGTCTGTTTGTCCGTCACACGTCCCTAGCTACCCGAACATGGAACCGTTCCCCTCTGGTCATCTGTCTGACAACTGTCCGGAACCGGGAAAACATTCCCGGATGTTTTCCCTCTTCACCTAAATCGTGTAGCACCACGTCAGAACACCCCTAGCTCTGCGTAGTGTCATGACATGCTCATGTTTGCTTTGTATTTACTGTTTCTTCCCCCTCTTCTCTCTCAGTAGACCCTGACACCGACGTCGTCCCGGAGACCGACGCAACTCAGGAGCCCGACGATACCATTGACGACCTTGCCCTTGCTGCCGAGCAACAAGGCAAGCACCCCCCCTTTGAGCATGCCTATATCAACTATTCTTTCTCTCTCATGCTTGCATTAGAATTGCTGCTGCTATTGCTTTACCTATTCTGATGCATAGCCTATTTATTGTAACCTGCTGTTGATAATTACCTGCATATCCTAAACTGCTTAGTATAGGCTGGGTAGAAACCTATTAGTGACCCCACTTATCCCGATTGCCCCGCTGGATTATCCGAAGACCCGATCAACGGGATTGAAGACCAGGCCCCGGCACCGCACATCACCCCCCTTAGTTGTAACGACACTGCAACGTTACTATCTAGTGCCGAGGGTGATACCTCGTGTAGCACTTCTGATGTTAACTCTGTAGAGTAGCTATTCGGTCATGGTCATCGAGGGTGATTCCTCCTTTACCACTTCCGGTAACGACGCTGTCGTGCAAAACATCAAGTGTGAACCCATCGAGGGTGATTCCTCCGAGTTCACCTTGACGGATACATCGAGTAGGAATCCAACGAGGGTGATACCTCGGATTCCCCTGATGTTATGGACACACGGATACTTGGACTTTACACTGTTACTTGGAAAGGCGGGTCGTCCCTGAGGGGTACCCGCGTGAGCCTAAGTGGCGAGTGTTGTGGAGATGGGTTGACCTGGGTGGTGCCCGAGTGATGAATATGAGGCGCGGCCGGGAATTCTTAGCCCTTGCAGCAAGTCCTCGAGACGGGGCGACGGGGTCACATCGATCGTGAATCTCTGCTCGTTACCGCAAGCCCCTAGTCCGCCAACGATTTGGATATTTGATCCGAGCAGGCCTCTGGCCTGATCGCACTAACCATCACGTGGGAAGAGTTATGGGCACTCTGCATCGTATGCATCAGCCGAAAGCTTTGTCAGACGTCCAGTTCAGCCTCGTGGCCGGGCCGGGCCAGTACCATCCAAGACTAAGGTGGTGCTCGTCCCGACCCTGCACACACCGACCCGGAGTGTACAGGGCGATGGCCCAAGACCCCTGAGCGCTTAGGATATAGACCGACGGGGACCTCTCTGCTGAGCTGTAGGTAGGGCTGCGGTGTATCGTTTGGCCGAGGCCGGGCATGACCCAGGAAAGTGTGTCCGGCCGGAGTTAATCGAGCGTGGTGGGTAAGTTGGTGCACCCCTGCAGGGAAGAACTAATCTATGCATAGTCGAATCCTCGGTAACGGACACTCAGAGTTGTATCCCGATCGATACAACTAGAATTGGATACTATGGCTCTGGGATTGCTTCTCGCAGGGAGTCGAGAAGGGATCTCAGGACGAGGTTGATGACTATATGGCTCTGGGATTGCTTTCTCGCAGGGAGTCGAGAAAGGATCTCTGGGTGAGGTTGATATCATTACTACTACATTATATTGTATTGTTCTACTCTCTTCTATTGCTGCAAGACCGCTGAAGATGCTAGTCTTTGATAGGACTAGGCCTCCTCTCTATTCTGGCATTTCTGCAGCCCAGTCCACATATACAGCCTCTCTTTGATAATGTTGCATATGTAGTGTAGATCCTTGCTTGCTGAGTACTTCTGAGTACTCACGATTGCTTTGTTTTCTTTTTCCCCCATACCCTTTTGATGCAACCAGATGACGGAGCCCCTGAGACAGCTACCCCGCCGATGATTGCTACTACTACTACCCTGAGGGTGGATATCACTTCGAGCTTGCTGTCGGCCAGGAGTAGGATCGGAGGGTCCCAGGCAGGAGGCCTACGCCTTTCGATCGTAGTGTTTTTCTTTTGCCGCGCCTTCTAAGGGCCTATCTGTGTTGTCTTTTATATCTGTACTCAGATATCTGATGCTTCCGCTGACGCTTGTACGCAAGCTTATGTATTCGAGCCCTCGAGGCCCCTGGCTTGTAATATAAAGCTTGTATGACTTAGTTATGTTTTAGAGTTGTGTTGTGATATCTTCCCGTGAGTCCTTAGGCTTGATCGTGTGCATTTGCGTGTATGATTAGTGCACGATTGAGCCAGGGGGCGTCACACACACATACACATGCATATCTCACTCGCACTCTATAGACCCATCTAAAACTCTCTCTCTCTCTCTCCCTCGTTCTCTCTCCATCTCACACGCACACACACACAATCTCACGCCTAGCTAAGTATGATTGCCTCTCACTCAATTGTAGGCACACGCAGTCCCCCCTATGTATATGACTAATACTTAGTCTCCATCACAAACATGTGCATTGTCTCTTTCTCTCACTTGGTCTATGTCGATTTCTCTCGGGGCATCTTTCTATCGCACACACACCTCGTCCCTCGATCTCCCACCCATATAGTCTCCTCATGATCTCGAGGGGATCTCTCTATGACAAACACACCCTCTCTCCCTCCCCATGCGTCCATCTTCTCCATGCGTCCCTCTCGGCCTTTGTCCCTTGTTGGCCAGACCTCTATTGGACATGTTCTATAGGGGTGTCTCTCTCTGTTGCAAACAATCACGCACTAGCTATCTTCATGTATCTCCTCACCTCGCTTTTCTATCTCGGAGATGCATGCGTGATATGTTTGCATAAGAAACGAACACACTCTCTCTCTCTCTCTCTATTTTATCGTTTGTTGTCCCTCTCTCTTTCACACACACACACACACTCTTTTTGCACACTCACTCATTCTCCTTCACACGCACTTGATCTCTCTTGACTTAGGCACTCTCTTCGGTCCATAGCATATAGATTTATTGAAAAATCAAACATCACAAAGTTTGACAATGTACGTGGAGAAAAACATTTACATCTAGAACGTCAAACATATATCATTAGATTGATCATGAGATGTAGTTTTGTATGATGTATCTTTGGTATTGTAGATATAAATAATATTTGCGTAAACCTGGTCAAAGTTTGACTTCTAAAAAATTTATATGCACTGCATTATCGAACGGATGGAGTATCTCTTTCCCCCTCTCAGCTATCTGATGCACCACTCAGCCATATCGGGGCTCCTCTATCTCTCTCAAACTTTATATCTCCCTGGTTCACACATACACATATCTCGCTCGCGCTACATAGACTCGTCTAACACTCTCCGCCCTTGTTCTCTCTCTATGTGACACGCACCCACCCCCTAAGTACCATAATCCCTCACTCCATCAAAGGCACATGCACTCCCCCCCTAAGTATGACTATCTCTCACTAGCCATCAGGAACACACGTATTGTCTCCTTCCATCCATACGTCTATCTCGATATCTCTCGGGGTATCTTCTCTCGCGCACACACCTTGTCACTCGATCTCCCACCTATGTAGTCCCATCACGATCTCCAGGGGATCTCTCTGTCACAAACATACACTCTCTCCTCCCCATGTATGCATTTTCTCCATAGGTCTCTCTCGACCTCTCTCCCTTGTTTCTCAGACCTCTCTTGGCCACGTGCTAGGGGTCTTTCTCTCTCGGTTGCAAACAACCACACACTATCTCCTCACCTCGCTTCAGCTGTCGAAGATGCATGTGTGATATGTTTGCATAAGACACACATGCTTTTTCTCTACTTTATTGTGTGTTGTCCATGTCTCTTTCACACACACACACGCACTTTTTTCACTCACTCTTTCTATTTCACACTCTCTCCCTCTCTCTCTCTAGTTAGGTACTCTCTCACGTCCATAAACATCTGGATGTTTTGAAAAGTCAAACCTCAGAAAAGTTTGACCAGGTATATGTGGAGAAAAACATTTACATCTGGAACGATCATTAGATTCATCACAACATGTACTTACTTCATACTATGATTTATCTTTGGTATTGTAGATATAAGTAATTTCTTTATAGACTTGATCAAAGTTTCAAAAGTTTGACTTTAAAAAATATATAGGCACTACATTATCGAACGGAGGGAGTAGCTCTTTCTCTCTCTCTACTACTCCCTCCGTCCCATAATATAAGAGCGTTTTTCACACTAGTGTAGTGTGAAAAACGCTCTTATATTATGGGATGGAGGAAGTATCTCTCACGGGCCTCCCCTCTCACTTGATCTCTCTATACCGAGGGATCATACGGTCACTGTGTCAGCGTATACCTCCGTATATTGTTTAGTTGACCGGTCAACCAGTCCACATGCTGCCTTGTCAGCTCGTGTTCTCTATCTTCGTGTGCCAGCCCATGTGGCAGTGGGTGAAAATAAGTAAACTAGAGGCCCATCTGACACGCGGTGAAGTAAACAAAGTTGAAACCACTCACGGTAGCACCCCGCACGCTAGTAAATTGAGGGCACACTTCTTCCACGTGAAGGACGCACTCGCGGACACTTCACCACTGCATGGCGGCATGCACACAAGGACGCACTCACGCATACCCAGCACACAATACACACCAAGCACATGTGTACACCGGCGTCGCCGCCGGCTGAGATGGACGGTGAGGCAGCCAACAAGAGGAGGCGGCTCGAGCCAAAACTGCATCCGGCGAGCCTGGACTTCATCAGCAGCCTCCCCGACGACATGCTGCTCGTCATCATCGGCCTCCTCCCCACCAAATCTGTCGTACGTACCACCCTGCTCTCCCGGCGGTGGCGCCCCCTCTGGCGCCGCGTCCCCCTCAACCTCACCGTCGATAGCTGCCTCTGCGACGGGGATTGCAAACGCATGGCCGCAGTCTCCAAGATCCTTTCATCACACCCTGGGCCAGCCAGACGCCTTGACATCCGCATGTTCAGTACCAACTTTAAGGTCCAAGCCAAGTTCGACGAGTGGTTCTTATCCCCCGCCCTAGATCAGCTCGAGGAGCTCAGGTTTGAAGCTGGACGATGTCACTCTCTGCCGCTGTCCGCGCTCCGCCTCACGCCAACACTGCTCCGCGCCAGCTTCAGCTCCTGCTATTTTCCCCAGATTAATGCCGCGCCCGCCCTTCTTCTCCCTCAACTCAAGCAGCTCGACCTCTTCGATGTTGGCATCTCGAAGAAGGCTATGGAGCACCTGCTCCGCAGTTGTACTGCGCTCAAGTACCTTCGTCTTCGGCAGATCCACGGGTTCATCAGCCTCCACATCGCCTCGACGAATCTCCGATGGATTTATGTGTCTTGCTGGCCCCGCAACAGGACATCAATTGGGAAGAGATCACTCCAGCTGTTCCACGTTATGGTCATTGAGAATGCGCCTTTCCTTGAGAGATTGCTTGTATCTAATCTAGAAGGTCCAACAAAAATCAGGGTCATTGATGCGCCAAAATTGACAGCGTTGGTGTACTCGTCTGCCAAATTCTCCGAACCCTTTATTGGATCTGTAATCGTTCAGGTACAACACTCATCTTCTTCTCCGTCTTCTTGAAATTCACATTTTTAAATTTCTTCTTGATGTATTTACGACTGTCAACCAGAAAATGATTCCCACAAGCTTGACCCAGTCTGTGCGCACAGTGAAGATCTTGGCAATAAAATCTATCGGCCCCAATCTGGATCAAGTTGTTGTATTTTTTACATGCTTTCTGTGCACAAAGAAACTAATCATCGCGGTGAAACTTCTTTCCTATTAGTAAACGGTAATCACAACGTAGCTCAATTCTTTCGCAATTTTCCCAAATTACGATGACAAGTGTAGTGTTCAAAACTGCATCTACGCACTGCACCGAAAGAAATGTTTTTAGTATTTTTTCTCACGTGATCACCTGCATCGTTTTTTTGTTGTACTACTAGTAGCCTAGGCAAGTCATAGTGGCAAGTAACTTAGACTAGTAACTCTATGGTTAGCCTAAGAGCAAGTACTACCTCCGTCCTGGTTTACTCTTCGTATTTTGTAGTATCAAAATTTGACCATAGATTTAACTGACAAAATGTTAATGCATGTCAATAAAAATTATATCGTTGGATTCATATTTGAACATAATTTCAAATGGTATAATTTTTTGTGGCATGCATTGGCATTTTCTTAGGTAAATCTATGGTCAAAATTTTACACTAAATACGACGTAGTACAAAAGTGGGCTATAACGGCCCTCCACTATGTTGGCCAAAACACGTGCCAAATTCACTTGTGATGCATTTGGCATCGATGCCCCTCCATTGCTCACCTGGTGCCCCAATCTGGATCACCTACTTTGCTCCGGTGCCAAATTAAGTCACGCAATGAAAAAACACTTGTGTGGGAGAGGGAGAGGACTGAGGCAATAAAAAAACACTTGTTTGGGAGAGGGAGAGGCTGGTGTAGTTGGTTTGATTGATTTATTTATACATGTGGGTCTGTGTGCACAGCGGTGCCAACTCTCTCACATCGCTAGAGCGGTGCCAAAATCTTTTGATTTGACATCGATGCATATTATGTGGCATACTTTTGAGAAATATGGCATCAGCCACATAGTGGAAAACAACAAATGCCCAAGCTCTTCACGTGCTCCTAGGTAAATGAGAGGAAAGAGAAAGAGAGAGAGAGAGAGAGTGAAAAAATATCACTAGCCTTAGAGCCAACCCTATCGTATGAGCGAATGATATTGGTACCTCTTGATGACACGGCAATCTTATACAGCCAGCTGCTCTAATATGTTCTCTTCTTTTGTAGATAAAAAAAGACCCGAAAGTGAAAAATGTTCTGCACTATAACAATCTCATGGAATGCCTTGATCTCCATCTTACAGAAATTGATTTGATCGACTACCGAGGCAGCACATCTGAGATTAAATTGGCTAGGTTCTTTGTTCTGGTGGCAAGTGTGCTCAAGGTAATGAGGTTTGGCGTTCTCTGGCGCAACAATGAATGCCGTGCTGATTACCGCAAGCGTCTAAGCCTAAATGACAAAGTCTCCGCAGAAGCTGAATTTGTTTTTGAAACATCAAGTCGCGAGAGACTCAAAAATTTATTTGCCGATTAGTGACTTGTCAGGGCGGTGGATTTTAGTTTGCACGATAATGCTGCATCCACCTAAAGTAATGAAAGTTCTTACGTAAACTTCCTAATAATTCCCTCTTCGTAGGTGCAACATTACTCCTAGCAATTGTAATATCAGTTTGAAACTTGTAATATTACGACTATCCAGCACGAGGTAGTACTATGTTACGATAAATGTTCGCGTGCATAGGTGCGGCAACGATATACCCATTACTCGAGTACAATATTTATTATTACCAGCAAGAGGCCCATGTGTTGCACGGAACATCAAGATGCATTTATACGAGCTGTTTATCTTGTGGGAGACGAAGAGGAACGAGGGAAGGCCTTATCTGCAAATGTGGAGAGGGGTGCAGGTGTCTTTTTGGAAAATTGCCATAGTTTGCTTTCTATCCGTCAGATATAGATCGGACGGTCTATATTGCAGGATGGCAGGCACACCATCCTCACCAACTCGGTTTTTTATAAGAAAAAAAGTTTCTCTATTTCTCTATACTACTCCTATAAAAACCTGAGGGCTCCTTTGATTCAAGGGAATTCTATAGGATTTTTGGAGGATTGAAATCCTTTAAAAAAATTCCTACGTTTGTCCTTTGATTCATAGGATTGAATCCCATAGGAATTTTTCCAATGGAATCTTTTGTACTACATTTCATAGGAAATCTAACTTCCACTCTAACCTCTTTTTACAATTCCTTTGCTTTTCCCGTGAAATCAAACGCTCCTTGCTAATCTTATAGGATTCAAGTGGCCATGACACTCCAATCCTATACTTTTCCTATTCCTGTGTTTTCAAAATCCTGCTGATCAAAGAGGTCCTGAGTTGGTGATGATGGTGTGCCTGCCATCTTTCACCAATAGCCGTCGGATCTAGATCTGACGCATACAAAGCAAACTGCTGCAGTTTTGCAAAAAGATGTCCGCACTTGTTCCCTATTTACAAACAACTCCGTGTCTCTCACAATCAGCCTTATCTCTTCCCCACCCCATCTAGAAGGCCATGGAACAATCTGGCGCAATGGCCGCTGCCGGCGCCGTCCACCCCCAATCTTGGTGTTTCGTGCAATGCACGGGCACCTTACTCATATAAGAAAAGAGTATAGATACTCGTGGCAACGCACGGGAAATTATGTCGAACACGGCTAGTTGTAAGCAGGCTAGCTCTACAGCCATGATGATAGTGACTACACACAGTGAGGCTGACTTTGGTATGCCGAACACGGCACCTACACTCAGATGTCATCTCAGGCGCAGGGTCTTGTCACTTCACTGTGATGAGCAGCACATAATAATTTGACCAACGGGTAGTACAGTACTACTACTAGTCTAGCACCACCGTCTGGATTTAGTACTACTACCACGTCTGTCTGGATTTAGTATTTGACTAGCAATATCTAGTAATGCATGTCACAAAAAATATACTACTCCCTCTGTAAATAAATACATGGAGTATTGTTTTATTCGGTTTTGAACGTAGTTCCCGATGGTATTATACACTCTCCCTTCCGGTAGATGGCTCAAATCTGAAGCCTCATCAATCAGACTACTATTGTACTCACCGAGCGGTCAGCTTGGTAAGCGACCAACAAAAAATTGCAATCAAAGACTACTATTGTACTCCCTCCGTACTGGTGCATTAGGATGGTCGTAATGGGAGTATCATAGGTAGTATCATGCATGACAACTAGGCAAATTTGATGAGGTGGCATAGAATTAAATGAAGAAAGAGTGGGGTGAGTATCATATCATGATACCGTATCATATTAAATGTTGTGCTAATATGTGTCATGCATGGCAATAAATGAAGTTATCTACTCGGGTGATACTAACACATGATACGATGCACTACGGGTGTAGTATCATACACTGGTATCATATACATGATACTAGTATATGATACTCACCATTACGACCAGCCTTAGTCACGTTACGAAAACCAAATAATCCCAAAACTTTTAGGCGCGGTGCATTAACTACCCACCTCGGTCCCTGTTTTTTTCCACGAAAAAAGAAATCACCCAATAGGAGACGTGGGGTGACATTAATTACAAAATACTACTCCTACCTCCGTCCTGGTTTATTGGTCCCCTTAGTATTTTGTGCCAAATTTTGACCATAGATTTAACTAAAATAATAATAATGCATGTCACCAAAAATTGTATCATTGGATTCATATTTGAACATAGTTTCCAATGATATTATTTTTGGTTACATGCATTAACATTTTATTAGTTAAATCAAACGTCAAAACTTGGCGCAAAATGCAAAGGGGACCAATAAACCAGTAAACATCAAAGTTCTCTCGTTTTGCCCCAACTTGGTCTCGGTGACATGACTATACTGCACCGGCACGGAGGGAGGGCCGAGGAGTAGATGGCCAACACACACGTGAATGCAACACAGTCTGCACTTCTCATATAAAGGCTCCCCGCCGGTCCAATCTATGAAATCCTACGCACCTACGCACCCTAACCAAAGGCAAGAGTGATCACTCCAATTGCAAGATCAGTTGACTAGAAGCTAGACCCATGGAGGCGATGAGCGCGAGCATCAGCCGGCCGTGCCAGATGGTCCACGGTGCCGGCCTGTGGCCCGGCACCGAGGAACGTCTCTAGGTCGTGCTTGAGGCCACCAGGGCGAGAGGCCTCTTGGGCAATAGCTTCATCTCCTTGTTCGATGAGGTCCTCGTCGGCTTCCTCGACAAGTTCACCGTCGTCAAGAAGCTCGTGGACGACCTTGACGTACGCCTCCAGCCCATGCGCCCAGGCTCTGCGATGCCCGCCACCCTCAACGACCTCTATGGTGACAACCTCTTCGACGCACTGGTGGCCCTGCGACTGCCCACCGTCGAGCCGCAGAATGTCCACCTCAAGGTCGCGCTCACCGCGCAGTGCCTGGCGCAGGAAGCCACCATCGACATAATCACCCACATATATGCGCAAATCGTCCACAAGGACTACTACGTGCAAGAGGAGGACGATAGGACGCTGGCCTTCTTGGACCGCAGGGCAACCTTGGATGGCATTTTTCAGAAGCACGTTGAGCTCGCCGCCAACGCGGCTGCTCCTCACACGTCGGTTGGTGACCCGGCACACTAGGGCGTGAGGATGTCGTTGATGGATCCGTATGTATCTTTATCTTTCCGTCAATTCTATGTAGTAGTATATTGTACTACTAATTATCTCACCTTTCACATCAACTTCATAATTTTCGTACGTACTCCATGCATGAACCGCGCCAGAACCAAACTTCTCATTACACTAGGGAAAATCGTTATTTCTATCTATCGGTCGCGCCATGGAGCAGAACCAAATTTTACAAGTTACAAGTTCAAAAGGAAAAGCCTGCCGTGTTCGCGTCGCACCCCCACACGGTTGGTCCGGCACGCTGCTCAAGGGGGAATGCGTGTTGTGTTGCATTTTCACTTACAAGTGGGACCGCAGTTGAGCAAACCGATTATCGGCAAACCCCTATCCCGCCCACCGTGCGATTGCTGAGTTAGAGAAAACAGGAGGGAGAAGAGATAGCTGTAGCACGGACTCCAAGAAAATTGGTGTCAGATGGGACTCATGTGGGTGCCGTGTGTCGTACTGCTAGACGTGAATGCTAGTTATGGCCCATGCCACCCCACTATATCAAGGTGCTGGTTACATAGAGCGAACACATTATCTCTCCAGGAGTACGGCACACCACTAGTACTACTCACATTGTCGTGAAATTTCCTGGAGTCCGTGCTCAGCCCTCCTCTCTCTCTTCTCAGCCAGCCAGCAGATGCGCGGAGTGTGCCCATCGTCTGTTTGCTCATAAGTGGTCCCACTTGTCAGTGAAAATGCAAGACGACCCACTGAACCTGCACATCTTTCACCTCGACGTGCTGGTGATGAAAATCAAATCCAATAAAGATCTTCGGTGGCCACTTTTGGAGTTACTCAAGAGTAGGATTCTATTTACAATTTAACCCAAGATGCACATCACGTGGCTTCAACTAGCACTCCATTTTCTTGCATGACATGACCTGGTTGCTGGATTCCCACGTGTCGGCAAAAGAAGGAAGAACTCGACCAAATCTTCTCCACATTTAGACCGGAGGAGTAGGAAACACGGCAAGCCCCGTGCCTACATCATACTACGTACAAGCCCACCTCACGCAGTCACGCTATCACCATATTTCTCGGCCTCCGTGCGACACCTAGCTCTAGTTGATGGTATACTACTACTAGGACTAACTATTGCACTAGCATACTCCACTATTAGGTTGGCTCTATGTGATGTGGCAACTTCATATAACCGGATGGTGGCTATACTACTGCGGTACTCACACTCCAAGAAGTGACTCGAAAACCATTCATAAATTGAGTTTATGACATGCATATGCAAATGTACCATTCATTACATACAACAAGTCATCAACACACAACGACAAGGAGGATACATGTTGGATTATAGATTATTTCCAACAAAACATTCTAGTAAATACTAAAGTTTTTATCACACAACAAATAACAACCAATGAAATGAACTTCAGCTCAACCAATCCTCGGCGTTGGAAACTCTTGCTTTGAACCATAAGTAAGCCTCTGGGAAGGGAAGCTATTGTCAATATCGAGACCAATGCAGGACTCATCATCCAGGCTGAAGCGGCCTATATCAGGACGCATATTGTGATAGCCGGGGTAGGGAACCATAGCAATGTCGAAGGTATAGATATAGTTGCATCTCATAAACGGTAGTAACGTTGTGCCAACAGCAGCTGGATCGCCTTTCACCATCATTGGATAGTTTTGTCCAAGGAAGAGCAAGTTTTCTCCAAGACTATCAATATGAAACCAGGCACAAGGTGCTGGCACTAGCACACTAGTATCCATCCCGAATACCCTACAACGGATGTTGGAATAGGTCCGAAGAGTGCGACCATGGGAGACAACACCTGCTTCCTTAGTAACATCAGCAGTGCCCTGTATACGTACATGAAGAGGTGATCCATCGGAATAAGTTGCCAGGCGCCACTGAGTATGTAGGTCCTGCTCGTCCTCATGCTCGTGATCATCACCATCGTCATCTCCCCCTTGGTTATAAATTTTTTCAAGTATAGGTGGTGGAATGTTCACATGACCTTGGAAACACAAGAAGGTTAATTAGTACGGGGATACTAACTCGCATGCACGTGGATGAAACAATTCTAATTACGGTGGAAGTCAAACGTACCGAAACAATAAGGATTCCATGCAAAAACAGTGCCATGAGTGGTGGCAGCAAACACAAGACTCTCGTATTGAATTGCATCACAGTACTCATCCGTGTACAGAAATTGATTTTTGAGCAATATCCATCGAGGCGTGGAAGTAAGGACGGCAACAAGCTTGTCAAAGATAGCAACAACATGATAGTTCGTGTAATCCCAAGAGCGGTTGGGAACTCGACAAATTGCTATCTTCTATAGACGACAGTCACCATGATCGTATTTGAACCTACGTAGATCATCTGTGTGCTCAACCTCAGGGCACTCTGAGATTTTTGGAAGTGGAACCCGATGACGAGTGTACACATTCACAAGTTCCCACTCGCAGTTGTACCCAATATAAACAACCCAATCTCCATTTGCGCCTGCCCAGGCCTTACCCTTAAGCGATGGCATCTTAACATCACACGTATCATTATCAAGCAGCATCAACTTGCACAAGGCGAGGCTTCCGTCGTCCCCGCGCCAGTGAGCAGGGTCGTGGCGAAGAAGATAGGGGAGATCAAACCGCTCCTGAACCCTTGGGTTCTTTGTAATGATGTTATTTGTTGAGTCGAGAATGGTCTTGAACGAACCTGCCATGCTAGCCGAGGTGATGACGTCGCACCGATCAATGAGTTCCTCTACCACGTCATCTTTCAGATCAGGGCAAGAATAACGGGGTCGTTTCCGGCCTGTTCCCTCCATGGAGAAGATGATCGAACAATGGCAGAAGGAAGGGTGAAGGCAAATGGAGGGAGGAAGAGCGTGCAACAGTAGTTCCAAATCGAGAGGGAAAGGTGAAGAGGAGATGGACGGTTGCCACGGTACAGGAAGAGGCGCCCCGGCCCACATAGCCGTCCGTTCGAAAATTGTACAAAAGGACTCGCCGTCGTCTCACTGACATGTTGGAACGGGACCACATGTCAACGAAACATGGTGTGTCATTTTTCGTGCAAAATGCAATCTGGCCGCATTGGCCCGAGGTGCCGCATTATTTCTCGGCTTTATTTTTTTAATGGCGTGCCGTTCAGTTTTGAAGCACGACTAACTGGTACTGTATGCAGAGAAAATATAAACTACTCTACACTACTCCACCTCTAGTACTAGTATCAAAAAAGATATATAGGCTGGAGCTTCAGCGCTTGCTTGCTAAGGGTTGCCCACTTGCTTCTCACACTATCACCCTCTCTCCAGATCTAAAAAAGATGGCGGTGCCCCTCTCTCTCCCTCCTCACCGATGGTCACAGATCCGCTGGGGAAGAAAAGGACGTGCAGTGTTGACGCACTCGTCGTCGGCGAGCGAGGTCACACACTGACGACAAGGCCATCCTCTCAGACCTAGCGCCCGCGCGGGATGGCCTCTGTCCCCAACCTTGCTGCCATAGTGTGTGCGGAGGACGACGACCACGAGCGAAGCCACTTCCCGCCGACCCTCAGGTATGCTACCTCTTTTCGAACCATACCCTTGTTCTATTGCCCCATCTGCCACGTCGCTGCATGTGGATCTTTTTCCACTCCACCATCTCCCCAATTTTCTATCCTCTGCTCTGCTGGTCACGCAGATGAAAACCTTAATTTGCACTATTAAAGGAAACCCTACTTCATGCAGGCTAATCCATGTCTGGGTTGAATAAGGAAAGGAAGGGAGAAAGTACTGTCGAAGAGACTATGAATCGAACCCGCATCTAGGTTGAAAAGGGGAAAATCAGTAGCTAAGGAATGAGTCTTGTGTCTCTTGGTTGAAAAAGGGTAGAAAGGCATGACAACGCAATAGAGAATGACCAGGTCGATCGGTTTGTTGTCCTCACATAGGAAAAAGGTGGCTAAAGAGAAAAAAAATGGGACGTAATCCACATATGCTGCCTAGATATTTGTTGCTCTGGGAAACCATCCCTCCCTCACCACTCTATGCGTCCGTGGAGGTACATCGTACTGGTGCGCCCACTGTCCGAATGGGCCTCCCATGCTCTTATTGCCACCTTTTGCTATTAGTATAACACCAGCGGTAAAGTCAAGCAATGCTACTGCTAAAGTGATGCCACATTTAACTAATGACGCACTCTGTCTAATGCCACCGATAAATTTAAGCAATGCCATTTAATGTCACTGGATTATTTCAGGGTTAGCTATTGATTGTGGATGTATTAAAGATTTTTCAGCGAAGGCATTCTAATGTTGTTGCACAACCAGTATACCAACGATGAAACTTGTTACTACCTTTAGATTTTTGCACTGTTAATGCTTATACATTACATACCTCACTTTCATGAGATAAGTCAATTTTTTTGTACAGTGTCACTAAAATGCCAAGGCGCTGATGTCATTTTATTTTGGTTAAACTGCATAAAAAATTATGAAGAGAAGAGGAAAGGTCAAGAGTGGGCACCTCCTCCTCTGGCTGTTTTCTTGATTCGGTTGATCAAGTTTTTATGTTTGATCGATTATCAAGATTGGGATAGCAATTTTTCAAGTCCCCTCGAGTTTGAAATGATATTAACCTTGAAGATCATGGTTTGCAATTTTTTTATACTGTCATTAGTTAATAATGCTAGTTACCTTCAGACTTTTGTATTTGGTTTAATGCTGTTGCACAGCTAGTATACCAATGCTGAAACTTGTTACCTTTACATTTTGTATTGTTAATGCTTATAGAAATCTTCCAGTGCTAGCTTATGGAAATCTGTTCAGTAAAACCATTGTACTATACCCCGTAATAAAAAAACTACTCTACTGTTGCACTAGCCACTGGATTAGTGTATATTTGTACTATTCGAATGGTGTTGCATTAGCGTATGGACATATATAAGGTGTGGCAAGCTTTCCCAGATATGTGCTCAAGAAAACTACTACCTGTTTTTCTAAATACTAGACGTTTGGGTCCTTTAAATTGAACTGCGAAAACGTCTTATATTAAAGAACATAGGGTATAGAGTTCACTCAAATTATGCCGGTAAAGCCAGTCACACCTTTGTTAAAATTAATGTTCATTATGTTATCGGAGGAGGTCTGCATGTTTGTCTCTAATGCCTGTCGATCACATACCTGACATCATGATGTAATGGTAAGTCATTTCTTTTTGTACAATGTCACTGAATTGTCAAGGCGGTGATGGCATTTTATTTTAGTTGAACTGCACAAAATATGCTTAAAAGAAGAGGAAAGGTCAGGAATGGTTCAGTTTTTAAGAAAATACTATGTATGCCTTCCTGACATCAGCCGCTGTTGCCTTATTTATTCCTTCAAACATGTGGTTAGAAATAGTCTTGCTACCTTTTCCCATTAAGAAATTGGAATGCTTATATTTGTGAGTCTATGCTTCAACTAGTGCCACTTTTATAGTAATCACACTTTCAATATCTGTGCAAATAGGGATGCTCGATTTTAGTGGAACTGCACAAAAGGTCCAAATGGTTCAACATTAGGAGCATGTTTTCTTCCAAACCGTTATATCCAATTGGTGGCACTATGAGCTGTTCATTACGAAGGTACATGGTTTGCTACTATCTTGCTACTCTTTTTGTACTGTCATTAGATAGTAATATTAGTGATTTGCATGTGAATATATTGGCAGGGTGGACCTACATTGGAGGTGCAGGACATGATTCAATGATTGGATGCTCAATTTCGGTTGTATCGATTACACCTCTTCCATCACTGCGAACATGGATATCCTTGGTCTGATGAAGAGTAGGCGCTGTATTTCTGCTCTGTACCAGCAAATCAATTCTGTACAAAATTGTCCAGGGCAAAACATGACAGTATCAAATTGTCCAGTGCAAAACATGACAGATGCTAAGCGGAAGAGACGTGTTTAAACCAAAAATACAAGGTGGGGTATATGTTTACTAGCTGCTTGATATTTGTGCAGACAGATGTCTGCCCATTGCTATTTGGCAAAAAAACAAAGTGACCTCAATTTTGGTGGAACTGCACAAGAGAATAGTATAGTCACTGTATGCAGTGCCATTTGAAAATAGACACAAAAAGATTGGATAGTCACTTCATGGACTGCACAAAAGTAGTACTGTACTATTTATTGGCCAACACTAGGTGCTTCATTGCTTTGGTCTGATTATACAATGGGCATCATTTTGCCTAAGTTAAAGTTTGTATTCCGAAAATAGTCTCTTCGTGTGATCGAGAGAAGACCAAATCATATTGCAGTGGATGTTCCTCCATCATGTGTGGTTCATTCTCATGTTTCCAGCTATTGGTGAAACCACTTACATTTGCAAGAGGAACTGTAGACTTCACAAACAAATTTGTCTTTCACTCTGTACTGAATGTTGGCCCAGAGAAGCATCCATGTTAGTAGCAAGAACAGATGTTTTTCTAGATCTTTGCTTTTGGAGCTACATATTTGTATATGATCTGTGAATCATTGAGATGCATTAGCATGTTGATCTTATGTATGGGAATCATACTAGTTGGTTGTGAATTTGGGCTACTAATGTGAACATACTACAATGCCAGGCCTGTGAGTCTCGTGTGAACATTTCGAACGGATCGGCTCTTACTACTGTGCACATCATGATCCTTATTTCTGTGTGCTCAGTGTTTACAAGTTACTAGCAGTTCCTTACTTCTTTTCGCTCAATGTTTACAAGTTAATGGTCGATCACTAGCTAGCCTACTAATACGCTCCTGGCAGTTTGAGTTGCGACGCAAGATCCGAAGGTGGTAGTTTTTTGAATAAAAATGCCTACCTTTGAAGAAACTGACATGCTGTTCTTAAGAAAATGCCATGCGAATTTGAAGAAACTGCCAGAGAAAACGTTCACAAATGCCTTATCTCCTAGCGAACGTTCATCAGCTATTGCAATCCTACACGTACACTATCCGACCGACTCGATCCTACGCGATTAACCAGCAGATCACGCATGTACCTCATCTGGATGAATCGAGCGCACTGGTTTGACCGTCATGCTGACGTGCGACCCAGCACGGACGGGACGCACCACTGACAGGATGGGACGGGACGGCACCGTCATAATTTCAGTTTTTCTAGTTTTCCACGGCAAGCTGGCACGCTAAGCCATGCCTGCTTATGCATTGAATTCCGATGACCACGGTAACCATCGCGTTTCCCGCGACACACTGGTTCACCTACCTTCCGCCTATAATTACTGGTTCCCGGCGTTCTCCGGTGGCACCATCACCCAAATCGCCCTATCCTCATAAGCCCCCACCGGCCCGACATCGCTCGCCACGTCCGTCATGCCCTCACCGTCCGTAATAGGCGACGCCGGAGACGGTCACCACCGGAACTAGTGTTTGGTTTTTCACCGGAAGGCAGACAGAGGGAGGGGGCATTCTATCGGTCTTTAGATGGCAATGCGGAGTATGAGGACTTGTTGGAGCGCGACCGCCTGGCAGAGGAGCAGCGTATCGCCGATTTGTGCCACCAGTGGGGCATGGAGCAGCAGCGCACCGACGCTCTGAGTCGCGAGCTGAGCGCTCGCAACTGGGCCGACGAAGTGGAGGCCGGCGCCCGATAAATAGCCCTGGAGGCTGTCGGGCACGCACGTGTTCGTGACGCCGAATTTTACTACCAGCTCGTCAAGTGGATTTCCCGCTTAGAAGCCGAAGCTTCGGTGGACCACGCCAGCATGGAAAGGGCCTACGCGTGTGAGCAATGCGCCCTATTGCACCTCTGGCAAGTCTGAGGCATGGAGGAGGACGTCAGTGCCGGCGTTTAGCGTGTACTGCACATGGCTGCCGGCATCATCTAGTTAGCTAAGAGTAAGTTAGTACTTGTACACTACTAGAGTATTAGTGGGAATAGATAGTTAACTTGGCTATGATGGTTGTCAACGTGGAAGTTCAGTACTCTATATCTGGATCAGACCTGTTACTTTGCTCTGAATGTTGAACTTTCCATTTGAACGTATGGAATGGGCTCTCATTTTTTTTAAATGGGTTGTATTTGTCCGCCACGGGTTTAGAGGCTGACTTGTGCGCCTACTAGGTTGACGCGTACACAATCAGGAGATGATTGTACATGGAGAGGATGACAGCAGGGACCCACCAGGGTCATGGCTGTACGCAAGCAAGTGCCTCCTTATTTCAAGCCAAAAAAATGGTTCCTCCTAATGGATTTCTGACATCTGGGTCCCATGCCATTGTCAACGTAGTCAATAAACGGGAGAATTGCACAACGAACGGCTGACACCAAGGACCCAGCAACTCGCCCAGTTCTTTTTGTTTTTGAGACGGAAGCAGGGTGTCAACTGGGCTGTGCGGGGCACTCTGGCCTGTCTAGCCATCCTTTTATTTTATGTTTACCACAAGACCAGCCCAGTAGTTTTTTTTTTCTTTCTGAAAATGGCTAGCCCAGTTTTTTTGTTCTTTTGCAGAATACCCAACCAAGGCCTACTTGCTTTGTCAGCCCTGCTGGGCTGCAAATCTTTCAAGACGAGGAGAGTTTCATTCGGCTTGCCCAGAAAATGGGCTATCAGTAATGAGAAATGGGATGTACATTTTTAAAACACATCAAACCGGCAATTAGTTTCAAATTTCTTTTTTTTTCATTTCAAGATTTTAAATTCCATTGATTTTTATGCGTGGACAATTAATTGGATTTTATATTGATATAAATTTATTTTTCAAATTAGTTTGAACGTGACTCGAAATTTCAGGATTAAAAACAGTTGGGACCGCACAGAAATATGCAAAATTTCCTATAATTTTTTAACTGTGGCCATAATATGGGCTATAATGCTAACAAAAAGAATATGGGCTCCAAAAAAATCCTTAAGAATTAGCAAATGGGTTGTAAATTATTAGAAATAATGGTAGATGGGCTGTATGCTGTTTTCCACACATTTGAGGCTGACTTGTGCGCCTTGACGCGTACGCTTTCCCAAAAAAAAAGTTGACGCACACGCAATGCCGTGTCAACTTAGTCAACACACGAGAGCAGTGACTGTTGGATGTCCATCCAACGGCCGTCGTGATTCTTCAATCTCTGCTCTTCCTACTCCAGCCGCTCAAACAAGCGCCGGCGGGACTGCCTGCTCGCTCCTCCCGTGGCCGGCTGTGCTGCCGCGCAGGCCTCACCGCCCCACCGTAATCCCATCACTGGCCTAGCCATCCCTCTACTCACCCAGACCTCCTGTTATTCTCCGGCGACGGCAGCCTCACACTGCAGCTGAAGCAGTAAACCCTCGTACTCCCCTCCGTGTGGGAAACAACTGCCGAGTCTTCCCCGGCTCCTGGTCATTCCCTTCCTAGGCCTCGCCGTCGTCCCCGCCTTGGTGCTCTCGACGCGGCGTGGTCAACATGGTCAAGGAACGACTTCCATCGGAAGAGGACTGTACGTGGAGAGGCTGACAGCTGGGTCCACGGCCGCAGCAAGGAAGTGCCTCCTTATTACGCGCAAAATAATGATTTCTCCACCTGACAGCGGGGACCCACCGGAAGGGCCTCTGTATTTCACGAAAAAAACATTCCCCCCGCTGACAGCTCGTACCCACCAGCTATATCTTCGAACGCAAGGAAGTGCCTCCTTATTACGCATAAAAAAATGAATACGCCAGCTGCTAGGTGGGACCCACCATATTTGAAGGCTGACTTGTGGACCTACTAAGTTGATGTGGACGCAGGGCTTTGTCAACTTAGTCAATATAAACGATTCTAGCGGCGGTGATCATACGATGTCCATCCAACGGCTGTCGTGCTTCTTCAACCTCTGGTCTTCTTGCTCCAGCCACCCAAACCATCGCGGGCTATGCCGCCTGCTCCTGCCTCCCGTGGCCGGCTGTGCTGCCGCGCACGCCTCACCACCCCACCCTACTACCATCGCTGGCCTGGCCATCCCTGTACTCACCCAGACCCCCTGTTATTCTCCAGCAATGGCAGCCTCACACTGCAGCCAAAGCAGTAAACCCTCGTACTCCTCTCCGCGTGGGCATCCACTGCTGCGTCTTTCCTGGCTCCGCGTTGTCCCCTTCCTAGGCCTCGCCGTCGTCCACCGCATTGGTGCTCTCTGCGCGGCGTGGTCAGCGTGGTCAAGGAATGACTTCCATCGGAAGAGGACTGTACGTGGAGAGGCTGACAGGTGGGTCCACGGCTGCAGCAAGGAAGTGCCTCCTATTACACGTAAAATAATTATTCCTCCACCAGACAGCAGGGACCCACCGGAAGGGACTCTATATTTTGCAAAAAAAATGTTTCCCCCCTGACAGCTTGGACCCACCAGCTACATCTTCGCACGCAAGGAAGTGCGTCCATACTACGGGAAAAAAATGATTCTTCCCCCTGACAGCTGGGACCCACCAGCTATATCTTCGCACGCAAGGAAGTGCGTCCTTATCCTCCCTGACAGCTGGGACCCACCCGGTCGAAGCGTACGTAGAGTTGTCGCGAACATGTACGTACATACTTGTCGATCAGTCTCTCTACAGCGATGAACTGTGGCCGAGTAAGGAGCGGCACATGTCATAGTAGAGGCGCGGACGTAGCATGTAACGCAGTCCCGTCTATATCTTGTACATGTACATACAGCCACGCTGCAAGAAAGTAAATACGGCTACGTACGTACATACGGGCGGGGTCTCGAACGCGTACAGCGACGTCGTCCTGTTCATCGGCAGCCAACCGGCTGGGTCGTAACGCAGGAAACAGCGTCGTGTTCATCGGGAGGCAACGGAATACATCATGTTCATCGGGAGCCAACTGGCTCGGACGGAACAGCCGAAACGAGGTCTGGCGTACCGCAGAATAGAGGAAACGGGCCTTCTGTTCAACCGCGTACGGTCAAAACGGGGTCCTGTTCATCGGGAAGGGTCTGGCGTACCGCAAAACGGAGCAAACCGACTTGTGTTGGAGTGCCTATGGTCGAAATGGGGTCCTGTTGATTGGGAGGGGTGTGGCGTACCGCAAAACGGAGGAAACTGACTTGTGTTGGAGCGCCTACGGTTGAAACGGGGTCCTGTTCATCCACCATCTACTGCCTCGCTCCAGCCTCCATGGGCTACTGTTCATCCACCGTCGACCTCCTCCAGCCTCCACAGACTACTGTTCATCCACGGCTACTGTTCATCCAGCCTCCATCGGCTGCTGTTCATAGAGCCTCCACGGGGTCCTGTTCATCCACTCCCAACTGGCTGGGGTGCGGCGGCCTCCTCGGGGTACTGTTCATCCAGCGGCAGCAGCCTACTACCACGGGGTCCTGTTCATCCAACCCTCACCGGGAACTGTTCATCCACAGCCAACCAACCGGCTTGACTCGTTCTACGTACCGCGCGCACGGTAGCAACAGTCACTGTTCATCGAGAGGCAACCAACACCGACTGGCTAGCTACATCTCGCACGGGGGCTCGATCGGCTTCAGTGTAAGCAGCAACAGTGATCGATCGCTCAGTTCAGTTAGCAGCAGCAGCGAAGGAATCGCTCGGGTTCAGTCAGCAGCGAATGAATCACTCGGGTTCAGTTAACAGCCAAGGATCGATCGCTCGGGTTCAGTAACGTGCGATCGCTCGGGTTTAGTTAGCCAACGCCTCGCACACACGCGCGTACATGAGAGAAACGCGCAAACCTCCGTGCATCGCTCGGCCCCGACCACCCACCGTAACCGGGAACTCCCCGATATTTTCCTCTCCCTCGCTTCTACCATGATTTTTTCCGTCATGGACGGCCCAAAGAATGTCACGCAGCTGCGTCTCCGGCGCGCCCAGGACGAAAAGCCCATTTTCTGTCATGATTTTTTGTCATAGAAGTAGGAGCCCACCACATCTATGATGATACTGGGTTTTGTCACAATTATCGTCATAGAAGTGTCATAAGCATGACAGAAAAAAAATCGTTTGGCCCAAAATGTCACTGATGTGTCTTTTTTTTGTAGTGATGCCTACATTATATTTATGAACTGGAGCTAGTTCTGTGTCGCCCTAGGTTATGACTGTTATATGATGAATATTATCCAACGAAATCATCGATCCAATGCCTACGAGTTTTTCACATATTGTTCTTGCTAAGTTACTATTGCTATTTCTACTGTTACAACTATTACAAAACTATTGCTATCACCATTACAGTTACTATTACTATTACCATTGCTATCAAAACTATCAAACTACTGTGCTACTGATCACTTTGCTGTAGATATTTAATCTCCAGGTGTGGTTGAATTGACAACTCAACTGCTAATACTTACAAATATTTTTTGGCTCCCCTTGTGTTGAATCTATAAATTTGAGTTGAATACTTTACCCTCAAAAATTGTTGCGATCCCCTATACTTGTGGGTTATCAAGACCTTTTTCTGGTGCCGTTGCTGGGGAACATAGCTATATTTGTTGAGTCACTTGCGATTTATATCTATTTATCACTATGAAGAATCTGAAGGATGATAGAACCAAGATCGTTCCCTCTAAGATGAGGGGAGGTAAGGAACTGTTATCTAGCTCTCCACTTGATTCACCTTCTGTTTTGAGTAAACTTGCAACACCACCACATGTCATTAATCCTGATATGTCGCAAGTTATTGATGATGCTACTTCTACTATGAATGATGCTTATGATGATGCTAGTACTCTGCTGGATAAGAATGTGCCACTAGGTGAATTTCTTGATGAACAACTTGCTAGAGTTAAAGATATTGAGAATGCTGAAACTGATGAAATTACCGAAACTGATGAAGTCTTTGAAACTGAAAATTATGAAACACCTATTAGACCTCGCTCTCCGTGAAATGAATTGCCTGATATATCTGAGGGTTATGTTATGGATGGAGAGGTAGCTAGATATTTTCTTGCTTGAAAGGTTAGAGATGATCTTAAGAAATTACTAGTCAAGTTGAAAGAAAAATCTTTGAATGCTAGAATGAAATATGATCCTAAGTTTGCTACTTCACCTATCTTTATTACTGATAAGGATTATGAATTCTCTGTCGACCCAGAGTTGATTACACTGCTTGAATCTGATCCTTTCCATGGCTATGAAACTGAAACTGTTGTGGCACATCTTACTAAATTAAATGATATAGCCACCCTATTTGCTCATGAGGAAAAAATTCGCTAGTACTATATTCTTAAGTTATTTCCATTCACTTTAAAGGCTGATGCTAAGACTTGGTACAATACGCTTGCTCCTGGTTGTGTGCGTAGTCCCTAGGATATGATTTACTACTTCTCTGAAAAATATTTTCCTGCTCATAAGAAACAAGCTGCCTTACAAGAAAGATTTAACTTTGTGCAAATTGAAGAAGAGAGTCTCCCACAAGCTTGGGGGAGGTTTCTCCAAATACTTAATGTTTTGCCTGATCATCCTCTTAAGAAAAATGAAATACTTGATATCTTCTATAATGGACTAACCGATGCTTCTAGGGACTTCCTAGATAGTTGTGCTGGTTGTGTTTTCAGGGAACGAACTGTTGAACAAGTTGAGGAATTATTGAATAATATATTGAAGAATTATGATGATTGGACTCTTCCTGAACCACCGCCTAAACCCACTCCAAAGAAGACGGGTATCTTATTTCTTAGTCCTGAAGATATGCAAGAGGCAAAGAAATGTATGACGGAAAAGGGTATTAAATCTGAGGATGTTAAGAATTTACCACCTATTGAAGAAATACATGGACTTGAAACACCACCACCACAGGTGGTAGAGGTAAATTCTCTTTTAAAGTTTGATGAAGGTGATATCCCTTACAATAAACATCCTAGTCAATGCTTGTATGAATTTGACAACTACATTAGAAAACAAGATCACTTCAATGCAAATGTTATGAAACAACTAAAACAAAATTCTGATATGATTGCTCGCTTGTGTGACTTGTTATTTAGAAACATTAATGATGTTAGAGGTGTAGGAAAACATGCCTATATGGTTAGAACCTAGTTAGAACAAGTTGCTAAGTCTCAAAGTGAGCTGCTTAATGAAATGAATAATAAAATGAATGATTATGCTGTTAGAGTAGCAACTAGAGGAGGTAAAATGACTCAGGAGCCACTTTATCCTGAAGGTCACCCTAAAAGAATTGAACAAGACTCTTAAAGAATTAATACTGATGCACCTAGTCCTACTAAAAAGAAAAATGATAGGACTTTGCATACTTCTAGTGAACCTGAGGCAGAAAAACCTTCTGAGGTTAATAATGATGTTTCTATTTCTGATGCTGAAACTCAATCTGGTAATGAACATTCACCTAGTGATAATGAAAATGATAATGATGATGTTCATGAAGATGCTCAACCAGACAATGATAAAGGACAAGATAATGATGTTGAAATAGAACCTGCTATTGATCTTGATAACCCACAAGCTAAAAATAAACGTTATGATAAAAGAGACTTTGTTACTAGAAAAATTGGTAAAGAACGGGAACCATGGGTTCAGAAACCTATGCCCTTTCCACGTAAACCATCAAAGAAAAAGGATGATGAAGAATTTGAACGCTTTGCTGAAATGCTTAGGCCAGTCTTTTTGCGTACTCGTTTGACTGATATTTTAAAGATGGCCCCTTATGCCAAATACATGAAAGACATTATCACTAATAAAAGAAAAATACCTGAAGCTGAAATCTCCACCATGCTTGCTAATTATTCTTTTAAGGATGGAGTACCTAAAAAAACAGGAGATCCTGGAATACCAACTATACCTTGCTTGATCAAAAGAAATTATGTCAAAACTGCTTTGTGTGATTTGGGAGCCGGAGTTAGTGTTATGACTTTCTCCTTATATAAAAGACTTGATTTGAATAAACTCACGCCTACTGAAATATCATTGCAAATGGCTGAAAAATCAACTGCCATACCCATCGGTATTGTCAGGATGTGCCCGTTGTTGCTGCAAATGTTACTATCTTAACAGACTTTGTTATACTTGAGATGCCCGAGGACGACAACATGTCGATTATCCTTGGTAGACCCTTTTTAAATACTGCAGGGGTTGTTATTGATTGCAATAAAAGCAAAGTTATGTAACACCCCATGTCATTAGCCATAGTAATCACTTTTGATAATGACAAGTCAGCATGTTTAACAGTGTATAATCACCATGAGCATCATATTGCATTTCAACTCCTAAGTCAAAATCCAAATTTAAATGAAAGTGGAAAATAAAAGTTGTCCAACATAGAAACTAAAATGTTCAATAAGTAACAAATATTGCAGAGGCTATTCTAAAATTGTAACCAACAATTAATAAATTAATTAGGTGGCTCTAACATTACCAAAACATCAATGTTTAATGCATTTTATTTATTATAAAATTTGTGTGGACTCCAATTGCCTCCAAACCAATTTTTGACAGTGGTAGATAATGCCTAGTAATTAATGGAACAAGTGCCATGTTTTACAAAAATCATTTTGGGGCCTAACTAATTACAAAACAGAAAATAGGAATAAAGAAAAGAAAAAGACAAAAAGAAAACAAGACAAAAAAAATAAAAAGAGAAAACCCCCTGGCCCAACTGGGCCATAGCCCAGCCGGCCGGCCCACCCATCCTCCCTATATGGCCCCTCAAAGGAGGGGATAAAAAGAAAAACTAAAACCCACCCCCCCCACCGACACCCATTCCCCCCCGATCCATTTCTGGATCGGGCCAGGCCGCCGACGTTGCCGCCTCGCCGCGCTCGACGCCGCCTCGCACTCGTCCCCGTCGCCGCACGTCGCCGCCGCCGCCGCCTCGCCGGACCGCCTCCCCGTCCACGTCGCCGTCCCCGACATCCTCCCCGCGCCCCGCTGCCCTGGCACCTGCATACCCACGGTGAGGCCACCGGCCTCGTCGCCCGCTCCTCTCTCTCCCTCGCTCCCGCACCGGACCGCGCCCGCCCCCAGCACCGCACGCCTCGCCTCGCTCACCCCGCGCGCTCGCACGCCCCGTGGCGCGCCAGCGCCCGCCCGCCGCTCTCGGCCTCCCTCGCCCCATGCCGCCCCTGCTCCCGCTCTGCTGCCTTGCTGAGCCGCTGGCTCCGCCCCGCCCCGTGGCCTGCTCGCCGCCGCTTCGGCACCGACCTGCACCGCGCGCGCGCCCAGCGCCCCTCGGGCGCCTGCCCGTCACCGCGCCCCTGCGCCCGCGCGCACGCGCCCTCGCCCACTGTGGCCATTGGGCCACAGACAGGTGGGGCCGAAGCCCTGTGCCACTGACGTAGGGGCCCCACGGCCCAGAAACATTTTAGAAAAAAAAGAGAAATGGAAATAAAATGAATTAATAAAATTAATAATTAATTAATAAATTGATTAATTAGTTAATTAATTAAGCTAATTAACTCTGATTAGGTTAGTCTAATTAAGTAGTTAGTCTAATTAAACAGTAATTAAATTAATTAATCACTAATTAACTGGTCAGAGTATGACAGGTGGGACCCACATGTCATGATGACTGCTGACATCATGCTGATGTCATCAGCATACACTGTTTCGGATAATTTTTAATTTAAATAAATAATTAAATTCCAGAAATTAATAAAAACTTTAGAAAATCATATTAAATAATCCGTAACTCCGATGAAAATAATTTATACATGAAACTTGCTCAGAATTTCGATACGAGCCCGAATGCGTCCTCCGTATTCCTCTTAGACGCCCCTAGCTATATGAACGTTGAACTTTCAGACCGATTTCGATAAATGAATAGTGCCCAACATTGATTAAATAAATCCAAATAAATTCCTAAATTAACTAAATCATTTAGTTAGGCAGTAGAACACCCGGCATATCATTTAGGCATGTCATACATATTGTTTGCATTATTGCCGTGAATTTATTGTTTCTCTCCCCCTCCTTCTCTCTCGATAGACGCTGAGACCGACGACGCTGCACCTGAGTACGACTACACTACCGACGAGCAGCCCGTTGATGACCTCTCTCTCTTGCCAGAGCAACCAGGCAAGCCCCCCCCCCCCCTTGAGCATCCAGATATCGCCCATTCCATTTCTCCTGCTTGCATTAGATTTTGCTACTGTTAATGTATGCTCCTATTCTGATGCATAGCCTGCTGTTGTAACCTATTCATTGTTACCTTACCTGCCTATGATAAACTGTTTAGTATAGGTTGGTAGTGAACCATCAGTGACCCCACCACCTTACCCTTGTTGCCCCTGCTTGATCGTCGACGACTCGATCAACGTGATCGTCGACCAGAGACCGACACCTCACTTCACACCCCCTTTAGTTGTACGACTCTGCATAGCTACACCCGAGTGCCGAGGGTGATACCTCGTAACGCACTCCTGATGAATACTCTGCAGTGTAGCTGTTCGGTCATGGTCATCGAGGGTGATTCCTCCTTCTCCACTTCTGATACGACTCTGTCGTGCAACCCCTCAGTGTGAACCTCGAGGGTGATGCCTCATACGTTCACCTTGATGTTTTCATCGAGTGGAATCCGTCGAGGGTGATTCCTCGAGTTTCCCTTTTGATGATATGACCACACGATTACTTTGACCTTGTTACAGGCGAGTCTACCCTGGTGGGTACCCGCTGGGGATCTATGTTGTCGAGTGTGCCGGAAGGGCACTCGAGTGTGATATTGTGGCGGAGCTTCAGAAACTCTTACTGTCTCCACGTGATACCAAATGAGCCTATTGGATTTGGGTGTGTGATCTAAGTGGGTTGACGTGCCCTATACGCACTACCACCACGCAGGATTATGGTTATGGCGCCCTCTACGTTGTACGTTTCTCCCGAAAGCTCATCAGACGTCACGATTCACCATGCGGGCTGATCGCCGGGATTGGGCTGGATACTTCACTGACGAGTTCAGTGTCGCGCCTGCACCCCGGCCAGCCACGCAACGCGCAGGGTGCCTAGGGCGATGGCCCAAGACCTCTGGGTGCATAGGTTAGTTCGGCGTGCTGACCTCTCTGCTGAGCCTATGTAGGGCGTTGCTTCATGTTGATCTCCCGAGGCCGGGCATTACCAGCAAGTGTGTCCGGCCAGAGGTGATCGAGCGTGTTGGGTAACAGTAGTGCACCCCTGCAGGGAAGAATAATCTATCGATAGCCGGTCCTACGGTAAAGGACGCTCAGTTTGTGTATCCCGATCTACTACTTGAACTGGATACTTGTTACTTAATTGAAGCTTCGGGATCGCTTTCTCGCTGGGAGTCGAGGAAGGATCTCTAGGCTTGCTTCAACATGTTTGCTAAATAAAATGCTATTCTACTCTCTTCTATTGCTGCAAGATGATGGCTTCGTGAAGATGCTAGTCTTCGATAGGACTAGGCCTTCACTCTATTCTGGCATTTCTGCAGCCTAGTCCACATATACAACCTTTCTCCATTGATAATGTTGCATATGTAGTATAGATCCTTGCTTGCTGAGTACTTCGGATGAGTACTCACGGTTGCTTTACTTTCTCTTTTCCCCATACCCCACCTTGATGATACATCAGACGATGGAGCCCCGGAGCCAGATGCCACCACAGGAGCTTACTACCAGGAGGGTCCAGAGGGCATGTACTACTGGATCGAGCCAGCCGACCAGGAGTAGGATCGGAGGCTCCCAGGCAGGAGGCCAACGCCTTTCGATCTAGTGTCGTTGTTTGTGCTAGCCTTTTTAAGGCAAAACTTGTCTAACTATGTCTGTACTCAGATAATATTTGTATGACTGACTTATGTATTCGGATCTTCGGATCCCTTGTCTGTAATATTGTGGATCTCCATTTATTTGTGATAGAGTTGTGTTGTGATATCTTCCCGTGAGTCCCTGTGCTTGATCGTGCATGTTTGCGTGTATGATTAGTGCACGATTAAGTCAGGGGGCGTCACAAGTTACTTTTCATATCAATGGTAATGAGCATACGATGCACTTTCCGAAGAAACAATTTCAAGTGAATGGTATTAATGTTATCGAAAAGTCTCTGACACTTACTATTGGAAGCTTCCAACTTTCCCTTCCTACTGCCGAAAAGAAATATGACATACTTATTATTGAGGATATGCATATCCCCGTTGAGGTAACTTAGTGTTTTACGAAAGTTTTTCGGGTTCGTGCTAATCGAAAGTGGTTGTTAATAAGACTTGATCAACCTTATTAATGGATGACTTTTGAGAGGTATGAGGTCGATGAATTTAGTAAGCACAACCTTCTGTACCCACTTTTTGTTTTCTGTTAATTTCAGTGAAATACAATAAAATGCCATGTTTATCCTGTTTTCTGAATTTTTTTCGTGCAATAAAAAAGTGCCCAAAAATAAAGGTGCACATAATGCCCTGAAATTTTAACATGGTTTTTTCTGTTTATTTAGGAATTTTTTATGCAAATAACACTACAGGGGGTGCCCCTGGAGCCCACAAGGCACCAGGGCGCGCCAGCTACCCTAGGCTTGCCCTGGTGGGTAGTGGGCCCCACGTGCCCCCCTCACTTATCCCTTTAGCCCATGTCATCACCTAACTCCAGAAAAAAAATCACCATTGCTCTTTCTCTTGTGTTCTTGCTCTCAAACCCGCGGATTTCGTTCTCTTTGCTCGAAGCTCTATTTTTGAAACTGTTTTGGGGGATTGCTACTTGGTATGTGACTCCTCCATTGCTCCAATTAGTTTTTGTTCTAGTGGTTTATATTTTGAGTAATTAGCTACTCTTGGTGCTGCTGTAAATAAGCTTGCATGTTGAATTCTTGGAGTTCCAAGTAGTTGGAATGCTTGATATAACCTCTAGACATCCGTCTGAGTAGTTGCTATCAATCTTGTGAAGTTTCGTTTACATCGTTTTGTGTCCCAAATTTTTTTAGAATTTTTTTCTTAGGAAAATGGATTTCTTTCGAAGGAGTTCATCTAAGAAGAATGCCAAGGGAGTCACTGGTGAATCATCTTATGGTGATATCAAATGTTCCGCGATGGACGGAGGTCCGGTCGTGCAAATGGCCACACATTGCTTTTATGAATGAAGCCGGATTCCACCAAGAGTTTGCTCAATTCATTGCAAATGCTTGGCTTACCGACTTCCTCGCAGATGAGTGTGACCAACACCATGTCCTTACAAATTCCTTTGTGCAAAATTTCTATTTCTTAAATAGGAACAATCCTCTTGAGGTGTGGTTTAATTTATATGCTGAAACTCGGCAAATACCGCTTACCGAATTTTGTTAGATATGCTTAATTCCTTCTGATGGGAAATTAAGAGAGCCTAGACCGGCAGAGTTTGAGGACTTCCTTCGCACCCTAACTGTGGGTGAGGAAAGGGGCGTGTCGAAAGCCACAGCCACTAGTCTGTAGTTTCCTTATGTGCATCACTTTGCTTTATTTATCACGAAGTGTTTGACTGCTAGGGAAAAGGGCAGTATACTTAGTGCCCCTGACCTCGCCATTTTATGCCGTGCACTTCACAATGATCACACCTTTAACTTAGGGGCTATCGTTGCATGTCATCTGCACACTAATAGAACTAAGGGTAAAATTCATGGTGGTATTTATGCCACTTACCTAGCGAGTCACTTTAATGTTTAGATATGCCAGCAAGATTACCTTTTGCCCAGAGTTTATCTAGACTGCTAGTCGATGGTGGCCCACCATTTTCTTGATAACACTGAGTTACTAGAACCCCTTCGCTATAACTTTGTATTCAATGTGGAATCCCATCACATTATCCTGTTGCCTGCACCTGCTTTGTTTGATTCTATCGCCAGGAACAGATATAGGGACATGCCAGTAGACATTATCGCCTACCGAGACACCCAGGCAGTGGCAGAGCAGGAGCCCCACGAGTGGGATGCTCAGGTGCCGTCGCCGCAGCACTTTTACATGGGACCGGACGGCTACTACGGATGGTGATTACCAAGCTAGGCCAAAAGCCTAAGCTTGGGGGAGTATGTATTCCCACCGACATTACATTCATGTTCACACATTTCAGTTGTCGGTGTCCACACTTTTTCATATCATCCATGTTAGTTTTATTTTCTCGCTTTCTTCTTGTCTGTTTGAAAAACTTTAAGGAAATCCAAAAATATCTCTCGCTTCTTTTCGGTTTTCCTTTTTAGATTAATTAGTTGTAGTATTAAAAGAAAACCCAAAAAGATTTCTTGATTCTTCTTTTGCTTGTTGGGAGCTTTCCCGTGTAAATAGTTTTTCTCATGTTTGTTTTTCCTTCTTTAATTTGCTTTCTTCAAGTAAAACTAAAAACTCCAAAAATATTTCAGTGTGTTTCTCTGAAATTATTTTCTTTTGTTGAGTCGTACTAGGGAGAAGACCACGATGAAAATGTTGAGTGGCTCTCATATGCATTATTGTTGATCTAACAAAGAGCCCAAATTACCTTGTCTTCTCCTTTTGAATAAAATGTTTGCAGATTGCAGCTTAGTCCACGGCACTCTTGCATTATTATTTCACATCATTCGGTCATGCAAGTGAAAGGCAATAATGACGATATATGATGAAGTGATTGTGGCAGGAAAAGCGGGTATGAACTCAACTTGTTTTTGTTTTTGTAAATATGTTTAACTCAGTATCCATGATTCAGCATATTATGATTAAACATGTTTATGCTGACAATTAGAGATTATAGTTGCTCATGCCATGCTTAAGTAGCTAGGAGCGGATAATGATTTATCTTCGGTGTCAATATGCATTAAAATGATTGCGATGTAGTATGATGACATGGTATCCTCCTCTAAATGTTTCAAGTGGCTTGACTTGGCACATGTTCATGCATGTACTCCCTCCATTCCATAATGTAGTGGCTATAGATTTTTTGTAAAGTCAAACTTTACAAACTTTGACCAAGTTTATAGAGAAATCTATTTATATATACAATGTCAAATATATAAAATATGAAAATATATCTTACGATGAATCTAATAATATATGTTTGGCATTCTAAATGTAATTATTTTTCTCCACAAACATGGTCAAAGTTTGTTAGGTTTGACTTTTCTAAAAATCTATAGGCACTACATTATGGAACGGAGGGAGTAGTTGAATCAAAACCAACATAGCCTCCACGATATTTATTTTTATGGTGTTTATATCCTACTCATGTTAGTACTCAATGTTAATTATTCATAATGCATGATCATGACCATTTTCGCTCTCTAGTTCGTCGCTTCTCAACCTAATTGCTAGCCTTCGCCTGTACTAAGCGGGAATACTGCTTGTGCATCAAAATCCTTAAACCAAAGTTATTCTGGAGGAGTCCACTATATCTACCTATATGCGGTATTACCCTGCCGTTCCAAGTAAATTTGCATGTGCCACCTCTAAAAATTCAAATGAACATCTGTTTTGTGTGCCCGAACCGCTCATGGAGCGATGACGTGGCTTGAGACTGCGTCGTATTTCCCCAAAGAGGAAGGGATGATGCAGCACATCTACGGTAAGTATTTCCCTCAGTTATGAAACCAAGATATCAATCCAGTAGGAGAACCAAGCAACACTATGTAAACGGTACCTACACACAAAGAACAAATACTTGCAACCCGACGCGTAAGAGAGGTTGTCAATCTCTCCACGGTAAAAAGATAGATTGGTTTGTATGAGATTGGATAAATAGATCTGAATAAAACACAAAATAAAATAAGTAAAGAAAAAGTGCAGCAAAGTATTTTTGGGTTTTTGGAATAATAGAACTGAAAACAAATATGGTAAAAGATAGATCTGAAAGCAATATGATGAAAGATAGACCCGGGGCCATAGATTTCACTAGTGGCTTCTCTCGAGAAAATAGCACACGGTGGGTAAACAAATTACTGTTGGGCAATTGATAGAAGAACAAATAATTATGATGATATCCAAGGCAATGATCAATATATAGGCATCACGTCCAAGATTAGTAGACCGAAACGATTCTGCATCTACTACTATTACTCGACACATCGACCGCTATCCAGCATGCATCTAGTGTATTAAGTTCATGGAGAAATGGAGTAATGCAATAAGAACGATGACATGATGTAGACAAGATCTATTCATGTAGGAATAGACCCCATCTTGTTATCCTTAATAGCAACGATACATACGTGCCTTGCTACCCCTATTGTCACTGGGTAAGGACACCGTAAGATCAAACCCATCACAAAGCACCTCTTCCCATTGCAAGAAAAATTGATCTAGTTGGCCTAACTAAACCAAAGATTCGAAGGAGAAATACGAGGCTATAAATAATCATGCATATAAGAGATCAAAGAAAACTCAAATAATATTCATGGATATAGATCTGATCATAAACTCGAACTTCATCGGATCCCAACAAACACATCGCAAAAATTCATTACATCAAATAGATCTCTAAGATACCATTGTATTGAGAATCAAAAAGAGAGAAGAATCCATCTATCTACTGTCTACGGACCCATAGTGTTGGGAAACGTTGCATGGAAAACAAAAAAAATTCTACGCACACGCAAGATCTATCCATGGAGATGCATAGCAACAAGAGGGAAGAGTGTGTCTACGTACCCTCATAGACTGTAAGCGGAAGTGTTTAGTAACTCGGTTGATGTAGTCGAACTTCTTCGTGATCCAACTGATCGAGTACCGAACATACGGCACCTCCGCGTTCAGCACACGTTCAACTCGGTGACGTCCTCGCCTTCTTGATCCAGCAAGATGGCGAAGTAGTGGATGAGTTCCGACAGCACGGCGGCGTGGTGATGGTGGTGGTGATGCTATCTCCGCAGGGCTTCACCTAACCACACGGCTAAGAGATTGTCGTGGCTTATGTGTGGTGCCCCCTCCCACATATATATATAGGTGGGGGGAGGGAGCAGCAGCCAAGGAGGCGCCCCAAGTGGGGCCGAATCCCACTTGGGGTCCTGCCCCTAGCCGCGCCCCCTTTTGCCTTTCTAGGCGTGCGGGGAAAGGCAGGGGAGGGTGGCGCCCCCCCCCCTTTCCTTTCTCCCATGTGGAGGGGAAGGCAGGAGGGGCTAGCCCTCCCCCTTTCCTTCCCTAGGGTGTCCGAATATCATCGTCCTATATATCAATCTTTACCACCGGACCATTCCGGAGCTCCTCGTCATGTCCGTGATCTCATCCGGGACTCCGAACAACATTCGGTCACCAAATCATATAACTCATATAACACTATATCGTCAATGAACGTTAAGCGTGCAGACCCTACGGGTTCGAGAACTATGTAGACATGACCGAGACACCTCTCCAGTCAATAACCAATAGCGGAACCCGGATGCCCATATTGGTTCCTACATATTCTACGAAGATCTTTATCGGTCGAACCTAATGACAACATACGTAATTCCCTTTGTCCATCGGTATGTTACTTGCCCGAGATTCGATCGTCGGTATCTTCATACCTAGTTCAATCTCGTTATTGGCAAGTCACTTTACTCGTTCCATAATACATCATATCATAACTAACTCATTAGTCATTTGCTTGCAAGGCTTATTATGATGTGTATTACCGAGAGGGCCCAGAGATACCTCTCCGATACTCAGAGTGACAAATCCCAATCTCGATCCATGCCAACTCAACTAACACATTCAGAGATACCTGTAGACCATCTTTATGATCACCCAGTTACATTGTGACATTTGATAGCACACAAGGTATTCCTCCGGTATCCGGGAGTTGCATGATCTCATGGCTGAAGGAACATGTATTTGACATTCAAGAAAGCAGTAGCAATAAACTGAACGATCATATGCTAAGCTGACGGATGGGTCTTGTCCATCACATCATTCTCCTAATGATGTGATCCTGTTATCAAATGACAACACATGTCTATGGTTAGGAAACCTTAACCAGCTTTGATCAATGAGCTAGTCTAGTAGAGGCTTACTAGGGACACGGTATTTGTTTATGTATTCACACATGTATTTAAGTTTCCGATCAATACAGTTCTAGCATGAATAATAAACCTTTATCATGAATAAGGAAATATAAAATAACAACTTTATTATTGCCTCTAGTTCATATTTCCTTCAGTCTCCCACTTGCACTAGAGTCAATAACCTAGATTACATTGTAATGAATCTAACACCCATGGAGTCTTGGTGCTGATCATGTTTTGCTCGCGGAAGAGGCTTAGTCAACGGGTCTGCCACATTCAGATCTGTATGTATTTTGCAAATCTCTATGTCTCCATCCTTGACCTTTTCACGAATGGAGTTGAAGCGTCTCTTGATGTGTTTGGTTCTCTTGTGAAACCTGGATTCCTTCGCCAAGGCAATTGCTCCAGTGTTGTCACAAAACATTTTTCATTGGACCCGATGCACTGGGTATTACACCCAGATTGGATATGAACTCCTTCATCCAGACTCCTTCATGTGCTGCTTCCGAAGTAGCCATGTACTCCGCTTCACACGTAGATCCCGCCACGACACTCTGCTTGGAACTACACCAACTGACAGCTCCACCATTCAACAAAAATACGTATCTGGTTTGTGACTTAGAGTCATCCGGATCTGTGTCGAAGCTAGCATCGACGTAACCATTTACGACGAGTTCTTCGTCACCTCCATAAATGAGAAACATATCCTTGGTCCTTTTCAGGTACTTCAGGATGTTCTTGACCGTTGTCCAGTTATCCACTCCTGGATTACTTTGGTACCTCCCTACCAAACTTATGGCAAGGCACACATCAGGTCTGGTACACATCATAGCATACATGATAGAACCTATGGTTGAGGCATAGGGAATGACTTTCATTTTCTCTCTATCTTCTGCAGTGGTCGAGCTTTGAGTCTGACTCAATTTCAAACCTTGTAACATAGGCAAGAACCCTTTCTTTGACTGATCCATTTTGAACTTCTTTAGAACATTGTCAAGGTATGTGCTTTGTGAAAGTCCTATTAAGCGTCTTGATCTATCCCTATAGATCTTGATGCCCAATATATAAGCAGCTTCACCGAGGTCTTTCATTGAAAAATTCTTATTCAAGTATCTTTTTATGCTATCCAAAAATTCTATATCATTTCCAATCAACAATATGTCATCCACATATAATATCAGAAATGCTACAGAGCTCCCTCTCACTTTCTTGTAAATACAGGCTTCACCGTAAGTCTGTATAAAACCATATGCTTTGATCACCTCATCAAAGCATATATTCCAACTCCGAGATGCTTGCACCAGTCCATAGATGGATTGTTGGAGCTTGCACACTTTGTCAGCACGTTTAGGATCGACAAAACCTTCTGGTTGCATCATATACAACTCTTCTTTAAGAAATCCATTAAGGAATGCAGTCTTGACGTCCAATTGCCAAATTTCATAATTATAAAATGCGGCAATTGCTAACATGATTTGGACGGACATAAGCATCGCTACAGGTGAGAAGGTCTCATCGTAGTCAACCCCTTGAACTTGTCAAAAACCCTTTGCGATAAGTCAAGCTTTGTAGACAGTAACATTACCATCAGCGTCAGTCTTCTTCTTGAAGATCCATTTATTTTATATGGCTTTCCGATCATCGAGCAAGTCCACCAAAGTCCATACTTTGTTCTCATACATGGATCATATCTCAGATTTCATGGCCTCAAGCCATTTATCGGAATCTGGGCTCATCATATGTGACACCCCCGACTCAATCGTGCACTAATCATACACGCAAACATGCACGATCAAGCACAGGGACTCACGGAAAGATATCACAACACAACTCTAACACAAATAAACGGAGATTCACAAATATTACAGACCAGGGATCACGAGGATCCGAATACATAAGTCAGTCATACAAATAATATCTGGGTACAGACATAGTTAGTCGAGGATTGCCTTAAGAAGGCTAGCACAAACAACGACTCTAGATCGAAAGGCGAAGGCCTCCTGCCTGGGACCTCCGATCCTACTCCTAGTCAGCTGGCTCAATCCAGTAGTAAGTGCCGTCTGGGTCCTCCTGGTAGTAAGCTCCTGCGGTGGCATCTGACTCCTGGGCTCCATCATCTGAGGTAACATAAAAAGGGGTATGGGGGAAAAAGAGATAGCAAAGCAACCGTGAGTACTCATCCGAAGTACTCAGCAAGCAAGGATCTACACTACATATGCAACATTATCAAAGAAAGGCTGTATATGTGGACTGGGCTGCAGAAATGCCAGAATAGAGAGAGAAGACCTAGTCCTATCGAAGACTAGCATCTTCACGAAGCCACCATCTTGCAGTAATTAGAAGAGTACAGAAAAGCATTTTATTAAGCAAGCATGTTGAGGCAAAGCCTAGAGATCCTTCCTCGACTCCCTGCGAGAAAGCGATCCCGGAGCTTCAATTAATTAAACAAGTATCCAGTTCAAGTAATAGATCGGGATACCAAACTGAGCGTCCTATTACCATCGACACGGCTATTCGAATAGATCACTTCCCTGCAGGGGTACACTACTGTTACCCAACACGCTCGATCACCTCTGGCCGTACACACTTGCTGGGTAATGCCTGGCCTCGGGAGATCGACACGAAGCAGTGCCCTACCTAGGTTCAGCAGAGAGGTCAACACGCCGGACTAACCTATTCACGCAGGGATCTTGGGCCATCGCCCCGAGCGCTCCTGCGCGTTGCGAGACTGGCCGGGGAGCAGGCGCGACACTTAACTCGTCAGTGAAGTATCCATCCCAACCCCAACAATCAGCCCGCACGGTGAACTGTGATGTCTGATGAGCTTTCGTTAGGCGTATAGGCCATTGGCCAACTAAGATCAATTATCCAAATCCGTTAGGCGTATTTAATAACTCGCGGAGATGATCAGAGTTTCTGATGCTCCGCCACAATATCTCTCTCAGGTGCCCTCCTGGCAAACCCGACTGCATAATTTCCTCGTGTGTACCCCTCAGGGTCGACCCGTCTACGACAAAGGTTAAAGTAACCGTGTGGTCATAACACCAAGGGGGAAACCCCGAGGAATCACCCTCGGTGGATTCCACTCGATGAAATCATCAAGGTGAACGTAGGAGGAATCACCCTCGAGGTTCACACTTGAGGGGTTGCACGACAGAGTCGTATCGGGAGTGGTTAAGGAGGAATAACCTTCGATGACCACGACCGAACAGCTACACCGCAGAGTTATCATCAGGAGTGCGTTACGAGGTATCACCCTCGGCACTCGATAGTAACAATGCAGAGTCGAACAACAAAGGGGGTGAAGTGAGGTGTTGATCTCTGGTCGTTGATCACATTGATCGAGTCGTCGATGATGAAGCAGAGGCAACAAGGACAAGGTGGGGGGTTCACTGATGGATCACTAACCAACCTATACTAAGCAGTTTGAAATAGGCAGGTAAGGTAGCAGTAAGCAGGTTACAAAAGCAGGCTATGCATCAGAATAGGATCAATCAATTACAGTAGCAAAATCTAATGCAAGCATGAGAGAATGGAATGGGCGATATCGGATTGTTCAAGGGGGGCTTGCCTGGAAGCTCTGTTGCACAGGAAGAAGGGTCGCTGGTGACGTAGTCGTACTCAGTGGCATCAGCGCCGGTCTCAGGGTCTACCGGAGAAGAAGAGGGGGGAGAAACAGTAAATACAGAGCAAACAAAGCATCACAAAATATATCAAGGCAATACGCGGTGCTAGGGGTGATCTAACGCAGGGATAGGTGATACAGATGAAGAGGGATAACATCCGGGAATGTTTTCCCGAAGTTTGGCATTTTCGGACAAACGAACCGGAGGGGGATGGTTGCATATTCGCTATGCTAGGGACGCGTGACAGACGAACGGACTGCATATCCGGATTCGTCTCATCGTTCTGAGCAACTTTCATGTACAAAGTATTTTCATCCGAGTTACGAATTATTTTATATAAATTTTTAAAGATTTAATTCCTTTTTAGAATTAACAGAATTAATTTAATTAGAAAATTGTAATTATGATGTCAGCATGATGTCAGGGTGATGTCAGCAGTCAACCGTCTGTTGACTGGGTCAACAGACGCGTGGGTCCCGCTCGTCATTGTCTGTTTATTGATAGATTAACTAAACAGAGTTAATTAGTTTAACTAGTGATTAGGTTAATCTAAATAGAATTAATTAACTTAATTAATTCACTAATTAATTAATTAATTAATAATTATTTAAATTCTTTTCATTCATTTTTTAAAACGTTCTGGGCGTGGGCCCCGTTTGTCATTTGCACAGGGGTCCTTAGCGGGCACGCGGTTAGCGGGCGTAGCGGATGGGCAAACGGGCGAAGCCGGCGACGGGCGCCAGCCCGCCACCGACAGGGCGCTGCGGGGCGCGGCACCCACTGGGGCAGCGGCGAGGCGCGCGCAGCCGCCGGCGAGTGGCGGTGGGGCGCTGTAGAGGTAGCAGGACGGCCCCGTGGAGGACGGCGCCGCGAGAGGGAGAAGAGGCCGGGGCGGCACGGCAGCAGCGGAGCGGGAGCTGCGGCGACGTGCGAGCGGCGGAGCAAGGCGGCTACGGGGCGCAGCGTGGCGCGGGCGGCGAGTGCGTGCGTGGCGAGGCGGAGGCGAGGCCAGAAGGGCGCGGGGGCGCGCGCGAGCAGCGGCGAGGATGAGCTGCCGACGGCAGCAGGTGCAGCACAGCAGCAGCAGCTCGCAGCAGAGAGCGAGGGGGAAGAGACACGGCGAGGCGCGGTGACCACACACGCTGGCGGGCGCGGTGCGAGGCAGCCGTGGGGACGCGAGCGCGGTCGCGGTGGCGGCAAGTTCGTCGGGACATAGTGGAAGAGGAGGAGAGGCCGAGGGCCTCACCGCGGGGCGTAAGGAAAACGGCAGCGGGGCTCGGGGAGGAGGACGGGGACGACGGCGAGGGACGACAGGGACGAGGCGACGAGGTCAGGGGCGACGGGGTGGCTCCGGCGAGGCCCGTGGAGCTCCGGGCGGCGGCGACGGCGTCGGGTCGTCGAGGCCAATGCGTGCGTGCCCCGATCCGATCTGGATGGGGGGAGGGGAAGCGAGGAGTGGGGGGGGGAGTGGGGGCGACGGTGGGGTTTGGGTTTGGGGCACGAGGCCATATAGGCCAGGGGGTTAGGTGGGCCAGTTGGGCTGGCCTGGCTGCCAGCTGGGCCGGTTGGCCCAGTGGTGGGGGGGGGGGGGGATTTCCTTTCTTTTATTTTGTTTTTTTGTTACAGTTTTGTCTTTTCTTTATTTTTCTTTTTTTCCTTTTATTTATTTTACCTTTTACTGTTTTATTTTTAGTCTCATCTTATTTAAGTTTTATAAAAACATAAAAGTTGTACCAAGATCAGTATTACTAATTATGCCACAGCCACATTAATTTGCTACCCTAAACAAAAATAGTTTTGTAATTATTTATTATTTAAAAGCATTTAAACAATAGTTTTCGCTACTGTTTTATTCATCATATAGTATTTAAACATTTTATAAAAGTGTGGTTTCTTCACCATAATCACCTATGCATTAACTGGCACAACCCGAACATTTTGGTTTTAATATTTGAAAACTTTTGTTGTTTGCCTTATTTTGAATTTGAATTTCGGATCAATTTTGAACTAACACGAGATTAACTACAGTGACAGTGGTGACATGGCATCATTAGTAGAGGGTTACTGTAGCTTAATTATCCGGGCATCACATCATAGCTTCTTCATAGTTCACAGGTTCGCCATGGTCTAATAACATAACTTCCAGGACAGGATTACCATACCATGCTCTGGTGCGGATCGTGCCCTGGTCGACCTACGAGGTTTAGTAGTAACTTGATCTGAAGTTACATGATCATCATCATTAGCTTCCTCTCTAGTTGGTGTAGGCATCATGGGAACGGTTTTCTGTGATGTACTACTTTCCAATTCGAGAGAAGGTACAATTACCTCATCAAGTTCTACTTTCCTCCCACTCACTTGTTTCGAGAGAAACTCCTTCTCTAGAAAGGATCCATTCTTAGCAACAAAGATCTTGCCTTCGGATCTATGGTAGAACGTGTACCCAATAGTTTCTTGAGGGTATCCTATGAAGACGCACTTCTCCGATTTAGGTTCGAGCTTATCAGACTGAAGCCTTTTGACATAAGCGTCGCATCCCCAAACTTTAAGAAACGACAACTTAGGTTTCTTACCAAACCATAGTTCATACGGTGTCGTCTCAACGGATTTAGACGATGCCCTATTTAATGTGAATGCGGCTGTCTCTAATGCATAACCCCAAAACGATAATGGTAAATCGGTAAGAGACATCATAGAATGCACCATATCCAATAAAGTACTGTAACATCCCAATTTTCAATTTGGATGTTAACAATTAGATCATTCATATGCATCCATGATTTATGCATTTTTGCCCCGTGGACTTTCATTTGAATCAGATCCAAGGGACTTTGAGCAACTCAAGGACCAAAAGAGACAGTTGGAAGTTTTCCCTAAAACCATTTTGAAAATTTCAAAGTTGGGAATTTGGATCAAATTTGGTTTCACTAAAATTCATTTCCATTATTTCAAAAATAAAATAAAGAGAGAAGATAAAATGACTTCTTCAAAAACAGAGGGGAAATATTGGAAATTGAATTTGAAATCAAAATATATTTATTGGCTTTTATTTGCAAGTTATTTTGATGCAAAATTTTATTAGCATAGCAAAAAGTTTATTTTTAAAACTTGCATTTGGGCCAGGAAAAATGTTCACCTAAGTCCATTTATTAGGTGTGATTTATGTGAATTTTTCCAGGATTTTTTTACTTGTTTTTATTTTATTTTATTTCGGTGCTGTAGTGTTTTAAAAAAACTGAGTCCCCAGCGCCCAGCCCAGCCGGCCCAGCAGCGGCCAGGCCAGGTGCAGCCAGCAGGCCAGGCGAGGCCGCAACCAGCCAGCGTAGCCAGCGCGCAGGCAGCGAGACCAGTGCCCCAAAAGCAAAAAAAAAGGACGAGCGGCCCACGCCAGCGCCCGTTCCCTTGCCCGCCTGGATCCCTCTCCCTCGTTGACTTTCTCTCCTGACGACTGGGCCCCGCGTATCTTCTTCTTCCCCACGTATACGCACAGAGCAAAGAAAACTCCCTGGACACGCATCCGACGCCGTGCCGCGTCCGACTTCTTCGGAAACCCTACTCCGGGTCAACCCCATCCCCAAGAAAGTTGTCCTATAAGTAGCCCAGACCCTCCTCGACCGATTCCCCTCGAAACCCCTCGCCAAAACCCACCGTATTGCATGCCCTCGCCGTTTGGATCTCGCCGCAGAAGCTGCAGTTCATCGCCGAATTCCGACGCCGGTGAGACATCCCAAGCCTTCTCCTTTTGGGTTCCGACTTCTCTTGACCCGTAGGCTCTGTTTGACATGGTCCTATGATCCCTCTCCATCTACAGCAGCCGTACCAACCTTTTTGTCTTCGCCGAAGCACCCAGAGCACCGATCTTCGTCACCTCGCCCCACAGCTTTCCAACGTTCCCAAGTTACTCCGACGCCACCACCAGACGAGCCACACATCGCTGCATCCTCCCGACATCACCACCGCCCCTGACGATCGCCGGAGCCGCCGCCACCATCACACCCAAGCTGCCCCCAACTCACGTAGCTCTCTGTAAGCACGAACACCTGCTCGTTTCGTTCAGTTAAAAAAAGCCGTTTGGTTCAGTTAGATCGGTTTTCTTCAGTAGATCAAACCATTCTTGGTTTTGTTTTTTTTAGCCGCCATGATTTGGTTTTGTTACGGATAGGTCGTCCGCCCGTACACACACAGCAAACACCTATTCAACCAATCAGAGAGCGCCACTTGTCTCTGGCTGAATTGTTTTCTTTTTCCAGGAATTTTTCCAATCTCAGATTCTATACCAATTCTTCTTTCTAGTATATCTTCTATTCTATAGATCCGATTTAGTTGATACTTTTTTCTACGGTTTCATAAAAATCCCCTCTATCCAGGGAGCCAAACAAAAAATATTTTTTTGAAAGTTTTAAAATTCGAATTCAAATAGATCTGAATTCAAACTTTGATAGGCCATAACTTGAGTTTCGTAACTCCGTTTTAGTTGATTCTTTTTGCAAATCGAAGCTTATGACGTGTACCTTCTGTTAAGATCAAAATCATATAATTTTACTACTGTCAAAATTATGTTCTGTTCAGAAACTTAATTTGGTTCTTCCGGAGTTTTTCACAAGTGTTTTCATCGTTTCTTTTTGGTATCTTTGAGTGTTATGCTTATGTATGTTATTGCTTGCTCACGTAGATTGTCTGGAGTGCCAAGAGTAGAATTGTCAGGACTTTGAGTCTGGAGTACTTCATCAAATTTAACAGGCAAGTTTGCACTTGTGATCATACCAATCCTATGTTTTTTGCTTTGCATGTAGTGCCCTCTATCAACACAGTAGTATGCATGCGTAGGACGACTATGCTATGTTAAACCCAGATAGGATAGCCATATGTTAGCCGGATCCTGAAAGTCTTTGCCGCCACATTGGGAATTATTATAGTGTAGTTATTGCTTAGCCATGCTATGGTAGACGTGGATTGGGTAACGTGTGATTCATGAAAGATGCGAGAGAACTTAAGCAATGACTACATTAACAACTTACATGTATTGTATTTCCTCGGAGGCTCTGCAATACCAATTAATCAATCATCTGGGCGGAAAGGGTTGTCGGGACCAGTCGACAAGTATGTATCCTCCGGGAGGCTCTGCATTACTCAGGAAAAGGTGGGGAATGCCGCCCAGGTTCAAAAAGGTTGGACATGTTTCATATCAAGTAGCTTCCGTGCGCAGGCACAAGCCATTATGGGCTCTGGCTTGGTGAACCCTAGTTGTGACTCTGGCCAGACAGTGCTACGAGATGTGGAAGAATGGTAGGATTGGATGGGCACCTGCAGTGGCCCAGAGGAACTCTTCGGAAGACCATGTTTCGTTTATCCCATTCTCAAACACCAGGAAGTGCGAGGACGTGAAGGGAGGGATCGATTCTTGTGGGGAAAAGTGCACAAACCTCTGCAGAGTGTACAAACTAATCATGATTAGCCGTGTCCCCGGTTACGGACAACTTTGAGCAACTGGACTTGAAACCTCTGGAAGATCTTCTCATCCCAAATAATTATTCTGATTTGGGTTTAATTAAACCATGATCCCCGGGGGCTCTCATGGAAATAATAATTTGGGAACCTATGATCCTCGGAGGCTCTCATAGGTGGGTTAAATTGGAAGCAGTCCAATTTAACAATAGATTAATTAAAATGCAAGAAATAAAACTTGGCTAGTGAGTAGAAGTAAGACAAAATTGGCTTTATGCAAACTAAACCTTAGAGCTTTCCACTTGATATATCCTTGCATGTAGATGACAGGTCTGTTTTCATTCTTTGGGTGTGACTTGCCAATACATTCAATGTATTGACCCTTTGTGGCTGCAACGTTTCATGTTGCAGATCTTTCAGACGAAGAGTAAGGTGCGATAGGTCGTTGTTCTGCACTCAGTTTTGCCGTGGAGTTGGATGGACTCATTTACCTTCGAAGCTTCCGCAGTTATTTTTTTAGATGGTCTTCAGCCATATTATTGTAATAAATACTCTTTTGAGGACCTCGATGTAATAAAGTGTGTGATTAAACTATGTTATAATTCCTCGAGTACTGTGTGTGCCAGCATACCGATCCAGGGATGACACAGAAGCACAGAGACTCCTGTCCATTGGGATCGGGTCGCTACAAGTACGGTTACAACGTTCGGACACACCATTACGCTGTGGTGTTCCAGGTGGCGTGAGTTGTGAAACAATTCCACATTGTTTTAAATGAAGGCCAAACTCGTAACTCAAATATTCGCCTCCCCGATCAGATCGTAGAAACTTTATTTTCTTGTTACGATGATTCTCCACTTCACTCTGAAATTCTTTGAACTTTTCAAATGTTTCAGACTTGTGTTTCATCAAGTAGATATATCCATACCTACTCAAATCATCTGTGAAGGTCAGAAAATAATGATACCTGCCATGTGCCTCAACACTCATCGGACCGCATACATCGGTATGTATTATTTCCAATAAGTCATTAGCTCGCTCCATTGTTCCGGAGAACGCAGTTTTAGTCATCTTGCCCATGAGGCATGGTTCGCAAGTATCAAATGATTCAAAATCAAGTGATTCCAAAAGTCCATCTGCATGGAGTTTCTTCATGCGCTTTACACCAATATGACCTAAACGGCAGTGCCAAAAATATGTTGCACTATCATTATCAACTTTGCATCTTTTGGCATCAATATTATGAATATGTGTATCACTATGATCGAGATTCAACAAGAATAGACCATTCATCAAGGGTGCATGACCATAAAAGATATTACTCATATAAATAGAACAACCATTATTCTCTGATTTAAATAAATAACCGTCTCGCAATAAACAAGATCCAGATATAATGTTCATGCTCAACGCTGGCACCAAATAACAATTATTGAGATCTAAAACTAATCCCGAAGGTAGATGTAGAGCTAGCGTGCTGATGGCGATCACATCGACCTTGGAACCATTCCCGACGCGCATCGTCACCTCTTCCTTAGCCATTCTTCGTTTATTCCGTAGCTCCTGTTTCGAGTTACAAATATGAGCAACCGAACCTGTATCAAATACCCAGGCGCTACTACGAGCATTAGTAAGGTGCACATCAATAACATGTATATCAAATATACCTTTGTTCACTTTGCCATCCTTCTTATCCACCAAGTATTTGGGGCAGTTTTGCTTCTAGTGACCATTCCCTTTGCAGTAGAAGCACTCAGTTTCAGGCTTGGATCCAGCTTTGGGCTTCTTCTCGGGAGTGGCAACTTGCTTGCCATTCTTCTTGAAGTTCCCTTTCTTTCCCTTGCCCTTTTTCTTGAAACTAGTGGTCTTGTTAACCATCAACATTTGATGCTCCTTCTTGATTTCTACCTCCACGGCTTTAAGCATTGCGAAGAGCTCAGGAATTGTTTTATTCATGCCTTGCATATTATAGTTCATCACGAAGCCTTTGTAGCTTGGTGGCAGTGATTGAAGAACTCTGTCAATAACACTCTGGAAGATCAACTCCCAGCTGAGTCAAGTGGTTATGATACCCAGACATTTTGAGTATGCGTTCACTGACAGAACTATTCTCCTCCATCTTGCAGCTATAGAACTTGTTGGAGACTTCATATCTCTCAACCCGAGCATTTTCTTGAAATATTAACTTCAACTCTTGGAACATCTCATATGCTCCATGACGTTGAAAACGTCTTTGAAGTCCCGGTTCTAGGCCGTAAAGCATGGCACACTGAACTATCGAGTAGTCATCAGATCGAGCCTGCTAGACATTCTTAACATCTGCAGTAGCTACTCCAGCAGGTCTGTCACCTAGCGGTGCATCAAGGACATAATTCTTCTGTGCAGCAATGAGGATAATTGATAACCCATAAGTATAGGGGCTCGCAACAGTTTTCGAGGGTAGAGTATTCAACCCAAATTTATTGATTCGACACAAGGGGAGCCAAAGAATATTTGAAATTATTAGCAGCTGAGTTGTCAATTCAACCACACTTGGAGATTGATTATCTGCAGCAAAGTGATCAGTAGCAAAGTAGTATGGTAGTTTTGATAGTAGTAGCAACGGCAGTAGTAATGGTAACAGTAATAGCAATGATTTTGTAGCAAGTGCAAGAGTAACTGTAGTAGTGGTAACTTAGCAAGAACAATATGAGAGAAATTTGTAGGCATTGGATCGGTGAATTCATTGGATGATATTCATCATATAACATTCATAACCTAGGGCGATATAGCACTAGCTCCAGTTCATAAATATAATGTAGGCATGTATTCCGCAAATTGTCATACGTGCTTATGGAAAGAACTTGCATGACATTCTTTTAATAGAGAACCGGAACAAAGCATTAACACATAGTGAATACATGAACTCCTCAAACTATGGTCATCACCGGGAAGTGTCCCGACTATTGTCACTCCGGGGTTGTCGGATCATAACACGTAGTAGGTGACTATAACTTGCAAGATCGGATCTAGAACATAGATATAATGGTGATAACATAAACGGTTCAGATCTGAAATCATGGCACCCGGGCCCAAAGTGACAAGCATTAAGCATGGCAAAGTCATAGCAACATCAATCTTAGAACATAATGGATACTAGGGATCAAGCCCTAGCAAAACTAACTTGATTACATGATGAATCTCATCCAACTCCTCACCGACCAGCGAGCCTACGAAGGAATTACTCACTCCCGGTGGGGAGCATCATGGAATTGGCGATGGAGAAGGGTTGGTGATGACGAAGATCGAAGATCCCCCTCTCCGGAGCCCCAAACGGACTCCAGATCTGACCTCCCGATGAAGAACAGGAGGTGGCGGCGGCTCCGTCTCGTGAAAAGCGATAATTCTTTCTCCCTGGTTTTTCTCTCCGAAAATAGGACTTTATAGTATCAGGGTTGGAGTCTGCGGGGCCACCAGGTGGGGACAACCCACCTAGGCGCGCCTGGAGGGGGGTGCCCTGGTGGATTGTGCCCACCCAGTTGCCCCCCCTCCGGTGGTTCTTTGCTCCAGAAATTCTCTTTTATTATATAGAAAATCCTCGCAAAGTTTCATTCCAAACCGAGAACTTTTATTTCTGCACAAAAACAACACCATGGTAGTTCTGCTGAAAACAGCATCAGTCCGGGTTAGTTTCATTCAAATCGTGCAAATTAGAGTCCAAAACAAGAGGAAAAGCATTAGGAAAGGTAGATACGACGGAGACATATCAAATCCCCCAAGATTAAACCTTTGCTTGTCCTCAAGCAATTCAGTTGATAAACTGAAAGTGAAAAAGAAAAACTTTTACGAACTCTTTTGCTCTTGTTTACATAAATAAGCTTAAGTAGCACCCAGGTTTTCAGCAAAGGTTATAACTAACCATGTCGACAATAACTCTTAAAAATTATATTAACTCATATCAATGGCATAATTAACTAGCGACCAATAATAAGATATCTCAAACAACAACACTTTGTCAAAGCAACCATAATATAATATGACAATAGTGGTATCTCGCTAGCCCTTTCTGAGACCGCAAAACATAAATGCAGAGCACCTCCAAAGTTCAAGCATCGACTAAACATTGTAATTCATGGTAGAAAAGATCCAGTCATGATGCACCCAACATTAGCTATACACAATGCATGAGGATGACAATAGTGCTCTCAGGTTCTGGCGCTTATTTGAGAAGGTGATGACACAACATAAAAGTAAATAGATAGTCCCTTTGCAGAGGGAAGCAGTGATTTGCAGAGGTGCCAGAGTTCAAGTTTTAAAACAGAGGTAAATGAAATTTTGAGAAATGCACCCTTCTTATTTACTTCGCGACCGTTAGTTATCGGTATCTTCCATGCTAAACACATTAGTGGTGGTTCCCAAGTGATAAAAGTAAAGGTTTACTCCCCCTCCACCAACAATCACACTCCACGGCTTGTCCAAAACAACGGGTGCCGTCCATACCAACAACAGTCCTGGGGGAGTTTTGTTTAATTATTTGCAATTTGAATTCGGGACTGGGAATCCCTATTACCGCCCCTCTCGTGCAAGGACGAGTGAATAAACACTCATCATAAGAATAACCCGCTTAGCATGGAAGATACTGACTACCTCCTGTCGCTCTATGAACAATCCAGGCACACAAAAAAGGATATTTATTTGAAGTTTTTAGAGGTGGCACATGCAAATTTACTTAGGACGGCAAGGTAATACCGCATGTAGGTAGGTATGGTGGACTCATCTGGAATAACTTGGGTTTCAGGGTTTTGATGCACAAGCAGAATTCCCACTTAGTACAGGCGAAGGCTAGCAATTAGGTTGAGAAGCGGCCAGCTAGAGAGCGAAAACGGTCATGAACATGTATTATGCATAAGTAACATTGGATACTAGCATGAGTAGGATATGAACACCATGAACATAAATATCATAGAGGCTATGTTGGTTTTGATTCAACTACATGCATGAACTTGTGCCAAGTCAAGCCATTCGAACATTCAGAGGAGGATACCATATCATCATACTACATCACAATTATTTTAACGCAATGTTGACATCCAAGATAAATCATTATCCACTCCTAGCTACTTAAGCATGGCATGAGAAACTATAATCTCTAAGGGCCATCGCAAACATGTTTCATCATAATGAGCTGAATCATGGATACTAGGTTAAACATATTTACAAAAACAGAACAAGTTGAGTTCATACCCGTTTCTCTCTGCCACAGCCAGTTCATCCAATATCGTCATTATTGCCTTTCACTTGCACGACCGAACGATATGAAAATAATAATAGTGCAAGAGTGCCACGGACTAAGCTGGAATCTGCAAACATTTATTCAAAAAGAAGAAAACAAGGTAATATGGGCTCTCTGTTATGTGACGCCCCCGGCCTAATCGTGCACTAATCATACACGCAAATGCACACGATCAAGCCTAAGGACTCACGGGAAGATATCACAACACAACTCTAAAACATAAATAAAGTCATACAAGCTTTATATTACAAGCCAGGGGGCCTCGAGGGCTCGAATACATAAGCTTGCGTACAAGCGTCAGCGGAAGCATCAGATATCTGAGTACAGATATGAAATAGAAACAGAAAGGCCTTTAGAAAGGTAGGACAAAAAATAAAACACTACGATCGAAAGGCGTAGGCCTCCTGCCTGGGACCCTCCGATCCTACTCCTGGCCGTCAGTCAATTCGTAGTAGTAACCATCCTCTGGGTAGTAGTAGCGATCGTCGGCGGGGACAGCTATCTCAGGGGGCTCCGTCATCTTGGTCACGACAAACTGATATGGGGAGAAAAGGAAAACAAAGCAACCGTGAGTACTCAGAAGTACTCAGCAAGCAAGGATCTACACTACATATGCAACATTTTCAAAGGGAGGCTGTATATGTGGACTGGGCTGCAGAAATGCAAGAATAGAGAGAAGGCCTAGTCCTATCGAAGACTAGCATCTTCAGAGGTCTTGCAGCAATAGAAGAGAGCAGAACAGATCATTATAAAGTATCAGTATCATTAAGTCTCATCCTCACCCAGAGATCCTTTCTCGACTCCCTGCGAGAAAGCAATCCCAGAGCCATACAGTCATCAACCTCGTCCGGAGATCCCTTCTCGACTCCCTGCAAGAAGCAATCCCAGAGCCTTATATCCAGGTCTCATCTCATGTTCTAGCTGTATCGATCGGGATACAACTCCGTGTGTCCTTTACCGTAGGACCGGCTATCGATAGAAGTTTTCTTCCCTGCAGGGGTGCACCAACTTACCCAACACGCTCGATTAACTCTGGCCGGACACACTTTCCTGGGTCATGCCCGGCCTCGGCCAAACGACACATCGCAACCCTACCTACAGCTCAGCAGAGAGGTCCCCGTCGGTCTACATCCTAAGCGCTCAGGGGTCTTGGGCCATCGCCATGTGCACTCCGGGTCGTTGCGAGCAGGGTGAAGCCAGGCACCCGGAGGGCGCCGGTCCGTCCCGGCCGCAGGGCTGAACTAGACGTCTGACAGAGCTTTCGGCTGATGCTACGATGCAGAACGCCCATACTATGCCCACATGATGGTTAGTGCTATCAGGCCAGAGGCCTGCTCGGATCAAATATCCAAATCATTAGTGGACTAGGGCTTGCGGTAACGAGCAGAGACTCACGAAAGATGTGACCCCGTCGCCCCGTCTCGAGGACTTGCTGCAAGGGTTAAGAATACCCGGCCGCGCCTCGTATTCATCACTCGGGCACCATACAGGCACCCATCTTCACAACACTCGCCTCTCAGGCGCACGCGGGTACCCCTCAGGGTCGACCCGCCTATCCAAGTAATAGTGTAAAGTCCAAGTATCCGTGTGTCCATAACATCAAGGGAATCCGAGGTATCACCCTCGTAGGATTCCTACTCGATGTATCCGTCAAGGTGAACTCGGAGGAATCACCCTCACTGGGTTCACACTTGAGGTGTTGTACGACGGCGTCGTTATCGGAAGCGGTGAAGGAGGAATCACCCTCGATGACCATGACCGAATAGCTACTCTACAGAGTTAACATCAGAAGTGCTACACGAGGTATCACCCTCGGCACTCGATAGTAAAGCTGCAGTGTCGTTACAACTAAGGGGGGGTGATGTGCGGTGTCGGGGCCTGGTCTTCAATCCCGTTGATCAGGTCTTCTGATAATCCAGCGGGGCGGTCGGGACTAGTGGGGTCACTGATAGGTCTCTACCCAGCCTATACTAAGCAGTTTAGGATATACAGGTAATTATCAACAGCAGGTTACAATAAACAGGCTATGCATCAGAATAGGTAAAGCAACAGCAGCAGCAATTCTAATGCACGCATGAGAAATTAGAATGGGCGATATCGGGATGATCAAAGGGGGGGGGGGGCTTGCCTGGTTGCTCGGCGGCAAGGGCAAGGTCGTCAATGGTGGCGTCGGTCTCCGGAGCTGCGTCGGTCTCGGGGACGATGTCGGTGTCGGGGTCTAACGAGAGAGAAGAGGGGGAGGAAACAGTATAAATACTCAGCGAACAAGTGCAGCACAAAGCATAACATGGCAATACGCAGTGACGGAGGTGATCTAACGCAGTGCCGGGTGATACTGTCGAAGGTGGGATTCATCCGGGAATGTTTTCCCGGTTCCGAACATTTGTCAAACAGATGACCGAAGGGGAACGGTTGCATGTTCGGATAGTTAGGGACGTGTGACGGACGAACGAACCGCGTATTCGGATTCGTCTCGTCGTTCTGAGCAAGTTTCATGTACAAAGTTTTTTCATCGGAGTTACGGATTATTTAATATGATTTTATAAAGATTTAAACAATTTCTGGAATTTATTTAATTTATTTAAATTAACATTATCCGAAACAGTGTTATGCTGACGTCATCATGACGTCAGCATGATGTCAGGACCAGTGGGTCCCACATGTCATTATCACATTAGGCTAATTAGGGTTTGATTATGTTAATTATAGTTTAATTAGACTAATTAATTAATTAGATTAATTAAACAGAATTAATTAAGTTAATTATTTAATTAATTAATTAATATATTTTTTATTATCTATTTTTTTTTGTTCTGTCGGGTGGGGCCCCCTAGTCAGTGGCCCATAGGGCCAAACGGGCGCTGGGCGATTCGGGCGCAGGGGCGCTGCGGGCGCGCGGGCTACGAGCTTTGCCCGCGCAGGCGCTGCGGCCCGATGCCGGCGTCCACGGCCGCAGCCGGAGCAGGGCGGCGGCCGCGGAGTGCAGCGGGCGCGCGTGTGGGGAGGCGCGCACGGGCGCGTGTGCGCGAGGCGCAGAGGGCAGCAGCAGGGGAACCGGGGCGCGGCGGCGGCAGCGCAGCAGGCGGGCGGCCCCGCGCGCGAGCAGGGGTCGGCGCGGGGCGAGCGTGGCACGGACAGCACGAGCGCGCGCGCGCTGGCGCGGGACGCGGCTGGCGCGTGCGGTGGAGGGCAGCGGCGGCAAACGAGGCGAGGCCACGGCGAGCGCGAGGCGGGCGCAGGCGGGCGCGGCAGCGGCTAAACGGTGAGCGCGCCGACGGGGATCGGAGCGCGAGGGAGCGGAGCGAGGGTGAACGAGGCCTCACCGGGGCCTGTAGTTGTGCATAAGCGGGCTCGGGGAGGGGCCGGAGCTCGGGGCGGCGGTGGTCGACGATGGGACGACGACGGCGCGGTGAGGTGGCAGCGTTTGCCGACGGCGTCGGCGAGGCGAGGCAGAGGCCTCGGGCGGCGGCGCGCGCGGCTTGGGAGTGGTGAGGAGCGAAGGAGGGGCGAGGAGGCGACAGGTGAGGCGAGGAGGAGGCGGCGACGCGGCGCTGGGGACGGGCGCCGGCGTCGGGGTCGCGGGGCCGTTGCCCCCCTCGATCCAGATGGGGAGGGAGAGGGAGGAGGGATCGGGGGAGAGGGGGGAAATGGGAATGGTGGGCTAGGGTTCCCATCGGTGGGGGGGGGGGGGGGTTAAGGGGAGTGGGATGGGCCGGTCGGGCCAGCTGGGCTGGGGCCCAGTTGGGCCGGGGGGGGGTTTTCTCTTTCTTTTTCTTTTCTGTTTTGTTTTCTTTTACCTTTTTCTTTTATTTATTTTCTTTTCTTAGTTTAGCAAATTGTTAGGCCACATATTGAATTTCGTAAAACATGGCAATTGCTCCAATAAATACTAGGCATTACCTGCTACTACCAAAAACTAGTTTGGAGACAATTTGAGTTCACACAATTTTTATAATAATTAAAATGCATTATTCCTTACTGTTTTAATTATGTTAGTGCCACCTAATTAATTTATTAATTGTTGGTTCCAATTTTAGAATGGTCTCTGTATTATTTGTTATTGATTGAACATTTTAGTTTCTATGTTAGATAACTTTTATTTTCCACTTTCATTTAAATTTGGATTTTGACTTAGGAGTTGAAATGCAATATAATGCTAATGATGATCATGCACTGTTAAACATGATGACATGGCATAATCAAAAGGGTGATTACTGTAGTTAACCACCGGGGGTGTTACAAATCTCCTCCACTAACAAGAATTCTCGTCCCGAGAATTAAGAGGTAGAAGGAAAAAGTTCGGGGTATTCCGCACGAAGGTTATCCTCGCGTTCCCAAGTGGCTTCATCTTCAGTATGATTTGACCACTGCACTTTGAGGAACTTGGTAACCTTCTGACGGGTCCGACGTTCAGCTTCATCGAGAATGCGGATCGGATGCTCCTTATACGATAGATCATCATGCAATTCGAGCATTTCGTGATCCACAGCTCGGTGCGGAGATTCCTTGAAGCATTTACGAAGTTGCGACACATGGAAGACGTCGTGGATATGAGAGCATTGCGGTGGCAACTCCAATTTATATGGGATCGAAGGCATAAGAGTATCTCTCGAGTTGAACAAATGAAAAACATCGAGAGCAAAATAGGAAGGGACAATAAGAAGTTTCAAACAGATAGATAATCGTTCAATGTCTGAACAAGGTGTGAAAGGGGTCCAGAGCAACGAGAATAAGTATTGTGTCTGGTACCAGAATAGATCACTAGGATGGTGGCCCGTGAATTACATACGAGGCCACGTGCAAAGGACACATTAGAATCAGGGTTGAATAGGAGAGTCATATTTCGATCCAGTGGACCTGTGGGTTATGGGCCCACCATGTGGTTCGAAAGTAGGAAGGACGTTGACGTACTGCACGGTCATGGTAGCAAGGTATGTCAGAGGATAGCCTGTCATCTATGTCGGCGACAACATTGGTACCAAGGGCGAGGGACGAAGAGAACTATTTTCCTGCTCGTTGAACGAGGCGGACCAATAGGCAAAGTTCTCGTCCATCGGTGGTTACCGAAATGTCATCAACAATAGTAACAGGGTTTTACTAATCGAGTGGTACAACGAGGTGCTTAACTAAGGAGTGAATTGTTACTGCTTAGATCGTATAGATCACAAGAAAGGTTAAACAAAACAATGGAAAGGAAAATGTGTTTAAACACATATTTCAGGGGTATATCCTTCGCAAGGACAAGCAGAGCATGATATCCATGATAGGATAAAAGTAGAAAACCCTTTAGGTGAGGGGAGAAAAATTTCATGGCATTATCCATACAACGGTATTTGGATAATTGTAAAAGAAATTTTTGGCATTATGCTTCAAATGTTCTCATTGAAGATCGGAGTACCACAGTCATGCTTCGAGATAACATTGACATGGTCTTCCAGTAAAGGTCATACTTTGGATACACAAAGGATCCATCAAGAGACAATAGGGTTGCTAGAAGTTTCGAATTCACACATCATAGTTCATTTGTCGGCATTACGGTCATAAACAACACGAGGACCAAGAAGGAATGGTGATGGTGAGAAGTAACACTTGTATCAAGAATTCTCAAGAGGTGGTGAAATTCCCACGACATCCTTGACATAAAAGGTGGTAATTTTCCAAGGTAAAGAAGAACAAATGCTGGATAGCAAGGTACTCAAGGTACAACACAAAACACGAACAAGTTTGTGTTGGGGAGGGGGAAGGGCAATAAAGTGGCCGATGATTATCGCAAATCATCGAGGGCCAGGACAGTATTTCACTTCAATAATTCGATTGATATCTTAGAGCAAGTTAGTATATTGATGGTGATCACGACTAATTTGTCGAGAGGCTCTTTGAAGATCCATCGAGCAGCAAAGACATCAGGAAAAAGGAATGACGAAGCGAAAGATTATTGGAACCACGGTTACGACACAAACTCAAAGTCAAGTTTGTTGTTCGAGGTGAAATGATAAGATGAGGAAGATCGACGTAAGCTTAGCTCATCGTCCGAAGTTGTGCTCTGGGAATAAGGACCAGGTAGCACTGTTAGTATTAGCACGATAATGATGTAGCTATTCAGGCTAGGAATGACTTGAAGAATTATTAACCTCGTAAGCAACAAAAATTACTTAGAGTTATTGAATCGCAGTGCGGAAGCGATTCACTTATCGGTGTTCTCGAGTGACTAACAACTCAGAACCCGGGAGAATTGGAATTGGTGAGAAGCAATACTAGAAGAAGACTCATAGGAAGCAATACAGTGCCTTGATATTCTTGAGATACCAGAGGGTAAAACTCGAAGGTAGAGCAGAATAGAGGTTGGACAGGTGAAATGATCTGCAGAGGACAATTATTTTAACCTGTCCGAGGAATGGGATCAAAGAAGAACAATCATGGTTGGAACCACGATTGCAAGGGGTCAATTCACAGATAAAAGATGAATTTATAACAAGGGAATAATTATTATTACAAGAAGCTTCCACGATAGGATCTACATCATTTCCCTGGGCATGAACACAAATGTTCAAGGTCGACTCCCAATTCTTCAATGCATAACCTTCCATTCACTCCTTGCTTTCGAAGAAATTGTAGGGTTAAAAATTTATCTGACGAAACACCAGTAGAGTATAACCCGCATAACTTTTGGGTTCACATGTTCTGGGGGAAAAGCATTGGTTCAACCCATTGGGGCATCTTAGGAACGTATACCACAAACTTCAGGAGTAAATAACTCAAGCTCGAGAGCGGAGCAAGGTTGGCAAAGCAGAGAATACAATTTACCAAAGGCAATATGTATCAGGGGAAAACTCACAAGACTTTGGATGTTAAGGACAATATCGGATGATAACTCATCAAAGGATCTGAGGGTCCATAACGGAGCTGACGTGAGCATAGGCACACAACCAGAAGAAGAATCAATGCAAAGGCATTAATTCAAAGCTCAAATGCAAAGGAGTTATGATTTCCAAAGCAAGGGATCAGAAGCAATCGCTCAGACTAAGGATGGTTACTTGAATAGACTTAGGGGTACAAGCGACGACAAATAGATTGGTCGAGAATCCAGCTCATGTTCGGGACGATGTTTGAGCCAGAAAGAAAATTTCTAAGGATTAAGTGATGATTGCGATTATTCGCACACACATTGAATCCATAGGAACAGAATGACAGTCACAAAGGAGTTTAGTAAATATTGCTAGACATGTGGAATTAACCATAGTGCAAGCAGGCAAGGAAAATCAAGAGCAATGGGCTGCACAGGATTTTCGGGAGATCAGATAGCAATTCAATGTGTTCTGGAAAGCACTTGAATAACTGGGGATGAACGGATCCCCGGTAATGTGAGGAATTATTCGTAAGTGTATTCAGGCGGAAAGGAACCGCAAGGCAGTAGGTTCAGAGAATTCTCGAAATGTCGAATAGTATTTCGATATGTCGGATAGAACCCGAGAGTAATTTGAATGATTATATGAACGACAGGGGGAAGTAGTTTTCCATTGGAGTTTATCGGTGGTCAGGAACTGCAAAGCAGTGGGCACAGGGTTTCGAGAAACATCGAGGAGTATTCATAGAATCTTCTGGCGAAGCAAGCGATCATCGGTAATGTCGGGGCTCTCCGGGAGGAAGTATTTACGAGAACCTAGAGTTTAGAGTTAGTAAAATCATTTAACCCGAATAGAAGAGAGATCAGAGTCCCAGATTAAAGACGAGGAATAAAAGATCCTAATACCACCCAATTGGCGACGTGGGCCCGTAAGCCACACAGCCAAGTTAGTAAAGTAGTTTTCGGTTACTAGACTCAACTTCGGCCAAGGAGTTAGAAAGGGGGGTTCCTACAGTCAGTCGGCTCTGATACCAACTTGTGACGCCCCCGGCCTAATCGTGCACTAATCATACACGCAAATGCACACGATCAAGCCTAAGGACTCACGGGAAGATATCACAACACAACTCTAAAACATAAATAAAGTCATACAAGCTTTATATTACAAGCCAGGGGGCCTCGAGGGCTCGAATACATAAGCTTGCGTACAAGCGTCAGCGGAAGCATCAGATATCTGAGTACAGATATGAAACAGAAACAGAAAGGCCTTTAGAAAGGCGGGACAAAAAATAAAACACTACGATCGAAAGGCGTAGGCCTCCTGCCTGGGACCCTCCGATCCTACTCCTGGTCGTCAGTCAACTCGTAGTAGTAACCATCCTCTGGGTAGTAGTAGCGATCGTCGGCAGGGACAGCTGTCTCAGGGGGCTCCGTCATCTTGGTCACGACAAACTGATATGGGGAGAAAAGGAAAACAAAGCAACCATGAGTACTCAGAAGTACTCAGCAAGCAAGGATCTACACTACATATGCAACATTTTCAAAGGGAGGCTGTATATGTGGACTGGGCTGCAGAAATGCAAGAATAGAGAGAAGGCCTAGTCCTATCGAAGACTAGCATCTTCAGAGGTCTTGCAGCAATAGAAGAGAGCAGAAAAGATCATTATAAAGTATCAGTATCATTAAGTCTCATCCTCACCCAGAGATCCTTTCTCGACTCCCTGCGAGAAAGCAATCCCAGAGCCATACAGTCATCAACCTCGTCCGGAGATCCCTTCTCGACTCCCTGCAAGAAGCAATCCCAGAGCCTTATATCCAGGGCTCATCTCATGTTCTAGCTGTATCGATCAGGATACAACTCCGAGTGTCCTTTACCGTAGGACCGGCCATCGATAGAAGTTTTCTTCCCTGCAGGGGTGCACCAACTTACCCAACACGCTCGATTAACTCCGGCCGGACACACTTTCCTGGGTCATGCCCGGCCTCGGCCAAACGACACATTGCAACCCTACCTACAGCTCAGCAGAGAGGTCTCCGCCGGTCTACATCCTAAGCGCTCAGGGGTCTTGGGCCATCGCCCTGTGCACTCCGGGTCGTTGCGAGCAGGGTGAAGCCAGGCACCCGGAGGGCGCCGGTCCGTCCCGGCCGCAAGGCTGAACTAGACATCTGACAGAGCTTTCGGCTGATGCTACGATGCAGAACGCCCATACTATGCCCACGTGATGGTTAGTACTATCAGGCCAGAGGCCTGCTCGGATCAAATATCCAAATCGTTAGTGGACTAGGGCTTGCGGTAACGAGCAGAGACTCACGAAAGATGTGACCCCGTCGCCCCGTCTTGAAGACTTGCTACAAGGGTTAAGAATGCCCGGCCGCGCCTCGTATTCATCACTCGGGCACCATACAGGCACCCATCTTCACAACACTCGCCTCTCAGGCGCACGCGGGTACCCCTCAGGGTCGACCCGCCTATCCAAGTAACAGTGTAAAGTCCAAGTATCCGTGTGTCCATAACATCAAGGGAATCCAAGGTATCACCCTCGTTGGATTCCTACTCGATGTATCCGTCAAGGTGAACTCGGAGGAATCACCCTCACTGGGTTCACACTTGAGGTGTTGTACGACGGCGTCGTTATCGGAAGCGATGAAGGAGGAATCACCCTCAATGACCACGACCGAATAGCTACTCTACAGAGTTAACATCAGAAGTGCTACACGAGGTATCACCCTCGGCACTCGATAGTAACGCTGCAGTGTCGTTACAACTAAGGGGGGTGATGTGCGGTGTCGGGGCCTGGTCTTCAATCCCGTTGATCGGGTCTTCTGATAATCCAGCGGGGCGGTCGGGACTAGTGGGGTCACTGATAGGTCTCTACCCAGCCTATACTATGCAGTTTAGGATATGCAGGTAATTATCAATAGCAGGTTACAATAAACAGGCTATGCATCAGAATAGGTAAAGCAGCAGCAGCAGCAATTCTAATGCAAGCATGAGAAATTAGAATGGGCGATATCGGGATGATCAAAGGGGGGGGGGCTTGCCTGGTTGCTCGGCGGCAAGGGCAAGGTCATCAATGGTGGCGTCGGTCTCCGGAGCTGCGTCGGTCTCGGGGACGATGTCGGTGTCGGGGTCTAACGAGAGAGAAGAGGGGGAGGAAACAGTATAAATACTCAGCGAACAAGTGCAGCACAAAGCATAACATGGCAATACGCAGTGGCGGAGGTGATCTAACGCAGTGCCTGGTGATACTGTCGAAGGTGGGATTCATCCGGGAATGTTTTCCCGGTTCCGGACATTTGTCACACAGATGACCGAAGGGGAACGGTTGCATGTTCGGATAGTTAGGGACGTGTGACGGACGAACGGACAGCGTATTCGGATTCGTCTCGTCGTTCTGAGCAAGTTTCATGTACAAAGTTTTTTCATCGGAGTTACGGATTATTTAATATGATTTTATAAAGATTTAAACTATTTCTGGAATTTATTTAATTTATTTAAATTAACATTATCCGAAACAGTGTTATGCTGACGTCAGCATGACGTCAGGACCAGTGGGTCCCACATGTCATTCTCACATTAGGCTAATTAGGGTTTGATTATGTTAATTACAGTTTAATTAGACTGATTAATTAATTAGATTAATTAAATAGAATTAATTAAGTTAATTAATTAATATTTATTTATTTTTATTATCTATTTTTTTTCTGTGGGGTGGGGCCCCCTAGTGAGTGGCCCATAGGGCCAAACGGGCGCTGGGCGATTTGGGCGCAGGGGCGCTGCGGGCGCGCGGGCTACGGTCTTTGCCCGCGCAGGCGCTGCGGCCCGATGCCGGCGTCCACGGCCGCAGCCGGAGCAGGGCGGCGCGGTGAGCGGGACAGCAGGCGGCGGCCGCGGAGTGCAGCGGGCGCGCGTGTGGGGAGGCGCGCACGGGCGCGTGTGCGCGAGGCGCAGAGGGCAGCAGCAGGGGAACCGGGGCGCGGCGGCGGCAGCGTAGCAGGCGGGCGGCCATGCGCGCGAGCAGGGGGCGGCGCGGGGCGAGCGTGGCGCGGACAGCGCGAGCGCGCGCGCGGTGGCGCGGGACGCGGCCGGCGCGTGCGGTGGAGGGCAGCGGCGGCAAACGAGGCGAGGCCGCGGCGAGCGCGAGGCGGGCGCGACAGCGGCTAAACGGTGAGCGCGCCGACGGGGATCGGAGCGCGAGGGAGCGGAGCAAGGGCGAACGAGGCCTCACCGGGGCATTTAGTTGTGCATAAGCGGGCTCGGGGAGGGGCCGGAGCTCGGGGCGGCAGTGGTCGATGACGGGTGAGGCGAGGAGGAGGTGGTGACGGGGCGCGGCGGCGCTGGGGACGGGCGCCGGCGTCGGGGTCGCGGGGCCGTTGCCCCCCTCGATCTAGATGGGGAGGGAGAGGGAGGAGGGATCGGGGGAGAGGGGGGAAATGGGAATGGTGGGCTAGGGTTCCCATCGGTGGGGGGGGGGGGTTAAGGGGAGTGGGGATGGGCCGGTCGGGCCAGCTGGGCTGGGCCCAGGTTGGCCGGGGCCCAGTTGGGCCGGGGGGGGGGGGGGTGTGTAAGTGCATCTAGTGCCCCTTAGTGATTTTGGTGTATTGAAGACTTATAGGTTAAGGGACTAATGTGTTTGTGAGTGTACACAGGTCTATAAGACTATGAGGAGTTTGTTATTTACGATGAATGTCGACCCCTAAAAATGAATGTCTTCAACTGAAGACTTTGGTTTTTTTGAAGACTTTGAAAGTGAATAAATTGGTGTGACCCTGAAGACTTGATATTCATGCGAGGATTATGAAGAGTGAAGACTTTTGTTTTCGTAGTTTCATTTTCTTCTTCTTGAGTCATAGGAAACACCGTACTGTTAAAGGGGGTCGAGGTAAAACTAAGGAAAAGTTTCCAAGTGATGCTCAACTCAAAATCCTACACCTACCAAATCCTTTCGAGTGAAGCCATTGGAAATCTCATACAGTTTAGTCAAGTTCTTCAGTGACAGAGACGAAGTTCTTCTATTCTCTGAGGAATTTGTTCTGACTGAGGAGTTAGGAATTCGCCAGTGCGGACTGCCTACAAGTGAGGATCATGATAGCCCTGAGGAATTTGATACTCAAATTTCTGACCGTTGCTGTGCTACGTGCCAGCTGTCCCAAAATATCTACCCACCTAAGGGTCATATCATTGAAGGGCATTTATGTCTTATCATGTCGGGCTGCTCCCTAGGCTATAAATAGCCGCCCCCTACAACCACTAGCTGGTTGGCTGCTCCAAGAAATAGATTGACACTTGTCATTTAGAGCATCCCATCCTCCGAGGACTTTGAGTGAAAATCATCAAGTGAGGAAAATCCAAAAACCCAAACACCTACAAACCCAAAGTGATTGAGCATCACTGAAGAGATTGTTCCTATGTGGAACCGACGCTTGTTACCTTTGAGGACTGTGCATCCTCCAGACGGTTAGGCGTCATGGTCTAGAGCATCCAAGAGGAAATTGTGGATTGCCAAGTGACCGAGTATGTGAAGGTTTGGAAGTCACCTGAAGACTTACCACGAGTGATTGGGCGAGGTCTGTGTGACCTTAGCTCAAGGAGAATACGGTGAGGACTAGGTGTCCTGGACTGTGTGTTCAGGACTGGGTGTCCGGGACTGTGTGTCCTCAGGTTTAAATACCTAGCCGCTCCAACCAGACGTACAACTGTCACAACAGTTGGAACTGGTCTACCAAATCATTGTCTTCACCGAGCTTCTGGTTCTATTTCCTCAACCCTTTCATTTCCTCGCATACTTGCTATGTATTTGATCATTACTGTTTGAAGACTTTGACTGAAGACTTTCTCAATTTCCTCAGTTCAATTTCTTCAGTCAGTTTGTCTTCAGCCTGCTTATCCTGTGTTTACGCTACTCGTACTCTGTGCTTGTTTTCATTTCATCATGATGACTGTGCTACTGCTCTGTTATGCTTGCATTTGAGTACTTATTCCGCTGCTAAGTAGTTCGTTGCTTAGGAATTTCCTCACCTTGAAATTCCTCAGTGACGAATTTGTAAAAATCGCCTATTCACCCCCCCCTCTAGTCGATATAACGCATTTTCAGTTGGTATCAGAGCCAGGTTCTCCCTTGTTCTGTGTGATTTTGGTTTAACCACCTGGAGTTTTAGTTATGTCGACTGCAGGCATGATCAAGGTCTCAGCTGGGTGTCCTACCTTCAATGGGACGGACTACCCCTTGTGGAAGAACAAGATGCGCATGCATCTTGAGGCAATTGACAACGATCTCTGGTATGTTGTGGAAAAGGGTGTTCCCTCTGTCACTCCTTCCGTAAATGCTGCTGATGTGAAGAGATTCAAGCAACTCGACTCTCAAGCGAAGAATATCATATGTGGCCATCTGAGCAAAGGGCAGTATGGCAGAGTGAGTGCTTTGGAGACAGCTAAGCTTATCTGGGATAGGCTGTCCAAGGTCAACGAAGGAGTCTCAACTCAACATGACTCTCGAGTTGACGTTCTTCGCAATCTCTTCAACCGCTTCAAAAGACTCGACAACGAAAATGTTCAGCAAACCTTTGATCGCCTCACTGACATTTCAAACGAGCTTCAAGCACTGGGTGCCACTGACATCACCGACCATGAGGTGGTGAAGAAATTGCTGAGGTCACTCGATTCTTCATTCGATACACTGGCACTGATGATTCAAGAACGTGGAGACTACAAGTCACTTGATCCTGCTGATATCCTCGAGAGGCTAAATACTCATGAATTCCAACTAGCTGAGAAGAGAGATCTCTACGGACCGAGCTATGGTAGATCTCGTGCACTGAAAGCTAAGGCAGTCTCTGAATCTGAAGATGAAGATTCTGGTAGTAGCCTTGGTGATCCTGAAGAATTGAGTTAGGAGCTAGCAATGCTCGTGAGGAAATTCCAGAAGTTCTCTAGACATGGCCAATTTGGAAAATCCTCAAGAGGTGATGACATGAAATCAGATTCCTCATCTCGTGATTACAAGAAGAGAACTTGCCATAAATGCAAGAAACCTGGTCACTACATTACTGATTGTCCTCAGTGGGAGAAGGAATCAAAGAAGAAGAAATACAAGGATGATAGTTCAGATGACTCTAAGAAGAAGAAGAAATCTTCAAAGTCCTCATCGTCAAGATCTTCAAAGTCTTCATCTCACAAGAAGAGCAGCTCCAAGAAAGCTCGGGCATTCATTGGCAAGGAAATGGACTCTGAAGCTGAATCTGAGGAACATGAGGAAGAGGAGGCATCTGAGGAGTCAGACTTTGGTGTGGCGAGCCTAGCCCTCGCTACTGCTTACGTTAGCAAGTCCATCTTCAACACTGAGGAAAATGGCTTCCCCAACACTGCTGATGACTGCAACGATGACTATGCTCCCACCTATTGCTTCATGGCAAAAGGTGCCAAGGTATTCAAATATCCCTCCTCTGAATCAAGTGAGGATGAATCTGATGAAAACCTCAAACCCAGCTATTCCAAACTTGCTAATATTGCTGTTAAACAACAAAAGGCTTTGGAAAAGGTTCAAAATATGCTAGACAAAAGCGATGATCTGTTAGGTGAGGAAATGGATCGAACTCAAACACTGACTGATAATCTTCAGCAACTACAGTCTAAGTTTGACAACCTTCAAGGTCATCATGAAACTCTCCTAGCCGATCATGAGAAGCTTTCTTATGAATTTCTTCAAAGAAAGCAAGATCTTGAGAAGCTAAGGGTGAGTCATGAAGATCTTCAGAAGGAAAATGATTCTTTGCTTGCTCAACAGATCAGTTCCGCTCAGGAAGGATTTATTCCACCATGCTTGAAATGCATTGAACGTGAAACTGCTAATTCTTCACCTGAATGTTCAAATGCTTCTATTGCTGCAAATTCTTCAACTATCTCTGTGGTCACAAATTCCTCATCTGAGGATACCACTAGTATCACTGACGAAAATGCAGGGTTGAAGGAATTGTATGTGACAGGCATGTACAAAAGCCTCAAAGGGCATCAGACTCTTTGTGATGTGCTCAAAAAGCAGATCTTGAACAGGAACCCTAGGAAAGAGGGTATTGCCTTTGAGAGGAACTCAATGCTGATGGAACCTACTGGAAACCTGAGCAGTATCCCAAAACCTCATGGGTTGCTGCGAAGGGACCTCCCGTAGATCCATCCACTTTATCTGGCTTTACTTGTGAATCCTCATATTCATCTGATGAGTCATTTGACTCCAACTATAAACTGTTCAAAAATCAGAATGGTGAGGTATTTGCTAGATATGTTGGATCTAACTGCAGGAATGGTCCCCCTATGAAAAAAATCTGGGTTCCCAAAAAGTGCCTTGAAAGTCTTCAGGTGAATGTCCTCATGACACCACCTGTGAAGAATAAGAACCCCAGATCAAATTCTTCATATGAACCAAAGTCTTCATATGGATCCAAGTCCTCTTATGGATCAAATTCCTCACATGGATCCAAGTCCTCACATGAACATCATCGTGCTAACACTTCTGTTTCGCAGGGAAAGCCTAAGGGCTATGAATATATGCATTATTCTTCAAATCATTATGTTCATAAGTCCTCGAAGAATTTCTCTGCTTATTCATATGCTTACCCTAACCCCTCTTATGTGAAACGAAGTGGTCTGGCGTCTATGCCACCTTTCTCTTATGGAGCTCGCAGAATGATGAACTCTTTGCCACCCCTCCAGATGTGGGTGGTGAAGAAAAGGAACTAATCTCTTATGCAGGGTCAGGTCTCCAAACGAACTAAATCGTCTGAAGAATTTGCTGGAGACCTGAAATGCTTGAAAGGACGCAAGCTAATCATGAAGAAATGATTTATTCATTTCTCACGTCCTCACATTGCTATATATACATATGTTGCTTTAATTGATGAAATATGTCTGATGAATTTGATGTCATATTCTTCACTCTGAAGTATATGACTTCGTAAGATGCACTAATTCATCTGCAGGATGATTTACCCAAAGCTACTGAGTGGGTCCTCGATAGTGGATGTACAAATCACATGACCGGTGACAAGAGCTTACTGATGAACACTCCTTTATCTCCATCACACTTGAAGCATATCACCTACGCTGACAAAGGCAAAAGCAAGGTATTGGGTCTAGGTAGGGTTGCAATCTCAAAGGATCGACACATGGATAAAGTCATGCTTGTCGAGTCCCTCGGATTCAACCTCATGTATGTCTCAATGCTTTGTGATCTTGATATGGTTGTTGTCTTTGGCAAATATCGTTGCTTAGTGCTCATGGAATCTGACAATTCCAAAGTCTTCGAAGGCTTTAGGAGAGGAGACTTGTATATTGTTGATTTCTCTGCAGGACCACAGCCTGCCACTTGTCTACTTGCTAAAGCTTCAGAAGGCTGGCTATGGCATCGACGACTGGGTCATGCTGGCATGAGGAACTTACACACGCTCGTGAAGAAAAAGCACGTCATTGGCATCGAGGGTGTCAAATTCCTCAAAGATCATCTTTGTGGGGCTTGTGAGGCTGGAAAGATGACCAGAGCCAAGCACCCCTCGAAGACTATCATGACTACTTCTCGTCCTTTTGAATTGCTTCATATGGATCTCTTTGGCCCTACTCATTATGCCACACTAACAAATGCAGCATCTCTATATGGCTTTGTCATTGTTGATGACTATTCTCGTTACACATGGGTGCATGTCATTACTTACAAAACTGAAGTGTAGGAAGTCTTCAAACGATTTTCCTCAAGGGCTTCGACGAATTTCGGCGTGAAGATCAAGCATATACGTAGTGACAATGGGACTGAGTTCAAGAATACTGGTCTTGATGACTATCTCGATGAACTTGGTATTACTCATGAGCTATCTGCCCCATACACTCCTCAGCAGAATGGCGTTGTGGAGCGCAAGAACAGGACCCTTGTTGAGATGGCTCGCACCATGCTTGATGAATACAAGACACCTCGTCACTTCTGGCCTGAGGCAATTGATACTGCATGCCACATCATCAACAGGGTATATCTTCACAAATTCTTCAAGAAGACCTCATATGAACTCCTCACTGACAAGAAACCCAATGTGAGTTATTTCAAAGTCTTCGGTGCTAAATGCTGGATTAGAGATCCTCATCACAATTCTAAATTTGCACCGAAAGCACATGAAGGTTTTATGCTTGGTTACGGAAAGGACTCGCACACCTACAGGGTCTTCAATACCTATCACAACAAGGTTGTTGAAACTGTAGATGTGCGGTTCGATGAAACTAACGGCTCGCAAAGAGAGCACCTACCTCCTGTGCTAGATGAAAAGACGCCTGAGGAAACCATCAAGTTCAAAGCTACTGAGGAAGTCATTCCTACTGAAGAATCTGCTGAAGAAATCATTCCAGAACATGAAGAACAGCATGCTGGCGCATCTGAAGAAAATGCTGAGCCAAATCAAAGTCGTCAACCTGCTCATCCCCGCGTTGCAAATGAAGTACAGATTGAGAGAATCATCAACGACATCAACGCACCAGGTCCTCTGACTCGCTCAAAAGCTTCACATTTATCTAACTTTTGTGGGCATTTTGCTTTCGTCTCTATCACAGAGCCCACCAAAGTTGATGAGGCATTTCTGGAGCCTGAATGGATTCAAGCAATGCAAGAGGAATTACATCAATTCAAGCTGAACAATGTGTGGGAGCTTGTCAAGCGACCGGACCCATGCAAGCACAATATCATCGGTACCAAATGGATCTACCGCAACAAGCAAGATGAAAATGGCCTAGTGGTGAGGAACAAGGCTCGTCTTGTAGCTCAAGGCTACACACAGGTTGAAGGAATTGATTTCGATGAGACTTTTGCACCTGTTGCTAGACTTGAGGCTATTCGCATATTGCTTGCTTATGCTAACCATCATAATATCATCTTATATCAAATGGATGTGAAAAGTGCATTCCTCAATGGTAAGCTTGAGGAAGAAGTATATGTTGCTCAACCCCCAGGTTTTGAAGATCCTAAGCATCCTGACAAAGTCTTCAGACTCAATAAGGCCCTCTATGGCCTCAAGCAGGCCCCTCGGGCGTGGTATGATACTCTGAAGGAATTCCGCATGAAGAAAGGCTTCAAACCCGGTTCACTCGACCCAACTCTTTTCACCAAAACCTATGATGATGAATTATTCGTGTGCCAAATATATGTTGATGATATTATCTTTGGCTGTACTAACCAACATTACAGTGACGAATTTGCTTACATGATGAGTGAGGAATATCAAATGTCCATGATGGGAGAATTGAAATTCTTCTTAGGTCTTCAAATTCGTCAACAACATAATGGCATCTTCATTTCTCAAGAGAAATACCTCAAGGACGTTCTGAGGAAATTCGGTATGCAAGAATGCAGAGGCGTCAAATCCCTATGCCCACAAATGGCCATCTATGCACTGATGAAAATGGAATAGACTTCGATCAAAAGGTATACCGCTCCATGATTGGCTCTTTATTGTACCTATGTGCATCTAGGCCGGATATTATGCTTAGTGTTTGCATGTGTGCCCGTTTTCAAGCTACACCGAAGGAATCACACCATAAGGCTGTGAAACATATTCTTCGATATCTAGCTCACACTCCAACAGTTGGATTATGGTATCCCAAGGGCTCGGTTTTTGATCTCATTGGATATTCTGACTCTGACTATGACGGTGATCGTGTGGACCGCAAGTCAACTTTAGGCACATGCCATTTCCTCGGACGATCCTTAGTATGTTGGTCCTCGAAGAAGCAGAACTGCGTATCACTCTCTACTGCTGAAGCTAAGTATATTGCTGCTGGTTCTTGCTGTGCTCAATTGCTATGGATGAAGCAAACCCTCAAGGACTACGACATCAATGTGAAGAATGTGCCACTCTACTGCGACAACGAGAGTGCCATCAAAATTGCTCATAACCTAGTTCAGCACTCGAAGACAAAGCACATCGAGATTCGTCATCATTTTCTTCGAGATCATGTGTTGAAGGGTGACATCTCTATTGATCCCGTGAAGTCTGAAGAACAGCTAGCGGATATCTTCACAAAGCCCTTGGATGAGAAGAGATTTAGCAAGTTGCGGTGTGAGCTAAATATCTTAGAATCTTCGAATGTCCTTTGAAAAGGACACACATCCTAACACTTATGCAAATTGATGACTTAGATGTGCAACACACGAAGAAACGTTTTTCTTCAATCAATGAAGACTAACCCTCTAAGTGTGAAGAAATCAATGAAGAATTTGATTCTCAAAGCCCTACGACAATTGTACGCGGTGTCTGAAATCATCATTCTTACACGGTGGGTCACGCCACCACAAAAAGTTGAAAATCTTCAAAATTTGAGTTTTTCATCATTGTGCAAATTCTTCAAATTTTCAAATTCTTCAACTTTGCAAAATCTTCACTCTTTCCGACTGTGTTCTTCATTGACTATATATATATATTTGAGTTTTCTGTCCTCTACAGCATTCACTTATTGCTAATTCTTCAAGTTGTGTTTCTTCTAAGTGAATGTGATCGGACCCGTTCCCCCTCAATGCTAAACTCAATCCAGTCCGTTCACAAATTCTTCATGTGCGTTCTATTTGAAACCCGTTCAAAGTCTTCACTGTGTCCTTGACAGCTGAAGAATTTGCGAACGAAACATTAAAATATTCTTATCTGAATTTTCGGCTTTTGCCGCTCAAACCGTTACTTATCCCTCGATAAGATTTATCTATTCACCCACGATCTAACACGATCTCCACTTCACTGTACGTGGGTGACACATGTCGCTAGGATGAGAAGGGTCAGGGGCACGTTTGTCCATTTTCTTCGGACGAGCGGTTTTTTCACCTCTGCTATAAATACCCCTCACCCTCCTCAGAGCTCATTTACCCCGCTCGATCTTACTCCCTCGCTCGAGCTCTCAGACCTAGCGCCGCCGCTACACTCCATCGTCGCCGGTGAGGAAGAGCTTCACTGCCTCGACCTCATCGCCGTCGTACTCACGCCGGCCGCGGAAATCTTCACTCCGCCGCCGCCGTAGCTGTTTTCCATCGCCAAGTTAGGGCGTGGAAGATCTGGACGGACGAACATCTCCACTGCCACTCTCAGTTCGTCATGTTCTTCGTCAAGGGTAAATAAAATTTATTTTTACTGCCCTTGTTGATTCTGATGATTTCCACAAAATCTTCAAAAGGTGTTTATTCTTCAACTTTCATGTTCTTAAACACCAACTTGCTTCTGTCCTAGGTCAGTTTCTCTAAGCAACGTTTTTCTTCAAGATTCCTCAATTGTGTGGATTTTCAATCTACACAACTCTGGAACCTAAGTCAAAATGCTTAGTGAAATTCCTCAAGACACCCCTGGTCATCTTCCTCAAACTTGATACTTTTGAAAATCTTCTGAGAACGCATATAACCTCTCCAAAACTCTTCGCACCTATATTCTGTTCACAGGTACACATGTCCGCTGCTGAATCTCTAGGTTCTCATCAACTTAACTCATTTGCAGCGTTCCTTGAAGAAAAATTGCATACCTCATCAGAAAATTTGATTGTTCAAAACCCTCAAGTGAAGAAAATGGCTGATGGTAAAAGACCTCAGAAGGGAGGAAAGAGGCCAGAAACAAATACTGCTTTTGAGATCCCTGATGACATCTATGATGAATATTGTACTCCTGATGAAGCAACTCATGGCAAGGAGAACAAAAATCAGCGCAAAGTGCGCATTCAGAAGATTGAGAGGAGATGGGCAAGAGAATGGAGGGAATATCGCTATGTCACTCCCAAGTATATGAAGAAATTTGCTGTTAACCCTCCATGTCCAAGACCTCCATTGGCTCCTGGCCAAGAAGCTGATCGCACTAGCATCAGAAGAGGTGAGGAATTTCCTCAGGAGTGGGCTAAGCGTCAAGTCAAGCTGGCCAAAGTGGCTAAAGAGGCAGTGAAGAAATTCAATGAAGATTCCGTTGCTGTCGCCGCTGAGGCCTCTGCTATCAAGCCTAAGAAGGCTATGCTGAAGAAATCAGCTGTCAAGACAAGTTCCTCAGCTGCAATGCCCTCACGGCCAAGTTCTTCAAAGCCCTCACGGCCTGTTCCTCAAGCAAATTCCTCAAAAGCAGCTCCAACTCCCTCGGTTGCAAAATCCTCAGCTGCTCCTGCAAAGTCCTCAGCACCTGTGCATCTTGCCACATGCCAAAGGACTACTGGAATCTCAATTGCTTCAGGAGTCTCTGCAAGTTCTTCAGCTCCACCTCAGTCTTCAACAACTCCGACCTTGCTGAAGAAAAAGGCCACTGCTGGACGAGGCACAAGGCCAAGTCCTCACAAGAAGCAAGTCGCCTTTCAGGTTCCGTCAAGCGAAGACGAAGCTGATGATGAAGAATTAGCTGAGATCATCAGAGATCGACAACAAAGGGCCGCTAGAGCCAAAGGCAGTGCTGTGCCCCTCATGCTGGATCCAAGGAAGATCCTTGATTTTATTGATCTATGGCACAAGAACCCTAACACACCTTTGCCTGAATTAAACCTCACTCCTGGTCAAAGTCACATGTTGACGGCCTTCATAAATGAAGAGAAATGGAAATTTGAAAAGGCCAGGCAGGTGAAGAAGGCTCAGTACAAGAAGGAGCGTTTTCTGAAGAACAATGTTGTGAAAATGTCTCCTGAAGAACTTGTGTCTATGCAGGCTGAGATCAAAGCACTCAGTGATGAATTTGACGCTTATCGTGCAGATTGGCTAGGTGCCAAAGTCAGATTCGTCAGAATGGCAAAAGGATTTACTCCAAGTGTTGCAGCTTCATCGCAACCCAAATTTCCTCAGACTGGAACATCTGTTCAGTCTGCTGAAGAAAATGAACGCGCCAGAGCTGATGAAGAAATTCCAGTCTCTGAAGAAAATGCCAGGGCAACCTCCAATATTGCGCCTGAAGAGCAATCCAGGCCAGTTGAAGCATCTGCTACTATGCCTGAGGAATCTGAACAAGCCAGGGCAACTGCATCAGTTGTGCCTGAAGAAATTCAACCAATTTCCTCTGCTCCTCCTGCACCGATGACAAGCATCAACCTTCCTTCTGCATCAGAAGCGAAGAAAACCAAGGCTGTGGAGCGAGCAGCTGTGAAGAAAAGGAAAGCATCTGCATCTTCAGAGTCTTCAGCTACCAAGAAATTGAAGACTTTGACGAGTTCATCTGAAAACCCAATTGATGCTATTCCAATATCAAGCATGCCATCAAAGGAGATCATTCCCTTTGGTGAGGAATATGAAATTCCAAGTAAATCTGATGAAGAAGATCCTTCTGCTGCTTCGACAGAGCAGATGGATGAAGAAATTGAAGTGGATACTTTCTCTTCAACCCCACTGGTATCATCGCCCATGCCTCAGTTCACAGCTGAAGAGGCAGGCGTCGAAGGGACTGAAGAAGATGAGGATGTGGATATTGGGTCTACAACACCTATTCTGAATGATGACTTTTGGGAAAGTCATCACCCCAATTCACCTCTGACAACCCCTCTACATCATGTTCCTCAGTCCCCTGTGCAAACTGAAGAAATTCATACGGGCTCTGATGAACGTCAAGCTTCACTTCACTCTATACCTGAAGAAGTTCCAGCCACTAGCGCTGATGTACATATGTCTGAAGAAATGGAGGCCAAGGCTGCCGCTGAAATTCCTCAACCAGTGGCTCCAGTGGCTATACCTCAAGAGGCTATGATGACTTCAACTATAAATCTTCAGCCCAAGCCACAGAACCCTCACTCCAAGAAGCAGAAGTTTAATGCTGAGGATTTCTTCAACGAGCACATATTCTTCACTGACTACAATCCCTATGACTCTGCTCGTCTTCGTCGCAAGCGTTTCTGGACTGCAAGCCAGATGAACTTCTACTCCTCATTGTTGGTTGATAAGGATAAGATCTTTGAACATGAGCAAATTCCTCATGTAGATATGGAATCGCTACCCTGCTTCACCCCAGTCCTCAGTGTTCTTCATGACGCTGGGTTACTCAATTTCCTCACCGACATCTGCGATTGGAATGAAGAACTCATTCTTCAATTCTTCACCACGATGCACATCACTGGAAATGTTGATGATGTCAATTCATGGGTATTGGACTGGATGACCGATAATACTCATTTCAAAGCACCGGCCTCTGAATTGCTTCATGCTGTCCCAGTCAGTCCTCCCACTGAAGGTGCAAGGCTTCTCTATGTTGAACCTGAACTGTCTGATCATCTGATGCAAGTGCTAATGAAGCCTTTGAAGCTAGGCCAAGCTCCAAGGACCAAATTCCTCGTTAAGGAATTGCTCTATGTGCCAAGGACAGTCTATCGCATATTGACCAAAACCCTCAGTCCAATCAAGGGCCACAACTCTGATGATGAAGAAGTTGTTGGCATTATGAAGAATCTGCTGTTCAATATCATTCACGGTATTCCTATCAACTACCATGATTTCTTCATGAGGACTTTGGCTAATGCTGCTCTGTCGCCTTTTGAGTTGAAGCCTTATGCTCCCTGGATCATGAGATTCATCAGATCAAGGTCTTCAATTCATTATAAGGCTGACTTTCAAAATCATCTCAGCTATTTGCCCCCTATTGAAGTCCTCAAACGGACTATTTCCTCAGCTGACGAGAAGGGCAAGGCTGCTGTTATTGATGAAGGTACTCGTCCATTGGATGGACAGTTTCGCAAAGCTACTTCCTATTCCACCAATGATGACTCTGCAACTCAAGATTCTGCCGCCAAAGCTTCAGAACATCATCCTCAAGCCACAGCTCCGCGTGTGATGACTGATCGTGAACTTCTCCTTAGTCTTCATCAGAAAGTTGATCGAAATCACAAGTGGGTCAAGCGTCAGTTTGGTGCAATTCTTCAGAACATGACAGTCACTCAAAATACCGTGAAGAAGAATCACTACTACTTGCATGAAGTCTTTGACCGCACTTGGGCGATTCTGTCTAATCTTCATAGTGCCGAAGAACTCAAGGAGATGGGCTTCCAATAAGACTTTGACTGGTCCCAGCCACCTTCGAAGAAATTCAAGAAAGTCAAAGTTCCTCAGCTTGTTGCCAGTTCATATTCTTCATCGCGCGAGACTGATGAAGCTGAAGACTTGAACGACACTGCGGCAGGCCCTACCTCAACAGACGACCCCAACAATGCTGGCGCTCCTCCATCGACATCATGATGATATTCTTCAGGGGCGTTAGTCCTCATTTTTCGTCCCTTTTGGTCATTCGATGACAAATGGGGAGAAATTTGAGTTAGTCTTCAAGCGGGTCTTACATATGGGCTATATTTCTGTTAAGTTACAACTCTTGCTTTTCTGAGGTGTTTGCTCTGATGAGTTGTAAACTTAAGTCCTATGGTGGTCTGATACTTTTGCTCTGTTTTTCTGCATGCTATTTCCTCAATACCATAATGCACGCATGCTGAATTTCGTCAGACACCATATTTCATCATGCATTTCAAATTCTTCATATCATATGATAAATGCGTGTATGAATTTCAAGATATAGGAGGAGATCTCCATGATATTACTCAACAATGTGCATTTGCTATTTCAAAGCAAATTCTTCAAATATGCACATCTTCAGGGGGAGTTCTTCTATATCTTGCAGTCAAATTCCTCAATATTAGTATTTACACTTCATATGTTTATCCCCGTTGAAAACTTAACCTATATTGTCATCAATCACCAAAAATGGGGAGATTGTAAGTGCATCTAGTGCCCCTTAGTGATTTTGGTGTATTGAAGACTTATAGGTTAAGGGACTAATGTGTTTGTGAGTGTACATAGGTCTATAAGACTATGAGGAGTTTGTTATTTACGATGAATGTCGACCCCTAAAAATGAATGTCTTCAACTGAAGACTTTGGTTTTTTTTGAAGACTTTGAAAGTGAAGAAATTGGTGTGACCCTGAAGACTTGATATTCATGCGAGGATTATGAAGCGTGAAGACTTTTGTTTTTGTAGTTTCATTTTCTTCTTCTTGAGTCATAGGAAACACCGTACTTTTAAAGGGGGTCGAGGTAAAACTAAGGAAAAGTTTCCAAGTGATGCTCAACTCAAAATCCTACACCTACCCAATCCTTTCGAGTGAAGCCATTGGAAATCTCATACAGTTTAGTCAAGTTCTTCAGTGACAGAGACGAAGTTCTTCTGTTCTCTGAGGAATTTGTTCTGACTGAGGAGTTAGGAATTCGCCAGTGCAGACTGCCTATAAGTGAGGATCATGATAGCCCTGAGGAATTTGATACTCAAATTTCCGACCGTTGCTGTGCTACGTGCCAGCTGTCCCAAAATATCTACCCACCTAACGGTCATATCATTGAAGGGCATTTATGTCTTATCATGTCGGGCTGCTCCCTAGGCTATAAATAGCCGCCCCCTACAACCACTAGCTGGTTGGCTGCTCCAAGAAATAGATTGACACTTGTCATTTAGAGCATCCCATCCTCCGAGGACTTTGAGCGAAAATCATCAAGTGAGGAAAACCCAAAAACCCAAACACCTACAAACCCAAAGTGATTGAGCATCACTGAAGAGATTGTTCCTGTGTGGAACCGACGCTTGTTACCTTTGAGGACTGTGCATCCTCCAGACGGTTAGGCGTCATGGTCTAGAGCATCCAAGAGGAAATTGTGGATTGCCGAGTGACCGAGTATGTGAAGGTTTGGAAGTCACCTGAAGACTTACCACGAGTGATTGGGTGAGGTCTGTGTGACCTTAGCTCAAGGAGAATACGGTGAGGACTAGGTGTCCTGGACTGTGTGTTCAGGACTGGGTGTCCGGGACTGTGTGTCCTCAGGTTTAAATACCTAGCCGCTCCAACCAGACATACAACTGTCACAGCAGTTGGAACTGGTCTACCAAATCATTGTCTTCACCGAGCTTCTGGTTCTATTTCCTCAACCCTTTCATTTCCTCGCATACTTGCTATGTATTTGATCATTACTGTTTGAAGACTTTGACTGAAGACTTTCTCAATTTCCTCAGTTCAATTTCTTCAGTCAGTTTGTCTTCAGCCTGCTTATCCTGTGTTTACGCTACTCGTACTCTGTGCTTGTTTTCATTTCATCATGATGACTGTGCTACTGCTCTGTTATGCTTGCATTTGAGTACTTATTCTGCTGCTAAGTAGTTCGTTGCTTAGGAATTTCCTCACCTTGAAATTCCTCAGTGACGAATTTGTAAAAATCGCCTATTCACCCCCCCTCTAGTCGATATAACGCACTTTCAGGGTGTTTCTCTTTTTCTTTTTCTTTTCTGTTTTGTTTCTTTTACCTTTTTCTTTTATTTATTTTCTTTTCTCAGTTTAGCAAATTGTTAGGCCACATATTGAATTTCGTAAAACATGGCAATTGCTCCAATAAATACTAGGCATTACCTGCTACTACCAAAAACTAGTTTGGAGACAATTTGAGTTCACACAATTTTTATAATAATTAAAATGCATTATTCCTTACTGTTTTAATTATGTTAGTGCCACCTAATTAATTTATTAATTGTTGGTTCCAATTTTAGAATGGTCTCTGTATTATTTGTTATTGATTGAACATTTTAGTTTCTACGTTAGACAACTTTTATTTTCCACTTTCATTTAAATTTGGATTTTGACTTAGGAGTTGAAATGCAATATAATGCTAATGATGATCATGCACTGTTAAACATGATGACATGGCATAATCAAAAGGGTGATTACTGTAGTTAACCACCGGGGGTGTTACATGTTAAATCAACAACAATGCATATGAGAGCCACTCAACATTTTCATCGTGGTCTTCTCCTCGGTACGACTCAATAAAAAGAAATTCAGAGAAACACACTGAAATATTTTTGGAGTTTTTGGTTTTCTGATAGAAAGCAAATTTAAGAAAGGAAAAACAAAAACAAGAAAAACTATTTACACGGGAGAGCTCCCAACAAGCAAAAGAAGAACAAGGAAATCTTTTTGGGTTTTCTTTTTAAATACTACAGCTAGTTATGCTAGAAAGAAGCATGAATTTTTTTTGTATTTTCTTAAAGTTTTTTTAAACACACAAGAAGAAGGCGAGAAAATAAATCTAGCATGGATAATACAATGAAAAAGTGTGGACACCGACAACTGGAATAAAATGTGTGAACATGAATGTAATGTCGGTGGAAATACGTACTCCCCCAAGCTTAGGCTTTTGGCCTAACTTGGTAATCTCCATCAGTAGCCTGCATAATGGTCGGAGTGATAGCTCACGGAGGCTCTAGGTGCAGATGTCTCAGCCCGTCGTGCAGCCACAACTGCCGTGTTATGTGCTCGGGCCTCGCTCTCAAGGACATAATATCTTCCCTTGCTATGAACATCAAAGAGAGCAGGTGCAGGCAAAAAGGTGTCCACAACGAAACTTTTATTAAACAATAGGTTATAAGTAAAATTATGGGGTTCACCACTAAGGATCTTATGATGTTTCATAGCATCGAAGTCAAGGTATTGCGTGGGTAAGATGGGGTCATAAGGCCAAGGTGAAACACCTAGCTCTCTTGCTAAGCGTGTGGCGTAAATCCCACCATAAAAATATCCACTACCAGCGTTGTGTTGCAATCTACGTGCCACTATCGCTCCAAGGTTATAACTTTTGTCACCGGTGAGAGCGGTACGGATAAGGCTCAAGTCTGGAGCACAAAGTGTACTACAATCATGTTTGCCTACAAAGCATTTTCCATTAAATAGTGCAAAGTATTGGATTGAGGGAAAATGAATGCTCTTTATTCTACCTTGAGTCACTCCTCTAGTCTCACCATAGCAAAGGCTAGTCAAGAATATCTCAAACTCCAACCTTGGTGGCTCGTCCAATGAACCCCAAAATGGAATTTTGCAGTGATTAGAAAATGTCTCTAGAGGTATAGTAAATGAATTATCATATAGTTTAAATGATACTCTGGACTCACGAGGATGGAATTTAAATTCTTTGGTAAATGATTCAGCGAGGCTGAGGTGTTGGTTGCACTTATCTGCAATGTAGGGACCGAGCTCGGAATTGTGAACATATTGCTCAAATTCTTCTTTAATGCCCACACGCGCCATATAATCGTTGTATGGCCATAAACATGATTTGGTAGCGGCATCTTGAATGGAAATTTCACTTGGTTCAACATAGGACCGACGAACGGAGCTTCTACTAGAAGATGCCTCCGAGGACCTCCGCCTCGAAGAACTCCTTCCAAAGAGGTTCATCATATTCACGTACAATTTTCTGAAAAAAAATTTGTCACGAATTTTTGTCAACAAAACCTTATAAGAATGATAGCAACTACTCATAGGGATGCATAGAGGCCATATCAAGCATTCAAACTACTTACAACTCTAAGAATTTAACATGCAAGCTCATCTACAGCAGCACCAAGAGCAACTAATTATTCTAAATATAAACCACTAAAGCAAAAACTAATTGGACCAATGGAGGAGGCACATACCAAGCAATAATCCCCCGAAATAGTTTCGGAAATGGAGCTTCGAGCAAAGAGATCGAAATCTATGGGTTTGAGAGCAAGAATACGAGAGAGAGAGCAATGGTGATTTTTTTCTAGAGGTAGGTGATGATGTGGGACGAAGAGATAAGTGAGGGGGCCCACGTGGGGACCACAACCCACCAGGGCGCGCTTGGGGGTGCTGGCGCGCCCAGGTGGGTTGTGCCCACCTGGAGCACCACCCTCTGATGTTATTTGCACCAAAAATTCTTAAATATTCAGAAAAAAAATCATATTAAATTTTCAGAGCATTCTGAGAACTTTTATTTTTGGGTCATTTTTTTCATTTTTTTATTGCATGAAAAACTCAGAAAACAGGCAAGGCATGTCATTTTATTTTATTTAACTAATAAAAACAGAAAACAAAAGGTAGGGACAGAAGGTAGTGCTCACTGAATTCATCAACTTCATACCTCTCAAAAATGATTTATTAATAAGGTTGATCAAGTATTATTAACAACCACTTCCGATTAGCATGAAACCGAAGAACTTTCGTAAAACACTAAGTTACCTCAATGGGGATATGGATGTCCCCGACAATAAGCCTTTCATATTTCTTTTTGGCACTAGGTAGAGGTAGTTGAAAACTTCCAATAGTGATTGTCGGAGATTTTTCAATAACATTAATACCATTCACTTGGAATTGTTTCTTCAGAAAGTGCACCGTATGTTCATTACCATTGATATGAAAAGTGACCTTGCTTTTATTGCAATCAACAACAACCCCTGCAGTATTCAAGAAGGGTCTACCCAGGATAATCGACATGTTGTCGTCCTTGGGCATCTCAAGTATAACAAAGTTAGTTAAGATAGTAACATTAGCAACAACAATGGGCACATCCTCACAAATACCGATAGGTATGGCAGTTGATTTATCAGCCATTTGCAAAGATATTTCAGTAGGTGTGAGTTTATTCAAATCAAGTCTTTTATATAAAGAGAAAGGCATAACACTAACACCTGCTCCTAAATCACATAAAGCAGTTTTCACATAATTTCATTTGATGGAGCAAGGTATAGTTGGTATTCCCGGATCTCCAAGTTTTTTAGGTACTCCATCCTTAAAAGTATAATTAGCAAGCATGGTAGAGATTTCAGCTTCCGGTATTTTTCTCTTATTGGTGATGATGTCTTTCATGTACTTTGCATAAGGAGGCATTTTTAAGATATCAGTCAAGCGAGTACGCAAAAAGACTGGCCTAAGCATTTCAGCAAAGCATTCAAATTCTTCATCATCTTTCTTTTTGGATGACTTAGGTGGAAAGGGCATAGGTTTTTGAACCCACGGTTCTCTTTCCCTACCATGTTTTCTAGCAACAAAGTCTCTTTTATCATATCTTTTATTCTTGGGTTGTGGGTTATCAAGATCAACTGCTGGTTCTATCTCAACATCATTATCTGGTTCTTTATTATTTATTTGAGTGTCTTCATGAACCTCATCATTGTCTTTTTCATTATCAGAAGGTGAGTGTTCATTACCAGATTGAGTTTCAGCATCAGAGATAGAGACTTCATTATCATTATCAGGAGGTTTCTCAACTTCAGGTTCACTAGAGGCATGCAAAGTCCTATCATTTTTCTTCTTCTTTTTCTTTTTAGAAGGACTAGGTACATCAGTGTCAACTCTTTGAGAGTCTTGTTCAATTCTTTTTGGGTGTCCCTCAGGATAAAGTGGTTCCTGAGTCATTCTACCTCCTCTAGTCATTACTCTAACAACATGATCATTGATATTATTATTCATTTCATCAAGCAACTCTCTTTGAGATTTAGCAACTTGTTCTAATTGAGTTTGAACCATAGAAGCATGCTTTCCTACACCTCTAACATCATTTGAGATTCTAAATAATAGTCACTCAAGCGAGCAATCATATTAGAATTGTATTCAATTGTTTCATAACATTTGCATTGAAGTGATCTTGCTTTCTAATGTAATTATCAAACTCATAAAGGCATTGACTAGGATGTTTATTATAAGGAATATCACCTTCATCGAACTTTAGTAAAGAATTTACCTCTATCACCTTAGGTGGTGGTGGTGTTTCAAGCCCATGTATTTCTTCGATAGGTGGTAAATTTTTAACATCCTCTGCTTTAATACCTTTTTCCTTCATGGATTTCTTTGCCTCTTGCATATCTTCAGGACTGAGATATAAGATACCCCTCTTCTTTGGAGTAGGTTTAAGTGGTGGTTCAGGAAGGATCCAATCATCATAATTTTTCAATATGTTATTCAATAATTCTTCAGCTTGTTCAACAGTTCGCTCCCTGAAAACACAACCAGCACAACTATCTAGGAAGTCCCTAGAAGCATCGGTTAGTCCATTATAGAAGATATCAAGTATTTCATTTTTCTTAAGAGGATGATCAGGCACAGCATTAAGCAATTGGAGAAGCCTCCCCCAAGCTTGTGGGAGACTCTCTTCTTCAATTTGTGCAAAGTTAAATATTTCCTGTAAGGCAGCTTGTTTCTTATGAGCAGGAAAATATTTTTTAGAGAAGTAATAAATCATATCCTGGGGACTACGCACACAACCAGGAGCAAGAGTATTATACCAAGTCTTAGCATCACCCTTTAATGAGAACAGAAATAATTTGAGAATATAATAATAGCGAATCTTCTCATCATGAGTAAAAAGGGTGGCTATATCATTCTACTTAGTAAGGTGTGCCACAACAGTTTCAGTTTCATGACCATGGAAAGGATCAGATTCAACCAAAGTAATTAACTTTGGGTCGACAGAGAATTCATAATCCTTATCATCAACAAAGATAGGTGAAGTACCAAACTGAGGATCACATTTCATTTTAGCATTCAAAGTTTTTTCTTTATACTTGCATAATAATTTTTCCAGATCATCTCTATCCTTACAAGCAAGAATGTCTCTAGTTGTCTCCTCATCCATAACATAGCCTTCTGGTACCTTTGGCAATTCATATCCAGGAGAACTAGGTGTAATAGGTGTTTCAAGATTTTCAGTTTCAAGCTCTTCATCAGTTTCAACAATCTCATTCTGTCTTACTCTAGCGATTTGTTCATCAAGAAATTCACCTAGTGGCACATTATCATCAAGCAAGGTACTAGCATCATCATGAGTAGCATTCATAGCAGAAGTAGCATCATCAATAACTTGGGACATATCAGAATTGATAGCATGTGGTGGTGTTGCAAGTCTACTTATAAAAGAAGGTGAATCTAAAGCGGAGCTGGATGGCAGTTCTTTACCTCCCCTCGTCTTAGAGGGAAAAATCTTAGTCTTAGCATCCTTCAGATTCTTCATAGTGATAATTAGATAATAATCCCAAGTGACTCAACAAATATAGCTATGCTCCCCGGCAACGGCGCCAGAAAAAGGTCTTGATAACCCACAAGTATAGGGGATCGCAATAGTTTTTGAGGGTAGAGTATTCAACCCAAATTTATTGATTCGACACAAGGGGAGCCAAAGAATATTTACAAGTATTAGCAGCTGAGTTGTCAATTCAACCACACCTGGAGATTGATTATCTGCAGCAAAGTGATCAGTAGCAAATTAGTATGGTAGTTTTGATACTAGTAGCAACGGCAATAGTAACGGTAACAGTAATAGCAATGATTTTGTAGCAAGTGCAAGAGTAACAATAGCAGTGGTAACTTAGCAAGGACAATATGAGATAAATTCGTAGGCATTGGATCGGTGAATTCGTTGGATGATATTCATCATATAACAGTCATAACCTAGGGCGATACAGCACTAGCTCCAGTTCATAAATATAATGTAGGCATGTATTCCGTAAATTGTCATACATGCTTATGGAAAGAACTTGCATGACATCTTTTGTCCTACCCTCCCGTGGCAGCGGGATCCTATTGGAAGCTAAGGGATATTAAGGCCTCCTCTTAATAGAGAAACAGAACAAAGCATTAACACATAGTGAATACATGAACTCCTCAAACTACGGTCATCACCGGGAAGTGTCCCGACTATTGTCACACCGGGGTTGCCGGATCATAACACGTAGTAGGTGACTATAACTTGCAATATTGGATCTAGAACATAGATATAATGGTGATAACATAAATGGTTCAGAGCTGAAATCATGGCACCCGGGCCCAAAGTGACAAGCATTAAGCATGGCAAAGTCATAGCAACATCAATCTCAGAACATAATGGATACTAGGGATCAAGCCCTAACAAAACAACTCGATTACATGATGAATCTCATCCAACTCCTCACCGACCAGCGAGCCTACGAAGGAATTACTCACTCCCGGCCGGGAGCATCATGGAATTGGATATGGAGAAGGGTTGGTGATGACAAAGATCGAAGATCCCCCTCTCCGGAGCCCCAAACGGACTCCAGATCTGGCCTCCCGATGAAGAACAGGAGGTGGCGGCGGCTCAGTCTCGTGAAACGCGATAATTCTTTCTTCCTGATTTTTTTCTCCGAAAATAGGACTTTATAGTATCATGGTTGGAGTCTGCGAGGCCACCAGGTGGGGACAACCCACCTGGGCGCGCCTGGAGGGGGGGCGCGCCCTGGTGGGTTGTGCCCACCCAGGTGCCCCCCTCCGGTGGTTCTTGGCTCCAGAAATTCTATTTTATAATATAAAAAATCCTCGCGAAGTTTCGTTCCAATCCGAGAACTTTTATTTCTGCACAAAAACAACACCATGGTAGTTATGCTGAAAACAGCGTCAGTCCGGGTTAGTTTCATTCAAATTGTGCAAATTAGAGTCCAAAATGAGAGGAAAAGCATTAGGAAAAGTAGGTACGCATAGACGTTTCAATAATCCTCAAGTTACGGACCCAGTCCATGTAGTTGCTACCATCATCTTTCAACTTAGCTTTCTCTAGGAACGCATCAAAATTCAGGGGAACGGTAGCTCGGGCCATTGATATACAACATAGATATGCAAAACTATTAAGACTAAGTTCATGATAAATTAAGTCCAGTTAATCAAATTACTATTGAACTCCCACTTAAATTAACATCCCTCAAGTTATCTAAGTGATACATGATCCAAATCAACTAACCCATGTCCGATTATCACGTGAGATGGGGTAGTCATCAATGGTGAACATCTCTATGTTGATCATGTACACTATATGACTCACGTTCGACCTTTCCGTCTCCAGTGTTCCGAGACCATGTCTGTACATGCTAGGCTCGTCAAGTTTGACCAGAGTATTCTGCATGTGCAAAACTGTCTTACACCCGTTGTATGTGAACGTAGAGTCTATCACACCCGATCATCACGAGGTGCGTCAAAACGACAAACTTTGGCAATGGTGCATACTCGGGGAGAACACTTTTATCTTGAAATTTAGTGAAGGGATCATCTTATAATGCTACCGCCGTTCTAAGCAAAATAAGATGCATAAAGGATAAACATCACATGCAATCAAAATATGTGACATGATATGGCCATCATCAACTTGTGCTTTTGATCTCCATCTCCAAAGCATCGTCATGATCTCCATCATCACCGGCTCGACACCTTGATCTCCATCGTTGCGTCGGGGTCGTCTCACCAACTATTGCTTCTACAACTATTGCTAATGCATAGCGATAAAGTAAAGCAATTACATGGTGCTTGCATTTCATACAATAATTAAGAGACAACCCTAAGGCTCCTGTCGGTTGTCGATATTACAAAACATGATCATCTCATACATCAACATATATCACATCATATCTTGACCAGATCACATCACAACATGCCCTGCAAAAACTAGTTAGATGTCCTCTACTTTGTTGTTGCAAGTTTTACGTGGCTGCTACGGGCTTCTAGCAAGAACCGTTCTTAACTACGCAAAAACCACAACGGTGATTTATAAAGTTTGCTGTTTTAACCTGTTGGGGAACGTAGCATGCAATTTCAAAAAAATTCCTACGCTCATGCAAGATCTATCTACGAGATGCATAGCAACGAGAGGGGGAGAGTGTGTCTACGTACCCTCGTAGACCGAAAGCGGAAGCGTTTGTTAACGCGGTTGATGTAGTCGAACTTCTTCTCATTCTGACCGATCAAGCACCGAATGTACGGCACCTCCGAGTTCTGCACACGTTCAGCTCGATGACGTCCCTCGAACTCTTGATCCAGCAAAGTGTCGAGGAAGAGTTCTGTCAGCATGACAGTGTGGTGACGGTGATGGTGAAGTGATCCGCGCAGGGCTTCACCTAAGCACTACGTGAATATGACCGGAGGCGTAAACTGTGGAGGGGGGCGCCGCACACGGCTAACAATTGTTGGTGTGTTCTAGCGGTGTCCCCACCCCCATATATATAGGTTGGAGGGGACGAGAGGCAGCCAAGGGGGTGCCCCAAGTAGGAGGAATCCTACTTGGGCGCCTCCCAATTCGGCCTCCCCCCTTACCATATCCACCGGAGGGGGAAGGAAAGAGGAGGGAGGAGGGAAGGAAGGGGGAGGCCGAATCCCTCCCCTTCCTTCTCTCTTCTTCCCTTTCCTTTTCCCTCAGGTGCGGCCCATATGGGGGGCACAGCCCCCCTGCTGGCTGCTGCGTTTCCCCTCTTGGCCCATTAGGCCCATATCTTTGCCGGGGGTGCCCGGAACCCCTTTCCGGTGACCCGATATGTACCGGGTACCCCCGGAACACTTCCGGTGTCCGAATATCATCATCCTATATATGAATCTTTACCTCTCGACCATTTCGACACTCCTCATCATGTCCGTGATCTCATCCGGGACTCCGAACAACATTCGGTCACCAAATCACATAACTCCTATAATACAAAATCGTCATCGAACGTTAAGCGTGCAGACCCTACGGGTTCGAGAAGTATGTAGACATGACCGAGACACCTCTCCGGTCAATAACCAACAGCAGAACCTAGATGCTCATATTGGTTCCCACATATTCTATGAAGATCTTTATCGGTCGTACCATAATGACAACATACGTTATTCCCTTTGTCATCGGTATGTTACTTGCCCGAGATTTGATCGTCGGTATCTTCATACCTAGTTCAATCTCGTTACCGGCAAGTCTCCTTACTTGTTCCATAATGCATCATCCCGTAACTAACTCATTAGTCACATTGCTTGCAAGGCTTCTTATGATGTGCATTACCGAGAGGGCCCAGAGATACCTCTCCGATACTCGGAGTGACAAATCCTATTCTTGATCTATGCCAACCCAACAAACCCCTTCAGAGATACCTGTAGAGCATCTTTATAATCACCCAGTTATGTTGTGATGTTTGATAGCACACAAGGCATTCCTTCGGTATCCGGGAGTTGCATAATCTCATAGTCGAAGGAATATATATTTGACATGAAGAAAGCAGTAGCAATAAAACTGAACGATCATTATGCTAAGCTAACAGATGGGTCTTGTCCATCACATCATTCTCCTAATGATGTGATCTCATTCATCAAATGACAACACATGTCTATGGTTAGGAAACTTAACCATCTTTGATTAACGAGCTAGTCTAGTAGAGGCTTACTAGGGACACGGTGTTTTGTCTATGTATCCACACATGTATCAAGTTTCCGGTTAATACAATTCTAGCATGAATAATAAACATTTATCATGATATAAGGAAATAAAAAATAACAACTTTATTATTGCCTCTAGGGCATATTTCCTTCAGTCTCCCACTTGCACTAGAGTTAATAATCTAGTTCACATCGCCATGTGATTTAACACCAATAGTTCACATCTTTATGTGATTAACACCCGTAGTTCACATCGCCATGTGACCAACATCCAAAGGGTTTACTAGAGTCAATAATCTAGTTCACATCGCTATGTGATTAACACCCAAAGAGTACTAAGGTGTGATCATGTTTTGCTTGTGAGAGAAGTTTAGTCAATGGGTCTGCCACATTCAGATCCGTTTGTATTTTGCAAATTTCTATGTCTACAATGCTCTGCATGGAGCTACTCTAGCTAATTGCTCCCACGTTCAATACGTATCTAGATTCAGACTTAGAGTCATCTAGATCAGTGTCAAAGCTTGCATCGACGTAACTCTTTACAACGAACTCTTTACCACCTCCATAATCGAGAAACAATTCCTTAGTCCTCTTAGGTAACTAAGGATAATTTTGACCACTGCCCAGTGGTCTACTCCAGGATCACTATTGTACCCCCTTGCCAAACTCATGGTAAGGTACACAATAGGTCTGGTATACAGCATGGCATACTTTATAGAACCTATGGCTGAGGCATAGGGAATGACTCTCATTCTTTCTCTATCTTCTGCCGCGGTCGGGCTTTGAGTCTTACTCAACTTCACACCTTGCAACACAGGCAAGAACCCTTTCTTTGACTGGTCCATTTTGAACTTCTTCAAAATCTTGTCAAGGTATGTACTCATTGAAAGTTTTATCAAGCGTCTTGATCTATCTCTATAGATCTTGATGCCCAATATGTAAGCAGCTTCACCGAGGTCTTTCATTGAAAAATTCTTATTCAAGTATCCTTTTATGCTATCCAAAAATTCTATATCATTTCCAATCAGCAATATGTCATCCACATATAATATTAGAAATGCTACAGAGCTCCCACTCACTTTCTTGTAAATACAGGCTTCTCCAAAAGTCTGTATAAAACCATATGCTTTGATCACCTCATCAAAGTGTATATTCCAACTCCGAGATGCTTGCACCAGTCCATAAATGGATCGCTGGAGCTTGCACAGTTTGTCAGCACCTTTAGGATCGACAAAACCTTCTGGTTGCATCATATACAACTCTTCTTTAAGAAATCCATTAAGGAATGTAGTTTTGATGTCCATTTGCCAGATTTCATAATCATAAAATGCGGCAATTGCTAACATGATTCGGACAGACTTAAGCATTGCTACAGGTGAGAAAGTCTCATCGTAGTCAACTCCTTGAACTTGTCGAAAACCTTTCGCGACAAGTCGAGCTTTCTAGACAGTAACATTACCATCGGCGTCAGTCTTCTTCTTGAAGATCCATTTATTTTCTATGGCTCACCGATCATCGGGCAAGTCAACCAAAGTCCATACTTTGTTCTTATACATGGATCCTATCTCAGATTTCATGGCCTCAAGCCATTTATCGGAATCTGGGCTCATCATCGCTTCTTCATAGTTCGTAGGTTTGTCATGGTTTAGTAACATGACTTACAGAACAGGATTACCGTACCACTCTGGTGCGGAACGTGCTCTGGTTGACCTACGAGGTTGGGTAGTAACTTGATCTGAAGCTTCATGATCATCATCATTAGCTTCCTCTCTAGTTGGTGTAGGCATCACGGGAACAGATTTCTCTGATGAGCTACTTTCCAAATTGAGAGAAGGTACAATTACCTCATCAAGTTGTACTTTCCTCCCACTCACTTCTTTCGAGAGAAACTCCTTCTCTAGAAAGGATCCATTCTTAGCAACAAAGATCTTGCCTTCGGACCTGTGATAGAAAGTGTACCCAACAGTTTCTTTTGGGTATCCTATGAAGACGCACTTCTCCGATTTGGGTTTGAGCTTATCAGGCTGAAGCTTTTTCACATAAGCATCGCAACCCCAAACTTTAAGAAATGACAGCTTAGGTTTCTTGCCAAACCACAGTTCATACGGTGTCGCCTCAACGGATTTAGATGGTGCCCTATTTAACGTGAATGCAGCTGTCTCTAATGCATAACCCCAAAACGATAGTGGTAAATCGGTAAGAGACATCATAGATCGCACCATATCTAATAAAGTACGGTTACAACGTTCGGACTCACCATTACGCTGTGGTGTTCCAGGTGGCGTGAGTTGTGAAACTATTCCACATTGTTTTAAATGAAGGCCAAACTCGTAACTCAAATATTCGCCTCCGCAATCAGATCGTAGAAACTTTATTTTCTTGTTACGATGATTCTACACTTCACTCTAAAATTCTTTGAACTTTTCAAATGTTTCAGACTTGTGTTTCATCAAGTAGATATATCCATACCTACCTAAATCATCTGTGAAGGTCAAAAAATAACGATACCCACCGCGTGCTTTAACACTCATTGGACCGTATACATCGGTATGTATAATTTCCAATAAGTCATTAGCTCGCTCCATTGTTCCGGAGAACGGAGTTTTAGTCATCTTGCCCATGAGGAATGGTTCGCAAGTATCAAATGATTCATAATCAAGTCATTCCAAAAGCCCATCTGCATGGAGTTTCTTCATGCACTTTACACCAATATGACCTAAACGGCAGTGCCACAAGTATGTTGCACTATCATTATCAACTTTGCATCTTTTGGCATCAATATTATGAATATGTGTATTACTACGATCGAGATTCAATAAACCCTTTCCATTGGGTGTATGACCATAGAAGGTTTTATTCATGTAAACAGAACAACAATTATTCTCTGACTTAAATGAATAACCGTATTGCAATAAACATGATCCAATCATATTCATGCTCAACGCAAACACCAAATAACATTTATTTAGGTTCAACACTAATCCCGAAGGTAGAGGGAGTATGCGATGGTGATCTTATCAACCTTGGAATCACTTCCAACACACATCGTTACCTTGCCCTTAACTAGTCTCTGTTCATTTTGCAACTCCTATTTCGAGTTACTAATCTTAGCAACTGAACCGGTATCAAATACCCTGGGGTTACTATGAGCACTAGTAAAGTACACATCAATAACATGTATATCAAATATACCTTTGTTCACTTTGCCATCCGTCTTATCCGCCAATTATTTGGGGTAGTTCCGCTTCCAGTGACCATTCCCTTTGCAGTAGAAGCACTCAGTTTCAGGCTTAGGTCTAGCTTTGGGCTTCTTCATGGGAGTGGCAACTTGCTTGCCATTCTTCTTGAAGTTCCCTTTCTTTCCCTTGCCCTTTTTCTTGAAACTAGTGGTCTTGTTAACCATCAACACTTGATGCTCTTTCTTGATTTCTACCTTCGCTGATTTCAGTATTGCGAAGAGGTCGGGAATCATTTTCGTCATCCCTTGCATATTATAGTTCATCACAAAGTTCTAGTAGCCTGGTGATAGTGACTAGAGAACTCTGTCAATCACTATCTTATCTAGAAGATTAACTCCCACTTGATTCAAGCGATTGTAGTACCCAGACATTCTGAGCACATGCTCACTGGCTGAGCTATTCTCCTCCATCTTGTAGGCAAAGTACTTGTCAGAGGTCTCATACCTCTCGACACGGGCATGAGTCTGAAATACCAATTTCAGCTATTGGAACATCTCATATGCTCCATGGCATTCAAAACGTCTTTGCAGCCTCGATTCTAAGCCATAAAGTATGGTGCACTAAACTATCAAGTAGTCATCATACCGAGCTTGCCAAAAGTTCATAACGTCTGCATCCGCTCCTGCAATAGGTCTGTCACCTAGTGGTGCATCAAGGACATAATTCTTCTGTGCAGCAATGAGGATAATCCTCAGATCACGGACCCAGTCCGCATCATTGCTACTATCATCTTTCAACTTAGTTTTCTCTAGGAACATATCAAAAAACATAGGGGAGCTACAACACGAGCTATTGATCTACAACATAAATATGCAAATACTATCAGGACTAAGTTCATGATAAATTAAGTTCAATTAATCATATTACTTAAGAACTCCCACTTAGATTGACATCCCTCAAGTCATCTAAATGATACGTGATCCAAATCAACTAAACCATGTCCGATCATCACATGAGATGGAGTAGTCATCAATGGTGAACATCTCTATGTTGATCATATCTACTATATGATTCACGTTCGACCTTTCGGTCTCCAGTGTTCCGAGGCCATGTCTGTACATGCTAGGCTCGTCAAGTTTAACCCGAGTATTCCGCATGTGCAAAACTGTCTTGCACCCGTTGTATGTGAACGTAGAGCCTATCACAGCCGATCATCTTGTGGTGTCCCAACACGATGAACTGTCGCAACGGTGCATACTCGGGGAGAACACTTATACCTTGAAATTTTGTTAAGGGATCATCTTATAATGCTACCGCCGTACTAAGCAAAATAAGATGCATAAAAGATAAACATCACATGCAATCAAAATATGCGACATGATATGGCCATCATCATCTTGTGCCTTTGATCTCCATCTCCAAAGCACCGTCATGATCTCCATCGTCACCGGCTTGACACCTTTATCTCCATCGTAGCGTCGTGGTCGTCTCGCCAACTATTGCTTCTACAACTATCGCTAACGCATAGTGATAAACTAAAGCAATTACATGGCATTTGCATTTCATACAATAAAGCGACAACCATAAGGCTCCTGCCAGTTGCTGATAACTTTTACAAAACATGATCATCTCATACAACAATGTATATCACATCATGTCTTGACCATATCACATCACAACATGCCCTGCAAAAACAAGTTAGACGTCCTCTACTTTATTGTTGCAAGTTTTACGTGGCTGCTACGGGCTTCTAGCAAGAACCATTCTTACCTACGCATCAAAACCACAACGGTGTTTCATCAAGTTTGCTGTTTTAACCTTCAACAAGGACCGGCCATAGTCAAATTCGATTCAACTAAAGTTGGAGAAACAGACACCCGCCAGCCACCTTTATGCAAAACTAGTTGCATGTCTGTCGGTGAATCGGTCTCTTGAACATGGTCATGTAAGGTTGGTCTGGGCCGCTTCATCTAACAATACCGCTGAATAAAAATAAGATGTTGGTGGTAAGCAGTATGACTATCACCGCCCACAACTCTTTGTGTTCTACTCGTGCATATCATCTACGCATAGACCTGGCTCGAATACCACTGTTGGGGAACGTAGCATGCAATTTCAAAAAAAATCCTACGCTCATGCAAGATCTATCTAGGAGATGCATAGCAACGAGAGGGAGAGAGTGTGTCTACGTACCCTCGTAGACCGAAAGCGGAAGCGTTTGTTAACGCGGTTGATGTAGTCGAACTTCTTCTCGTTCCGACCGATCAAGCACCGAACGTATGGCACCTCCGAGTTCTACACACGTTCAGCTCGATGACGTCCCTCGAACTCTTGATCCAGCAAAGTGTCGAGGGAGAGTTCCGTCAGCACGATGGCATGGTGACGGTGACGGTGAAGTGATCCGCGCAGGGCTTTGCCTAAGCACTACGTGAATATGACCGGAGGCATAAACTGTGGAGGGGGGCGCCGCACACGGCTAACAATTGTTGGTGTGTTCTAGCGGTGTCCCCCCCCCCCCCCCATATATATAGGTTGGAGGGGAGGAGAGGCAGCCAAGGGGGCACCCCAAGTAGGAGGAATCCTACTTGGGCGCCTCCCAATTCGGCCTCCCCCCTTACCATATCCACCGGAGGGGGAAGGAAAGAGGAGGGAGGAGGGAAGGAAGGGGGAGGCCGAATCCCTCCCCTTCCTTCTCTCTTCTCCCCTTTCCTTTTCCCTTAGGTGCAGCCCATATGGGGGGCGCAGCAGCCCCTGCTGGCTGCTGTGTTTCACACTCTTGGCCCATTAGGCCTATATCTTTGCCGGGGGTGCCCGGAACCCCTTTCCGGTGACCCGATATGTACCCGGTACCCCCGGAACACTTCCGGTGTCCGAATATCATCGTCCTATATATGAATCTTTACCTCTCGACCATTTCGACACTCCTCGTCATGTCCGTGATCTCATCTAGGACTCCGAACAACATTCGGTCACCAAATCACATAACTCATATAATACAAAATCGTCATCGAACGTTAAGCGTGCGGACCCTACGGGTTCGAGAACTATGTAGACATGACCGAGACACCTCTCCGGTCAATAACCAACAGCGGAACCTGGATGCTCATATTGGTTCCCACATATTCTACGAAGATCTTTATCGGTCGTACCGTAATGACAACATACGTTATTCCCTTTGTCATCGGTATGTTACTTGCCCGAGACTCGATCGTCGGTATCTTCATACCTATTTCAATCTCGTTACCGGCAAGTCTCTGTACTCGTTATGTAATGCATCATCCCGTAACTAACTCATTAGTCACATTGCTTGCAAGGCTTCTTATGATGTGCATTACCGAGAGGGCCCAGAGATACCTCTCCGATACTCGGAGTGACAAATCCTATTCTCGATCTATGCCAACCCAACAAACACCTTCGGAGATACCTGTAGAGCATCTTTATAATCACCCAGTTACGTTGTGACGTTTGATAGCACACAAGGCATTCCTCTGGTATCCTGGAGTTGCATAATCTCATAGTCGAAGGAATATGTATTTGACATGAAGAAAGCAGTAGCAATAAAACTGAACGATCATTATGCTAAGCTAATGGATGGGTCTTGTCCATCACATCATTCTCCTAATGATGTGATCTCGTTCATCAAATGACAACACATGTCTATGGTTAGGAAACTTAACCATCTTTGATTAACGAGCTAGTCTAGTAGAGGCTTACTAGGGACACGGTGTTTTGTCTATGTATCCACACATGTATCAAGTTTCCGGTTAATAAAATTATAGCATGAATAATAAACATTTATCATGATATAAGGAAATAAAAAATAACAACTTTATTATTGCCTCTAGGGCATATTTCCTTCATAACCTTCTTCAAGGACCGGCCGTTGGTCAAATTCAATTCAACTAAAGTAGGAGAAACAGACACCCGCCAGCCACCTTTATGCAAAACTAGTTGCATGTCAGTCGGTGGAACCGGTCTCATGTGTGTGGACATGTAAGGTTGGTCCGGGCTGCTTCATCCCACAATACCGCCGAATCAAAAAAAGACATTGGTGGTAAGCAGTATGACTATCACCGCCCACAACTCTTTGTGTTCTACTCATGCATATCATCTACGCATAGACCTGGCTCGGATGCCACTGTTGGGAAACGTTGCATGGAAAACAAAAAAAAATTCTACGCACACGCAAGATCTATCCATGGAGATGCATAGCAACAAGAGGGGAGAGTGTGTCTACATACCCTCATAGACCGTAAGCGAAAGCGTTTAGTAACGCGGTTGATGTAGTCAAACTTCTTCGTGATCCAACCGATCGAGCACCGAACGTACGGCACCTCCGCGTTCAGCACACGTTCAACTCGGTGACGTCCTCGCCTTCTTGATCCAGCAAGACGGCGTAGTGGAGGAGTTCTGACAGCACGACGGTGTGGTGACGGTGGTGGTGATGCTATCTCTGCAGGGCTTCGCCTAAGCACAACGAAAATATGACCGAGGGACAAAACTGTGGAAGGGGCGCCGCACACGGCTAAGAGATTGTCGTGGCTTATGTGTGGCGCCCCCTCCCACATATATATAGGTGGGAAGGAGGGAGGAGCAGCCAAGGAGGCGCCCCAAGTGGGGCTGAATCCCACTTGGGGTCCTGCCCCAAGCCGCGTCCCCCTTTTGCCTTTCTAGGCACGCGGGGAAAGGCAGGGGAGGGTGGCGCCCCCCACACCCCTTTCCTTTCTCCCATGTGGAGGGGAAGGCGGGAGGGGTTAGCCCTCCCCCCTTTCCTTCCCTATGGACGGCAGCCAGGGAGAGGGGCGCGCCAGCCCCTTTGTGGGCTGGTGTGTCTCTCCCCTTGGCCCATTAGGCCCATAGACCTCCCGGGGGTGTCCGGAACACCTTCCGGTGACCCGATGACTACCCGGTCACTCCGAAACTCTTTCAGTGTCCGAATATCATCGTCCTATATATCAATCTTTACCTCCGGACCATTCCGGAGCTCCTCGTCATGTCTGTGATCTCATCCAGGACTCCGAACAACATTCGGTCACCAAATCATATAACTCATATAACACTATATCGTCAACGAACGTTAAGCGTGCAGACCCTACGGGTTCGTGAACTATGTAGACATGACCGAGACACCTCTCCGGTCAATAACCACTAGCGGAACCTGGATGCCCAGATTGGTTCCTACATATTCTATGAAGATCTTTATCTGTCGAACCTAATGACAACATACGTAATTCCCTTTGTCCATCGGTATGTTACTTGCCTGAGATTCGATCATCGGTATCTTCATACCTAGTTCAATCTCGTTATCGGCAAGTCTCGTTACTCATTCCGTAATACATCATCTCATAACTAACTCATTAGTCATTTGCTTGCAAGGCTTATTATGATGTGTATTACCGAGAGGGCCCAGAGATACCTCTCCGATACTCGGAGTGACAAATCCCAATCTTGATCCATGCCAACTCAACAAACACCTTCATAGATACCTATAGAGCATCTTTATGATCACCCAGTTATGTTGTGACGTTTTATAGCACACAAGGTATTCCTCCGGTATCCGGGAGTTCCATGATCTCATGGTCGGAGGAACATGTATTTGACATTCAAGAAAGCAGTAGCAATAAACTGAACGATCATATGCTAAGCTAATGGATGGGTCTTCTCCATCGCATCATTCTCCTAATGATGTGATCCTATTATCAAATGAAAACACATGTATATGGTTAGGAAACCTTAACCATCTTTGATCAATGAGCTAGTCTAGTAGAGGCTTACTAGGGACACGGTATTTGTTTATGTATTCACACATGTATTTAAGTTTCTGATCAATAGAATTCTAGCATGAATAATAAACCTTTATCATGAATAAGGAAATATAAAATAACAACTTTATTATTGCCTCTAGGGCATATTTCCTTCACGTAGGTCTATGGTGGACTACTCACGCATCATTGAAGAGGCACCAATGAGGATGATGAACCCCTCCGTGATGGTGTTAGATTGGATCTCGTGGTTCTGGAACTTGCGACAGCTGGAATTATGTTTCGTTGACTCCCCTAGGGTTTCTGGAATATTTGGGTATTTATAGAGCTGACAGGCGGTGGAGAAGACCTCCGTGGGCCCCATGATACATCAGGGCGCACTAGGGGCCTCTGGCGCGCCCTGATGTATCATGGGCCCCACGGGCCTCCCCTCAGGTGCTTCCTTGGCTCCCAAGTTGTCTTCTGGTCTAAAAAAATCTGCAAAAAGTTTCGCTGCGTTTGGACTCCGTTTGGTACTGATATTCTGCGAAGTAAAAAAACAAGCAAAAAATAGCAACTGGCACTGGGCACTATGTCAATAGGTTAGTCCCAAAAAATGATATAAAGTTGCTATAAAATGATTGTAGAACATCCAAGAATGATAATATAATAGCATGGAACAATAAAAAATTATTGATACGTTGAAGACGGATCAAGCGACAGGGGGTGGTCAGTACCTTCCATGCTAAGCGGGTTATTCTCATGATGAGTGTTTATTCACTCGTCCTTGCATGAGAGGGGCTGGTAATAGGGATGCCCAATCCCGAAATCAAAAATTACAAATAATTCAACAAAACTCCCCCGGACTATTGTTGGTATGGAAGGCACCCATGGATTCGGTTAGCCATGGCTTGTGGTTGTTGGTAGAGGGGGAGTAAACTTTACTTTTACCGCTTGGGAACCGCCGCTAATGTGTTTAGCATGGAAGATATTGATAACTCTTGGTCGTGATGTTGATAGGAAGGGTATACCTCCCAAAATTATATTTATCTCTGATTTAAGCTTCGAACTCTGGCACCTCTGCAAATCCCTGCTTCCCTCTGCGAAGGGAGTATCCATTTACTTTTATGTTGTTTTACTTTTATGTTGAGTCATCACCTTTTCAAACAAGCACCAGTCCTGAGAGCACTATTGTCATCCTCATGCATTGTGTATAGTTAATGTTGAATGAATCATGACTGGATCTCTTCTACCATGAATTACAATTTTTAGTTGCTACTTGAACTTTGGAGGTGCTCTGCATTTATGTTTTGCGGTCTTAGAAAAGGCTAGCGAGATACCATTATTGTCATGTTATATCATGATTGTTTTGCAAAGTGTTGGCATTTGAAATATTTTATTATTGCTCGCTAGTTGATTATGCCATTGATATGAGTGAATATAATTTCTAAGAGTTATTGCTTGCATGGTTAGTTATGATCTTTGCTGAAAATATGGGTGCTATTTAAGCATATATATGTAAACAAGAACAAAAGAGTTCGTAAAATTTTTTCTTTATCACTTTCAGTTTGTCAACTGAATTGCTTCAGGACAAGCAATGGATTAAGCTTGGAGGAGTTGATACGTCTCCATCGTATCTACTTTTCCTAATGCTTTTTCTCTTGTTTTGGACTCTAATTTGCATGATTTGAATGAAACTAACCTGGACTGATGCTGTTTTCAGCAGAACTACCATGGTGTTGTTTTTGTGCAGAAATAAAAGTTCTCGGAATTGGACAAAACTTTTTGGAGAATTATTTTGGAATATATAATAATTTATGGAACCAAGACCCACTAGAGGGGGGGCTCAACTTCCCACTAGGCACCAGGGCGCGCCACCCCCCCTCTGGCGTGCCCTGGTGGGTAGTGGGGCCCACGAGGCTCCACTGACCCTAATTTCAACTCTATAAAATCCTATTTTTCCAAAAAAAAATAGGAGAGGAAGTTTCATCGTATTTTACGATACGGAGCCGCCGCCACCTCCTGTTCTTCATCGGGAGGCTAGATCTGGAGCCCGCTTGGGGCTCCGGAGAGGGGAATCTTCGTTCTTCGTCATTGTCAACCATCCTCCATCACCAATTTCATGATGCTCCCCACCGGGAGTGAGTAATTCCTTCATAGGCTCGCTGGTCGGTGAGGAGTTGAATGAGATTCATCATGTAATCAAGCTAGTTTTGTTAGGGCTTGATCCCTAGTATCCACTATGTTCTGAGATTGATGTTGCTATGACTTTGCCATGCTTAATGCTTGTCACTAGGGCCCGAGTGCCATGATTTCATATCTGAACCGTTTATGTTTTCACCATTATATCTATATTCGTGATCCGATCTTGCAAGTTATATGCACCTACTATGTGTTATGATCCGTAAACCCCAAGGTGACAATAATTGGGATACTTTCCGGTGATGACCGTAGTTTGAGGAGTTCATGTATTCACTATGTGTTAATGCTTTGTTCCGGTTCTCAATTAAAAGGAGGCCTTAATATCCCTTAGTTTCCTTATGGACCCCACTGCCACGGGAGGGTAGGACAAAAGATGTCACACAAGTTCTTTTCCCTAAGCATGTATTACTATTTATGGAATACATGCCTACATTATATTTATGAATTAGAGCTAGTTCTGTGTCGCCCTAGGTTATGACTATTATATGATGAACATTATCCAACGAAATCACCGATCCATTGCCTACGAGTTTTTCACATATCGTTCTTGCTAAGTTACTATTGCTATTGCCACTGTTACAACTGTTACAAAACTATTGCTATCACCGTTACTGTTACCACTGCTATCAAAACTATCAATCTACTATGCTACTGATAACTTTGTTGAAGATATTTAATCTCCAGGTGTGGTTGAATTGACAACTCAACTGCTAATACTTACAAATATTCTTTGGCTCCCCTTGTGTCGAATCTATAAATTTGGGTTGAATACTCTACCCTCGAAAACTGTTGCGATCCCCTATACTTGTGAGTTATCATGCCGCTGCCTCAACACTTCCACATGGGACCAGATGGCTACTACGGATGGTGATTACCAATCTAGGAAAAAGCCTAAGCTTGGGGGAGTACGTATTTCTCACTGACATTACATTCATGTTCACACATTTCATTCCGGTTGTCGGCGTTCATCCTCTTTCATTGTAAAATCCATGTTAGTTTTATTTTCTTGCTTTCTTCTTGTGTGTTTGATAAACTTTGAGAAAACCTAAGAATGTTTCTTGCTTCTTTTCGGTTTTTCTTTCTAGTTTAAATTAGTTGTAGTATTAAAGGAAAACCCAAAAATATTTCCCGTTTCTTCTTTTGCTTGTTGGGAGCTTTCCCATGTAAATAGTTTTTCTTGTTTTTGTTTTATTTCGGTAATTTGCCTTCTTCAAGAAAAACTAAAAACTCCAAAAATATTTCAGTGTGTTTCTCTGAAATTCTTTTCTTTTGTTGAGTTGTACTGAGGAGAAGACCACGATGAAAATGATGAGTGACTCTCATATGCATTATTGTTGATCTAACAAAGAGCCCATATTACTTTGTATTCTCCTTTAAATAAAATGTTTGCAGATTCCAGCTTAGTCCACGGCACTCTTGCACTATTATCATTTTCATATCATTCTGTAACACCCCGGGTGTCATGCTACAGTAAACTCCTATTAATGGTGCCACATCATCATAATTAGATTTTGCTAATCATCGCTTTGTTCCAAACCGACCTCAAATTCAAATTTAAAGTAAAGCCAAATTATTAGTTATCCATACAGAGAATAAAAATGTTCGAGTTGTTGCAAATAGTCACTAAGTAATTGTCTTGTTGAAACCAACATCATTTTACTCACCAATTTAATCCCTAGTAAAATATAAATTGACCCGACAACAACTAAAATTGCCTTTTCAAAATAAACAAATGTTTATGTATTTCCAAACCACTTGAAATCTTGTGTGCTAGCTCAAAACATTGCCTACTATTTATGTGACAAGTTTTGGATTCAACAAAACTATTAGGTATTAAATTAAAATACAAAATGGTGGATAGAATACAAAACAGAAAATTAGAAAGAAGGAAAAGGGGCTAAGTGCACACTGTGCACTAGAAGCCTTGTGCTACAGTAGCACGGCCCAAGCCCACCATGGCCTTTTCCCCTTCCTCTGTTCTCTGTACTTACAGGAGAAGGCAGGGGGCCATGGCGTGGCCGTGTGCACGCCGTCCACGCGCCATACGTCGTCGTGTCGCTCATCCGTCGGCACCCCGAGTAGTATATGGACGCCCTCAACTCCCAGGACAAACCCTAGCCCACCAAATCCCCCTCGCTCGTTCTCTTCCTCTCGTTTTGATGGCGCCCGATACGCGAGTGCCATGGCCATCATCGCCGTCGCGGCCACCGGCCTCCCCGTCGCCTGATAGCATGTCCAGGAGCTTCAGCGCGGACGACTCCCCCGACTACGTGCACCGATTCGAGCTCGGAGGCCTCATACGCTCGCCTTCACCGTCGTCTTCGCCCACGGCCGACGCATCTCGTCGTCGAGTTCGTCGCATCCGGCCACCCCCGCACCTCCTAACCATGTCTACGAGCATCGCTGTGAGATCCTCTGCCGACTCCCCCCATTTCCCCTTTCGATACGTGCCATATGGTGCCGTTGTTTGCCGTGGACCGGAGCTTGCCCGAGCCCCTGCTTACGCGTGTGTGCGTACTGCTGCTGCTGCGTTGCTGCTGCTCCTAGCGCTGCTAGTGCTTGCTACTGCCGCTGGATAGCCCTCTGAACCCTAAACCCTAAACCCTAAACCCTAATACGAGTAGGCGGGCAGGGGGCCTACGTGGTACCCACACCGCACCCGCGCCCGTGCCACGCTGCTGCCGCCCCCCCTGCTACTGCGTTGCTCGCTGCCTGCTGCTACTAGCGCAGTGATGCTACAGTAACATTCTGTTACTGTAGCAGCTACTAGCTTTTGTAAAACTGCACTGGATAGCCCTCTGAACAGCCTCAAAACAGCAACTAAACAAAGCTTAACATAGCTAAAATAAATATGTGTGGGTAGTACACTTGACGAGGTTCAATTCTTTCTATTGGACCAAATCCAAAAGTTGCCTGGATTAATTCCTATGAAAATGACAAAAGTGTATGTTCTGTTAACTGGAAGAACTAATAACAGATATACTGCCATGGCAACTTTGGAGCAGAAAATAAACAAGTTACAGGGATCTAACAGAGATGCAATTGGTACCATCTTGTAGACCACAGGAAAATGATCAATATTGGTAAAAGGCACCAATTCATAGGATGAATAGAACACTAGTTATAGCCTCTGGAAAACAGCTAAATAATGTTTAAAACTAAGGACTTAGCAGAATTTCAGTAATTTCAGAAAATGCCTAAAACTTCCAAAATTCTTAGAAAATTAACCGTAGCTCGGATCGAAAAACTTTCTACATGAAAGTTGATCAGAACGACGAGACGAAGCTGACCGTGCCTTCTATTTCCATGTCGGGACCCTCTACGGAGGTGAACCCGCAATTTTAGCCTATTTCTGGTAGATGAATAGTGCACATACACCGGTTAATAATTCCAACTTAAATCCTAAAAATAACTAATATGACTTAGACATGCTTTTAGGCAACCCTGCACTGCACGTTAGCATAGCCTACTCTGTGTTGCATATGTTTGCCGTGTATTTATTTGTTTCCTCCCCCTCTTCTCTCTCGGTAGACCCCGACACCGACGTCGTCCCCGAGGCTGGCGCAACTCCGGAGGTTGACTACATCGTTGAAGACCAGGCCTTTGCTGCCGAGCAACCAGGCAAACACCCCCCCCCCCTTGAGCATACAGATATCGCCTATTCTTTCTCTCTCATGCTTGCATTAGAATTGCTGCTGCTACCGTTTTACCTATTCTGATGCATAGCCTGTTTTTGTAACCTGCTTATTATTACATTACCTGCCTATTTCAAACTGCTTAGTATAGGCTGGGTAGAGACCTATCAGTGACCCCACTTGTCCCGATTGCCCCGCTGGATTATCAGAAGACTCAACAACCAGGCCCCGGCACCGCACATCACCCCCTTAGTTGTAACGACACTGCAGCGTTACTATCGAGTGCCTAGGGTGATACCTCGTATAGCACTCCTGATGTTAACTCTGTAGAGTAGCTATTTGGTCGTTGTCATCAAGGGTGATTCCTCCTTCTCCACTTTTGATATGACCCTGTCGTGCAACACCTCAAGTGTGAACCCATCGAGGGTGATTCCTCCGAGTTCACCTTGACGAATACATCGAGTAGGAATCCAACGAGGGTGATACCTCGGATTCCCCTGATGTTATGGACACACGGACACTTGGACTGTACTACTGATACTTGGATAGGCGGGTTGACCCTGAGGGGTACCCGCGAGTGATGTGGAGACGGGATGACCTGGATGGTACCCGAGTGATGAATACGAGGCGTGGCCGGGCATTCTTAGCCCTTGCCGCAAGTCCTCGAAACAGGGCGACGGGGTCACATCAATCATGAGTCTCTGCTCGTTACCGCACCCCCAATATACTAAATATTTGGATATTTGATTCGAGTGGGCCTCTGGCCCGATAGCACTAACCATCATGCGGGAAAAGTTATGGGCACTCTGCATCGTATGCATCAGCCGAAAGCTTTGTCAGACGTCCAGTTCAGCATTGTGGCCGGGTCGGATCGTGCCGTTGGCGCTGGTATCCACCCTGCTCGCAACGACCCGGAGTGCACAGGGCGATGGCCCAAGACCGCTGAGCGCTTAGGATGTAGACCGGCGGGGACCTCTCTGCTGAGCTCTAGGTAGGGTTGCGGTGTGTCGTTTGGGCGAGGCCGGGCATGACCCAGAAAAGTGTGTTCGGCCGGAGTTAAGCAAGCATGGTGGGTAAGTTGGTGCACCCCTGCAGGGCAGAACTAATCTATGCATAGCCGAATCCTCGGTAATGGACACTCGGAGTTGTATCCCGATCAATACAACTAGAATTGGATACTATGGCTCTGGGATTACTTCTCGCAGGGAGTCGAGAAGGGATCCTGGACGAGGTTGATGACTGTATGGCTCTGGGATTGATTTCTCGCAGGGAGTCGAGGAAGGATCAATGGTCGAGGTTGATACTTAATGTTACTACTACTTCATATTGTGCTAATCTAGACTCTTCTAATGTTGCAAGACCGCTGAAGATGCTAGTCTTCGCTAGGACTAGGCCTTCTTTCTATTCTGGCATTTCTGCAGCCCAGTCCACAAATACAGCCCCCCTTTGATAATGTTGCATATGTAGTGTAGATCCTTGCTTGCTGAGTACTTCGGATGAGTACTCACGGTTGCTTTGCTTTCTCTTTTTCCCCCATCCCCTTTTGGTGCAACCAGATGACGGAGCCCCTGAGACAGCTGCCCCCGCCGACGATCGCTACTACTACCCCGAGGGTGGATACTACTACGAGCTGGCCGACGACCAGGAGTAGGTTTGGAGGGTCCCAGGCAGGAGGCCTGCGCCTTTCGATCGTAGTGTTTTCTTTGGCCCCGCCTTTTAAGGGCCTATCTGTGTTTTCTTTTATATCTGTACTCAGATATCTGATGCTTCCGCTGACGCTTGTATGCGAGCTTTTATATTCGAGCCCTTGAGGCCCCTGGCTTGTAATATAAAGCTTGTATGACTTTATTTATGTTTTAGAGTTGTGTTGTGATATCTTCCCGTGAGTCCTCAGGCTTGATCGTGTGCATTTGCGTGTATGATTAGTGCACGATTAAGCCGGGGGCGTCAGAAGTTGGTATCAGAGCCGACTGCCTGTAGGAACCCCCCTTTCTAACTCCTTGGCCAAAGTTGAGTCTAGACTTCAAAAACTGTTTAACTAACTTGGTTGTGTGGCTTGCGGGCCCACGTCGCCAAATGGGTGGTTTTAGGATCTTTTATTCCTTGTCTATACTCCGGGACTCTGATATCTCTTCTATTCGGGTTAAATGAATTACTAACTACATTAGGTTCTCATAACGACTTTCCCTGGAGAGCCCCTTCATACCGAATGGTTGCCTGCTTCTTCAGAAGACTTCGAAGATACTCCTCGATGTTTTACCGAGACCCTGTGCCCACTGCCTTGCAGTTCTTGACCACCGATAATCCCCGTGAATAACATCCTTGCTGCTTGTACCTTCATCCCCAATTGCTCCTGTTGTTACAAGATACCCCTAGTACTCTCCGTTGTTCCAAGAATCCTTTGTGCCTTCTGCTTTGCAGCTTCTTTTCGCGCTGCGGATAATTCTTCACACTTATCAGGGATCTGTTCATCCCCAGTTGTTCATATGCTTTCCAAAATACTTCGCAGTGCTATCTGATCTCCCGAAAATCCTATGCAGCCTATTGCTCTTGATTTTCCTTGCCTGCTTGCACTATGGTTAATTCCACCTGTCTAGCAATTTTTACTAAAATCCTTTGTGATTGTCATTCTGTTCCTATGGATTCAATGTGTGTGTGAATACTCGCAATCATCACTTAATCCTTAGAAATTCTCTTTCCGGCTCAAACGTCATCCCGAACATGAGCTGGATTCTCGACCAATCTATTTGCTGTCGCTTGTACCCCTAAGTCTATTCAATTAACCATCCTTAAGCAGAGCGATTGCTTCTGATCCCTTGCTTTGGAAATCATAACTCCCTTGCATTTGAGCTTTGAATTAATGCCTTTGCATTGATTCTACTTCTGGTTGTGTGCCTATGCTCACGTCAGCTCCGTTATGGACCGTCAGATCCTTTGATGAGTTATCATCCGACAGTGTCCTTAACATCCAAAATCTTGTGAGTTTTCCCCTGATACATATTGCCTTTGGTAAATTGTATTCTCTTCTTTGCCAACCTTGCTCTGCTCTCAAGCTTGAGTTATTTACTTCTGAAGTTCGTGGTATACGTTCCTAAGATGCCCCAATGGATTGAACCTATGCTTTCCCTAATCCGTGTGAACTCAAAAGTTATGCGAGTCATACTCTTCTGGTGCTCCACCAGATAAATCTTCAGCACTACAATTTCTACGAAAAAGAGCAGTGAATGAATGGTCATGCATTGGAGAAGTGGGAGTCGACCTTGAACTTTGTGTTCATGCCCATGGACACGATGTAGATCTTATCATGGAGCTTCTCTTAAATTAATTATCCCCTTGGTGTAAGTTCATCTTATATCTGGGAATTGGTCCTTCGCAATCGTGGTTCCGACCATGTTGTTCTTCTTTGATCCCATTTCTTGAACAAGTTGAAGTACTTGTCTTCTGCAGATCAATACACCTATCCAACCTCTATTCTGCCCAACCTTCGAGTATTACCCTCTGGTTTTCGGAAATATCCCGGAACTACATAACCTCTTATGAGTTCTTCATCAACTATTAATTCTCTTCGATTCCAATTTTCCTCGGGTTATGAGCTATTATTCACTCCAGGACACCGATAAGTGAATCAATTTCGCACTCCGATTCAATAACTCTAAGTAATTTTCGTTGCTTACGAGTTTAATAATCCTTCAAGTCATTCCTAGCCTGATCAGCTATATCATTATCGTACTAAATTTAAATTTTACTACCTGGTCCTTCTTCCCAGAGCACAATTTCCGATGATGAGCTAAGCCTACGTCGATCTTCCACATCATATCATTTTGCCTTGAACAGCAAGCTTGATTTCGAGTTTGTGCCACACCCATGGTCCCAATAACCTTTCGCTTCATCATTCCTTTTACTTGATGTCGTCGCTGATCGATGGCATCGTCATGAAACCTCTCGACAAAATGTATCTTCATCATTATCAACCTTTCAGTTTCTTTAAAGTTGTGAATTGAATTCATGATGAGAAATACCATCCTGGCCCCTCGATGATCTATGTTATCATCGACCACATCCTTGACTTCCTCTAACACTAACCTGAAGATGCTTTGCTCATATATCGAGTTCCTTGTTAATCTTGAATTGATCCTTCGTACCCCTTGTGCTCCTTAGATCCAACCCTTTACCTGAAATACCATAAAATTGCTACCTCGAAGCATGACTATCGTATTCTGAGTATCAACAAGAACATTGGAAGCGCAATGCTAACTGTTCCTTGGTCAATTATCCAAACACCATTGTTCGGGTAAACATCATGAATTTTCCCTCGCCCCTTCCACTAAATGCTATTGAACTTGCTGTCCCATCATGTATATCGTGCTCCGCCTTTCGTTCGAAAAGATATACTCCTAGTTCTTGTGTATAAACACATTTTTCTTTCCATTGTTTTGTTTAACCTTTCTTGTAATCTATATGATACAAGTAGAAATAATTCCCTGCTTATGAAAACACCTCGATGTACAACCTTGTCAGTGGGACCCCGTTACTATTGTTAATGACATCTCGGTAACCACCGATGGACGAGAACTTTGCCTATCGGTCCGCCTCGTTCAACGAGCAGGAAAATGGTTCTCTTCGTCCCTCGCCCTTGGTACCGATGTTGTCGTCGACATAACTGACAGACTATCCTCTGACATGCCTTGCTATCGTGACCGTGCAATATGTCAGCCTCCTTCCTACTTTTAACCCTCATGGTAGGCCCATAACCCACAGTTCCACAGGATCGAAACCTGACTCTCCTGTACACCCCTGTTTCTAAAACTTATTCCTCACGCTTGGTTTCATATGAGATTCACGAGCCACCTTCCTAGAGATGATCTACTTTAGTATCAAACGAAATAATTATTTTCGTTGCTCTGAACCCCTTTCACCTTCTGATTAGGCTTCGAACAATTGCCTGCCCACTCGAAACTTCTCATGGTACTTTCTTACTTTGCTCTCGATATTTTCGTAACTTTCTATTTGAGAGTTACTTTCCGCCACCTTCCCTGATGTTATCTACCAGATAAGCGACCTTGTAGAGGCCCGTTCTTCCAAAGTTAACCCTTGTCCCTTCGTAAGTATGGTGAAGATCCAGAAGGAAGAACGACAACATCATCATGATACATTGATGCAGAGAAATGAAGACATTAATGAAAGGGATCAACTTCTTCCAGAAGAGCAAATAGGAGTGAGAAGATCCGTTAGAATTTCATAACCAAAACTTTTCCCCTTGCTCCACCTCTTAAATCTCGGGATGAGATTTCTTGTAGTGGAGGAGATTTGTAACACCCCGGGTATCATGCTACAGTAAACTTCTATTAATGGTGCCACATCATCATAATTAGATTTTGCTAATCATCGCTTTGTTCCAAACCGACCTCAAATTCAAATTTAAAGTAAAGCCAAATTATTAGTTATCCATACAGAGAATAAAAAATGTTCGAGTTGTTGCAAATATTCACTAAGTAATTGTCATGTTGAAACCAACATCATTTTACTCACCAATTTAATCCCTAGTAAAATATAAAGTGACCCGATAACAACTAAAATTGCCTTTTCAAAATAAACAAATGTTTATGTATTTCCAAACCACTTGAAATCTTGTGTGCTAGCTCAAAACATTGCCTAATATTTATGTGAAAATTTTTGGATTCAACAAAACTATTAGGTATTAAATTAAAATACAAAATGGTGGATAGAATACAAAACAGAAAATTAGAAAGAAGGAAAAGGGGCTAAGTGCACACTGTGCACTAGAAGCCTAGTGCTACAGTAGCACGGCCCAAGCCCACCATGGCCTTTTCCCCTTCCTCTGTTCTCTGTACTTACAGGAGAAGGCAGGGGGCCATGGCGTGGTCGTGCGCACGCCGGCCACGCGCCATACGTCATCGTGTCGCTCATCCGTCGGCACCCCGAGCAGTATATGGACGCCCTCAACTCCCAGGACAAACCCTAGCCCACCAAACCCCCCTCGCTCGTTCTCTTCCTCTTGTTTTGACGGAGCCCGATACGCGAGTGCCATGGCCATCGTCGCCGTCACGGCCACCGGCCTCCCCGTCGCCTGATAGCATGTCCAGGAGCTTCAGCGCGGACGACTCCTCCGACTACGTGCACCGATTCAAGCTCAGAGGCCTCATATGCTCGCCTTCACCGTCGTCTTCGCCCATGGCCGACGCATCTCGTCGTCGAGTTCGTCGCATCCGGCCACCCCCGCACCTCCTAACCATGTCTACGAGCATCGCTGTGAGATCCTCTGCCGACTCCCCCCATTTCCCCTTTCGATCCATGCCATATGGTGCCGTTGTTTGCCGTGGACCGGAGCTTGCCCGAGCCCCTACTTACGCGTGTGTGCGTACTGTTGCTGCTGCGTTGCTGCTGCTCCTAGCGCTGCTAGTGCTTGCTACTGCCGCTGGCTGCTGCTACTGCTGGCCGCCGCCCACCGCTGCCTGACGCAGCCACGGCCGGTCGGCCTCACCACACGCGCGCCCGTGCCACGCCGCTGCCGCCCCCTGCTGCTGCGTTGATCGCTGCCTACTCCTACTAGCGCAGCGCTGCTACAGTAACATTCCGTTACTGTAGCAGCTACTAGCTTTTGTAAAACTGCACTGGATAGCCTCAAAACAGCAACTAAACAAAGCTTAACATAGCTAAAATAAATATGTGTGGGTAGTACACTTGACAAGGTTCAATTCTTTCTATTGGACCAAATCCAAAAGTTGCCTGGATTAATTCCTATGAAAATGACAAAAGTCTATCTTTTGTTAACAGGAAGAACTAATAACAGATATACTGCCATAGCATCTTTGGAGTAGAAAATAAACAAGTTACAGGGATCTAACAGAGATGCAATTGGTACCATCTTGTAGACCACAGGAAAATGATCAATATTGGTAAAAGGCATCAATTCATAGGATGAATAGAACACTAGTTATAGCCTCTGGAAAATAGCTAAATGATGTTTAAAACTAAGGACTTAGCAGAATTTCAGTAATTTCAGAAAATGCCTAAAACTTCCAAAATTCTTAGAAAATTAACCGTAGCTCGGATCGAAAAACTTTCTACATGAAAGTTGATCAGAACGACGAGACAAAGCTGACCGTGCCTTCTGTTTCCGTGTCGGGACCCTCTACGGAGGTGAACCCGCAATTTTAGCCCGTTTCTAGTAGATGAATAGTGCACATACACCGGTTAATAATTCCAACTTAAATCCTAAAAATAACTAATATGACTTAGACATGCTTTTAGGCAACCCTGCACTGCACGTTAGCATAGCCTGCTCTGTGTTGCATATGTTTGCCGTGTATTTATTTGTTTCCTCCCCCTCTTCTCTCTCGGTAGACCCCGACACCGACGTCATCCCCGAGGCCAACGCAACTCCGGAGGTTGACTACACCGTTGAAGACCAAGCCTTTGCCGCCGAGCAACCAGGCAAGCACCCCCCCCCCCCTTGAGCATACCGATATCGCCTATTCTTTCTCTCTCATGCTTGCATTAGAATTGCTGCTGCTACCGCTTTACCTATTCTGATGCATAGCCTGTTTTTGTAACCTGCTTATTATTACATTACCTGCCTATTTCAAACTGCTTAGTATAGGCTGGGTAGAGACCTATCAGTGACTCCACTTGTCCCGATTGCCCCGCTGGATTATCAGAAGACTCAACAACCAGGCCCCGGCATCGCACATCACCCCCTTAGTTGTAACGACACTACAACATTACTATCGAGTGCCGAGGATGATACCTCGTATAGTACTCCTGATGTTAACTCTGTAGAGTAGCTATTTGGTCATGGTCATCTAGGGTGATTCCTCCTTCTCCACTTCCGATATGACCCTGCCGTGCAACACCTCAAGTGTGAACCCATCGAGGGTGATTCCTCCGAGTTCACCTTGACGAATACATCGAGTAGGAATCCAACGAGCGTGATACATCGGATTCCCCTGATGTTATGGACACACGAACACTTGGACTGTACTACTGATACTTGGATAGGTGGGTCGACCCTGAGGGGTACCCGTGAGTGATGTGGAGACGGGATGACCTGGATGCTGCCCGAGTGATGAATACGAGGCATGGCCGGGCATTCTTGGCCCTTGCCGCAAGTCCTCGAGACGGCGCAACAGGGTCACATCGATCATGAGTCTCTGCTCGTTACCGCACCCCCAATGTACTAACGATTTGGATATTTGATTCGAGTGGGCCTCTGGCCCGATAGCACTAACCATCACGCGGGAAAAGTTATGGGCACTCTGCATCGTATGCATCAGCCGAAAGCTCTGTCAGACGTCCAATTCAGCATTGTGGCCGGGTCGGATCATGCCGTTGGCGCTGTTATCCACCCTGCTCGCAACGACCCGGAGTGCATAGGGCGATGGCCCAAGACCCCTGAGCGCTTAGGATGTAGACCGGCGGGGACCTCTCTGCTGAGCTCTAGGTAGGGCTGCGATGTGTCGTTTGGCCGAGGCCGGGGATGACCCGAAAAAGTGTGTCCGGCCGGAGTTAAGCGAGCGTGGTGGGTAAGTTGGTGCACCCCTGCAGGGAAGAACTAATCTATGCATAGCCGGATCCTCGATAATGGACACTTGGAGTTGTATCCCGATCAATACAACTAGAATTGGATACTATGGCTCTGGGATTGCTTCTCGTAGGGAGTCGAGAAGGGATCTATGGACAAGGTTGATGACTGTATGGCTCTGGGATTGCTTTCTCGCAGGGAGTCGAGGAAGGATCTCTGGTCGAGGTTGATACTTAATGTTACTACTACTTCATACTGTGCTAATCTACACTCTTCTAATGCTGCAAGACCACTGAAGATGCTAGTCTTCGCTAGGACTAGGCCTTCTTTCTATTCTGGCATTTCTGCAGCCGAGTCCACATATACAGCCCCCCTTTGATAATGTTGCATATGTAGTGTAGATCCTTGCTTGCTGAGTACTTCGGATGAGTACTCATGGTTGCTTTGCTTTCTCTTTTTCCCCCATCCCCTTTTGGTGCAACCAGATGACGGAGCCCCTGAGACAGCTGCCCCCGCCGATGATCGCTACTACTACCCCGAGGGTGGATACTACTACGAGCTGGCCGACGACCAGGAGTAGGTTTGGAGGGTCCCAGGCAGGAGGCCTGCGCCTTTCGATCGTAGTGTTTTCTTTGGCCCCGTCTTTTAAGGGCCTATCTGTGTTTTCTTTTATATCTGTACTTAGATATCTGATGCTTCCGCTGACGCTTGTATGCGAGCTTTTGTAGTCGAGCCCTCGAGGCCCCTGGCTTGTAATATAAAGCTTGTATGACTTTATTTATGTTTTAGAGTTGTGTTGTGATATCTTCCAGTGAGTCCTTAGGCTTGATCATGTGCATTTGCGTGTATGATTAGTGCACGATTAAGCCGGGGGCATCACACATTCGGTCGTGCAAGTGAAAGGCAATAATGACGATATTTGATGAAGTGACGGTGGCAAAGAGAAGCGGGTATGAACTCAACTTGTTTTTGTTTTTGTAAATATGTTTAACTCGGTATCCATGATTCAGCATATTATGATTAAACATGTTTATGATGACAATTAGAGATTATAGTTGCTCATGCCATGCTTAAGTAGCTAGGAGTGGGTAATGATTTATCTTGGGTGTCAACATTCATTAAAATGGTCATGATGTAGTATGATGATATGGTATCCTCCTCTGAATGTTTCTAGTGACTTGACTTGGCACAAGTTCACGCATGTAGTTGATTCAAAACCAACATAGCCTCCACTATATTTATAGAGAGAATTCCTTATTTGGCCCTTTCTTAAAATTTGGTTCCCTATTTGGCCCAAAAAACTATTTTCTTCCTTATTTGACACCCAAAGTAAAATTTGTTCCCTATTTGACACTTCCGTCTATTTTGACCACTAACGGTGTTAAGTGCAACGTGAAAAGACCATTCTACCCCTGATGTTATACATGGCTAAAAAAGATGGTTCGGTTCTTCAGCATGACAGGCTTGCAACTCCTCGCATTCGGACATATACTACTGTATTGCAGATAAAAACACGGTATGCATCCATGCATGCATGAGGGACTTTAGAAGCACCATCGTACCGTTCCTGCTGCATGTATTAACGTACGTACATACCGTCAGCCTCTCGCAAATGCATGTACTAACGTACTAGCTACACTCCTAGCTAGCTAGCTAGCTCTTTGATGTACGCAGATGCAAATACATATGCACCAGCGGCGGCCTGTTGGAGTTAATCACAATTAACTTGAATTAGTTTGAGTTAACCATCTTAGCACACGTACTATACGCACGGAAAGATGAATGATTAGAAGTGGGCTATTCGATGAATCAACCCTTGCATGAAATATATACACTAGTGAATATACATGCAGGAAAAACTTTCAGCACAGCACGTACATCCATCCAGCGACAATGTATATTTTTACTCACGAATCCTTGAGCATCGTAGTCCGCTGGCGAGTCGGGCATCGAGCTGCTCTCTATTCTCTTTCTTTCGCCTCGAATAAACCGGTTCGGTGGAACGAACGAAAGATTGTTTTTTCAACCTTGTATGGCACCAGGGGTAGAATGGTCTTTTCATGTTGCACTTAACACTATTTGTGGCCAAACTAGACAGAAGCGTCACATAGGGAACAAATTTTACATTTGGGGTCAAATAGGGAAGAAAAACTTTTTTGGGCCAAATAGGGAAGCAAACTTTAAGAAAGCGCCAAATAAGGAATTCTCTCATATTTATGTTCATGGTGCTTATATCCTACTCATGCTAGTATTCAATGTAAATTATTCACAATGCATGATTATGACCATTTTCGCTCTCTAGTTGGTCGCTTCTCAATCTATTTGCTAGCCTTCGCCTGTACTAAGCGGGAATACTACTTGTGCATCCAAACCCTTTAAACCAAAGTTACTCTAGATGAGTCCACTATATATACCTATATGCGATATTACTCTGCCGTTCCAAGTAAATTTGCATGTGCCACCTCTAAATATTCAAATGAACATCTGTTTTGTGTGCCCGTGCCACTCATGAAGCGATAGGGGGCGGTCAGTATCTTCCATGCTAAGCGGGTTATTATCATGATGAGTGATTCTTCACTTGTTCTTGCACGAGAGGGGCTGGTAATCGGGATACCCTATCCCATGATTAAAATTGCAAAATAATAAAACAAACTCCCCCGGAAATTTGTAGGTATGGAGGGCACCCGAGGATTCGGCTAGCCATGGCTTGTGTTTGTTGGTGGAAGGGGAGTAAACTTTTGTTTACTAACCGCCGCTAATTTGTTTAGCATGGAAGATATTGAAAACTCTCAGTCGTGACGTTGACAGGAAAGGCATACTCCCAAAATAATATTTATCTTTGATTTAAGCTTCGAGCTCTGGCACCTCTGCAAATCCCTGCTTCCCTCTGCAAAGGGCCTATCTATTTACTTTTATGTTATTTTACTTTTATTGTTGAGTCATCACCTTCTCAAACAAACACCAGTCCTGAGAGCACTATTGTCATTCTTATGCATTGTGCATAGTTAATATTGTGTGCATCATGAATGTATCTCTTCTACCATGAATTATAATGTTTAGTCACTACTTGAACTTTGGAGTGCTCTGCAATTATTTTTTGCAGTCTCAGAAAGGGCTAGCGAGATACCATGTTGTCATATTATATCATGATTGTTTTGACAAAGTGTTGGCATTTGAGATATTTTATTATTGCTCGCTAGTTGATTATGCCATTGATATGAGTGAATATAGTTTCTAAGAGATATCATTTGCATGGTTAGTCATGATCTTTGCTGAAAACCTGGGTATTATTTAAGCATATATATAGATACAAGAACAAAAGAGTTCGTAAAAGTTTTTCTTTATCACTTTCAGTTTGCCAACATGGGGGAGTTAATACGTCTCCGTCGTATCTACTTTTCCAAACACTTTTGCTCTTGTTTTGGACTCTAATTTGCATGATTTGAATGAAACTAACCCGGACTGACGCTGTTTTCTGCAGAACTACCATGGTGTTGTTTTTTATGCAGAAATAAAAGTTATCAAATTGGACGAAACTTTTTGGAGATTTTTATGGAATAAATAAAAAATACTCAAGCAAATACCCACTGGAGGGGGCCACCTGCTGCCCACGAGGCACCAGGGTGTGCCCACCCCCTGGGCGTGCCCTGGTGGCTGGTGGGGCCCATGAGGCTTCACTGACCCTAATCTCAGCACTATAAATTCCTATTTCCTGAGAAAAAAATCAGAGAGGAAATTTCATCATGTTTCACGATATGGAGCCGTCGCCACCTCCTGTTCTTCATCGGGATGCCAGATCTGGAGTCCGTTCGGGGCTCCGAAGAGGGGGATTCATCGCCATCGTCATCATCAACCATCCTCCATCACCAATTTCATGATGCTCATCGCCTGGTGTGAGTAATACCTTCGTAGGCTTGCTGGACGATGATGGGTTGGATGAGATTTATCATGTAATTGAGTTAGTTTAGATTAGGGCTTGATCACTAGTATCCACTATGTTCTGAGATTGATGTTGCTATGACTTTGCTATGCTTAATGCTTGTCACTAGGGCCTGAGTGCCATGATTTCATATCTGAACCTTTTATGTTTTCATGAATATATTTGTGTTCTTGATCCTATCATGCAATTTATACGCACCTATTACGTGTTATGATCCGCATACCCCAAGCCCAAGGTGACAATAACTGGGATTCTTTCCAGTGACTACCATAGTTTGAGGAGTTCACGTATTCACTATGTGTTAATGCTTTGTTTTAGTTCTCTATTAAAAGGAGGCCTTAATATCCCTTAGTTTCCTTATGGACCCCACTGCCACCGGAGGGTAGTTCTTATCGTAAGCACATATGACTATATACGGAATACATGCCTACATTACATTGATGAATTGGAGCTAGTTCTGTGTTGCCCTAAGTTATAACTATTGCATGATAAATGTTATCTAGCATAATTATCCATCACCGATCCAGTGCCTACACGTTTTTCACATATTGCTCTTGTTAAGTTACTACTACTGCTGTTGCTACTGTCACAATTGCTACAAAACTAATACTGCTACTGTTACTGTTACTGTTGCTATTGCTATTACCGCTATCAAACTATCATATTATTGTGCTACTGATCACTCTGTTGTAGATATTTAGTCTCCAGGTGTGGTTGAATTGATGACTCAACTGCTAATACTTGCAAATATTCTTTGGCTCCCCTTGTGTCGAATCAATAAATTTGGGTTGAATACTCTACCCTTGAAAACTGTTGCGATCCCCTATACTTGTGGGTTATCAAGAGACTATACGTGCATGCTTTGGGAATCACAAACCTTAACACCAATATTCTTACTAAACCATAATTACTCACTAGCACAACTCACATATCATATTCAGTGATCTACATGAAAGTTTTTATTATATCCCTCTTGAATACCTATCATATTAGGACCAAATACATAACCCGTACTAGTTGCCATTACTATTATCAACTCTCAAAAGGATATAAGTGAAGCATGAGAGTGCAACTATTTCTTTAAAATATAATTACCGCCATGCACTAAAAAATATAAGTGAAGCACTAGAAGAACTACCTAGCTCAAAAGATATAAGTGAAGCACATAGAGTATTCTAATAAATCATGAATAATGTGTGTCCCTCTCAAAAAGGTGTGTTCAGAAAAGATGATTGTGACAAACTAAAAAGCAAACAAAGCAAAGACTCATATAATACACAACACTCCAAGCAAAACTCATATCATTTGATGAATAAAAATATAGCTCCAAGTAATATTACGATAGTTGGTAGAAGAAAGAGGGGATGCCTTCCGGGGCATCCCCAAGCTTAGATGCTTGGGAGTCCTTGAATATTACCTTGGGGTGCCTCGGGCAACCCCAAGCTTAGGCTCTTGCCACTCCTTATTCCTTCATCCATCATGATCTCACTCAAAACTTGAAAACTTCAGCACACAAAACTGAACAAAAACCTTCATGAGATTCGTTAGTATAACAAAGCAAATCACTACTTTAGGTACTGTCGTAAACCTATTCATATTTTATTATTGCATTATACCTATAGTATTCTAACTTCACCATCGCTTATACCCCTGTTACAATACATAGATTCATCAAAAAAGCAAATAATGCAAAAAAAACATAATCTGTCAAAAACAGAACAATCTGTAATAATTCGAACAATGACCATACTTCTGTAACTCCAAAAATTCTGAAAAATTAGGACAACGTGGGAAATTTGTATATCAATCATGTGTAAAAAAATCAGAATTGTATCACCCTCCAATAAATTTTAACAATTCTACTAATTAAAACACAAAAACACAACCATAACAGTAGCATAATTGTGTGCACACAAAAACCAAAAAAATAAACAAGAAAAATAAGATAACTATTGGGTTGCCTCCCAACTAGCGCTATTATTTTACGCCCCTAGTTAGGCGTAGTGCATAGTTTCAAGTGTTGTCATCCTTCAAATTAATTCCATAGGTGGCCCTCATAATGGATTCATATGGTGGCTTAACTATCTTTCTAGGGAAGTGTTCCATACCCTTCTTTAACGGAAATTGAAATCGTAAATTCCCTTTTTTCATATCAATAATAGCACCTATGATATGTGAGAACGATCTACCAAGTATTATGGGACAAGACGGATTGCAATCAATATCAATCCCAATGAAATCAACGGGTACATAATTCCTATTTGCAAGAATAAGAACATCATTTATTCTACCCAAAGGTTTCTTAATAGTGGAATCTGCTAAGTGCAAATTAAGAGAACATTCTTCCATATTGGTAAAACCTAGCACATCACATAGAGATTTTGGTATTGTGGAAACACTAGCACCCAAATCACATAAAGCATTGCACTCATAATTTTTAATTTTAACTTTAATGCTGGGTTCTCACTCATCATAGAATTTCCTAGGTATTGAAAACTCTAATTCTAGCTTTTCTTCCAAAGCTTTCATCATCGCTTCTATGATATGTTTAGTAAAAGCCTTATTTTGTTCATAAGCATTGGGTGAATTTAGCATGGACTGCAACAAGTAAATACACTCAATTAAAGAAAAACTATCATAATTAAAAACCTTGAAATCCAAAGTAGTGGGCACATCGCTATTTAAAGTTTTTACCTCTCCAAACCCACTTTTGTCAATTTTTTCATTAAGATTTTCACCCTCCGAACTATGGGGACGCCTTCTAGCTAAAGTTGACTCTTCTTAAGTCCACTTTTCATCAAGTTTAATATCACTAAACAAAGATTCAATGGGTGTAACACCAATCATTTTAATATCTTCATCATTGCTATGATAAAAACCGGGCGGAATCGCTTTCTCTAGGAATTCTCGCTTAGCCCTCAATCTAGTGGTTCTTTCTTTACTTTCATCCATGGAGACATAAAGAGCTTTAATGGTATCATTAGTATCAAGCTTGGGTGGCAAAATTTTAGTTTTAAGATTTTCCACATCATGAACGATTCTTTCCATGCTCCTAGACGTATCATCAAGTTTACTCAATTTTTCCTTTATCGTAGTATTAAAAATCTTTTGAGAATCAATAAATTATTTAATATTACTTTCAAGATCAGAGGGCATCCTATTATTATTATTATTATTATAAGAATTACCATAGGAATTTCCAGGAAACGACCTAGGATTAAAATTACCTCTATAAGCATTACTATGGAAATTATTTTGCGAGACAAAATTCACATCTATGGGATCATTATTTTGCTCAATCAAAGTAGAGAATGACACATCATTAGGATAAATATGAGCACTTTTACTAGCAACCATTTTCATAAGCGCATCTACTTTATCACTCAAATTACTAATTTCTTCAACATAATTTGCTTTTTTACTAGTAGAAGTTCTTTCAGTATGCCATTGTGAATAATTTGCCATAATATTATAAAGCAATTTTGTAGCTTCTCCTAGTGTGATTTCCTTAAAGGTACCACCCACGGCGGAATCTAACAGATTTCTAGAAACAAAGTTCAATCCCGCATAAATTTTTTGTATGATCATCTATAAATTTAAGCCATGAGCAGGGCAGTTTCTTATCATTGATTTCATCCTCTCCCAAGATTGGGAAACATGTTCATGCTCAAGTTGCTTAAAATTCATAATTTGATTTCTAAGAGAAATAATTTTCGCGAGAGGAAAATACTTGGCAATAAAATCATCTTTACACTTATCCCAAGAATCAATACTATTTTGTGCCAAGGATGAAAACCAAGTTTTAGCACGATCTCGTAGCGAGAACGGAAATAATTTTAATTTGACAATATCATTATACACATCTTTTTTCTTTTGCATACCACACAATTAAACGAAAGTGTTGATGCGATGCGACATCCTCATTAGGACTACCAGAAAATTGTTCTTTTATAACAAGATTTAGCAAAGCGGCATTAATACCGCAAGACTCTGCACTTGTGGCGGGAGGAGCAATCGGAGTACTAATAAAATCATTATTATTAGTATTGGAAAAATCACACAACTTGGTATTTTCTTGAGACAACGTGACTAGGCAAACAAGAAAACAACCAAGCGAACAAGCAAACAAACAAAAGGCAAACGAAAAATATTTTTGTATGTTTGTGAAAATGTTTTAGAAGTGGGAGAGATGAAAACGAGAGGCAAATGGCAAATGATGTAAATGCGAGGAGATGAAAGTTTATGTGATGGTACATGATAGATGTTGATGATGTCTCCCCGGCAACAGCGCCATAAATTCTTCTACTTGTGAGTTGCGTTGGGATTTCCTCGAAGAAAAGAGGATGATGCAGTACAGTAGAGATAAGTATTTCCCTCAGTTAAGAACCAAGGTTATCAATCCAGTAGGAGAACCACACAACACCTTGTTAGCAGTACCTACACACAAAACAACAAATGCTTGCACCCAACATGAACAAAGGGTTGTCAATACCTCGGCGGTTAATTGCAAGGATCAAATCTCGTAGTGATAGATAGATAGAGAAAAAACACAAAATAAAATAAAGTAAATAAAATTTCAGCAAGCTATTTTTGGATTTTAATATATTATAAAAATACACCCCGAGGCCATATTTTTCACTAGAGGCTTCTCTCTTGAAGATAGTATACGGTGGGTAAACAAATTACTGTTGGGCAATTGATAGAAAAGCGAATAATCATGACGATATCCAAAGCAATGATCATGTATATAGGCATCACGTCCGAGAAAAGCAGACTGACTCCTGCCTGCATCTACTACTATTACTCCACACATCAACCGCTATCTAGCATGCATCTAGAGTATTAATTCATAAAGAACGGAGTAACGTCTTAAGCAAGATGACATGATGTAGACAAAGTAAACTCAATCATATGAATAAACCCCGTCATTTTATCCTTAATGGCAACAATACAAATACGTGTCTTGTCCCCTTCTGTCGCAGGGATATAGATCACCGCAAGATTCAACCCATCACAAAGCACCTCTCCCATTGCCAGAAAAATCAATCTAGTTGGCCAAACAAAATCAATAGATCGAAGAGAAATACAAAGCTATAATAATCATGCATAAATGATGTCAAGGGAATATTTGAGAATTTATAGAGGCGGAATTAGGTCAAGAGGTGCCTCGAGGGGCCCACAAGCCTGGGGGGCACACCCCCCTGGGGTGCGCCTCCCGATCTTTTCGCTTCCTCGTGGCTCATCAGGTCTTCTCCCGAACCTTGTAGGGTCTCTTCTGGTCCAGAAAAAATTAATCCAAAGTTTTTTCTCCGTTTGTACTCTATTTGATATTGATTTCCTGAAAAGCAAAAAATAAGCAAAAAAATAGCAAATGGCACTGGGCACTAGGTTAGTCCCAAAAATGATATATAATGGCATATAATTGCATATAAAACATCCAAGATTGATACTATAATAGCATGGAACAATAAAAAATTATAGATACATTGGAGACATATCAGAGGCCTGCCAGGGAGCCCACAAGCTCGGTAGGCGCCCCCCTGAGCTTGTTGCTCCCAGGTGGCCCGCCTCCTAGTATTTCTTCTGCCAATATTTTTTATATATTCCAAAACAATTCTCCGTATTTCTCAAGTCATTTGGAATTATGCAGAATAGCTATCTCTGTTGTAGCCTTTTCTGGTCCAAAATTCTAGCTGCCGGCAATCTCCCTCTTCATGTGAACCTGGTGAAATAAGAGAGAAAAGGCATAAGAATAGTATCATAAAGTGAAATAAAAACCCAAAACATAATAAATAACAGTAGGAAAACATGATGCAAAATGGACGTATCGACTCCCCCAAGCTTAGACCTCGCTTGTCCTCAAGCGAAAGCCAAAATCGATAATCATGACCACATGTTTAGAGAGGGAGGTGTCGATAAAAACAAAATACGTGAAGGAAATATGCCCTAGAGGCAATAATAAAGTTGTTATTTTATATTTCCTTATTCATGATAAATGTTTATTATTCATGCTAGAATTGTATTGATCCGAAACCATAATACATGTGTGAATACATAGACAAAACACTGTGTCCCTAGTAAGCCTCTACTAGACTAGCTCGTTGATCAAAAGATGGTTAAGGTTTCCTGACCATGGACATGAGTTGTCATTTGATAATGGGATCACATCATTAGGAGAATGATGTGATGGACAAGACCCATCCGTTAGCTTAACAAAATGATCGTTCAGTTTTATTGCTATTGTTTTCTTCATGTCAAATACATATTCCTTCGACTATGAGATTATGCAACTCCCGAACACCGGAGGAATGCCTTGTGTGCTATCAAACGTCACAACGTAACTGGGTGATTATAAAGATGCTCTACAGGTATCTCCAAAGGTGTTTGTTGAGTTGGCATAGATCGAGATTAGGATTTGTCACTCCGAGTTTCGGAGAGGTATCTCTAGGCTCTCTCGGTAATACACATCATAAGCTTGCAAGCAAATGACTAAGGAGTTGGTCATGAGGTGATGTATTACGGAACGAGTAAAGAGACTTTCCGGTAACGAGATTGAACTAGGTATGAAGATACCGACGATCGAATCTCAGGCAAGTAACATATCAATGGACAAAGGGAATTACGTATGTTGTCATAACGGTTCGACCGATAAAGATCTTGGTAGAATATGTAGGAGCCAATATGAGCATCCAGGTTCCGCTATTGGTTATTGACCGGAGAGGTGTCTCGGTCATGTCTACATAGTTCTCGAACCCGTAGGGTCTGCACGCTTAACGTTCGTTGATGATATAGTATTATATGAGTTATGTGATTTGGTGACCGAATGTTGTTCGGAGTCCCAGATGAGATCATGGACATGACGAGGAGTCTCAAAATGGTCGAGAGGTAAAGATTGATATATAGGACGATGGTATTCGGACATCGGAAGTGTTTCGGGTGGTACCGGGTACTTATCGGGTCACCGGAAGGGGTTCCGGGCACCCCCGGCAAAAGATATGGGCCTTATGGGCCAAGAGGGGAAACGCACCAGCCACTGTTGGGAATCGTTGCATGGAAAACAAAAAAAATTCTACGCACACGCAATGATCTATCCATGGAGATGCATAGCAACGAGGGGGAGAGTGTGTCTACGTTCCCTCGTAGACCGTAAGCGGAAGCGTTTAACAACGCGGTTGATGTAGTCGAACTTCTTCACGCTCCAACCGATCAAGTACCGAACATACGGCACCTCCGTGTTCTGCACACGTTCAGCTCGGTGACGTCCCTCGCCTTCTTGATCCAGCAAGACGTCGAGGTAGTAGATGAGTTCCATCAGCACGACGGCATGGTGACGGTGATGGTGAAGTGATCTCCGCAGGGCTTCGCCTAAGCACTACGAAAATATGACCGGGGGTGTAAACAGTGGAGGGGGGCGCCGCACACGGCTAAACAATTGTCTGGGTGTGCTAGGCCCCCCCCCCTCCCACATATATATAGGTGGAGGGGAGGAGGGAGCAGCCAGGAGGGCGCCCCAAGTAGGCCGAATCCTACTTGGGGTCCTCCCAAGTGGCACATCCCCCATTGTGCGCCCCCCATACGGGTCGAACCAGGAGGACAAGGAAAGAGGGGAAGGGAAAGGAAAGGGGGGATTCGGCCTCCCCCTTCCTTCTCTCCCCCCTGCTCTTTCCTTCCCCCTCCGACAAATATGGCAGGGGGGCGCGGCCAAGGGGAGACCCCAAGTAGGATTCGGCCTACTTGGGGCGCCTCCTGGCAGCCTCCCCTCTCCCTACCACCTATATATATGTGGGGAGGCACCCTAGCACACACAAGACAATTGTTTAGCCGTGTGCGGCGCCCCCCCTCCACCGTTTACACCCCCGGTCATATTTTCGTAGTGCTTAGGCGAAGCCCTGCGGAGATCACTTCACCATCACCGTCACCACGCCGTCGTGCTGACGGAACTCATCTACTACCTCGACGTCTTGCTGGATCAAGAAGGCGAGGGACGTCACTGAGCTGAACGTGTGCAGAATGCGGAGGTGACGTATGTTTGGTACTTGATCGGTTGGAGCGCGAAGAAGTTCGACTACATCAACCGCGTTGTTAAACGCTTCCGCTTACGGTCTACGAGGGTACGTAGACACACTCTCCCCATCGTTGCTATGCATCTCCATGGATAGATCATTGCGTGTGCATAGAATTTTTTTTGTTTTTACATGCAATGATTCCCAACAATACGGACATGAAAGCATCATTGTCGGTGTCAAAACCGGTAGACCTCGGGGTAGGGGGTCCCGAGCTGTGGATCTTCAGATAGATGGTAACACGAACAGAGAGACGATGTTTACCTAGGTTCGGGCCCTCTTGATGGAGGTAAAACCCTACTTCCTGCTCTTGTTTATATCAATGGAGATGTATCAAGTACAGAGTTGATCTACCTCGAGATCGTGCGATGTGGTCTAACTCTAAGGCTAGGTGAATGATATTGCGCTTTTATGTCCCCTCTACGGGCTAAACCCCATGGCTTATATACACGCCCGGTAGGGTATCTAGGGTTACAAGGTCGGTATCTAGGAGCAAGGCAGCAGGAGAAATCTTGGAGTAGACGTCAAGTCTTCGGTGATGGTAGTCTTGATCACGCCTCCTGCGTACGGTCTCCGGAGTCCATCTTGATCACAAATGAGGTCCCACCGGCCAAACCCGAGGAGATGGGCCGACTAGGTTAGTACCCTCTAATCCAGGACACCATTAGTAGACCCCGAACTAGTCTTCTATGCCGAGGACGACCTTTCTGACGATGACCACCTCTGATCCGGAGTCCTTTGGCTCGACAGACAAGTTCCTCCTTATAATTCTCGGACCACTCCTTTAAAGGAGCAATGCCAACCGGGGCTCAACCGAGCTTGTACCCTGCCCGAAGGGATCGAGTAACTTAGCCTCGAAGGCCAACCATCTCGGTGTGAACAACTCCATTCAGTATGACAACTTTATCGAAATGGCTCACCCCACAACAGGTCGAGCAGTTACTCCTTCCCTCAAATCAAGGCCGGAGGCAGCCTTTTTACTGGCACATCCCATTGAGGTGGAGATCGTGCCCGTTTTCTCAGGGATATCATCAAGATTCTGTTTCCCCCCATATGCTTAATGACATCTTTGGTGGGAGTGGCGTTTTTATAGGCGCGGTAAGGGGGACTCTTGGCCTTTCACCAGCCTATAAGAGCAAAAGAGAGGACAGCGCAACCGACCATGCTCCCATTCTCCCCATCTACTGCTTCGTCTAGCTCCAGCGCCCAGATCCGATCCCGCATTCTTTTCCTTTAGCGAGTCCAACCTCCCCCACTAGCCATGGTCGACACCCTCAGGGGGCATTGGGGCGGTTGCATCGTGGCAGATGGCACCATTCTAGAGCTACGCAGTGCGATGTATTTGTCGGCATACATCGCTGCCCGTGTTTCAGCCGCGGGCCAGCAAGTGCCCGCTCCCGACGTAGGGGAGCGGGCGGTCTTTGTCCCCCACCTCGTCTGAGGGCTGGGGTTCCCGCTACAACCTTTCGTGCGTGGGATAATGTTCTACTATGGGCTTGATTTCTACCATATGGCCCCAAACTCCATTCTCCACCTCGCCTCCTTCATCACGGTCTGCGAGGCCTTCCTCCACTATGAGCCGCACTTCAGCCTATGGCTGAAGATCTTCGGCATCAAGCCGAAGTCCATCGGCTCCGACCTCGCGGAGTGCGGAGGGGCCATGATCAGCAAGAATCAGGGGGCCGAATGGTTCAAGGGCACCTTCATCGAGACGGTGAAGGAGTGGCAGCAGGAGTGGTTCTACATCACCGAATCACTCGCCCTTGGCCAGGCCGAGGTCCCAGCCTTTTCGGCCGGGCCTTCGAAGAAGCTCAGGTCTTGGAAGGAGAAGGGCGTCGCTTGGGGGAACCCAGCGGAAGTGGAGGCCATGATAAAAAAAGATCAAATGGTGGTCTACCACAAAGAACCTCCAGCTTGCCGACGTCATCAACGTCATGCTCGACCGCCGTATGCTTCCACTCCAACTTCGGGCTACCCCAATGTGGGTGCAAAAGCCTGAGGATGAGGACCCCCTCACCAACTTATTCCGCTCCACCTTGGCACTACTGCAGGATGCTGCTAACGCGACACTACGATCAGAGACCCTTTGACGAAACTGTGTGTGATGCATTAATCACAAACAAGGATGTAAAAAAATCATCAAAAAAGATGCAAAACGTTTGCGATGGCGGAGACATCAAACACGGTTTAGATTTTAGTTACGTGTGCGATGCGGGGCATACAGTTGATCCATACGAACTGTTTGCGATTAGACAGAACAATAGAAACGGGCAGCCATATCAATGTGTGTGTGATATACGACGTGCAGTTCGCTCCGATGAACTGTTTGCTATTAGGGAATGCAATAGAAATGGTCAGCCAGATCAAGGTGTGTGTGATATACGGCATACGGTTCACTCGGACGAACTTTTTTCGATTAGGGAAGAGAACAGAAATGGTTCAACTTAACAAGATGTGTGTGATATGCGGCATACAGTTCACATAGATGAACTATTTGCGATGAGCCAAAAGAACACAAATGATTAGTGTAAACAAGATGTGTGTGATACACAGCAAACAGCCCACTCGAATGAACTGTTTGCGATGAGAAATTATAACACAGACGCTTACTATAGTTAGTTCATGTGCGATTCTGTTTGTACAAAAAACTTTGAAAAATGCAAACTAGTTGCTTGTGGTGGCTAGGAGTATCGCACACGATGCATCAGCGAGTACTCATGTGCGATGATTAGTAAGTTACACATACGTTTCCTTATGTTAACACGTGTGTGATAAAAAACACGTGGCACCGCATACGGTATTCGGGTTGTGTGTGTGCTTCACTTAGTCTTCCCGCGCTCCACATGGGTGAATTGTAAAATCATTGGGTTCCCGCCACCAGCTAATGGCTTGCTGCATATAACCCAGGCGGCAACGCGCCGTCGCGACACTCTGCGCATATCTAATCCTCACCCTACCCATCTACCATTAGTTATTCGAAGCATGCCAGGCAACAACCAAAGCTTCGACGTCGACCCCTACCTGCGTTACATCTTCGGCAAGGAGAACAAGCCGGAGTAGGTCGGGGAGCAAGAGCTTCATCGGCCGATGCAGGCACCATGGCCCATCAGCAGCGATATCGGCGTGACAGTCCTTGGGCACACAATTGACATATTGCAGAGGAGGTGTGATGAGCAGTTTGCCATCCACCGTGCAAAAGATCCAGAGCTGCTCAGCGGCATGATCGACGACCCACCCGAAGAGCCACCGTAAATTTGCCTCAACGGCGAGCAGAGCGCGCGCAGGGATGCCAGAGTAGAGCGCGCCGCTGCCGCCTCAACGAGGAGCAGAGCGCACCGCGGCCGCCTCAACGGTGAGCAACCACGTGGTCAACCTTCTGGCACCCCGTGGGAGACGCGACGGCGCATCCATCGGACATGATTGTGATATCTTGACTGTGTGATAGTGGGTAGACACGTACACGTACATCCGAGAACACGGGCCCATGTTTCAGGCTTCCGACCATAAGAACTGTTTGCGATGACCCAGAACAACAGAAACAGGCTTTGTAGGCCCAGAACCATCAATAAATTTTGACCTTGTTTCTCGTCACATTGCAGATTACAACGCAATAAGTAATTGCAAATCTGTTCACACCGATCAAACTAATATGTGTTCACACTTAGCACCGGGCTATAAAAACTACCCACTCAAAAATTACTTCACAGTTCCTCTCCTCATCACCCACAAAACTGATCTTTCCTATCAAGTCGTTCTGCCATGACCGGTAGGAGGAGTTTCAGGTGGACATATAACCAGGCAGCAAAGACCAAGGCCGCGGAAGCACTAGAGAGGTCCCGCCACCAAGCGGCAGCCGCAGTAGAGATGTCCCGGCATGCCGCGGAGCCCTCGAACGAGCTCTCATGGGCACACGAGGGCTCTCACAAGTGCACTCGTTGCGTCGGCGATCGCGATGAGTTGGCGTTGCTGCAGTCCTTGGCCGGCGACGGCATTCTCGTTGGCCTCATTAAGCAGCAGGAGCTGGTCGACGGCTTGATGAAGCTGCTCGAGATCAGCGATGCCTCGGTTGAGAAGGCGATCGGCCTCGCCAAGCAACTCATGGGTGACAATGTGAAGCTCCTCAAGGCGCTTGCCGAGAAGGAGGAGGAGGCCGCCGGCTGGAAGATGCTGCATGAGCAGAGCAGTGCCTCGGGGATGACGCTGACAGCGGTCGTCGAGGAGTTGATCGGTGACTTGAGGAAGCTCCGGATCAAGCGCGAGCAGGAGGTGGAGGAATCCGTGGCTGCTTTCAAGCAAAGTCGTGAGGAATTGAAGAAGGAGCTGGAGGATGCCGTCGCCCGGTGATCCATCGAGGAGTAGAGATAGTAGCGACCCAGATCGTTGTCTGCGATTTCCTTCTTCTCTTGCCCCCGTGTCTTCCGGGCTTTGTCGCATGTGGCATTTTAAATTATCCGGAATATGTAAGATAATTATTATCCGCACCATTGTAAATTTGTCATCGTATTATTCGTTGCCATTTTATTTGTCGTCGTATTATCCGTTGCCCTATGTGGCATTTTAAATTAGGCTGGAATACGAGTTGAAAACACGAACAAAGCAAATGCTAATGTTGAGCGGGGCCATGGGATCACAAGCAAACACCCTCTGTCCAGGTGCTTTAATTAACCGCGTGTTAAACAGCGGCTCGGCCGCCATTAATGGAGAAGTTGTGAGCGAGGCGGGCAGCTGGTGGATGGAGGTCAAAGAGCTCGCTTCCCAGTGAGCATGGGCAGCCTTGCTACTCGCATGTGTCCCATCGAGCCTGCGAGGTGGACAGGATGCACGCGTCCCGTCGAGCCTACGTGGCGGACTGCTCGCACGCGTCCCGTCGAGCCTACACGACGGACTTCTCGCGCTCGTCCCGTCTAATCAAACAGCTACACGCACGCCACCGAGTATGGTTAAATTTTGGCACAAAATACAAAGATGACCAATGAACGAGGACGGAGGTAGTACTATCCCATAAGAAAAGAGGGACGCGTGGCCGCACTTAAATGGTTACGGGAACACACGGTTCATATAATACAACCGTTTGTGATATTAACGTGTCAGCTATTTGTTTCAGAACGACTTCGTTGGCTATTAATGTGTGCGCCTTGTCTCAAACTGGACGAATTTTTTTACCACGGCATATATGTGCCATGTCATGAAACCATGCCAAGTTTCATGTTTTTTGGGTGAGTTTTCAATTTACTGGGATTTAAAAACTAAGATTCTCAATGTTTCAGGACGACGAGAAGTTTGTAATTCATTCCCATTCCTTCAATGAGACCTAAACATGCACCCAATGATACATGTACGATTTTCCACCCATTTTACTTCACTAGAGCATGTGCTTGTAGTTCAAATTTGAATTATGGACTACATTAAATGCCTAGAAAACTCAATTAATGTATAAAATGGCCAAACGAACCCCGAACAGTTTCAAATTTCAGCACGACGCTCCTGTTATTCTATGTTGCATGTAGAAAACAAAGTTCAAGGCGAGAAGAGGCAGCGATTATCGTTTCGCCCACAAGAGGGGCATGTTTCCCTACCGGAATCACGAGGGTTGCGAGAAGCTTCGGTTTGTAAGAGGCTTGTAATATAGCTTGGCCCAAATTGGACCATTATTTTACCACGACATATATGTGCCATGTAGTGACACCATGCCAAGTTTCATGATTTCCTGGTGAGTTTTGGATTTACAGAGATTTAAAAACCGAGATTCGCAATGTTTGTGGCCGAGCCGGGATGCCGAGACGGTTGAATTCATCCCCATTCCTTCCATGGGACCTAAACATGCACCCCAAGGACACATGTACGTTTTTTCTAGCCATTTTGGTGCACTGGAGCATGTATTTGTAGTTCGGATTTGAATTATGGACATTAAATACCTAGAAAACTCAATTAATGAATAAAAAAGGTCAAACGAACCTGAATAATTTCAAAGTTCAGCGCGAATCTCCTGTTGTTCCATGTTGCGTGTAGAAAAAATACAAGGCTAGAAGAGGGAGCGATTGACACATTTCCCTATCGAAACCACGAGGGTTCTTGTGACAGGCTCCGGTTTGTAAGAGGTTTGTAATAAAGCTTGGCCCAAATTGGACAATGTTTTTACCACGACATATATGTGCCATGACGTGACACCATGCCAAATTTCATGACTTTCTGGTGAGTTTTGGATTTATGGGGATTTGAAAACCGAGATTCCAAATGTTTGAGGATGAGCCAGGACGCCGGTACGGTTGTAATTCATTCCCATTCCTGGCATGGGACCTAAACATGCACCCAAGGACACATGTATAATTTTTCTAGCCATTTTGGTGAACTGGAGCATGTATTTGTAGTTCAGATTTGAATTATGGACATTAAATGCCTAGGAAACTCAATTAGTGTATAAAAAGGCCAAACGAACCCTGAATAAGTATAAATTTCAGCACAGATATCCTGTTGTTCCAAGTTGCCCATAGAAGAAAATACAAGGCGAAAAGAGGCAGTGATATTGTTTCACCCACAAGGGGGACATGTTTCCCTATCGGAACCACGAGGCTTCTTTGAGAGAAGCTCCAGTTTGTAAGAGGCTTGTAATAAAACTTGTGCCAAAATGGACAAAAAAAATTCCTCGACATATATGTGCCATGTCATGACACCATGCCAAGTTTCACGATTTTCGGGTGAGTTTTGGATTTTCGAGGATTTAAAAACCGAGATTCTTCTCACGAAATGTTTTCAAATAGCACACGGTTCACTCACGAAAGCCGTGTGCCTACCAAACCGTGGCCGATGCCCCCCCTGCTGCACGAGCGATCTGAGTCGTGCATTCTGATTGGCTAGAAACCAAACCCCACGGATCGTACGTCTGCACCGTTGGATGCTCCCAGATCGAACGTCAATCCTCATCCCTTTCGACAGCACATGCAGTATATGGGTAAGCACTGTGTGCAGGCGTCGTGCTAGCTCATGCTTCCTTCTCTACTAAGTTTTCTATATTAATGTTGTTATATCCAAACATGCTACCGTTTCCCGCCACTCCTCTCATCGGTTTCCCACCTCTTCTCCCATCGTTTTCATGCTGCCAGTGTCAGTGCTCATTGAAGGCTAGGCGGCGACACACCGGCCATGTAAATATCACACACAGTTTCTGAAAGCACAAATGTGTGTGATAGGAGGGAGTAGGTCCCATAGGGTGACCAGTGTGAAATGCCTTAAAGGCAAGGAGGCAATTCCTATCAGCAAGGGGCGGCTTCCCATCCGCTAGCCTAGTCGAATAGAACGCAGAATTTAAGCGTGCTCGGGCTGGAGTAGTCTAAGGATGGGTGACCCGGTGGGAAGTTGCATATCTCAAGCTTCATTTAAACGCTATGACACGGTCATTATAGAGATAAATGTCTCTATAGTGACCTGTCATGGCGATTATATAAACCTTGGGATACTTTTTTTGTTAATTTGTAGACTATGTTTTTATTGGTTATTTTTTGTTCTAAAAAATCAAAGAATGATTGACTCTATAGTGACCTGCCATGGCGTTTATATAAACCTTGGGATCCTTGTTTTGCGAATTTGCAGACTATGTTTTTATTGGTTGTTTTTGTTCTAAAAAATCAAAGAATGATTGACATCTATAGGCCCACACAAATTATCCCTTTGATTCAACGCACGAGAAGGGTTTACTCTTTTCTCCGTGTGCTATGTTAGAGCAAATCAAGTTTCAGCACATGCGTTGGACGGCACCCGGCCCCTACCCCCCCCCCCCCCCCCTCCCATCCTCCTCGAAGTTGCGTTCCCGACATTGTACGTCTTTAACCTAGCCGCGGGGGGTACGATGTTCAGTTTGTAATGTTACTGATGTAGTTGGTGCCCCATCGAACTTGTGCTTTTGTGATTTGAACAAATCACACACCAGACCCATACATTTTTTTCAGGTCGCATGCGGGGTATAGGGGGCCGGGTGTTCTGATCGAGCATGTCTCCCTTGTGCAGTTTATAGACGCCGCACATATTTGTGGGCTCCCCGAGGTATATATATTATCCTTGACCGATAACGAGGGGGCCCACAAAATCTATCCCTTTGACCCAACATACGAGAAGGGTTTGACCATGATGGTTTCCTATTGCTATGTGTGCCATGTTAGACCAAATAAAGTTTGAGCGCATGCGTTGGATAACACCCCCCCCCCCCCCCCCCCCCGACCGCTGCCTCGAAGTTGGGAAACCGACATCATACATATTGAACCAGGCTTGGGGTCGGGTACGGTGTTCGGTTTTGTAATATAGTTGGTGGCCCATCGAAGTTGTGCATTCGGGATTTAAACACATCACACACCACCGTACCCATACATATTTTCGGGCCGCATGCAGTGTATACGGGGTCTTCTGATCGACCACGTCTCCCTTGTGCGGTTTTTTGTGATGACATGCATATCCGTGGGCTCCCCGAGTGTATATATATCATCCCTTTGACCAATAACGAAGGGTATGTGTTGGCCATGAATGGATTCCTCCTAGTTTGTGTTAGGGCCGGTCACCGTCACATGTCATTCAACCAAAGCTCGAGCTCATGCGTTGTCAGGATTCCCTCCCACATGCTCGGATTGCTGGGTTCGACCTACACCGTACCCTGCGTATCTCATCCTTAACTACCTAGCCTTCATGGTTGTTGTCTGTATCGAGAGGCAGGCACCACATCTAAATTGTACATTATTCTATATTGAAAACACACATCACCCCTTCCAACGTACATCATTTTGGGCCGCATGCAAGAGGTGCTGGTTTTGTGGTCCCTCTCGTGCGATTTTTTATGATGGTTCAATCTATTGGCCCAAGCGGTTTATCGACAACAACAGTTGTCGTTTGACCAAACGATAGATTCACTGGTCCATCTTATGGTATTTCATGGCGACATGCATGTATGACCAAAGTATCATTACGTGCATCCGCCCTGCTGACACGAAGTGGGAGGTGGGTCAAGCACCCTAGCTAGCTACGACATTATGTCATTATAGATATATCCAAGGGTGCTTTCGGGTTTGTGAGGTAGGTGCCACCAAAGTTGTGCATTGTGTATTTAAAGTTTTAAACATCACACCCTATATTCCTACATATATTTGGCCACTTCTGGGTGGTTCTTGACTTCTGGCCCCTCTCATCGATCTTTGACAACACGCCCAACCGTGGGCCTGCGCGGTCAAAGTTGTGCATTGGAATTTTGAACATCACAGACCACCCTTTTAACTCATATATACTTGGGCCACATGCTGGTGTGGCTGTCTTCTGACCCCCTCTAACGTTTTTTTTGCTGCAAAGACTCTGATGACGCTCAACGGACACGGGTATAATGTCTTAACTGTGTGCGATGCAAGTGTGCTGTGAATCACCATGACTGAGCAAGCGCGAGCAAAGGTGGAGGTACTGGCTCAACCGTGTGCGATGCAAGTGCGCTGTAAAATCACCGCGACTGCGCAAGCGTGAGCAAAGGTGAAGGTACTGGCATAACCATGTGCGATGCAAGTGCGCTGTAAAATCACCACATGCGCAAGCTAAAGGCGGGTAGTTTATTTAGATTGAATTCCACGTCTGCGTCTGAAAATTAGGACGAACCGTGTGCGATAGACCAGCTAGCTAGAAATCTAAAAACAAACTACCCGCCTTGAGCGTTGCAAAAATCGGCGGTCCCGCCACTTTTCCTTATTATCATACACGCATATTCTTATTGGACCGTGCGCGATCTCGGGTACTCCCGCCCCACATCAATTCCTTTACCCAAATTTTAGTAGCCGCCGTACTTCAACCATCGCCCACACTCCTCCAGCACCGACCTTATAGTAAAATTGCAGTAGCCGAGGCATTTGAACCATCGCCCTGCCTCATCCACCACCATCTCCACCCACCATTACTAAAAATTTCAGTAGCCGCGGCGTATCCTCAAACACCACCCCCCTCCACAGTCCCCCCACCCGGCCCCCTCCCCCCTTCGAACCCTAGCTCACCGCCGCCGGTCTGCCCATTCCTCCTAGCTTAGATAATAAAGTTCAGGTTACCCAACGATTCCCATACCGTCGCCCCACTCTCCTGAGTTTTTAGATGAGGCCTGCGGTGTCCCTCCCCGCCAGATCCACATCTCCTGCTCCAGCATGTAGCAGCCTAAGCTCGACCACGTATCTCGGGGAGCCCGACGAGCGTTCGGCCAAGAAGAGGTTTATCATGGCCTCTCCGGCGGACGTTGGCGAGGTGGCTGCCATTCGCCCCGACCTTTCGATCCCGGAGCAACACGTCGCCGCGGAAGCCGGCGAAGACGTTGACTACGTTGCCATGCCGAAGGCTTCATGTCAGCGGGCTAGCGTATTACTGTATCTCGGGAAAGCTGGCTACGACATCAAGCTCGTCGACAGCTACGGCTTCACGCGGGCCATGTCACAGGTTAAGTGGTCCATCCCCAACCCCTCTGGTTCAACCTCTGTCGATCTCTTCAACGGCCCTGCCGCTGATCTCCACCGCCACGCAGTCAAGGATTTGCGATCCTTGTACGCCATTGAGCCCATTTTGTCATTTCTGAAGGACACGTTCTACGGCGGTGGCTTGGGATCCTCAATTGCCAAGTCAGATCTCATCGACCACGACCACGAGGAGGGCACCCACAAAGGTTCTACCAAGGTGCAACAGCCCATCTGTGACATCAGAGAGCGCACCATGGGTCTGTGCTTTTCCAACTGGAAGGAACCCGTCCATGACATGTGAGGCAACATCCTCTCAGCAAATCTTACCTTTTCTAGCTTGCCAACCCGTACCCTTTGTTGTAGTAGCATTTGTCGTGCGGTGTTTTAACTGTGCCATGTTTAATTATTTCAGTTATGCAAAAATGTATTGTTCAATAGGGCTATGTGATGTTTAAGTATGAATTGTCCACTTCAGTTTCACGAATGGCTATATTTGGTTGTTTATAGTGAGTAGATGTTTTGTTTATCTGTATTTGGTTGTTAGGTTGGTTGCAGTGAGCATTTTTCCAGTTATCGAGCAGATGGCTTGTTTATATGTATTTGGTTCTTAGGTTGGTTGCACTGAGCATTTGTCCAGTTATCAAGCAGATGCCTTGTTTATCTGTATTTGGTTGTTAGGTTGGTTGCAATGAGCATTTGTCCAGTTTTCAAGCAGATGCCTTGTTTATCTGTATTTGCTTGTTAGGTTGGTTGCAGTGAGCATATGCCCTGTTTATCTATATTTGCTTGTTAGGTTGGTTGCAGTGAGACTCTGTCCAGATTTCAATGGCTATATTTGGTTGTTATACTGATCATTTATGCCTTGTTTATTTCAGTCATTCACAATGTGATGTTCATTATGTGCAAGTTGGAACTGTGCCGCTCAACTACATCAATACCAATTTGAACGGCTATATTTGGTTCCAGTTATGCCTGGTGTAGTTAACACATGCCCTTTATTTCAGTTTTACACATTTATCCAGTGTGATGTTTAAGCATTACCTACGTTCTATTCATTTTCAACAATACCAGTTTGAATTGCAATATTTGATGGCTGTTAAGCCTGTTGTCGGTAACATTGCCTTCCATTTTATATCTGCTTTAACAGCATGCTGAAACCAACACATTCAAGCTATCATTTGGAGATGATGTTGTTTATCTTTGCTATATTTGTATGATGTTAAGGTTGCTGTACTTATCATGCCTTTCCACTACTTATGCAGGACAACAACGGGAGTGTCCACCATTTTCCGCCGAGGTTAGTTTCATCCCTTGGCTTGTACTCCCCCCGTCGTTCCATAATGTAGTGCATATAGATCCAGGCTTGGACACTTGTTAGCTTCTAATACGACTTGTTGCTTGTAGGTACATATGCCCTTGGCAAGGATCCACGCATCGACCCTTTTTGCGTATGGGGCAATGAGATATTCATGAACAAGTATCAAGTGAGGAAACTGATAAGGATTATTAGCAAAAAGATACGAATGGTGGCAAGCAAATTATTTATTTATGCTCTATCCAACACAACAGTGAACTGTAGGATGGTAACTACAAACTCTGCAGCCTTCTCTTTTTACTACCCATAATGAGTCTTAGACAACAATGTCTGAATCTTTTTTGTACGCAGTGGTTCCCGAAGCAGTTCACTCAAGATTACCTCGCAAAGTACATGATTGGTGGACACGCAATCAAGGTTAAAGTATTTCATCTAGACTACAATGAGCATCGAGAAGTCCTAATGAAGACAGTGAAGGATGGACGGGCAGCCATTACAAGGGGTTGGCCTAGAGTCGTGTGCGCATTACGCATGGAGGAGGGCACAATATGGGCATTCCGCTTCACCTTCTCCAGCAACCAGAATGTCTTTCGCCTCTCTCTTTATAGTCTTTAGTACAACTGTGGTTCATCATTCTTTACTTGGTGCTTCTGTAATTCTTCTGTATATGTACCTGTGCATCGAATTATGCATTCGTGGTTGAACCTATATTTGTAATAAACATGGTTGGATATGAAATAAGTGATTGCCTACTTTCAAATTCAAAACATGTGATTTTTAAATTAGGGATTAATTAGGGATTACACTACACACGGTTTGCGAAAGCGAAACATCTGCGATAGACGTGGAGATCAGACACATTTCTAGGATCCACTACATGTGCGATCAATCTCTACTGCACACATGATCAGCCAAGAAAAAACGTGTGCGATTAACAACAGCATCGCACACAGTTCTTTCTTATTAAATGTTTGCGATAGTCACCTTATCACACACGCTTCGCAATTATGGACTGTTTGTGATGCTGTGCACATTGCAAATGTTTGGTCATAGAAGAACGCGTGCAATAGGTCAATCATCCGACGCGGGTAGGACGGATGAATCATGTGGGATGTATTCAAGCTTCGCATACAGTTTTATAGCGACAACTGTGTGTGCTCTTACATCGAATCGCATACAGTCGAGGAAAAGTAAATGTGTGTGATTGTCTGCTTCTATTATCGTGAACCATTTTTGATGGGTCATGCATCATAAACGTAGCACCACAGAATACCGACTGCGATGGCAATCTGAGCACAAACGAGTTGCAAGGATGGAGCGTTTCGGATACTCGAGATATCAGAAATAGTTTAGTAGGGACAACTGTATGCATCAAGGCTCCCTATCCCCAACGGTTTTTGGGTCGTGTGGGCAGGACCCCCCTATCGCACTCACTCACTTGGTGACGGTTCAAAACGCCATCGTGAAAAGGGGTTAAAAACTGTTTGTATAGCACCTCACTGTACCAGTGTGGCAACCATGTGGACGCGGCTTCTGAAGCTGCCCAAGGACAAGATCCCTGAGGAGGGGGAGGACCTCGGCTTCGAGGATGGCTACGAAGCCCACCTAGTAAGTGCTCTAACACACAAATCTACATTTCTGTCTTTCGTAATGAGGGGCACATTCTGACGAATCACTATGCTTGATGTTCTGCAGAAATGGTCAGACTGGGTGCAGAAAGTGCAGTGCCCAGCCCCACTACCAGAGGAGCCAACGACTCCCCAGCTCATTGCATTCCTAATCGAGGAGCCGCATGTGGTGGCCCCCAAAGGGACGAAGTCCCTAAAGGGCAAGACGAGTGCTTGGGCTCGGGAGACCCTGGTCACCCGGTCCGAGGAGACCCACGCCCCCTCCGCCCATGACGGCGACACGGAGGAGGATGAGGAAGAAGAGAACCCTCCCCCGAAAGGGAAGAGGGCGGCGTCGGAGGACGCCGAAGCCAGCATGCAGCCAAGGGCTCGAAGAGGCCGAGGAGGACCTTGGCTCGGGCTGCTAGCAAGTCGTCAGATAGAGTCGAGCTCTCTGACGACTCAGAAGAAGACCTCCTTGCTATGGGGAGGAAGAAACTGACACCCCGAGGGTAAGCCATTGTCTTTATATCTCGCATTCTTGACAAGTCCTCTTAGTAATGGTAAATTCATAAAGTGTCTTTTTTTACGCAGTCCGCCGAGGGTGTTCCCCAGCAGTTCCTCGAGTGGGTTGCCGCCTGCCAGCAGGACTCCGGAGCCCGCCGCTTCTCCACCAGCTCATGACGGGCTAGGGGAGGCGACATCAATTCTGCCCCCCAGGCCAACACGGCGGGGGCCGAAGAGTCGGTCGTCATGGCCGAGGTTGATACCTCGGCTCAACAAGACCTGGGGGAGAAGATCCTTGAGGTTGTCAAGGAAGGGCTGGGCCAGTCATTAGCCCAGCCGACATTTACTCCAGCTCCACCATCGCAGCTGGAGGCCGCTCGCCCCAGCCCCCCGGCGCTTGGGTCCGAGGTTGTCCCGCCACCCCCACCTCCTGCTTAAGGGCAAGCTAGCACGGGGTGGACAAACGATGTGAAGGAGGCCTTGAAGGGCTCCTCCCTCAAGGAAGAGCACCGCGCCTTAATAGGTGCAACACTGCAAGGTTTCCGGTCCACAGGGGCCGGCCTGCATGAGGTTTTCAAGAACCTCGTCATGAGCTTCGAGGTATGCTTCTACCTTTGTATCAAATTTGTTGGGGAACGTTGCATGGGAAACAAAAAAATTCCTATGCTCACCAAGATCAATCTAGGAGATGACCATCTACGAGAGGAGAGATTACATCTACATACCCTTGTAGATCTCTAAGCGGAAGCGTTAAGAAACGCGGTTGATGTAGTCGAACGTCATCGCGATCCAATCACGATCCGTCCCGCGAACTCTGGTCTAGCGCCGAATGGACGGCACCTCCGCATTCAACACATGTACGGCTTGATGACGCCTTCACCTCCTCGATCCAGCGAGCGATGGTGAAGTAGTAGCTCGAGTCCTCCGGCAGCACGACGGCGTGGTGGCGGCGGTGGTGGAGAAATCTCGACAGAGATTCGCTAAGCACTAGATGGCTACGAGGGAGAGGGAGGGCAGCGCCATGGCATAGATGGGTGCGGCTGCCCTCTCTCTACCTCTCTATATATAGGGGGAAGGGGGAGAGGAGGGCGCCCCTAGGGGATCCCATCTGGGGCCGGCTGCCACAAGAGGGAAACCCTAGATGGGTTTTCCCCCCTCGGAGACTTGGCCCTCAAGCCAAAGTGGTGGGAAGCCCTAGGGGGCGCCCCCAACCCTCCTGGTTATGTGAGATGGGGTGAGGGGGGCGCTTAGCCCCTTAGTGGGTTGGTTTGCCCCCTCCCCTTGGCCCATGAGGCCCCCCAACACTTGCCGGGACCCCCCGAAACCCCTTTCGGTCATGCTGGTCATCACCCAGTACCCCCGGAACAATTCCGGACTCCAATACCCTTCATCCAATATATCAATCTTCACCTCCGAACCATTTTGGAGTTCCTCATTATGTCCGGGATCTCATCCGGGACTCCGAACAACCTTCGGTAACCACCATAATGACTCAACTATATTTATATCGTCACCCAACGTTAAGTGTGTAGACCCTGCAGGTTCGAGAACTATGCAGACATGACCGAGACACCTCTACGGCCAATAACCAATAGCAGGACCTGGATGCCCATATTGGTTCCTACATATTCTACGAAGATCTTATCGGTCGAACCTCGATGTCAAGGATTCAGCTAATCCTGTATGCAGTTCCCTTTGTCTATCGGTATGTTACTTGCCCGAGATTCAATCGTCAGTATCTCCATACCTAGTTCAATCTCGTTACCGGCAAGTCTCTTTACTCGTTTCATAATACAAGATCCCGTGGCTAACTCATTAGTAACATTGCTTGCAAGCTTCTTGTGATGTTGTATTACCGAGTGGGCCCTAAGATACCTCTTCGTCATATGAAGTGACAAATCCCAGTCTTGATCCATGCCAACTCAACAAACACCCTCGGAGATACCTGTAGAGCACCTTTATAGTCACCCAGTTATGTTGCGACGTTTGGTACACACAAGGTACTCCTTCGGTGTCAGTGAGTTGCATGATCTCATGGTCATAGGAACATATACTTGACATGCAGAAAACGATAGCAACAAACTTGATACAATCACATGCTACGTTTATAGTTTGGGTCTTGTCCATCACATCATTCTCCTAATGATGTGATCCCACTATCAAATGACAACTCATGTCCATGGCTAGGAAACCATATCCATCTTTGATCAACGAGCTAGTCCGGTAGAGGCTTACTAGGGACATGATGTTGTCTATGTATCCACACATGTATTTGAGTTTCCGATCAATACAATTCTAGCATGTATAATAAATGATTATCATGAACAGGGAAATATGATAATAACTAATTTATTATTGCCTCTAGGGCATATTTCCAACAGTCTCCCACTTGCACTAGACTCAATAATCGAGTTCACATCACCATGTGATTAACACCCAATTAGTTCTGGGGTTTGATCATGTTTTGCTTGTGAGAGAGGTTTTAGTCAACGGGTCTGCAACATTCAGATCCGCGTGTACTTCGCAATTTTTATGTCATACTGTAGAAACTGCTACCATGCTCCACTTGGATCTATTCCAAACGGCTACTCCACTATACGTATCCGGTTTGCTACTTAGAGTCATCTGGATTGGTGTTAAAGCTTGCATCAACGTAACCCTTTACGGCAAACTCTTTATCACCTCCATAACCGAGAAACTCTACTCAGAGTCATCCGGATTAGTGTTAAAGCTTGCATCGACGTAACCCTTTACGCCGAACTCTTTATCACCTCCATAACCGAGAAACATTTCCTTATTCTTCTAAGTATAATTTTGACCGTTGTCCAGTGATCCACTCCTGGATCACTCTTGTACCCCCTTGCCAGACACGTGGCAAGGCACACATCAGGTGCGGTACACAGCATGGCATATCGTATAGAGCCTATGGCTAAGGCATAGGGGATGACCTTTGTCCTTTCTCTTTCTTCTGCCATGGTCGAGCTTTGAGTCTCACTCAACTTCACACCTCACAACTCAGGCAAGAACCCCTTCTTGGACTGATCCATTTTGAACTTCTTCAAAATCATGTCAAGGTATGTGCTCTGTGAAAATCTTATCAGGTGTCTTGATCTATCTCTATAGATCTTGATGCCCAACATGTAAGCAGCTTTACCCAGGTCTTCCTTTGAAAAACTCCTTTCAAACAACCCCTTATGCTTTCCAGAAATTCTACATAATTTCCAATCAACAATATGTGAACCACATATACTTATCAGAAATGTTGTTGAGCTCCCACTCACTTTCTTGTAAATACAAGTTTCTTGCAAACTTTGTATAAACCCAAAAACTTTGATCACCTCATCAAAGCGTATGTTCCAACTCCGAGATGCTTGCTCCAGTCCATAGAAGGATCGCTGGAGCTTGCATACCTTTTAGCATCCTTAGGATCGACAAAACCTTCTGGTTGTATCACATACAACCTTTCCTCACGAAAACCGTCAAGGAAACTTTGTTTTGACATCCATCTGCCAGATTTCGTAAATGAAAATGCAGCAACTGCTAACATAATTCCAACAGACTTTAGCATCGCTATGAGTGAGAAAGTCTCATCATAGTCAACTCCTTGAACTTGTCGAAAACTTCTTTGCGACAAGTCGAGCTTCATAAATGGTGACATTACCATCAGCGTCTGTCTTCTTCTTAAAGATCCATTTATTCTCAATGGCTTGCCGATCATCGGGCAAGTCCACCAAAGTCCATACTTTGTTCTCATACATGGATCCTATCTCGGATTTCATGGCTCCTAGCCATTTGTTGGAATCGGGCCCACCATCTCTTCTCCATAGCTCGTAGGTTCACCGTTGTCCAACAACATGACCTTTAAGATAGGGTTATCGTACCACTCAAAAGTTGTACGCACCCTTGTCGACCTATGAGGTTCGACAGTAACTTGATCTGAAGCTTCATGATCATCATCATTAGCTTCCTCTTCAACTGACGTAGGTGCCACAGAAACATCTTTCTGTGTTGCACTACTCTCTAGTTGAAGTAAAGGTTCAACAACCTTATCAAGTTCTATCTTCCTCCCACTCAATTCTTTCGAGAGAAACTCTTTCTCGAGAAAGGACCTGTTCTTAGCGACAAACACTTTGCCCTCGGATCGGAGATAGAAGGTATGCCCAATCGTCTCCTTTGGGTATCCTATGAAGATCCATTTGTCCGCTTTGGGTTCGAGCTTATCAGGCTGAAGTCTTTTCACATAAGCGTCGCAGCCCCAAACCTTAAGAAATGACAACTTAGGTTTCTTGCCAAACCATAATTCATACGGTGTCATCTCAAAGGATTTAGATGGTGCCCTATTTAATGTGAATGTAGTTGTCTCTAATGCATAACCCCAAAACGACAGTGATATATCGGCAAGAGACATCATAGAACGCACCATATCCAATAAGGTACGATTACGATGTTCGGACACACCATTACGCTGTGCTATTCCAGGCGGCGTCAGTTGTGAAACAATTCCACATTGTCTTAACTGATTGCCAAACTCATAACTCAGATACTCTACCCTTCGATCATATCGTAGGAATTTGATCTTCTTGTTACGATGATTCTCAACTTCACTCTGAAATTGCTTGAACTTTTCAGACGTTTCAGACTTATGCTTCATCAAGTAAATATACCCATATCTACTCAAATCATCAGTGAAGGTGAGAAAGTAACGATATCCACCGTGCGCGTCAACACTCATCGGGCCGCACACATCAGTATGTATGATTTCCAACAAGTCAATTGCCCGTTCCATTGTTCCAGAAAACAGGGTTTTAGTCATCTTGCCCATGAGGCATGGTTCGCATGTGTCAAGTGATTCAAAATCAAGTGACTCCAAAAGTCCATCAGCATGGAGTTTCTTCATGCGCTTTACACCAACATGACCTAAGCGACAGTGCCACAAGAAAGTGGTATTATCATTATCAACTCTACATCTTTTGGCCTCAATGTTATGAACATGTGTATCACTATGATCGAGATTCAATAAACCATTCACCTTGGGTGCATGACCATGGAAGGTATTATTCATGTAAACAGAATAACCATTATTCTTTGACTTAAATGAATAATCGTATTGCAATAAACATGATCTAATCATGTTCATGCTCAACACAGATACCAAATAACATTTATCTAGGTTCAACACTAATCTCGAAGGTAGAGGGAGCGTGCGATGGTGATCACATCAACCTTGGAAACACTTCCAACACACATCGTCACCTCGCCCTTAGCTAGTCTCCGTTTATTCCGTAGCTTTTGTTTTGAGTTACCAATATTAGCAACTGAACCGGTATCTAATACCCAGGTGCTACTAGGAGTACTAGTAAGGTACACATCAATAACACGTATATCAAATATACTATTGTTGAAGTTGCCAGCCTTCTTATCTATTGGGGTAGTTCCACTACCTGTGACCGTTCCCCTTACAATAGAAGCACTTAGTCTCGGGTTTAGGTTCAACCTTGGGTTTCTTCACTGGAGCGGCAACTGGCTTGCCATTCATGAAGTTTCCCTTCTTGCCCTTGCCCTTCCTGAAACCAGTGGACTTGTTAACCATCAACACTTGATGCTCCTTCTTGATTTCTACCTTCGTGGCCTTAAGCACCGCGAACATATCTGGGATCATCTCCATCCCTTGCATGTTATAGTTCATCACGAGGCACTAGTAGCTTGGTGATAGTGACTAGAGAACCCTGTCAATCACTATCTTATCTGGAAGATTAACTCCCACTTGATTCAAGCGATTGTAGCACCCAGACATTCTGAGCACATGCTCACTGGCTGAGCTATTCTCCTTCATCTTGTAGGCAAAGAACTTGTCAGAGGTCTCATACCTCTCAACATGGGCATGAGCCTGAAATACCAATTTCAGCTCTTAGAACATCTCATATGTTTCATGGTGTTCAAAACGCCTTAGGAGCCCCGATTCTAAGCCGTAAAGTATGGCGCACTAAACTATCAAGTAGTCATCTGAACGTGTTTGCCAGATGTTCACAACATCCACAGACGATGCTAGAGGGGTTGGCACACCGAGCGGTGCATCAAGGACATAAGCCTTCTGTGCAGCAGTGAGGACAATCCTCAGACTACGGCCCTAGTCTGCATAATTGCTTACAATATCTTTCAACTTAGTCTTTCTCTAGGAACGTATTGAAACAGGGAGCTACAACGCGAGCCATTGATCTACAACATAAATTTGCAAAGGTAACTTAGACTATTGTTCATGATAAATGAGTTCAATTAATCATATTACCTAAGAACTCACACTCAAATCAACATCCCTCCAGTTTTCCGAGTGTAACACGATCCAAATTCACCAACCCAAGTCTGATCATCACGTGAGATGAGGTGATTTCAATGGTGAACATCTCCATGTTGATCATATCAAATATATGACTCGTGTTCGACCTTTCGGTCTCTTGTGTTCCGAGGCCACGTCTGTACATGCTAGGCTCGTCAAGTTTAACCCAAGTGTTCCGCATGTGCAAAACTGGCTTGCACCCGTTGTATGCGAATATAGAGTCTATCACACCCGATCGTCACATGGTGCTTCGAAACGACGAACTTTCGCAACGGTGCACACTTGGGGAGAACACAATTTTATCTTGAAATTTTACTGAGGGATCACCTTATAATGCTACCGTCATCCTAAGCAAAATAAGATGCATAAAAGGATTAACATCACATGCAAATCATAAGTGACATGATATGGCCATCAACTTGTGCTTTTGATCCCCATCTCCAAAGCACCGGCATGATCTCCATCGTCACCGGCATGACACCATGATCTCCATCATCATGTCGCCATCGGGGTTGTCACGCCAACCATGCTTCTACTACTATTGCTACCGCTTAGCGATAAAGTAAAGCATTACATAGCGCTTAATGATTGACACGCAGGTCATACAATAATTAAAGACAACCCTATGGCTCCTGCCGGTTGCCGTATGCATCGACATGCAACTCGATATAAACTATTACAAACATGATCATCTCATACATCAGATATATCTCATCATGTCTTTGGCCATATCATATCACAACATACCCTGCAAAAACAAGTTAGACATCCTCTAATTGTTGTTGCATGTTTTACGTGGCTGCTATGGGTATCTAGCAAGAACGATTCTTATCTACGCAAAGCCACAACGGTGATATGCAAGTTGCTATTTAACCTTCTACAAGGACCGCCTTTGTCGAATCCGATTCAACTAAGGTGGGAGAGATAGACACCCGCCAGCCATCTTTATGCAACAAAGTCACATGTCTGTCGATGGAACCGGTCTCATGTACGTGGACATGTAAAGTTGGTCCGGGCCGCTTCATCCCACAATACCGCCGAATCAAGAAAAGACCAAGGAAGGAAGCAATCTGAATATCAACGCCCACAAATTCCTTTGTGTTCTACTCGTGATGTCATCTATGCATAGACCTAGCTCATGATGCCACTGTTGGGGAACGTTGTATGGGAAACAAAAATTTTCCTACGCTCACCAAGATCAATCTAGGAGATGACCATCTACGAGAGGAGAGATTGCATCTACATACCCTTGTAGATCGCTAAGCGGAAGCGTTAAGAAACGCGGTTGATGTAGTCGAACGTCTTCGCGATCCAATCACGATCCGTCCCGCGAACTCCGATCTAGCGCCGAACGGACGGCACCTCCGCGTTCAACACACGTACGGCTTGATGACGCCTTCACCTCCTCGATCCAGCGAGTGATGGTGAAGTAGTAGCTCGAGTCCTCCGGCAGCACGACGGCGTGGTGGTGGCGGTGGTGGAGAAATCTCGGCAGAGCTTCGCTAAGCACTACGGAGAAGAAGATGGCTACGAGGGAGAGGGAGGGCAGCGCCGTGGCATAGATGGGTGTGGCTGCCCTCTCTGTACCTATCTATATATAGGGGGAAGGCGGAGAGGGGGCGCCCCTAGGGGATCCCATCTGGGGCCGGCGGCCACAAGAGGGAAACCCTAGATGGGTTTTCCCCCTAGGAGACTTGGCCCTCAAGCCAAAGTGGTGGGAAGCCCTAGGGGGTGCCCCCAACCCTCCTGGTTATGTGAGATGGGGTGAGGGGGGCACTCATCCCCTTAGTGGTCTGGTTTTCCCCCTCCCCTTGGCCCATGAGGCCCACCAACACTTGCCGGGACCCCCCGAAACCCCTTTCGGTCATGCTGGTCATCACCCGGTACCCCCGGAACAATTCCGAACTCCAATACCCTTTGTCCAATATATCAATCTTCACCTCTGAACCATTCCGGAGTTCCTCATCATGTCCAGGATCTCATCCAGGACTCTGAACAACCTTTGGTAACCAGCATAATGACTCAACTATACTTATATCGTCACCAAACGTTAAGTGTGTAGACCCTGCGGGTTCGAGAACTATGCAGACATGACCGAGACACCTCTATGGTCAATCACCAATAGCGAGACCTGGATGCCCATATTGGTTCCTACATATTCTACGAAGATCTTATCGGTCGAACCTCGATGTCAAGGATTCAGCTAATCCCATATGCAGTTCCCTTTGTCTATCGGTATGTTACTTGCCCGAGACTCGATCGTCGGTATCTCCATACCTAGTTCAATCTCGTTACCGGCAAGTCTATTTACTCGTTCCGTAATACAAGATCCCATGGCTAACTCATTAGTCACATTGCTTGCAAGCATCTTGTGATGTTGTATTACCGAGTGGGCCCTGAGATACCTCTCCGTCATACGGAGTGACAAATCCCAGTCTTGATCCATGCCAACTCAACAGACACCCTCGGAGATACCTATAGAGCACCTTTATAGTCACCCAGTTACGTTGCGACATTTGGTACACACAAGGTACTCCTCCGGTGTCAGTGAGTTGCATGATCTCATGGTCATAGGAACATATACTTGACATGCAGAAAACGATAGCAACAAACTTGATACGATCACATGCTACGTTTATAGTTTGGGTTTTGTCCCTCACATCATTCTCCTAATGATGTGATCCCGTTATCAAATGACAACTCATGTCCATGTCTAGGAAACCATAGCCATCTTTGATCAACGAGCTAGTCCGGTAGAGGCTTACTAGGGACATGTTGTTGTCTATGTATCCACACATGCATTTGAGTTTCCGATCAATACAATTCTAGTATGGATAATAAATGATTATCATGAACAGGGAAATATGATAATAACTAATTTATTATTGCCTCTAGGGCATATTTCCAACAAAATTAGCTTATCTGTTTGAGCTTATAAATTTATGTATCTCTTCAAGAACATGATATCACGTCCTTCTACATGGCATAGTGAGTGAGTAGCCCCCGAGCCCAAAGCTGGTTTCAAGAAACCGACATTGGGATCGTATAATTCAGTGGGGGCTTTTCATGCAACCCCCAGGATGCCGCCTGAGGCAATCGTCCTGGTGTTTCAATATTTTGATTGCGGGTTTTGTACAAGAATTCTTTTTGGGTGATTTCAACCTCGGCTCCAGACTCCGTCTCCGAGGAGATTGCGAAGATGAACTGGAAGCTTGAGAGGTCCCAGGAGGACCTCAACCTGGTGAACCAGAGGTTCGAGCAGTCTCAAGGTGAGCAACCCGTACTGGCTGTTGATAAGTGTTATTTTGTACAAGAAAGTTGTGATGTTTTTTGTGCTGAGCGGGAAACTAAGGTCGAACTGTTGCAATGACAGCAGCATTAGCCGAGCTTGAGACGCTCAAGGCCGAGCTCAAAAAGGCTCGGTAGGAGGTGAAGCAGCATAAGGCTGCGGCCGTGAAGGTGGAGGAGGCCCGAGCCGCCGAGAAGGTGGCCGGGGAGAAGGACCTGGCCCGGGTCCAAGAGGTCGAAGAGACCCTGAAGGGCGTGTTCGAGGCACGTGAAAAACTTTAGGCGGAGGGGAAGAAAACAAAGGAGGAGCTTGAGAAGCTCCAGCTTGCCCATTCTGAGCTCACGACTGCCGCCAGGGCTGACCGCGAGGTGCTCCAATAGGTGGAGCAAATCGCCTCGGGTAAGCTATATTTATTGCAGTGTGTGTTTGGCAGCAAAGGGTGCGTCGAGCTCACCCAGCTGTGGCGTTCCGCAGAAGTCTTCGTGGATCTCCCGCAGAGCGTGGCGGATGTCATGGCGCACTTCGACTAGCTGGCGGGTTATGAGGCGGAGAAGGCATTCTGGGGGCAGTTCCTAGGGTCTCCGTCATCGTAGCTGCTAAATCATCGAGTGAAGCAGCTGGTGGAGCTATTCCGCATGACGAGACCGGCGCTCCAGGACCTCTGCGTCGCGCTGTGGTGAACCGAAGCCCTGCCGACCAGCTTATTTGGCTTTTTGGCTCATCTGCGAGATGTTGTCCCCCGCGTTAACAGCTGGAGGAGGTCCGCGTGCTTTGAAGGAGCATGGAGCGCATATGCCTGCATGAAGACGCACTTTCGAAAGGTTGATGCAGTGACAGTTGCCACGGGCCCCCCTGCAGACAAGCTGCGCACCGCAGATCAATTTTATCCCGTGGTGGAGGAGGGAGCCCGGATTATCAAGGCCATGTGTCCAAATGTTTCCTTACCAAATTCCACCTACCAAAGGTGCTTCACTCCCTGGCAATGACGCCAGAAAAGAGTCTAGATGACCCACAAGTATAGGGGACCAATCGTAGTCCTTTTGATAAGTAAGAGTGTTGAACCCAACGAGGAGCATAAGGAAATGATAAGCGGTTTTCAGCAAGGTATTCTCTGCAAGTACTGAAAGTAGCGGTGATAGATAGTTTTGTAGCAAGATAATTCGTAACAAGCAACAAGTAGCAATAGTAACAAGGGAGCAGCAAGGTGGCCCAATCCTTTTTATAGCAAAGGACAAGCCAGAACGTTCTCTTGTAATGAGCAAAGCATTCTCGAGGACACATGGGAATTATCATCTAGTCACTTTCATCATGTTTAGTTGATTCACGTTCGCTAGTTTGATAATTTGATATGTGGGTGGACCGGTGCTTCGGTGCTATTCTTACTTGAACAAGCAACCCAAATATGATTACCCCCTCTGATTGCTTGTATCTGCGTTGGTATTTCCCCGAAGAGGAGAGGATGATGCAGCATAGCAACGGTAAGTATTTCCCTCGGTTATGAAACCAAGGTTATCAATCCAGTAGGAGAACCAAGCAACACTATGTAAACAGCACATGCACACAAATAACAAATACTTGTAACCCAACGCGTAAGAGGGGTTGTCAATCCCTCCTCGGTATTGAGATAGATAAAATTGTATGAGATTTGATAGATAGATCTGACAAAAACACAAAATAAAATAAATAAAGAAAAAGTGCAGCAAGGTATTTTTGGGTTTTTGGAATAATAGATCTGAAAATAATATGAAAGGAAATAGACCCGAGGGCCATAGATTTCAGTAGTGGCTTCTCTTGAGAAAATAGCAAACGGTGGGTAAAAAAATTACTGTTGGGCAATTGATAGAAAAGCAAATAATCATGACGATATCCAAGGCAATGATCATGTATATAGGCATCACGTCCAAGATTAGTAGACCGACTCCTGCCTGCATCTACTACTATTACTCCACACATCGACCGCTATCCAGCATGCATCTAGTGTATTAAGTTCATGGAAAAACGGAGTAATCCAATAAGAACGATGACATGATATAGACAAGATCTATTCATATAGGAACAGACCCCATCTTTTTATCCTTAATGGCAACGATACATGCGTGTCACTTCTCCTTCTGTCACTGAGATTGAGCACCGCAAAATCGAACCCATCACAAAGCACCTATTCCCATTGCAAGAAAAATCAATCTAGTTGGCCAAACCAAACCAAAGTTTTGGAGAAGAAATATGAGGCTATAAAGATCATGCATAAAAGAGTTCAGAGAAGACTCAAATAATATTCATAGATAGAACTGATCATAAACTCGCAATTCATCGGATCCCAACAAACACACCGCAAAAAGACAATACATCAAATAGATCTCCAAGAACATCGAGGAGAACATTGTATTGAAGGTCAAAGAGAGAGAAGAAGCCATATAGCTACTGCCTACGGACCCGTAGGTCTGTGATAAACTACTCATGCATCATCGGAGGAGCACCAATGAGCATGATGAACCCCTCCGTGATCGTTTCCCCCTCCGGCAAGGTGCCGAAAAAGGGCTCTAGATTGGATCCCGTGGTTCTGTAACTTGCAGCGGCTGGAATTGTTTTTCATCGACTCCCCAAGGGTTTCTGGAATATCTGGGTATTTATAGAGCTGAGAAGCGGTGGAAAAGATCACCATGGGCCCCACAAGGCACCAAGGCGCGCCTGGGGCCCCTGGCGTGCCCTGGTGTCTTGTGGGCCCCATGGGTCTCCTCTGGTACACCTCCTGGGCTCCCTGGGTCTCTTCTGGGCAGAAAAAAATCTCCAAAAAGTTTCGTTGCGTTTGGACTCCGTTTGATATGGATATTCTACGAAGTAAAAAACAGCAACTGGCACTGGGCACTATGTCAATAGGTTAGTCCCAAAAAATGATACAAAGTTGCTAGTAAATGAATGTACAACATCCAAGATTGATAATATAATAGCATGAAACAATAAAAAATTATAGATATGTTGGAGATGTATCACCCTCTCGCAAGCATCCGCAACTACGAAAGAAGAATTAAGATAAATCTAACCATAGCATGAAACATATGGATCCAAATCAGCCCCTTACGGAATAACGCATAAACTAGGCTTTAAGCTTCTATCACTCTAGCAACCCATCATCTACTTATTACTCCATAATGCCTTCCTTTAGGCCCAAGCATGGTGAAGTGTCATGTAGTCGACGTTCACATGACACTACTAAAGGAAGCAACAGCATACATATCATCAAAATATGGAACGGATAGCAACATCACATGATTACTTATAACAAGACTTCTCCCATGTCCTCAAGAACAAAAGTAACTACTCACAAATCATATTCATGTTCAAGATCAGAGGGGTATTGAACATGCTTGAGGATCCGAACATATAATCCTCCACCAGATAAACCAACTAGCATCAACTACAATATGTAATCAACACTACTAGCAACCCACGGGTACCAATCTGAGGTTTAGGGACAAAGATTGAATACAAGAGATGAACTAGGGTTTGAGAGGAGATGGTGCTGGTGAAGATGTTGATGAAGATTGGTCCTTCCATGATGAGAGGATCATTGGTGATGTCGATGGCTTCGATTTCCCCCTCCCGGAGGGAAGTTTCCCCGGCGGAATTGCTCCACCAGAGAGCAAAAGTGCTCCTGCCCAGGTACCGCCTCGAGACGGTGGCGCTTCATCCCGAAAGTCTTATTCCTATTTTTTCTAGGGAAAATGGCTTCATATAGCAGAAGATGGGCACCAGAGGCCTGCCAGGGGCCCCACAAGCTTGGTAGGTGCGCCCCCTGAGCTTGTCACTCCCTGGTGGCTCCCCTCCTGGTATTTCTTCCACCAATATTTTTTATATATTCCAAAACAATTCTCTGTAAATTCTCAGGTCATTTGGAGTTGTGCAGAATAGCTATCTCTGTTGTAGCCTTTTCCGGTCCAGAATTCCAGCTGCCGGCAATCTCCCACTTCATGTGTAACTTGTAAAATAAGAGAGAAAAGGCATACAAATAGTATCATAAAGTGAGATAATGACCCAAAACATTAACAGTAGGAAAACATGATGCAAAATGGACGTATCAGGGGCTAGTGTCTTTGCAATGATTCTACATGATGATACGGGAAACGGGGGGAGGCTGGAGGACTGGGAGTTCACCATGATCACGCCAAGTCGGGCTAGGATGGGAGTGGAGTATGGCAATGATGACACGACAATCAGAGGTGGCTGTCGTGGCAGATGTGTGCGAAAAGATTACTTCAGGATGCGTGGTTCCATGAGGATGGCCCCAACAACTTTAGGAGCGCCATGGAGAGATTAGGGAGCCAAGACAGAGACTAAGGGCTTGCTAGGGCGCGAGACCAAATCGCGGTTTTAAGAAAGAAACAATAATAAAAAAATAGGCTAGAGCTAGAGGTTTCACCTGCAACTGTATACATGCTTCGAGATCCTATCAACATAATCAACATGGCTCTGGAAAACATCGATACTTATCTGTTTTCAAATTGTTGTTCATGGGAGATGTTCCAAATGACCCCATGACCAACTAACTGTTGGCGTGTTGAGGTTCTATTGTCCAACCAAGACCCTTGCTGTCTTGCGAGGTTATCTCAATTATTAAGGAATTAACCAGACCAACGCATTCCGCGTTTAATGACTACACCATATGTAACCCTAGAGAATAGGTTTTGACAAACATGCTAATTTTATTGTCACTGGCGTTCAATATAGCCTTCTGCTTCTCTTTGCTCTAACCTCTCGTTGATCAATCTTATGTATCCCGGGTACCTGCATGGCCTTAGAATGAGGTAAACATAAGGGATAAAAACTATTGTGTAACACATCGAATAACCTTAACTTTGAAGCAAACCAACAATTGCTTAGCATTCATACATGAGGCTGTGAGGCTAGGCCTCAGCCCTTAGCTCGAGGGGACTACTCGCACATTGCGGACAAATCACAAATAAGAGACATTGTAGGATACTTGAAGAGGAATGCTTATAGGTCTTATGCGATGTGTTCTCGTTTACAAGTATTATGGCTAATGGAGATTGGGACTGCAGAGGTGTAGATTGTGATGGAAATGGCGAGTGCTGCTATAGATGGGAATGGTGACGACGAGTGCAAATGGATGAGCGACTCTTCCTGTCAAAGGGTTTTCTCTCCTTTATATACTACTGCTACATGTGTGCGGAATAAGATTTTGGGGCGTCTTTGATTTGAATTGATTTTAGGTGCCTTCATGGAAAATGCCTGGTATGATGTCTGAAGGCAAAAACACACGATGTGATTGCTGGTACGAGCGCCCACGGTCGTCTCGGGCTTCGTCTTCTCCTCTAAACTTAGTTGTATGCCTTCGGTTGATCAGGATAGATCACCTCTCTCGCTATCTTTCGTTTATAGCATGGGTTTGCACCTAAAATGATTCATTCCTGCAATGAACAAAATGAAGAAAGAGATTTTGCATTCATTAGTCATTAGCCAATCAGATCGAAATGATTATCATAAAAAAATGTGATTATCCGATTTAAACATGAGTAAAAATGAGTGCACAAATACACTTGCCAACTTCCTCAAGCTTAAAGTTTGATTGTTCTCGAGCAAGAACGGGACCATTGATGGGCCTCTGTGAGTTGTGCGCTCGCACATGGGCCCAAGTTGGGCCGAATTTCTTGCATAGGTTATTTATGGTGCAGCAGGATCCTGTTTTGAGGCCTCCATGGCCCGGTCGACTGAAGCTTTCCATTTGGGCCTCGTGTGCCTTGTCGGCTCGAGCCTTTTGTCTCCCAGTTTTCCAACTCGGGCCCCTGAGTTGGGCCAAATTTCTTGCATATGTCCATTTATGGTGCAACGAGATCCTGTTTTGGTGACTTCTCGGCCTGGTCGGCTGGAGCTTTCTTTGTCGGCTCGAGCCTTTTGTCTCCCAGTTTACAAACTCGAAAATCCCTATATGACGCTCATTACATTGAAATGTCGACCAAACACATAAGAATCAAGCGCACTAGGCCGACCCAGTTATCCGATCTGTTCGTTTGGATTTAGGAACCATCTAGCAGGTTCCTGTCCATTTTACCGGTTTTGGGAACCTTCTAGAAGGGTTTGTGAACCAGTTTTTCTTCAGTATTTTCTGTTTATTTATGTTTTTCCTGTAGTTTTTTTTCCTATTTCTTTTTATCTTTTTGTTTTTTCCTTTTTTCCTTTTCAAAAAATTATAATTTTTAAAATGATTTTACTAAAAATGTTAGGCATTTTGAGAATATTTTTTTCAAAAAATAATAAATTTTTTACAAATTTTGTTCGCATTCTTGAAAATTTGTTTGCATTTCCATAAAATATACAAATTCAATTTTTTTGCATTTTCAAAAAATGTTTGTGTTTTCAATTTTTTCCTAAATTTTAAAATGTTTGCTTTTTTCCAATTTTGTTCAAAAATTTAGAATTTTTTTATTTTTCTTAATTGCAAAAATTGTTCAGGTTTTTCAAATTTTGTTCAAAAACAAAAACTATTTGATGTCGCAGTTTTAAAAAATTATTGGTGTTTTTAAAAAAAAATCAAAAAATTGTTCATGGTTTTTTAAATGTTCAAAATTTGAAATTTTGTCTGCATTTTTTAAAAATATTCTGAAAATTTTGTGACATTTTCGAAATTTTGAAATGCCACAATTTCCAATAATTGTGTTTGCAATAATTTGTTCACAATTTTGAAATGCCACATTTGTTTTTGAAAATGTTCAAAAATATTTCATGTTTTTAAAAAATGTGCATAATTAAAAAATGTGTTCCCATTCTCGTGGATGCACAGAGTTTCTTCTGCGAGAAGCACATGTGCTTCTCGGAACGGGCAAAATCCGTGTTTCCAGCTCCTTTTTTTGTCATTCATTTTTGTTTGCCCTTTTTTCTTTTTCTGTATTGTATTTTTCATTTTTTTTCTGGTTCGCTTTTTTTCGTGAAAAAACTTTGTCCAAACCTATTAAGTAATCCAATGGTGAAAACGGTTTGGAACTTGGACACATGGTTCAAGAGATGAAACTTTTTGAATATACGAATCTACGAAAAAGGAAAGAATTCTTAGGTTGCGACAAGTGACACACATGCAGTGCGTCACTTGTCAGCGCCTAAGAAGGTGAAGTGACCTTTGTAAAGGGTAACCCTTAACTAGTGATCTCGAGATTCTCCCTATTTAAGTAGTCTCTTCTGTTAGAATGTCCTATTTAGTTATATTACAAGGTTTTTTTTAAAAAAAATGCGGCCCTATTATCCATGTCACAGCAAGGTCTCGAATTCTATGCCGCATGTTTCTAGCTGTGTTGTATACACAAATTTCATTATGTATCTTCAATCTCGTTGGTGATGAAAAGCACCAACAAGGCAAGAATAAGTATTGAACATGGCAACGTATCCCATGTCTTTATAAGGATTTTTTTAATTTTAGGGCCCTATTATCCATGTCCTACAGGGGCCCCGAATTCCTGACGACAGCCGTAAGCAAGAAATAAAATTGAAGAAACTCAATGTTTAAACCGAAATAAAAGATTTTGGTCCACTTACGTGTGCACCTAGATAGCTCACAACTTTCTTCACATGAGAACTTAGTACAGTTGTAGCGGCGGCAAAGGATATTGTACAAGCTTGTTAGGCCAAGACACTTAAAAAATATATTAACTTGGTTAAAGTAATTACTCTCAATTATTCTATTGTGCCTAGTTAAACTTGCTTGCCAGGACACTTAGAAAGATGTTTAAACAAGTTTTGTGTATCACACATTATAAATGCTTGTTTAGACGATCGTGTACAATGACTACATCTACACAGTTCGGGCCAAATGTCGCAGTGGTTGTGCCCAAAAAGTGCAAACTGAGGACGGTGACAGCGGAGGACCTAAAACAAAACATATTTCCATGTTGGAAAAAACCCAAAAAATTGTACATACACAAATACATATATAACACGTTCAAGGAAATTTCCACAACAATATACTTTCATACATGATTTTTATGCAGCTTGCAAATCATAATATTTTTGAACAAATTTTTACAGATTTGTCGTGAATACATGTAAGTTTTCACAGTTTTTTTTTTCAAAAAAAAAACTGAAACTTGGAAATATCATTTTTGAATCATTTGAAATAAAGTCCTCCAATGTCTCCGTCCTCAGGAACTTCACACTCTGGTTGTACCTGTATATTGGCGTTGTTTATTACCTACACTCCACATCAATGACTCGGGAGCTTTTTGGATGCGTCCGAGACAGGGACATCGGTGAGATGGACATATATAAGAAGCTTTGTTGGCTCCCAAGTATATTACTAACACAACGGTGGTTGAAAAACGGAGATGCGTATAACACTTTAACAGCATGATGGCACTAGGGTATGTTGCTCGCTACGCGATATGATGTGCAATTAAGTAAAGGATGTGTCAGACTCGCAACAAAAAATGGTAATGGAAGTCTCCCCACAAATACTATATGGTAATCATAGGTTGTTAGCAGCCAGACATACATAGTTATATCTCCCCACAAATCCAATGACAATGATGCGCACAAATCACTGATATCTCTTTATTTATTTATTCATTCATTCATTTTTTTTTCATTTTTTTCTTTCTCAGCTTCACTTTTCATTTTCTGTATTTTTATATCGTGCTTCATGCACGCGTCATCTAATCCCGCAAATCTTGTATAACTAAATAGATGATCCACACTAACATATTCCTTTCAACATGCAATCATGTCAGTCAACTTCAATATATAAGCACCTGCAAAAAAAAAACCTCAATATATAAACATGTATAGGAAAAGGCATACCTCAACATTCAAAAATGCATGGTAAAATGCTTAGCTTTTTTATTTTATTATGCTACTTATATTCAGTTAATTTTTTGCAAGAATAATGAAAACAACAAATGATATGTATTTTCAGTTTTCATTTTCATATTATTAATCCAAAAAGTTCATTTCTAAATATCATTGAAATATATTGCAGTCAATTAGCACGCACGAGATACTATCCTTCTTTTTAAAAACACGGTACAAACATAGACGCTCACATACAACACAAGATACCATCTAGTCTTATGAAAATTGCGGATAGAGAAGGCACCTAACATACCAGACAACTCGGGAGAGGGCGTTTTAGATCTAACCCCCACGTCGCCCCCCGCTCGGGCGACTCGGGTGGTTCCCCAACCCTAGCTGCCGCCGGGGCCGAAACTACCTCCCTCCCTTCCTCCCGCCGCTGCCGTAGGACGCCGCCGGACTGCACCCGGAGGCCGACGGCGGTGGCGGGGGTCCTCCTCTCTCCCGCGTCTCAGGGGTGGTGCGGGGCCCCTACGCGCGTGGAGGCGCGACTGATCTAGCGAAGCGGCGGCGATGGTTGCGGCGACGACGGTGGTGACCGGCCCTGCCTCGGGCGACGACGGGTGCAGGCGCGTTGGGCTGCCCGGTCACTGGTGGCTGCATGTGGCGGCTGGCCTGGTTGGGGCGGCGGCGCGATGCGGTTTATGCTGCGGCGGCGCGTCATCTGGCTTTGGATCGGCGGCGGCGGCGAGGGCCTGGTGGACTGCTCGGCGGCACCTCCGGTCAGATCTGTGCTGACCGGTGCAGCCGACGGTGGTGGTCATCTTCTCCGTCGGAGGTGGTCGGCCAGAGGCTAGGTGGTCGGACATCGGGATCCATCATCTAGTCCTGGCTCCGAGTTGGGGAGACATAGTTGCCGGTGAAAACCGAGCCGACGGCAGGCGATGGCGGCATTCTGTGTCGTTACCTTGATGAAGGCATCGTTGTGTAACTATTGTCGACCCACTCGTGTTGCTGTGGGGGAAACCTTAGGATCTGGTGTTCCAGATCGGACGATGGCGGCACTACGGTGTCGTTTCTCTCTTGGGAGCATTGTTTGTGGAGTAGCACTGGAAGACAGAGACAAGAGGCGGAGCGGCTTCGTCTTGAACGGAGCTTCGGTGGAGATGTCAAGTCATGCCTGGCTGACAGGTGCTACATTGTGTCATGCCTGGTCGGTAGGTGCTAGGCACAACAGATCTTCCAGAGTCTCCGCGTCGGGATGGACGAGCGCAGGGCGGTGGAGTCGTTGGGCGCCGTGGTGGCGTCAACGGATGGCCGGACTGGCAAGGATGATGCAGATCTCTCTCCTGAAGATGGAGACAGCAGTTCGATGATGATGGCGGCTTCTAAAACGTGTGCATGTGGTGTGCGATTTGGGTCTGCTGCACCGGTTGTTGGTTCTGATACGTTATATGGATGGATCGGCGACGACATCGGTTATAGATATGGGGAGTGAGAACACTCCACATTATCAAGTTTGTAGGTGTGAGTGGTGGCTTCGGATGGCTTGATGTATGTTCTTGTCAGACCTTCGTGAGATAATTAATAAAGATGGCTGCATTCATCGATTGATGCAGAGGCCGGGGGTTTAACCTCCTTTTCAAAAAAAAAAAGTCTTATGAAAATTACAATCCAAACTTCACTATGATGGTTAGCCCATCAGCCAAGCATGGCGACCCGCCGGCCCCATGATTTGCCACATAATTGATTTCGGCGCGTCCCCTTGTCAATGGATACATACATACACATGCACATAAGACACGTTTAGGCTAATATTTTACGTTAGTAGTATTTTAGATTGCATTTACATGACATATACTACCATTACTTATTATGATATGGTATCGTATCACGGTATCATATTATATATTATATGATACCGGTTTCTTCATTTAATTGTATGTCATCTCAGCGAAATGATCGAGTTGACATGCACAATACTCTTTTCGTTTCTTTTTTGCTCCGCGTATAAGATTTGATTGAAGTCGAACTATACAAAGTTTGACCAAATTTATACAAAAAAATTATCAACATCTTCAATACTAAAGTTATATGGTATGAAAATTAGTTTCATGATGTGTCTAATGATATTAATTTTATATCGTAAACGTTGATATTTTTCCCAATAAAGTCGTCCAAACTTAATGAAGCTTGACGTTAGATAAATTTTATATGCTGACTAAAACGGAGGGAGTACATATTATGATACCTCACTACGAGAGGTCTTGACAGAACATCAGGTAACCGTGTTCCAGATGTTTTAATTGGAACCTTCATTATTTTCCAAAGTGTATAAGAGGTACATATGAAGATATGCAGCAATAATGCATATGGAGATGGGTCATGTCCGCCCGGCCTCTAAGGAGAAGAATGATCAAGAATCCCGGGACCGCGCAGCCGGGGTCAAGCGCGAAAACGACGGGCGTGTATAAAGTAAAGCCTCATTTATTAGTGCTGTGAAAAGAAAGTTAAGTGCCCCACAGGCACTCTGGCAGTGCACTGGTAGTGGTATCTCTGTCTTTTGATACAAAGGCCCAAAACCACGTGGCGCTTTCACGTGATGTTCGTTCATGGCCAACTGTCCTCTTGGCACTGCCTGAGTAGCCGCCATGAACACTGTGCATATATACAGTATGTATATCGCATTATCTTATCCAGTAATGAAGGTGATGATGCTACGTATGATGCCATTGAACAGCGCTCCCCCTCCAGCACGGACCAAATCAGGGCCTCCAATAATTGCTCTCATTTTTATTTTATTTTTTGAGATCAAATCTGCCACCATCTCATGGCGATTTCCTCCCGATAGCGTAGTAGTGCCACTTTGTACGTCCCCTCCCAAAAAAAGGCAAAAAAAAAATGAAAAAATAAATCAGGAAGCAAGCAACAAACAAAGAAAAAACACATGCGCCGTATACCAACCAATCATACATGTGCAAAAGTGTCTGCGTGGCATATGAATACATACTCTCTTCGTCTCAAAATTCTTGTCTTAAATTTGTCTAGATACGGATGCATCTACTATACAAAATTCCATGCTCTCATCACGTAAAAGTTGTTCTTGGAAGATTTGGCGGCTGTGCCAGCTTGTGTTGTCATGTCAAACCGTTCTTCCTCCCCTTCATGCTTGCTGATTTTGGGGGTGTATGTATACGTACGAGTATCCAGCTCAATTTGTTTCTAGAAGGGTTGCTTGTTTCGTAGAAGGATAGGAGTCTATCTATCTCCACATTTAACCCAGCACAGATGATGCAAAAGTTGTCCACGAGTTCGCGGTCCGCACAAAACGAACTCGTCATATATGACTCCACCTCTATATAGACCGTGCAACGTCACGGGGTACGTTAGCTCCTTCTCCTTCCTCGGCTCCACCACTCTATATAAGTGCCAATCTCTTTCTCATCCGCATCTCCTCATCTGCAGGGCCAGGGAAGAAAGCAAAGCACGCACGAGGGGGACAGCAGCGGCCGCCCACTCTCCCCTGTCGGCTTCCTCTTTCCTCCGCCGTGTTGCCGCCGTCGGCGGCGGGCGGGAAGAGGATGGACGACGCCGGCGAGATACACGCGTTCGGGCGCAGCCTGCGGCGGGAGAGCTCGGTGTGGTCGCGCGGCGGGGACGACCTGTTCTCGCGGTCGTCGCGGGACGAGGACGACGAGGAGGCGCTGCGATGGGCGGCGCTGGAGAAGCTGCCCACCTACGACCGCGCGCGCACGGCGGTGCTGGCCATGCCGGAGGGGGAGCTCAAGGAGGTGAACGTGGAGAAGCTGGGCGCGCAGGAGAAGCACGCGCTGCTGCAGCGCATCGCCTGGGTCGGCGACGACCACGAGCGCTTCCTCTCCAAGTTCAAGGACCGCGTCGACCGGTACGCCCCCCTACTCGCCTAGCTTGAGCTCCTCTCCTCCCGGCGATGGCCAGGGTAACATTGGTCGCGTGGTGATGGATGATGCAGAGTGGGGATCCAGCTGCCGACGATCGAGGTGAGGTACGAGAACCTCAACGTGGAGACGGAGGCGTACGTCGGGAGCAGGGGCCTGCCCACCATCCTCAACACCTACGCCAATGTACTCGAGGTACGTCGTCAAACACAACAACTTCCACAAGAAAGTACTCTTACACTTCATTTTTCTTTCTACACGTTGACTGTCGAGCCTGCGGTGAGAGTTACAGAAATAGATTGAGTGCACGACCAACAGCGAAAACTGTGGCTAGGAGAGAAAACACAACAGACTGATGTTGACTGGTTTCCGATAAAGATTGCAAGACTTGGCTACCCATTTTCTCTTCCCCATCTCTTTCTAATCCGGTAAACGTCAATTAAACAAGAGCAATATTACCACCAAAAAGGTCACTGAGCTGGTAATATATACCACAAGGTGTCAACGACAAGTCAGCCCGGGCGTTCGGTCTTTTCGGTTTGTTCGGTCCGGTCTTTTCGGTCTTCCAAGAATTCGGTCTTCCATAATTAAAGACCAAAATAATTTCGGTCTCTTCGGTTCTTCACTATTCGGTCTTCGGTCTTTACTATTCGGTCTTCGGTCTCGACCAAACAGACCAAATTAATTGCTACAACTCATATTCATGTTACTTCCAGTACCAAACTGCATGGAGTACAGAGGTGCATGTGTGTACAGAGGTGCATATATACAGAGAGAACAAATAGAGACAACAAATATGTGTATAGAGGTGCATCTGTACATAAGAAAATTCAGACAAGTAGCAGTTGTATTGTATGGCTTCTCACCTTCAGCTGCGAGGTGGGGCACGCGAAGAGGACAGAAGGCAGCGAGCCGGCGACCAATGTGTAAGAGGACGAGGTGGTGACGAACTGTAGCTTGGATGGTTCTGAAGAACTGCGAGGTGGAGCACGGGATGGATGGCCGCGTCACGGGCAGTGGAACGATGCATGAGGGTCGGGGTTGGCGGTGTGACGCTCGGGGTATGGCAGTTGGCTGCTTGGATGGTGGTCAACTGGTCATCACTGGTCCCGGGCGCGGCTAGGGGTCCGAGCTTCATCGGTCAAGGGCGCACGGCTCACCTCGGTGCAGCGGTGGTCACGGGCTCACGGCTCACAGGGGACGGGGCATCGCACCACAGTGGCGGCTGGCGGCTAGGGTTCATCGTGGAGAAAAGGAGGAACGAGAGTGCTGCAGCTGGCTGCCTATGAGATCTCGCTCGTGACCTTGGGCTGGCCGCCGGATGGGCCTATGGTAAATATGGTCTCGCACTCTTGTGTATGGGCTTTTAAAATTTGGTCTATATGGTCTATTCGGTCCTGAAGACAGGAGGACCGAACAGACCAAAATTAGTTCGGTCTTCTATTTGTGCAGACCGTATTTTATTCGGTCTTTTCTAGTTCGGTCTTTTCGGGTTCGGTCTCGGTCTTTTCGGGTTCGGTTTTCGGTCTTCGGTTTTTATGCCCAGGGTGAACGACAAGTGTCAAGTGGCACTAGGCCTCGCATGTCATCATCCTCGCACCGGATGATATTTTACTCATCTTTGCGATACTACTGACAGCTGACACACGTTGCTCAGAAATATTTTCTGTTCCCAGAAGCAAACAAAGTCGGAAGCATAAGAGGAGCTGTACAAATCCATAAGCCATGTTAAGCAGTGATGTGCCTAACTGCCGCAACATTTTGATCCCATGCTAACACACCAATCCTAAAGATTTTGGAAACAAAAGCATTATTCTCCATTCGGAGTCAATAAGGAAACTGTCTCGGATAAAAAGTCAAGTTTGCTCACTGAAGCTCCGAACGTTAAGATAACTGCAAATCCAGCATACTGCTCTATTATGCAGCTTCAGTGCTAGGAGTTACAAACGTGCAGGACTTCTATTGCATTCATTAACCTTAATTTTTGTACTCGCATAATATGCGTACTTACATGGTGGTGGTGATCGTCTTCAAACAGGGCCTGGCAAATGCTCTTCACCTAACACCAAACAGAAAGCAGAAAATATCAATCCTTCACAATGTCAGTGGAATCATCAAGCCTCACAGGTAACTTCTAGACATGCTCTCGCTTGGCCAATCAACCCCAATGAATTATACCTTATCCCCTCCATTTTCAGGATGACCTTGCTTCTGGGTCCCCCTGGCGCGGGAAAAACCTCGCTGCTTTTGGCCTTGGCTGGAACCCTGCCTTCGAGTCTTAAGGTGCATCATTTTTTCTTTTGGTTGTTCTCTTTTTCATCATGGTAACTTGCTACTACTAACACGAGGAAACATTGCAATCACAAAAGATGTCAGGGGACATAATTTACAATGGGCATACCATGGATGAGTTTGTGCCACGGAGGTCGACTGCCTATGTTAGCCAACATGATCTGCATATGGCGGAACTGACTGTCCGTGAGACAGTCAACTTCTCTGCAAAATGTCAAGGAATTGGTCACCGTTTCGGTAAGAACAAGAAAAATGGAGACCTCAAAACTCATCACAGTAGCATATTGCATTGAGTGACCTGAATTTCTTACGAAATGATCAGACCTGCTAATGGAGCTATCGAGGAGAGAAAAGGAAGAAAATATCAAACCAGATCCAGAAATTGATATCTACTTGAAGGTACTACAGTCGTTACATTTTAAATCATAGTTCACCGTATTCAGTGGTTGGGACTTGAGGACGTTTCAATAGAAAGTTTGATGCATATCAATCTTTGGTTTTTCTTATCTAGGCTGCTGCGACAGGAGAGCAGAAAGCCGAGGTGGTCACAAATCACATTCTGAAGGTGCATGCGCATCAGCTACTTATTTTATAGCTCAGTTGTAGTTTACATAGAATTACACAGTTATAACAAGAATGCTACCAAGTTCCTTTCTTTAAGCTCACAGAAAGTTCTAGAAAATTAAGAAGTGACTACATTACTAATTCTTTGATTTTTTTTTTATTATGGAAGGTCTTGGGGTTGGATATCTGTGCCGATACACTAGTAGGCAATAATATGTTGAGAGGCATATCAGGAGGGCAAAAAAAGAGAGTAACTACAGGTAAATATAGCCTATGAGTAAGAAACCTACCAGATGCTTATGTGTTATTATGGAACAAAATTACTTCATACTCCTACACAATCCAACTCAGCCATTCTCTGACATGGTTGTGCAGCTGAGATGCTTGTCACACCAGGACGAGCCCTTTTCATGGATGAGATATCAACTGGACTTGACAGCTCAACAACCTTCCAGATTGTGAACTCCATCCGACAAACAATCCACATTATTGGTGGAACAGCAGTCATTGCCTTGCTACAACCTGCACCAGAGACATATGAATTGTTTGATGATATAATTCTCCTCTCAGACGGTCAGGTTGTCTACAATGGCCCTCGAGAACATGTGCTCGAGTTCTTTAAATCAATGGGATTCAAATGTCCTGAGCGAAAAGGCGTAGCTGACTTCTTGCAAGAAGTGAGTGTCATCAACGTTTGTATGAAGCTTTCTCTAATTATGGATTTATTTTAAAAACGCATTATTGCGAAATGCCTTCAAAATACAAAACGTTAAATTTCTAGGGAATTTCACAAATGCAAAGTGTGCTCACAAGTGGAACGAATGGAGCGACATATTTTAACATTTCACACAGTTTATCTTGGGCAAAATATGGCAAGCTGCAAAATTGATAGTTGTAGAAAACTGTCATAAGGGGATTTTTTTTCACCCCAAAATAACTTGGGATTTTCTTAATACCAGGATCATAATTGGCTACGATGTTTAAGCGTGACTGACTATAACTGGAAATTTGATAGGTTACATCAAGAAAAGATCAAGGACAATACTGGATAAACAGTGATGAGACATACCGATATGTTCCTGTTAAGGAGTTTGCGGAGGCATTTCAAGCTTTTCACGTTGGTCAAGCTATAAAGAGTGAGTTAGCAGTGCCGTTTGACAAGAATGGAAGTCATCCTGCAGCTCTGAAAACATCACAATACGGTGCCAGCATGAAGGAACTACTCAAAGCTAATATCAACAGAGAGATACAGCTCATGAAAAGAAACTCCTTTGTGTATATATTCAAGGCAACTCAGGTGATGATTCCAAAAGGCAAAATCTACAAAAAGCTCAACACTAACTAATTTCGTTGTTAGTCCTAGATAAGTATACAAGAACATGACATACATTTTCTTATTATTTCTCTTTATTCTTCAAGTTGACAATCATGGCGATCATTGCAATGACCGTCTTTCTGCGCATCAATATGCATCATGACTCGGTGACAGATGGAGGGATATACATGGGTGCTCTCTTCTTTGGGATTTTGATGATCATGTTCAATGGTTTAGCAGAAGTAGGTCTAACTATTGCAAAGCTCCCTGTTTTTTTCAAGCAACGGAATCTTCTCTTCTTTCCAGCATGGACATACACGTTGCCGTCATGGCTCATTAAGACCCCTCTCTCCTTGCTCAATGTAACAATTTGGGTCGGCATAACATACTACGGCATTGGATTTGATCCCAACGTACAGAGGTAAGGGTGGAATTCTGACATACATGATCTTTTTTAATGTATTGCAGAAGCTAACAAAAACAATGCAATGCTACAGATTTTTTAGACAGTTCCTGCTGCTCTTTTTAATGAACGAGGCATCGTCTGGACTCTTCCGCTTCATTGCTGGTCTTGCAAGGCATCAGGTTGTTGCAAGCACCCTTGGTTCCTTCTGCATACTAATTTTTATGCTCACCGGTGGATTCGTCCTGGCTAGAGGTATGCAAAAGTAGCTAAACTGATTTTGATGTTCCCAGCTAAGAGCACCTGCACTAAATTTCTTGTGTTCAGTTACTTTTTCCTCATTGGATGTGGTATCTGTGAATCATAGATTAAAACATTCATTTGATTTAACAGAGAATGTAAAGAAATGGTGGATATGGGGGTACTGGATATCACCCCTGATGTACGCACAAAATGCACTATCGGTGAATGAGTTCCTAGGTCACAGCTGGAACAAGGTAAATAGACTTTTGTGAAAAAGGATAAACAATCGTCTTTCTGAATATGTCTGGCTAAAGCATATTGTTACTGCTATACTACAGACAATCCCCGGTTTCAAGGAACCACTTGGAAACCTAGTTCTGAAATCTCGAGGGGTCTTTCCTGATACGAAGTGGTACTGGATTGGTGCTGGTGCCTTGCTCGGATATGTGCTGCTATTTAATATCCTCTATACCGTCTGCCTCACATTCCTCGACCGTGAGTCAGAAATAACTTGTATTTAGAATGCAAATAGGTAGCTAATTTTGCAATTTCAAAAAACAATGCTGTAAATTCTAATCTCATACATTCTCCTATCTGCAGCATTTGACAGCAACCAGCCAACAGTATCTGAAGAAACATTGAAGATAAAACAAGCTAATCTCACTGGCGAAGTTTTAGAAGCATCATCGAGAGGACGGGTTAAGAACAGTACAATTGCATCTAGAGGTACTTACTGATTCCATATTCATCAATTTGAAGAAGATATAACATAATGGCCAAGTGGCAAAGCTCAATAAATTTGACTTCCCAGCCTGATAGTTGAGGTATAATTTAAAATTACCACTTGCATATGTCTACCAGATACTGAGGATGGGAGCAATGATGAATCAACTTCCAATCATGCAACAGTGAATTCTAGTCCAGGCAAGAAAGGAATGGTCCTCCCTTTTGTGCCTCTCTCCATCACATTCGATGATATAAAATACAGTGTAGACATGCCACAGGTATTTTCTTTTTGAAAATTCTATAAAGTACAGATACGTACAATATATGGAACATAAATGAGTGAAAATATCATGCGTAACTCCTTTATCCAACAAAAAATGTAGGAAATTAAAGCACAAGGTGTGGCAGAGAGCCGGTTGGAACTACTGAAGGGTATCAGTGGTTCATTTAGGCCAGGAGTGCTTACAGCTCTTATGGGTGTCAGTGGTGCCGGTAAGACAACACTGATGGATGTGTTGGCTGGACGGAAGACCAGTGGATACATAGAGGGCAACATTACAATCTCTGGTTATCCAAAGAAGCAAGAAACTTTTGCTCGTGTATCGGGATACTGTGAGCAGAACGACATTCATTCACCAAATGTGACCGTCTATGAGTCTCTTGCATTCTCTTCATGGCTCCGATTACCTGCCAATGTTGATTCCTCAACAAGAAAGGTTTGCAAAGAACAATTTGCTTTTTTTTTTTTGAATGTTTTCATAGTATACGAGTATATATATTTATTATAAAATTGTATGAAACATGATTAAGTGAGAAAACTAATATTGCAACTGATTATGTTCCGTAAAACAAATTGGCAACTGATCTTAAATGTTGTGCGATATAAAATATAAAATCGATAACTGTAGAATTCAAATTCACCGAAATGATTCAGACAGATATTTTGACGTGACTGTTGATCACATTTATGTACTAGTCATATCTTGGCAAGGGCGACAATACCTGCTGACTGCTCTAACACATGAAACCTGGTCTGCAGATGTTCATTGATGAGGTCATGGAATTGGTGGAACTCTCCCCCTTAAGAGATGCATTGGTTGGATTACCTGGTGTGAGTGGATTGTCGACTGAGCAAAGGAAAAGGCTAACAATAGCAGTGGAGCTGGTTGCTAACCCTTCCATCATTTTCATGGACGAACCAACATCTGGACTTGATGCACGGGCAGCAGCCATTGTCATGAGGGCAATAAGGAATACTGTAGATACAGGACGGACAGTTGTTTGCACCATTCATCAACCAAGCATCGACATATTTGAGTCTTTTGATGAGGTACTAAATACAGTGCCTACATGTAGTAAAGAAAAAAACAGTAAAGCAACACACGGACAATTCATACTATTTATCGACGCTTTTAATACCTGATGATCCTGTGTGTCTTTGTAGCTCTTCCTGATGAAACGAGGAGGTGAAGAGATTTATGTAGGTCCACTAGGCCGGCACTCATGTGAACTGATCAGATATTTTGAGGTGACGAAAGAGAACATAAATTAGTGCATGTTTATATATGCAGCCTCGCACCGAACAAAAATGTTACTGAATTGTTTTCCTTTCGTTCTACACAGGCTATTGAAGATGTCAGAAAGATTAAAGACGGTTACAATCCTTCAACATGGATGCTGGAAGTGACTAGTGCAACACAAGAACAGATGACTGGGATTAATTTCAGTCAAGTATACAAGAATTCTGAACTATATCGGTAGGCTTCTGGTTGCATTACTTCATGACTTAATAACTAATGAATGAAAGACTGAAAAATATTGATTTAAGCTATGAAATCTTATATTTCGAAACAAAGAGCAAAAATCAATATTTTCTTCAGCATGTTTAAAGTTTAAACTAGTATTTAAGAGGGAGATCTCTAAACTACAAAACACCAGAATATTTTCAGACAAATATGCATTACAAACAACATTGAAATCATATATGGCCAATTTTAAAAGCATGACAACACTAGTATCATACTAGTATTCAGTTTAATCTTCTGCAACTGAATAGTGTCTTAAATGTGCACTAATATTGTCGGTTTTGTTGCATTTCAGGAGGAACAAAAATCTAATAAAGGAGCTAAGCACACCTCCTGAAGGTTCAAGCGACCTATCCTTTCCAACCCAATACTCTCAAACTTTCCTCACACAGTGTTTTGCTTGCCTGTGGAAGCAAAGCCTGTCATACTGGAGAAACCCTCCATATACAGCTGTCAAGTACTTCTATACTACAGTGATTGCACTGTTGTTTGGGACAATGTTCTGGGGCATTGGCAAAAAAAGGTAAGATAATATGTAATAAAAGGAAGTACAAAATAATACATGGTATTTGTTGAGGAGATTACATATGGTTCTTACCTTCAAAATTCACTAGAAACATTTTACTCTTGCAGACACAATCAACAGGACTTGTTCAATGCCATGGGTTCCATGTATTCCTCAGTTTTGTTCATGGGGGTGCAGAACTCTGCCTCAGTTCAGCCAGTTGTGGCTGTTGAGCGCACGGTCTTTTACAGGGAAAGAGCGGCTCACATGTACTCACCTTTGCCATATGCATTGGGACAGGTAAATTTACTTTGCATTAACTTTCGTCTGTAGTTATTTTATATATGCCAAGTAAAAACAAGACTAGGGAGCTCAACAAACAGATGGCATCACATTCTCATGTAAAGCATAATAAACAGATGCAAACGAAGGCTTCATAAAAGGTTTCAGATAATATTGAATTACAGCCAGAAAAGATGGTACAGATAGTTAAAACAAATCCCCTAAGTGGAAAGCAACGGTAAAACAATAAGAGCCCTAACATCCTTCCCTTTGCAGGTTGCAATTGAACTTCCATACATCTTTGTTCAGTCCTTAATATATGGTGTGCTAGTATATGCTATGATTGGGTTCGAGTGGACAGCTGTCAAATTCTTTTGGTACCTGTTCTTCATGTACTTCACTCTAGCTTACTTCACATTTTACGGAATGATGTCGGTGGGCCTGACTCCAAACTACAACGTTGCCTCTGTTGCTTCCACGGCATTCTATGCTCTTTGGAACCTTTTCTCAGGATTTATTACACCAAGAACTGTAAGTATACTATTTGCTCTCAGTGTTTTAACTTCCTATACTTCCACCTGTATAACCAATAACCAAAATTTGCTCCTTCTTTTCCTAATATTATGCAAGCTCTTATTCAAAAAGTAATATTATGTGAACTGGCTACCTTCCTCTACAGAGAATCCCGATATGGTGGAGGTGGTACTACTGGCTCAGCCCTATTGCATGGACACTGAATGGTCTAGTCACTTCACAGTTTGGAGATGTAACCGAAAAGTTTGATAATGGCGTGCGGATATCCGATTTTGTAGAAAGCTATTTTGGGTACCATCATGACTTCCTGTGGGTGGTCGCTGTGGTGGTCGTCTCATTTGCTCTTCTCTTTGCTTTCCTTTTCGGGCTCTCAATCAAGCTATTCAACTTCCAGAAGAGATAAGTGATCAAGGAAGAACATATCCGAGTTTGATCAGCGCCCGCTACGCAGAGACAACACAACTGGACCAGGTCCTTGTAATTCTATTAGAGTACATGTGAATACTAGCATATCATATATTTTGGGAGCACGGTGCCCAGACCGAATGTATAGTGACAGGGCACATTGTGCCCAGTGCCCTAGGAGTTCAGTTTTGCAAGTTGTATAAATCAAGTAATTTGCCACACCGTCGATTTGCTCTAACCCCTTTGGAGCGCTCACAAAACAAAATGGTGGCATGCTGTACTCGAAATTTGACCAATCGAACTGATATACGGATACCGAAATTCGCACAAGATGTCAGGAATCGTGGGGGGAAACCATACACGGATTCAATTCACGAACCTTCCGAATAACCGATTGCACTGGAATTCGAACACCAATTGAACTAGATAAGAGCTCGATCCACGAAAATGGTAGAATCGCGCCCGCTGTTTCTCAGCGCAGAAGGTACGCAAGGCGTCGCGAAGAGGCGAGACATATGCGGCGATTAGCGGCGGGGAGGAAACTCACCAGCGTGACGAGGCGATCGACGGACGACATGGAGCCCCGGCGGTGCTCGACGGAATGCCAACAAGAAAACGGAGATTTCTCGCGTTCAGAATGCTTTGCTTTTTTTTTAGGGGTCCGAGTGCTTTGCTGAGCTAGTGCGGCCGGCCCTGACCCACTTCAAACCTCGGCCCATTCAGCACCGGTGTTTTTAGACCAGACCTTAATCGACCGGATGGTTAGCACAACGGCCCACCTACAACTAGTATCCATTTCTCAACCAAAAAGAACCCTACAAGGCTACAACTACTGTACTGTCCAAACTATTGCAAGCGTTGAAGCTTATTTGGGTGAAGATTTTGCTCAAAAAAATAATTTGGGTGAAGATTTGTTTTTGCGAGGAAAAATTCCAATCTATCCATCAGCTATTAAGATAGTACAAAGAACATCAGAAGTAAAAAATACATAAGAGAATTTCTTATTTAACACTGTTTTAAGTTTTCTTTTCCTATTTGACACTAAAAATATTTTTCTTCCTTATCTTACATTGAGTTTAAATTTTATGTCCTTTATAACACTTCGTACATGGTAAATGACAATTGAAAAGACCTTTTTACCCCTTATGTGATTTGTGACAAAAAATTAAATATATGCTAATCAAATCCACCGGGAGTGTCTCCTTCTCTTCTATGCGTGCCTGCGTGAGGTTCTGTCCTCCTTCTGCCCGTGACCTCGTGGCTTTTGCTCTTTCCATGTACTCAATCTGGTCCTTTTCACTTTACATATTAACATATTAGATTTGTCAAGTTAAATTTACAAAGTTGGACCAAATTTATATTAAAAAATATCAACATCTACAATGCAAAGTGTATATACTATGAAACTACAATCAACATCTATAATGCCAAATTTGTCACTGTTAAATAAGCACATAATTCAAAACAATGTTAAATAAAAAATTCTTTCAAAATACATTCAGATCCGTAGACCACCTAGCGACGAGTACAAGCATTGGAGCGAGCCGGAGGTGCGCCATCGTCATCGCCCCTCCCTCATCGGAGCCAGGCAAACCTTGTTGTAGTAGACAATCGAAAAGTCGTCGTGCTAAGGGCATCTTCAACGGCGGCCCTCAAACCGCCCGCATACGTCTGGACCGCGAGAGCCGTCCAACGCGGGCCTATATCTGTTCGCAGGGCGGTCCGGACGTGTTTTCTCCCGCAAACAGGAGACAAACGGGAGGGGAGGGCCTTTGCGGGCTGCCGGACCACTCCCGAGCCCGCGTCTGACTACCTTGGCCTACCCAAACCCCCTCCCTCGCTCGCGCGCGCTTCCCGCCCAAAACGATCAGCGCTGCCGCAGAGCGTCAATGCTTGCATTCATGCCCGGCCAGAGCGGATGCGACCGCTCACTGACGCCGACATTGAAGCGACGCGCCGAACGAGAGAGCGTCGCCCGCGCCGCTTCCCGGTGCACGCGACAGCTCCGTGTTCAAACAACACGACGGCCGGCCGGCCGTCTATCACCCACACTAATGACACGCGGTTGCCGAGGCGGCTATTCCGGTGCCACCCGTCCGTCCCTCTGCCACCCACCATTATTATATAAACGGTTGCCCTGGCCATAGCCGCAGTCATCCGCCTTTGACCCCTCTCCGCACCACTCCCACCATGGATTCCTCCCGCGCCAAAGCTCTCTAGGACGGGCTGACGCCGGACCAGAAGAAGGAAACGGCCGCCATTGATGCTGGCTGGCAGGCAGCCGGCAGGTACTCGGAGGACGGCAACTTCCCAATTGAGGTCGCGGACGACGACGAACCGGCGCCACCCTCCTCGTATGTGCCACCCTCGCCGGTGCATTACACCATGACCATCGGTGAGGCCTGTGCCCATTACATGGACATGGTGCGGGAGGAGCAGTTCCGGGAGGCGCAGACCGACGCCGCCTATAACCACCAGCTCCTCTAGGAGCACCTGCAGGCGGAGGAGCAGCTCGCCACCGGCAAGGCGATCGCGCCGGACGCGGACCTAGCGGAGCAGGAGGCGCTGCTCGACTCCTACCGCTCCGCCTTGCCTGCTCGCGTACCAGCGGGTGGTGGAAGTGGCGGCCGCCTACAAGGAGAGCGACGAGACGGCAGACGACAAGGTGTACAGCGAGACCGACGACGAGGACGACATCGCCAGCTCCGCCGAGGCCGTGCGCCGCCACCACAACCACGAAGCTGGCACGTCCGCGGGTGCTGCCGGCAGCGAGGAAGAGTAGTGCACGGTAGGTCGCCACCACTCGGGTCCCAAGAAGGCCACCGCTCCTTCCCTCCCGTCGACGCCAAGCTTGGTGGGCTGAGCATCGTCGGCCTATTAGCCGCTTGGCGGCAACATGGAGGTGGAAAGCTTCAGTTCCCGGGGCTCCAAAGACGGAGGTTACGGAAGCGGAGCTGGAGAAGGCGAAGCTTCATTTTTCGGTGCTCATGGCTAGAGATGGGGAACGGGCGCCGACGATCTTTTAGTTTAGGTATTATACCTCTAGAGTCAGACGAGCACCGCTTTTAGTTGAACTATGTCCGAAATGTAATGAATTCCGTCATGTTTATATGAAATCTAATGAAAAATCGCCGTGTTTGCATGAACTTCATCCGTTTTTATGAGAATTCTGTCGTGTTTGAACGAATTTCATTCGTTTGGTTCAAATAGTGTTTGCAATGTATGCGGGCAGCGTTGGATGGCGCCCTCCCGCATCCGTGTCCGCGAACTGGTCCCCCCTGTCCACGGATGGATGCGGGAGGAAATTTGCAGGTCGCCGTTGGAAATGCACTAAGGCCCCATAGGACCAGCGCACCAGGACAGCAACCGTCGCTGATGAAGAGATGTGTAGATCAGAAGGATCCAACATGTAGACACATGAACATAAACGAACGAAGATCGGATCCACGTGGATCCATCGAAGACAAACGTCGATCGAATCCCGCAAGATCCTCCGGAGACAAACCTCCACATGCCCCCGACGATTCTAGACACATCACCTAGACGAAGGCTGGGCGGGAAGGACCTTATTCCATCTGCAGAGAGCCGGCGTCGCCTCGCCTATCTAAGCAGGACACAAACCCTAACAAAACTAAGAAAAATCATCTGAAAACGAAGCCCTCCCGACGGCAAGTGTCAGGATCCACTGCGCTTCCATGGCCATAAGACCATAGAAAGTGGGATAGACTGACGGCGGCGCTGACGGGACGCACGAGAAACCCTAGCGCTTAGGGTGCCCTCGTACGCCCCGTTTGGGTGAATATTTGTTAATTGACAAAATAGCTGTTGCGAACGACTGTTGGGCGCCTCGGTGGTCATAAGCAATGTCTAAAGCAGAGCCTTTTCCTCTCACGATGTAATTTCTCTTTGTCAGTTGTATTCACGAGTTTTGAGAATTGTAATTTTTCTGAAGTCTCTCTGATATCACGTGTATCATATGTTTATTGAAAGTAATTACCAGGGAGCCTCTATTTGTCATGTACCTAAAAAAACTGTCACATCAGTCACTTCTTATCTAGAATGTTAGGTCTTCATCCAACAATCCAAAACAGATTGCCTACTGTTCATATTCTTCCTCCTCACGCATGCCCCTAGCCTGCCCCGCCGGCATCGACCACCCGTGGTCGGCGGGTGCTACCGCGCATCACCTCGTCGCCCCGTGCCCTTCTTTTCCCAACAACACCAACATCAATGTTTCATGATTGATATGGGACATTGAAACAAGTGAAATCTATTGTTGAGGTTTTGACAGTGAGCCCAATCAAAGGATAAGGACCATGCTCCCATTTTAAGAGGAAACAACCGCCCGCTCCCGCGATGCGCCCCGCGCGCGCGTCACGGGAGCCCTAGATCGGCCGCCGGCGACTCGCTCCTCTCCAACGCTTCTTGCCCCTCGCCGCCACTGGAGTGCGTCCGCCGGGCGAAGCCCGTGCGGCGCGGGCGGCGGCGGGGTCTCTTCCTCCTTCCCCTGGTCGTCGTGGCGGCGGCGAGGGGTGCGGCGTCCGGCTGGATTCCCAGTTGTGGGGGCGGCTGGATTTGGCGGCTTCTTCGCTAGGAGGCGGTGGCGCGTCGCGGCGGCGCTGGTTGCGGGGTTTCGGTCGGGGTCATCTCGATCTCAATCTGGATCTCCATCTGGGGCGTCGCGGTCGCAGAGACGGAGGGGACGTGACCAGATCGGCGGCGGCGCGGCCGGATCTAGGCCCATGCGTGAGCTTGGTCTCCGGGTCGCAGTCGGCGCGGTGGTGGGTGCGACACGTCGGCAGCTGGGCGGATCTGCGAGATTCCATCCTTGTCTGGCCCTTGTCAGCGCGGGCAACTCCGGGGAAAACCCTAGATCTCCTTGGGATCGAGCGATGGCGGTGCTTTTGCGTCGTAGTCCCTCTTCAGTGTAACACCCCTGTACTGATGAGCTATAGTAACCCCTGGGGTTAAGCTAATTATTTTTGCTAAGCAGTGCATGATCATCTTTACCTCTATCTCATTTCAAATTCCGGTCAAATTCAAATTTAAATACTAAGTGAAATCCAAAATTTCACAAATCTGAAAACTAAAATGTTGGTCATGTGACAAATATTCACTTCTTAATATTGGTGGTGAACCAACATTTTTGCAACATGTTTAGATGCCCTAAAGTAATTAAAACAGTGGCTTAAACAATTGTTTAAATGCATTTTAAATAAGAAATAAATGCAAACTATTTTTATTAAAGTGCCAAGTTATTTATGGCAGTAGCATATTTAGCAGCACTAATTTAGGTGCTACTTAGATATTTTACAAAGCTAAAATAAATAGGAAATAAAATAGAAAACGAATAAAACAGGAACTAGGAAAAGAAAAACAGAAAATAAATTTAAAAGACCCCCTGACTCCCCTTGGGCCTCGGCCCACTCCCACCGGCCAGCCAACCAGGCCGGCCCACCCAACCGGCCTCCCTTATCCCCCACCCCAGGAAACCCTAACCCCTCTCGATCCCCATCCCCCCCCCTCCCCGAATCGTCCCTCGCTCCTCCCGTTCTGGATCGGGGGCGCCACGCCCGATCCCGTCGCCGCTCGCCGCGCTCGGACCTCGTTGCCCGCCGTCACCAGTCGCCCCTCTACCTTGCCGGCCGTCCCTGACCGCCTCCCCGAGCCGCTTCATCGCGCCTCGCCGAACCCCGATCACCTGCTCGCCAGTGAGGCCCGACCTCCCCTTTCCCCCCTTCCCCGTCGCTCGTCCCGGCCAGCGGCCGCTCGCGCTAGCGCGTGCGCCCGCGCTCCCACCTCCCCTCGCCGCGCACTGCAGCTGTGGCTGCTCCGCCGTGCCCGCACCCTGCCGCCGAGCTCACCACGCGCGCCCGCCTTCCTCTGGCCGCGCCTGCGCCGGCCGGCCCCCTACCCTCGCGCCCACGACCGTGCCACCGCACCACCGCGCCCGTCGCTCCCCTCGTACGCTCCCGCCTCGCCCTTCGCTCGCCACTGCTCGCGCGCTGCTGCTGCTGCGGTGACCGCCGCGGCCTGCAGCTCCTCGCGTCGTCCCGCTGCGCCCCGCCTGCTCCGCCACCGTCCACCGCCGCCGCTGCTGCTGGACGCCACTGCCGCCCCCCCTGCGCCCCGCTGCTTCCGCACTCGCCGTAGCCGCCACCCGCTGCTGCCCCGCGCCCCCTGCCGCCCCAGCGATGCCTCTCCTCTGTGCCGCCCCGCGCCGCTCCTCCCGCACTGTCTTGCTCGGCCGCTGCCACGTGGCCCCGTCGCCACTGGTGCCGCGGCGCCTCTACGCCGGTCGCCGTCGCCGGTCGCCGCGTCCCCTCGCTAACCGTCGCCCGGGTCTGCCCCCACGGGCGCCCACACCCGTGCCCGCTAAGCCGCGCCCGATAGGCCCCTGTGCCTATGACACAGGGGCCCCATGCCCCAGAACGTTTAATTAAAAAAGATTTAAAAAGAAAAAGGAATAAAAAAATATAATAAATAATAAAAATAAAAATGAATTAGATAAAATCAATAATTAGTTAATTAATTAAGTTCATTAATTCTGTTTAGTTAAACTAAGTAATTATTTAGTCTAATTAAACTGTAATTAATTTAGTTAAACCCTAATTAACCTAAACAGCCAATGACAGGTGGGACCCACACGTCAGTTTGACTAGGTCAACTGCACTGTTGACTGCTGATGTCAGCATGATGTCATGCTGACGTCATCTGATACTGTTCTGGATAATGTTGGATTAAATGATTAAATAAATTCTAGAAAATCAATTAAATCTTTAGAAAATCATATAAAATAATTCGTAGCTCAGATCGAAAAACTTTGTACATGAAAGTTGCTCAGAACGACGAGACGAATTCGAATATGCGGTCCGTTCGTCCGTCACACGTCCCTAACTATCCGAACATGGAACTATTCCCCTCCGGTCATCTGTGTGACAAATGTCCGGAACCGGGAAAACATTCCCGGATGGATTCCCCCTTCCTCGGTGACGTGCAACCATACGTTAGGACACACCCGACACTGCATATTGTCATGTCATACATTGTGAAGCACTTGTTTGCTTAGTATTTACTGTTTCTCCCCCCTCCTTCTCTCTCGATAGACGCCGAGACCGACGCCGTTGCAGCTGAGTACGACTACGCTCCGTACGAGCAGCCTTCCGATGACCCCTCCTTCTTGCCAGAGCAACCAGGCAAGCACCCCCCCTTTGAGCATGCCTATATCGCCTATTCTCTTCTCTCTTGTGCTTGCATTAGAACTGTTGCTGCTACTGCTTTACCTATTCTGATGCATAGCCTGTTTATTGTAACCTGCTATTGAAACCTTACCTGCTTATCCTAAACTGTCAGGTATAGGCTGGGTAGAGACCTAATAGTGACCCCACTTGTCCCGACTTCCCCCCTGGATCATCAGAAGACCCGGTTAACGGGATTGAAGACCAGGCACCACACATCACCCCCCCCCCTTAGTTGTACGCCACTACTGGGTTACTATCGAGTGCCGAGGGTGATACCTCGTCAGCACTTCTGATGTTAATCTGGTAGGTTAGTTCATCGGTTGTGGTTACCGAGGGTGATTCCTCCTTTACCACTTCCGATAACGACGCTGTCGTGCGACACCTCAAGTGTGAACCCATCGAGGGTGATTCCTCCGAGTTCACCTTGACAGATACATCGAGTAGGAATCCAACGAGGGTGATACCTCGGATTCCCCTGATGTTATGGACACACGGATACTTGGACTTTACACTGTTACTTGGAAAGGCGGGTCGACCCTGAGGGGTACCCGCGTGTGATGTGAAGACGGGTTGCTTGGGTGGTGCCCGAGTGATGAATATGAGGCGTGGCCGGGCATTCTTGGCCCTTGCCGCAAGTCCTTGAGATGGGACGATGGGGTCACATCGATCGTGAGTCTCTGCTCGTTACCGCACCCCCAAGGTACTAACGATTTGGATATTTGATTCGAGTGGGCCTCTGGCCCGATAGCACTAACCATCACGCGGGAAAAGTTATGGGCACTCTGCATCGTGGCATCAGCCGAAAGTTCTGTTAGACGTCCAGTTCAGCATTGTGGCACGGTCGGATCGTACCGACCCTCCGAGGCGGTGCTGGTATCCACCCTGCACACAACGACCCGTAGTGCACAGAGCGGTGGCCCAAGACCCCTGAGCGCTTAGGATGTAGACCGGCGGGGACCTCTCTGCTGAGCTTTAGGTAGGGTTGCGGTGTGTCGTTTGGCCGAGGCCGGGCATGACCCAGAAAGTGTGTCCGGCCAGAGTTAAGCGAGCGTGGTGGGTAAGTTGGTGTACCCCTGCAGGGAAGAACTAATCTATGCATAGCCGGATCCTCGGTAACGGACACTCAGAGTTGTATCCCGATCGATACAACTAGAATTGGATACTATGGCTCTGGGATTGCTTCTCGCAGGGAGTCGAGAAGGGATCTCTGGATGAGGTTGAAGACTGTATGGCTCTGGGATTGCTTTCTCGCAGGGAGTCGAGAAAGGATCTCTAGGTGAGGTTGAGACTTAATGATACTACTACCTTATGATGTACTAATCTACACTCTTCTAAGGCTGCAAGATCGATGAAGATGCTAGTCTTCGATAGGACTAGGCCTTCTCTCTATTCTGGCATTTCTACAGCACAGTACACATATACAGCCTCCCTTTGATAATGATGCATATGTAGTGTAGATCCTTGCTTGCTGAGTACTTCGGATGAGTACTCACGGTTGCTTTGCTTTCTTTTTCCCCATATCCTTTTGATGCAACCAGATGACGGAACCCCGGATACAGCTACCCCCACCGATGATCGCTACTTCTACCCCGAGGGTGGATACTACTACGAGTTGGCTGACGACCAGGAGTAGGATCGGAGGGTCCTAGGCAGGAGGCCTGCGCCTATCGATCGTAGTGTTTTCTTTTGCCCCCGCCTTTCTAAGGGCTTATCTGTTTCTGTTTCATATCTGTACTCAGATATCTGATGCTTCCGCTGACGCTTGTATGCGAGCTTATGTATTCGAGCCCTCGAGGCCCCTGGCTTGTAATATAAAGCTTGTATGACTTTATTTATGTTTTAGGGTTGTGTTGTGATATCTTCCCGTGAGTCCTTAGGCTTGATCGTGTGCATTTGCGTGTATGATTAGTGCATGATTGAGCCGGGGGCGTCACAAGTTGGTATCAGAGCCGACTGCCTATAGGAATCCCCCTTCCCAACTCCTTGGCCGAAGTTGAGTCTAGTGGTCCAAAACTGTTTTACTAACTTGGCTTTGTGGCTTACGGGCCCACGTCGCCATTGGGTGGTATTATGATCTTTTATTCCTCTTCCTTACTCTGGGACTCTGACCTCTCTTCCTTTCGGGTTATAATTTTACTAACTCCAACATTAGGTTCTCGTGATCACATCCACCCGGAGTTCTGAAATTACCCCCTTCCTTCAAGATTGTGGGCCAGGTTCTGCTTCCAGGATCCTCTTATCGAGGGCACCCTGTGTTGTCACTTGCAGATCCCTCGCTCCAACAGTTTTCTCCGACATGATGTAGCCTTTGCTATGTCACGTTGTTGTAATCCTCACCGCGTGCCTACGCGCCGCCTATTTTGTCTAGCTGCGAGCATTCCCGAGCGCGTATTATCCGTTTGAATCTAACTCTGTGCATGGATTGGTATGTCTTTAACGACTACTATCCTATATCTAATGCCCTTCTTATTCATTACTCATGTTACATCGTGAATGGTCTCTTACACATGCAGTTTTTCTTGCTAAACTGCCCCTGTTGATTTGGCAGGATGGCTGACGATCCTCCACCTCCACCTTATATTGCCGAAATGATGCAGCAGTTTGAATTGAACCGTCAGGTTATGACCGAGATATTGGCTCAGTTCCCAAACCAGAATGCTCATCAACAGCCTACACCAATAACTCTGCTGGAATTCGTGCGCCTCAATCCGTCCACTTGTCGCAGCTTGACTGATCCAATGGATGCTGATGATTGGCTCCGTGACATTGCCTTCCAGATGAAGTCGGCCAATGTTATCCCTGATAGTTACGTCACCTATGCGACGTATCACTTGAGGGGATCAGCCGCTCAATGGTGGGAAAGCCACAAGGGTATGTTGCTTGCTGAAACTGTAACCACTTGGCAGGAATTTCAGTCAGCTTTTCATGCACGGTACATTCCTCAAGGTCTGATGGACCAGAAGAAGCAGGAGTTCCGCAAACTCTCTCAGGGTAAAATGACTGTGGATGAATATCAGAGGAAATTTCTCGAATTGTCCCGCTATGCTGAAGATGACGTCTACACTGACGCACGCAAGCAGGAGAAATTCCGTGAAGGACTGCGTACTGATATAAATCTTGCACTTGCTGTCCATGATTGCACAGACTTCGCCATGCTTGTCAGCCAATGTTTCCAAGTTGAAACTGCTCTGACCAAGTACCAGGAGTCGCTCAAGCGTACTCGAGATGTCGGCTCGTCTTCGGGTCGACCTGTTCAGAAATGTCAAGTCTGGATTCCCCACAATGTTTACCACCGACCTGCTCCAACACCAAGGCCGTCATATGTTGCACCTCGTCTGCCTTCACCGCCGAGACAGCTAACGGTTCATGATGGACCGCCTGATGCTATGGCTTCTCCTCAGGTTGCACCACGTCCTCCTGTTGGTCGTAAGAAGAGTTATCGAAACCGCCGATTCAGAAACCGTAATATCATACCGTCTGCTGTTGTACTTGGCCATGCCAATCACGTCAATGCTGAAAAGGCTAAGAAGGAACCGACTATCGTGCTGGGAACACTCTCTGTGAATTCAGTACCAGCCTTTGTTCGCTTTGATTCAGGAGCATCGCATGCTTTTGTGTCCCAACAATTTGCTCAGTCACATGAGTTATACCTGGAAGAATTACCCACTCCTCTAATGGTTCAGTCCCCGAGATCCAAGTGGCAAACCACAATGCTAAGCCCTCACAACCACATCGAGATTGGAGGTCTACTTTTTCTGGTTTCTCTCATTGTACTTGGACCTTCCGACATAGACATTATTCTCGGTATGGACTGGTTGACAGCCCATAGAGCTTTGATTGATTGCGCTACTAAGACAGTCCAGCTCACTCACCCTTCTGGCCAGACAGTCAAATACTCAGCCCGAATAGCTCAGGATGCTGAGAACCAGATATATGCTCTGAATGCATTGAATGCCTCACCTCTTGAAGGCATCGAGAATGTTCCAGTTGTTCGTGATTTTCAAGATGTCTTTCCAGAAGAACTTCCAGGAATACCCCCTGCTAGAGCTGTCGAGTTTGTCATCGACTTGAAACCAGGCACAACTCCTATTGCGAAGCGTCCTTATAAAATGCCTCCGCACCACCTTCTTGAACTTAAGAAGGAAATCGACAAGTCACTTAAGAAGGGTTTCATCCGCCCCAGTTCCTCTGCTTGGGGAGCACCTTCACTCTTCGTTAAGAAGAAGGATGGAACTAACCGATTGGTTCAGGATTATCGGCCCATTAACCAAGCCACAATTCAGAATAAATATCCGCTTCCTCAGATCAATGATTTGTATGATCAACTTGCTGGATCATCGGTATTCTCTAAACATGATTTGAGGTTGGGTTATCATCAGATCCGTGTTCGTGAAGAGGATATTCCCAAGACTGCATTTGTTACTCGCTATGGCTCTTATGAGTACACTGTAATGTCATTTGGCTTAACAAATGCTCCAGTTCCCGTCTGATGAATTACATCTTCATGGATTATCTCGACAAATTTGTCGTGGTATATCTGGATGATATTCTGGTTTATTCGAAGAATAAAGAAGAACATGCTGAACACCTTCGTCTTGTTCTAAAAAGGCTCCGAGAACACCAGTTGTATGCCAAATACCTAAAATGTGAATTTTGGCTTTCTGAAGTAACCTACCTTGGGCATGTGATTTCCAAGGATGGAATTGCTGTTAACCCGGAACGAGTTCAGGCTATTCTGGACTGGACTCCACCGAAGAATGTCAAGCAAGTCAGAAGTTTTCTCGGCCTTGCAAGTTATTGCCGTCGTTTTGTCGAGAATTTTTCAAAGATTGCTAAGCCTTTGACTGATCTGCTTCACAAAGGCGTTAAGTTTGAATGGACAGAAAAATGTCAGGAAAGTTTTCAAACACTCAAAGACAAGCTAACATCTGCCCCAGTGCTTGCTCCTCTAGATTCTCGCAAAGACTTCATGATTTATTGTGACGCATCCCGTGAAGGATTAGGCTGTTTCCTAATGCAAGAGCGTAAAGTGATTGCTTATGGCTCTCGACAGTTGCGCCCGCATGAAGAGAATTATCCAGTACATGATCTAGAACTAGCTGCTGTCATCTATGCATTGAAGTTGTGGCGACATTACCTCCTCGGTAATCATTGCGAGATCTACACGTATCATAAAAGTCTGAAGTACTTGTTCACTCAGCCATCTCTCAACCTCCGTTAGCAAAGATGGATGGAGGACATTACGGACTATGATTTGGGTATTTCTTATACCCCTGGCAAGGCTAACGTGATGGACGATGCCTTAAGCCGCAAGTCCTATTGCGACAACCTCATGGTTAGGCGAGCTCAACCTCATCTTTTTGAAGAACTGTGCAAGCTGAATCTGCGTATTGTTCCACAGGTTTCTCTTAATAACATTGTGATACAACCAGATCTTGAGAAAGCCGTTAAGAATGCGCAAGCTAAAGATGCTGAAATTGATCTGATGAAGAAAGACCTTCACCTTGAAAAGTACAGGGATTTCTCACTGTCTGAAGATGGAACCTTGTACTTCAGAGACCGCATTGTCGTACCTCGCTTCGAGCTAATGACTGACAAGGTCATGAAGGAGGCACATGACACACCGCTGTCTATTCATCCGGGTAGCACCAAGATGTATCGTGATCTCCGTCAAAGGTACTGGTGGTCTAAAATGAAGCAGGATATTGCTTGATATGTTGTTGAATGTGACGTGTGTCATCGCGTTAAAGCAGAACATCAGAAGCCTGCTGGAATTCTGCAACCACTTCCTATTCCTTTATGGAAGTGGGATAAGGTTTGGATGGATTTCATTACTAGCCTTGGCAAGTCGCAGAAGGGTCATGATGCTATTCTTGTCGTCGTCGACCAACTTTCTAAAGTTGCACACTTTCTGCCTGTCAAGGAGACTATCACTGCTAGTCAGTTAGCAGAGTTGTATATCTCCAGAATTGTTTCACTCCACGGCATTCTGAAGGAGATTAGTTCGGACCGTGGCGGTCTTTTCACCTCCAAGTTCTGGGAAAGTTTCCAAGAAGCTATGGAAACTCATATTACCTGGAGTTTAGCTTATCACCCCCAATCCCAAGGCCAGGTCGAACGAGTAAATCAAGTGCTTGAAGATATGCTGCGAGCTTGTGTTATATCGTTCGGTAAGAAGTGGGAAGAATCTCTCTCCGTATGCCGAGTTCTCTTATAACAACAGCTATCAAGCCAGCTTGAAAATGGCCCCATTCGAAGTACTTTATGGACGTAAGTGTCGAACCCCTCTGAATTGGTCAGAAACTGGGGAACGACCACTCGTGGGTCCGGATATTATTCAACACGCCGAAGAGCAAGTCCGTATCGTTCGAGAAAATCTGAAGGCGGCTCAGGACCGCCAGAAGAGCAACTATGATCGCAAACGATGAGGTTTGACTTATCAACCTGGTGATCAAGCTTATTTGCGAGTCACTCCTATGAAGGGCACTCACCGTTTTGGAATCAAGGGCAAGTTAGCTCCACGCTACATTGGTCATTTCCGCATAATTGCTAGACGTGGTCAGGTGGCATATAAATTGGAGTTGCCGCCGCAATTCTCCCATATCCACGACGTCTTCCATGTGTCACAACTTCGTCGTTGCTTCAAGGAGTCTCCGCACCGAGCAGTGGATCACGAGATGCTCGAATTGCAAGATGATCTTTCTTATAAGGAGCATCCAATCCGCATTCTCGATGAAGCTGAACGACGGACCCGTCAGAAGGTTACCAAGTTCTCAAAGTGCAGTGGTCAAATCATACTGAAGACGAAGCCACTTGGGAACGCGAGGATAACCTCCGTGCCGAATACCCCGATCTTTTCCCTTCTACCTCTTAATTCTCGGGACGAGAATTTCTTTTAGAGGAGGAGAGTTGTAACACCCCTGTACTGATGAGCTACAGTAACCCCTGGGTTAAGCTAATTATTTTTGCTAAGCAGTGTGTAACACCCCATGTATTAAGCTACAGTGATCACCCTTTAGATTATGCCAAGTCATCATGATCAACAGTGCTTAATCATCATTAGTAACGTATCCCTTGTCAAATTCAAATTCAAATGGAAATTTAAACTAAAAGTGAAAATAAAAGTTGTCCAAACCCAGAAACTAAATTGTTCATAATATTGTAAATAATCCAAAGACAATTCTAAAATTATATTCAACATATACTAAATAACTTATGTGACTCTAACAACCACAAAACAGAGTTATTTAATACCTTTTTATTTAAATAAAATCCATATGAAAACATTTGGCCCCAAAGCTATTTTCTACCAGGGTTGGATATTGCACTGATATTATATGGGCAAGTGCCATATTTTACAAAAGTCATTTGGAGTAAAAACAAAAGACAAACCAGAAAAGAAAAACAAAAAACTGAAAAAGAAAAGAAGAAAAGGAAAAGGAAAAGGCTCACTGTGCCTGGGCCGCAAGTGCACAGTGCGGCCCAGCCCACCCCGCTCGTCCCCCCCTCCTCTGTTCACCACCGCGCGCCGCTATCGTCTCATCCGCACTCGCCGCGTCGGCCCCCCTGCCCCGCAGTCGACAACGCGTCGGCCATCCGGCGGTGCCCCGCGCGGATAAGACTGCCCCCGATCCCCCTCGCCCCCGTGGACAAACCCTAGCCGCCCCGTTCTTCCTCCCTCCCTCTCTACCTCCTCACCCGACGCCGCCATGGACTGGTCGTCGTGAAGCTCGCAGCCACTGACCGTTTCTCGCCACCCGACCGTGCCCGCCTGCTTCGCCACCATCGACCGCTTCTTCCTAGAGGAGCCGTTCGAGCTGGAGACCACCCCAACCTTGCCATCGCCCCTTCTTCTACCTCGGGTCAACGCCGCTCCGCGCCATCGATCCGCTCCTCCCCGGCAACCCCGGCTTCCCCGAACGCTCCCCGACAATGATGTGAGCACCACCATTAGCTCCTCTCTCTCTCTGCGCTCCGGGTTACATGCTAGCCAGCGGCTGCTGCTACCGTGCGCTAGCCTCCACCATTGCTGCTGCGCGCGTTGCCCCGAGCTCGCCCGTTTGCCTCGGTTGCGCCAAGACCCTACTAGAGCCCACAGGTGTCTAGTGCGCCTCCTCGTTTCTTCTGGTTCGGGCTAAAACGCCGCCCCGCGCGACCACCGAACACCGCCGCCGCCATGGCCGGGACTGAGCTCGATTCCGACCCGCCCCGCGCCTCTAACCACCACCAAATGGCGCGGCTCACTCTTAGGAACGCGCCGGGCCAAACCGCGCAGCAATCGGTGGCCGGAGTTGGCCGGATGGGCAACTCCGGTGGCCCCGATTAGCTCCGGCGGCTGACGCCGGTTTAGGCTGACGTGGCATCACCATTAGGGCGCTAATCATGCGATTAATTAGCCCCTGTGAGTATGACAGTGGGCCCCGCATAAATTAAACCGCTAGCTAATTAATTTGGATAGGATTAGATTTAATCCAGTGCCCCCCACACGTCAGTTTTGACTGTGCTGACATGGGCGTTGACCCGGCCCCACCTGTCTGTCTCACAGGACAGCTGACTAGGCAGTGCCCAGTCACTGCCAGTGGGTCCCGCATGGGCCCAGTTGACTGGTCAGCGGGTCCGCTGACCGCTGACGCAGTGCTGACACCATGATGACGTCACAATTCATTTTCAGCCGATTTTAAATAATAAAAATAATTCCAGAAAATCAATAAAAACTTTAGAAAATCATATTGTTTAATCCGTAACTCCGATGAAAATAATTTATATATGAAAAATGCTCAGAATTTCAAGACGGATCCGAATGCGCGGTCCGTTCGTCCACCACATGTCCCTAACTATCCAAACATGGAACCGTTCCCCTCCGGTCATCTGTCTGACAAATGTCCGGAACCGGGAAAACATTCCCGGATGGATTCCCCCTTCCCCGGTGACGTGCAACCATACGTTAGGTCACCCCTAGCACCGCGTATTTGCCATGCTACGCTTTGTGATGCTTTGATTGCTCTGTTATTTATTGTGCTTCCCCTCCGTTACTTCTTTCCGGTAGATTCCGGTACCGACGTCGTCCCCGAGACCGACGCAACTCAGGAGCCCGACGCCACCATTGACGACCTTGCCCTTGCCGCCGAGCAACCAGGCAAGCCCCCCCTTTTGATCATCCTGATATCGCCCATTCTATTTTCTCATGCTTCCATTAGAATTGCTGCTGCGGCTGCTTTACCTATTCTGATGCATAGCCTGTTTATTGTAACCTGCTGTTGATAATTACCTGCATATCCTAAACTGCTTAGTTTAGGCTGGGTAGAGACCTATCAGTGACCCCACTTATCCCGATTGCCCCGCTGGATTATCCAAAGACCCGATCAACGGGATTGAAGACCAGGCCCCGACACCGCACATCACCCCCCTTAGTTGTAACGACACTGCAGCGTTACTATCGAGTGCCGAGGGTGAAACCTCTTGTAGCACTTCTGATGTTAACTCCGTAGAGTAGCTATTCAGTCGTGGTCATCGAGGGTGATTCCTCCTTCACCGCTTTCGATAACGATGCCGTCGTACAACACCTCAAGTGTGAACCCAGCAAGGGTGATTCCTCCGAGTTCATCTTGACGGATACATCAAGTAGGAATCCAACGAGGGTGATACCTCGGATTCCCCTGATGTTATGGACACACGGATACTTGGACCTTACACTGTTACTTGGAAAGGCGGGTCGACCCTGAGGGGTACCCGCGTGCGCCTGAGAGGTGAGTGTTGTGAAAATGGGTGCCTGTGTGGTGCCCGAGTGAGAATACGAGGCGTGGCCGGGCATTCTTGGCCCTTGCCGCAAGTCCTCGAGATGGGGCGATGGGGTCACATCTTTCGTGAGTCTCTGCTCGTTACCGCACCCCAAGGTACTAACGGTTTGGATATTTGATCTGAGTGGGCCTCTGGCCCGATAGCATTAACCATCACGTCGGCATAGTATGGGCGTTCTGCATCGTATGCATCAGCCGAAAGTTCTGTCAGACGTCCAGTTCAGCATTGTGGCACGGTCGGATCGTACCGACCCTCCAAGGCGGTGCTGGTATCCACCCTGCACACAACGACCCGGAGTGCACAGGGCGATGGCCCAAGACCCCTGAGTGCTTAGGTGGTAGACCGGCGGGGACCTCTCTGCTGAGCTTTAGGTAGGGCTGCGGTGTGTCATTTGGCTGAGGCCGGGCATGACCCGGAAAAGTGTGTCCGGCCGGAGTTAAGCGAGCGTGGTGGGTAAGTTGGTGCACCCCTGCAGGGAAGAACTAATCTATGCATAGCCGGATCCTCGGTAACGGACACTCGGAGTTATATCCCGATCAATACAGCTAGAACTTGAAATGAAACCTGGATATGAGGCTCTGGGATTGCTTCTCGCAGGGGGTCGAGAAGGGATCTCCGGACGAGGTTGATGACTGTATGGCTCTGGGATTGCTTTCGCGCAGGGAGTCGAGAAAGGATCTCTGGGTGAGGTTGAGACTTAATGATACTGCTACATTATCTTGTACTGTTCTACTCTCTTCTATTGTTGCAAGACCGGTGAAGATGCTAGTCTTCGATAGGACTAGGCCTTCTCTCTATTCTGGCATTTCTGCAGCCCAGTCCACATATACAGCCTCCCTTTGAAAATGTTGCATATGTAGTGTAGATCCTTGCTTGCTGAGTACTTCTGAGTACTCACGGTTGCTTTGTTTTCCTTTTCTCCCCGTATCAGTTTGTCGTGACCAGATGACGGAGCCCCCCTGAGACAGATGCCCCGTCGATCGACTACTACTACCACCCCGAGGATGGATGCTACTACGAGTTGGCTGACGGCCAGGAGTAGGTTCGGAGGGTCCCAGGCAGGAGGCCTGCGCCTTTCGATCGTAGTGTTTTCTTTTGCCCCGCCTTTCTAAAGGCTTTTCTGTTTCTGTTTCATATCTGTACTAAGATATCTGATGCTTCCGCTAACGCTTGTACGCAAGCTTATGTATTCGAGCCCTCGAGGCCCCTGGCTTGTAATATAAAGCTTGTATGACTTTGTTTATGTTTTAGAGTTGTGTTGTGATATCTTCCCGTGAGTCCTTAGGCTTGATCATGTGCATTTGCATGTATGATTAGTGCACGATTAAGCTGGGGGTGTCACAAGTTGGCATCAGAGCCGACTGACTGTAGGAACCCCCTTTCCAACTCCTTGGCCGAAGTTGAGTCTAGTAACCTGAAAACTGTTTTACTAACTTGGCTGTGTGGCTTACGGGCCCATGTCGCCAAATGGGTGGTATTAGGATCTTTTACTCCTCGACCATTACTCTAGGACTCTGTTCTCTCTTCTATTCGGGTTAAAATTTTACTAACTCTAACATTAGGTTCTCGTGATCACATCCACCCGGTGTTCTGAAAATTTCCCCCCTTCCTTCAAGATTGCGGGCCAGGTTCTGTTCGGAGGATCCTCTTATCGAGGGCACCCTGTTTTGTCACTTGCAGATTCCTCGCTCCAATAGTTTTCTCCGACGTTGATGTAGCCTTTGCTATGTCCCGTTGTGTACTTCCTTGCCGCGTGCCTGCGCGCCGCCTAGTTGTCTAGCCTTCCCCTTTCAGCTATCGTATTGCCGGATTGTAATCGAGGCTATGTGTGGATTCGAATGTCTGGTGCGAATATGATGAAGTATATATTGCACCTCCTTCTGTTGTGCGTGTTACTTCATGAATCATTCCATACACCTGCAGTTCTTCTTGCTAAACTGCCCCTGTTGATTTGGCGGGATGGCTGACGATCCTCCACCTTATATTGCCGCAATGATGCAGCAATTTGAACTGAACTGTCAAGTTATGACCGGGATATTGGATCAGTTCCCAAACCAGAATACTCAGCAACAATCTGCTCCAATAACTCTGCCGGAATTCGTGCGCGTCAATCCGTCCACTTTTCACAGCTCGACTGATCCAATGGATGCTGATGATTGGCTCCGTGACATTGCCTTCCAGATGAAGTCGGCCAATGTTATCCCTGACAGTTACGTCACCTATGCGACGTATCACCTGAGGGGATCAGCTGCTCAATGGTGGGAAAGCCACAAGGGCATGTTGCCTGCTGAAACGGTAACCACTTGGCAGGAATTCCAGTCATCTTTTCGTGCACGGTACATTCCTCAAGGTCTGATGGACCAGAAGAAGCAGGAGTTCCGCAAACTCTCACAGGGCAAAATGACTGTGGAGGAATATCAGAGGAAATTCCTCGAATTATCCCGCTATGCTGCGGATGACGTCGACACTGACACTCGCAAGCAGGAGAAATTCCGTGAAGGACTACGTACTGATATAAATCTTGCACTTGCTGTCCATGATTTCACAGACTTCGTAACGCTTGTCAGCAAATCTTTCCAAGTTGAAACAGCTCTGACTGAGTACCAGGAGTCGCTCAAGCGCACTCATGAAGCTGGCTCATCCTCGGGTCAGCCTGTTCAGAAGCGTCGAGTGTGGATCCCGCATAATGTTCATCACCGACCTGCTCCAACACCAAGGCCGTCTTATGTTGCACCTCGTCTGCCTTCACCGCCGAGACAGCATACGGTTCATGATGGACCGCCTGATGCTATGGCTTCCCCTCAAGTTGCGCCACGTCCTCCTAGTGGTCGTAAGAAGGGTTGTCAAAACCGCCGATTCAGAAACCGTAATACCATACCGTCTGCTATTGTACTTGGCTATGCCAATCACGTCAATGCTGAAAAGGCTTAGAAGGAACCGACTATCGTGCTGGGAACACTCTCTGTGAATTCAGTACCAGCCTCTGTTCTCTTCGATTCAGGAGCATCACAAGCTTTTGTGTCCCAACAATTTGCTCAGTCACATGAGTTATACTTGGAAGAATTACCCACTCCTCTAATGGTTCAGTCCCCGAGATCCAAGTGGCAAACCACAATGTTAAGCCCTCACAACCACATTGAGATTGGAGGCCTACTTTTTTCGGTTTCTCTCATTGTACTTGGACCTTCCGACATAGACATTATTCTCGGTATGGACTGGTTGATAGCCCAAAATGCTTTGATTGATTGCGCTACTAAGACAGTCCAGCTCACACACCCTTCTGGCCAGATAGTCAAATACTCAGCCCGAATAGCTCAAGATGCTGAGAACCAGATATATGTTCTGAATGCATTGAACGCTTCACCTCTTGAAGGCATCGAGAACGTTCCAGTTGTTCATGATTTCCAAGATGTATTTCCAGAAGAACTTCCAGGAATACCCCCTGCTAGAGCTGTCGAGTTTGTCATCGACTTGAAACCTGGCACAACTCCTATTGCGAAGCGTCCTTATAAAATGCCTCCGCACCACCTTCTTGAACTTAAGGAGGAAATCGACACGTCACTTAAGAAAGGTTTCATCCGCCCCAGTTCCTCTGCTTGGGGAGCACCTTCACTCTTCATTAAGAAGAAGGATGGAACTAACCGATTGGTTCAGGATTATCGGCCCATTAACCAAGCCACAATCCAGAACAAATATCCGCTTCCCCGGATCAATGAATTGTATGATCAACTTGCTGGATCATCGGTATTCTCTAAACTTGATTTGAGGTTGGGTTACCACCAGATCCGAGTTCGTGAAGAGGATATTCCGAAGACTGCATTTGTTACTCGCTATGGCTCTTATGAGTACACTGTAATGTTATTTGGCTTAACAAATGCTCCAGCCACATTTTCCCGCCTGATGAATTATATCTTCATGGATTACCTCGACAAGTTCGTCGTGGTTTATCTGGATGATATTCTGGTCTATTCAAAGAATAAGGAAGAACATGCTGAACACCTCCGTCTTGTACTGGAAAGGCTCCGAGAACACCAGTTGTATGCCAAGTACTCCAAATGTGAATTCTGGCTTTCTGAAGTAACTTACCTTGGTCATGTGATTTCCAAGGATGGAATTGCTGTTAACCCGGAACGAGTTCAGGCTATTCTTGATAGGACTCCTCCGAAGAATGTCAAGCAAGTGAGAAGTTTTCTCGGCCTTGCAAGTTATTGCCGTTGTTTTGTCGAGAATTTTTCTAAGATTGCTAAGCCTTTGACTGATCTGCTTCACAAGGGCGTTAAGTTCGAATCGACCGAAAAATGTCAGGAAAGTTTTCAAACACTCAAAGACAAGATGACATCTGCCCCAGTACTTGCTCCACCAGATTCACGCAAAGACATCGTGATTTATTGTGACGCATCCCGTGAAGGATTAGGCTGTGTCCTAATGCAAGAGCGTAAAGTGATTGCCTATGGCTCTCGTCAGTTGCGCCCGCATGAAGAGAATTATCCGGTACATGATCTAGAACTAGCTGCTGTCATCTATGCACTGCAGTTGTGGCGACATTACCTCCTCGGTAATCGTTGCGAGATCTACACGGATCAGAAAAGTCTGAAGTACTTGTTCACTCAACCATCCCTGAACCTCCGTCAGCAAAGATGGATGGAGGCCATTGCGGACTATGATTTGGGTATTTCTTATACCCCTGGCAAGGCTAACGTGATGGCTGATGCCTTAAGCCGCAAGTCCTATTGCGACAACCTCATGGTTAGGCGAGCTCAACCTCGTCTTTTTGAAGAACAGCGCAAGCTGAATCTGCGTATTGTTCCACAGGGTTCTCTTAATAACCTTGTGATACAACTAGATCTTGAGAAAGCTGTTAAGAATGCGCAAGCTAAAGATGCTGAAATTGATCTGATGAAGAAAGACCTTCACCTTGTAAAGTACAGGGATTTCTCGCTGTCTGAAGATGGAACCTTGTATTTCAGAAACCGCATTGTCGTACCTCGCTTCGAACTTATGACCGACAAGGTCATGAAGGAGGCACATGATACCCCGCTGTCTATTCATCCGGGTAGCACCAAGATGTATCGTGATCTCCGTCAAAGGTACTGGTGGTCTAAAATGAAGCAGGACATTGCTCGATATGTTGCTGAATGTGATGTTTGCTGTCGCGTTAAAGCAGAACATCAGAAACCAGCTGGAATTCTGCAACCGCTTCCTATTCCTCTATGGAAATGGGATAAGGTTCAGATGGATTTCATTACAGGACTTCCCAGGTCACAGAAGGGTCACAATGCTATTCTTGTCGTCGTCGACCAACTCTCTAAAGTTGCACACTTTCTGCCCGTCAAGGAAACTATCACTGCTAGTCAGTTAGCAGAGTTGTATATCTCTAGAATTGTTTCACTCCACGGTATTCCGAAGGAGATTAGTTTGGACCGTGGCGGTCTTTTCACCTCAAAGTTCTGGGAAAGTTTCCAGGAAGCTATGGGAATTCATATTACCTGGAGTTCAGCTTATCACCCCCAATCCCAAGGCCAAGTCGAGCGAGTCAATCAAGTGCTTGAAGACATGCTTCGGGCTTGTGTTATTTCTTTCGGAAAGAAGTGGGAAGAATCTCTCCCGTATGCCGAGTTCTCTTATAACAACAGCTATCAAGCCAGCTTGAAAATGGCCCCCTTCGAAGTTCTATATGGACGTAAGTGTCGAACCCCTCTGAATTGGTCAGAAACTGGGGAACGACCGCTTATGGGTCCGGATATTATTCAACACGCCGAAGAGCAAGTCCGTATTGTCCGGGAAAATCTCAAGGCGGCTCAGGACCGCCAGAAGAGCAACTACGATTGCAAACGATGGGGTTTGACTTATCAACTTGGTGATCAAGCTTATCTGCGTGTCACTCCTATGAAGGGCACTCATCGTTTTGGAATCAAGGGCAAGTTAGCTCCACGCTACATTGGTCCTTTCCGCATAATTGCTAGGCGTGGTCAGGTGGCATATAAATTGGAGTTGCCGCCGCAATTCTCTCATATCCATGACGTCTTCCATGTGTCGCAACTTCGTAAATGCTTCAAGCAATCTCCGCACCGAGCAGTGGATCATGAAATGCTCGAATTGCAAGATGATCTATCTTATAAGGAGCATCCGATCCGCATTCTCGATGAAGCTGAACATCAGACCCGTCAAAAGGTTACCAAGTTCCTCAAAGTGAAGTGGTCAAATCATACTGAAGATGAAGCCACTTGGGAACACGAGGATAATCTTCGTGCGGAATACCCCGAACTTTTTCCTTCTACCTCTTAATTCTCGGGACGAGAATTCTTGTTAGTAGAGGAGATTTGTAACACCCCATGTATTAAGCTACAGTGATCACCCTTTTGATTATGCCAAGTCATCATGATCAACAGTGCTTAATCATCATTAGTAACGTATCCCTTGTCAAATTCAAATTCAAATGGAAATTTAAACTAAAAGTGAAAATAAAAGTTGTCCAAACCCAGAAACTAAATTGTTCATAATATTGTAAATAATCCAAAGACAATTCTAAAATTATATTCAACATATACTAAATAACTTATGTGACTCTAACAACCACAAAACAGAGTTATTTAATACCTTTTTATTTAAATAAAATCCATATGAAAACATTTGGCCCCAAAGCTATTTTCTACCAGGGTTGGATATTGCACTGATATTATATGGGCAAGTGCCATATTTTACAAAAGTCATTTGGAGTAAAAACAAAAGACAAAACAGAAAAGAAAAATAGAAAACTAAAAAAGAAAAGAAGAAAAGGAAAAGGCTCACTGTGCCTGGGCCGCAAGTGCACAGTGCAGCCCAGCCCACCCCGCTCGTCCCCCCCTCCTCTGTTCACCACCGCGCGCCGCTGTTGTCTCGTCCGCACTCGCCGCGCCGGCCCCCCTGCCCTACGGTCGACACCGCGTCGGCCATCCGGCGGTGCCCCGCGCGGATAAGACTGCCCCGATCCCCCTCGCCCCCGTGGACAAACCCTAGCCGCCCCGTTCTTCCTCCCCCCCTCTCTACCTCCTCACCCGATGCCGCCATGGACTGGCCGTCGTGAAGCTCGCAGCCACTGACCGTTTCTCGCCACCCGACCATGCCCGCCTGCTTCGCCACCGTCGACCGCTTCTTCCTGGAGGAGCCGTTCGAGCTGCAGACCACCCCAACCTTGCCATCGCCCCTTCTTCTACCTCGGGTCAATGCCGCTCCGCGCCATCGATCCGCTCCTCCCCGGCAACCCCGGCTTCCCCGAACGCTCCCCGACAACGATGTGAGCACCACCATCAGCTCCTCTCTCTCTCTGCGCTCCGGGTTACATGCTAGCCAGCGGCTGCTGCTACCGTGCGCTAGCCTCCACCATTGCTGCTGCGCGTGTTGCCCCGAGCTCGCCCGTTTGCCTCGGTTGCGCCAAGACCCTACTAGAGCCCACAGGTGTCTAGTGCGCCTCCTCGTTTCTTCTGGTTCGGGCTAAAACGCCGTCCCGCGCGACCACCGAACACCGCCGCCACCATGGCCGGGACTGAGCTCGATTCCGACCCGCCCCGCGCCTCTAACCACCACCAAATGGCGCGGCTCACTCTCAGGAACGCGCCGGGCCAAACCGCGCAGCGAACGGTGGCCGGAGTTGGCCGGACGGGCAACTCCGGTGGCCCCGATTAGCTCCGGTGGCTGACACCGGTTTAGGCTGACGTGGCATCGCCATTAGGGCGCTAATCGCGTGATTAATTAGTCCCTGTGAGTATGACAGTGGGCCCCGCATAAATTAAACCGCTAGCTAATTAATTTGGATAGGATGAGATTTAATCCAGTGGCCCCCACAGGTCAGTTTTGACTGTGTTGACGTGGGCGTTGACCCGGCCCCACCTGTCTGTCTCACAGGACAGCTGACTAGGCAGTGCCCAGTCACTGCCAGTGGGTCCCGCGTGGGCCCAGTTGACTGGTCAGCGGGTCCGCTGACCGCTGACGTAGTGCTGACATCATGATTATGTCACAATTCATTTTCAGCTGATTTTAAATAATAAAAATAATTCCAGAAAATCAATAAAAACTTTAGAAAATCATATCTTTTAATCCGTAACTCCGATGAAAATAATTTATATATGAAAAATGCTCAGAATTTCAAGACGGATCCGAATGCGCGGTCCGTTCGTCCGCCACATATCCCTAACTATACGAACATGGAACCGTTCCCCTCTGGTCATCTGTCTGACAAATGTCCGGAACCGGGAAAACATTCCCGGATGGATTCCCCCTTCCCCGGTGACGTGCAACCATACGTTAGGCCACCCCTAGCACCGCGTATTTGCCATGCTGCGCTTTGTGATGCTTTGATTGCTCTGTTATTTATTGTGCTTCCCCTCCATTACTTCTTTCCGGTAGATTCTGGTACCGACATCGTCCCCGAGACCGACGCAACTCAGGAGCCCGACGCCACCATTGACGACCTTGCCCTTGCCGCCGAGCAACCAGGCAAGCCCCCCCTTTTGATCATCCCGATATCGCCCATTCTATTTTCTCATGCTTGCATTAGAATTGCTGCTGCTGCTGCTTTACCTATTCTGATGCATAGCCTGTTTATTGTAACCTGCTGTTGATAATTACGTGCATATCCTAAACTGCTTAGTTTAGGCTGGGTAGAGACCTATGAGTGACCCCACTTATCCCGATTGCCCCGCTGGATTATCCAAAGACCCGATCAACGGGATTGAAGACCAGGCCCCGACACCGCACATCACCCCCCCTTAGTTGTAACGACACTGCAGCGTTACTATCGAGTGCCGAGGGTGAAACCACTTGTAGCACTTCTGATGTTAACTCTGTAGAGTAGCTATTCGGTCGTGGTCATCGAGGGTGATTCCTCCTTCACCGCTTCTGATAACGACGCTGTCGTACAACACCTCAAGTGTGAACCCAGCGAGGGTGATTCCTCCGAGTTCACCTTGATGGATACATCAAGTAGGAATCCAATGAGGGTGATACCTCAGATTCCCCTGATGTTATGGACACACGGATACTTGTACCTTACACTCTTACTTGGAAAGGCGGGTCGACCCTGAGGGGTACCCGCGTGCGCCTGAGAGGCGAGTGTTGTGAAGACGGGTGCCTGTGTGGTGCCCGAGTGAGAATACGAGGCGTGGCCGGGCATTCTTGGCCCTTGCCGCAAGTCCTCGAGATGGGGCGATGGGGTCACATCTTTCGTGAGTCTCTGCTCGTTACCGCACCCCCAAGGTACTAACGGTTTGGATATTTGATCTGACTGGGCCTCTGGCCCGATAGCACTAACCATCACGTGGGCATAGTATGGGCGTTCTGCATCGTATGCATCAGTCGAAAGTTCTATCAGACGTCCAGTTCAGCATTGTGGCACGGTCGGATCGTACCGACCCTCCGAGGCGGTGCTGGTATCCACCCTGCACACAAGGACCCGGAGTGCACAGGGCGATGGCCCAAGACCCCTGAGTGCTTAGGTGGTAGACCGGCGGGGACCTCTCTGCTGAGCTTTAGGTAGGGCTGCGGTGTGTCGTTTGGCCGAGGCCGGGCATGACCCGGAAAAGTGTGTCCGGCCGGAGTTAAGCGAGCGTGGTGGGTAAGTTGGTGCACCCCTGCAGGGAAGAAATAATCTATGCATAGCCGGATCCTCGGTAACGGACACTCGGAGTTGTATCCCGATCGATACAGCTAGAACTTGAAATGAAACCTGGATATGAGGCTCTGGGATTGCTTCTCGCAGGGGGTCGAGAAGGGATCTCCAGACGAGGTTGATGACTGTATGGCTCTGGGATTGCTTTCTCGCAGGGAGTCGAGAAAGGATCTCTGGGTGAGGTTGAGACTTAATGATACTGCTACATTATATTGTATTGTTCTACTCTCTTCTATTGCTGCAAGACCGCTGAAGATGCTAGTATTCGATAGGACTAGGCCTTCTCTCTATTCTGGCATTTCTGCAGCCCAATCCACATATACAGCCTCCCTTTGAAAATGTTGCATATGTAGTGTAGATCCTTGCTTGCTGACTACTTCTGAGTACTCACGGTTGCTTTGTTTTCCTTTTCTCCCCGTATCAGTTTGTCGTGACCAGATGACGGAGCCCCCCTGAGACAGATGCCCCGTCGATCGACTACTACTACCACCCCGAGGATGGATGCTACTACGAGTTGGCTGACGGCCAGGAGTAGGTTCGGAGGGTCCCAGGCAGGAGGCCTGCGCCTTTCGATCATAGTGTTTTCTTTTGCCTCGCCTTTCTAAAGGCTTTTCTGTTTCTGTTTCATATCTGTACTCAGATATCTGATGCTTCCGCTGACGCTTGTACACAAGCTTATGTATTCGAGCCCTCGAGGCCCCTGGCTTGTAATATAAAGCTTGTATGACTTTGTTTATGTTTTAGAGTTGTGTTGTGATATCTTCCCGTGAGTCCTTAGGCTTGATCGTGTGTATTTGTGTGTATGATTAGTGCACGATTGAGCCGGGGGCGTCACACAGTGCAAGATCATCTTTACCTCTATCTCATTTCAAATTCCAGTCAAATTCAAATTTAAATACTAAGTGAAATCCAAAAGTTCACAAATCTGAAAACTAAAATGTTGGTCATGTGACAAATATTCACTTCTTAATATTGGTGGTGAACCAACATTTTTGCAACATGTTTAGATGCCCTAAAGTAATTAAAACAGTGGCTTAAACAATTGTTTATATGCATTTTAAATAAGAAATGAATGCAAACTATTTTTATTAAAGTGCCAAGTTATTTATGGTAGTAGCATATTTAGCAGCACTAATTTAGGTGCTACTTAGATATTTTACAAAGCTAAAATAAATAGGAAATAAAATAGAAAACGAATAAAACAGGAACTAAGAAAAGAAAAACAGAAAATAAATTTAAAAGACCCCCTGACTCCCCTTGGGCCTCGGCCCACTCCCACCGGCCAGCCAACCAGGCCGGCCCACCCAACCGGCCTCCCTTATCCCCCCACCCTAGGAAACCCTAACCCCTCTCGATCCCCATTCCCCCCCGATCTCCCTCTCCTCCCCAGGTCCTGGATCGGGGGCGCCACGCCCGATCCCGTCGCCGCTCGCCGCGCTCGGACCTCGTCGCCCCACCGTCACCAGTCGCCCCTCCACCTCGCCGGCCGTCCTCGACCGCCTCCCCGAGCCGCTTCATCGCGCCTCGCCGAACCCCGATCCCATGCTCGCCGGTGAGGCCCGGCCTCCCCTTTCCCCCCTTCCCCGTCGCTCGTCCCGGCCAGCAGGCGCTCGCGCTAGCGCGTGCACCCGCGCTCCCACCTCCCCTCGCCGCGCACTGCAGCTGCGGCTCCTCCGCCGTGCCCGCACCCCGCCGCCTCGCTCACCACGCGCGCCCGCCTTCCCCTGGCCGTGCCTGCGCCGGCCGGCCCCCTACCCTCGCGCCCACGACCGTGCCACCGCACCACCACGCCCGTCGCTCCCCGTGTACGCTCCCGCCTCGCCCTTCGCTCGCCACTGCTCGCCGTTGCTGCTGCCGCGGTGACCACCGTGGCCCGCAGCTACTCGCGCCGTCCCGCTGCGCCCCGCCTGCTCCGCCACCATCCACCACCACCGCTGCTGCTGGACGCCACTGCCGCCCCCTGCGCCCCGCTGCTTCCGCACTCGCCGTAGCCGCCACCCCCTGGTGCCCTGCGCCCCCCTTGCCGCCCCAGCGACGCCTCTCCTCTGTGCCGCCACGCACCGCTCCTCCCGCGCTGTCTTGCTCGGCCGCTGCCGCACGGCCATGTCGCCACTGGTGCCATAGCGCCTATACGCCGGTCGCCGTCGCCGGTCGCCACGTCCCCTCGCTAACCGCCGCCCGGGTCCGCCCCCACGGGCGCCCACGCCCGCGCCCGCTAAGCCGCGCCTGATAGGCCTTTGTGCCTATGACACAGGGGCCCCACGCCACAGAACGTTTAATTAAAAAAAGATTTAAAAAGAAAAAGGAATAAAAATAAATAAATAATAAATAATAAAAATGAATTAAATAAAATCAATAATTAATAATTAATTAGTTAATTAATTAAGTTAATTAATTCTGTTTAGTTAAACTAAGTAATTAGTTAGTCTAATTAAACTGTAATTAATTTAGTTAAACCCTAATTAACCTAAACATCCAATGACAGGTGGGACCCACACGTCAGTTTTGACTAGGTCAACTGCACTGTTGACTGCTGACGTCAGCATGATGTCATGCTAACGTCATCTGATACTGTCCTGGATAATGTTGGATTAAATGATTAAATAAATTCCAGAAAATCAATTAAATCTTTAGAAAATAATATAAAATAATTCATAGCTCAGATCGAAAAACTTTGTACATGAAAGTTGCTCAGAACGACGAGACGAATCCGAATTCGCGGTCCGTTCGTCCGTCACACGTCCCTAACTATCCGAACATGGTACCATTCCCCTCCAGTCATCTGTCTGACAAATGTCCGGAACCAGGAAAACATTCCCGGATGGATTCCCCCTTCCTCGGTGACGTGCAACCATACGTTAGGACACACCCGGCACTGCATATTGTCATGTCATACATTGTGTAGCACTTGTTTGCTTAGTATTTACTGTTTCTTCCCCCCTCCTTCTCTCTTGATAGACGCTGAGACCGACACCGTTGCAGCTGAGTACGACTACGTTCTGGACGAGCAGCCTTCCGACGACCCCTCCTTCTTGCCAGAGCAACCAGGCAAGCACCCCCCCTTTGAGCATGCCTATATCGCCTATTTTCTTCTCTCTTGTGCTTGCATTAGATTTGCTGCTGCTACTGCTTTACCTATTCTGATGCATAGCCTGTTTATTGTAACCTGCTATTGAAACCATACCTGCTTATCCTAAACTGTCTAGTATAGGCTGGGTAGAGACCTAACAGTGACCCCACTTGTCTCGACTGCCCCGCTGGATCATCAGAAGACCCGGTTAATGGGATTGAACACCAGGCACCGCACACCCCCCCTTAGTTGTACGCCACTACTGGGTTACTATCGAGTGCCGAGGGTGATACCTCGTCAGCACTTCTGATGTTAATCTGGTAGGTTAGTTCATCGGTTGTGGTTACCGAGGGTGATTCCTCATTCACCACTTCCGATAACGACGCTGTCGTGCGACACCTCAAGTGTGAACCCATCGAGAGTGATTCCTCCGAGTTCACCTTGACAGATACATCGAGTAGGAATCCAACGAGGGTGATACCTCGGATTCCCCTGATGTTATGGACACTTGGATACTTGGACTTTACACTGTTACTTGGAAAGGCGGGTCGATCCTGAGGGGTACCCGCGTGTGATCTGAAGACGGGTTGCCTGGATGGTGCCCTAGTGATGAATACGAGGTGTGGCCGGGCATTCTTGGCCCTTGCCGCAAGTCCTCGAGACGGGGCGACGGGGTCACATTGATCGTGAGTCTCTGCTCGTTACCGCACCCCCAAGGTACTAACGATTTGGATATTTGATTCGAGTGGGCCTCTGGCCCGATAGCACTAACCATCACACGGGAAAAGTTATGGGCACTCCGCATTGTGGCATCAGCCGAAAGTTCTGTCAGACGTCCAGTTCAGCATTGTGGCACGGTCGGATCGTACCGACCATCCGAGGCGGTGCTGGTATGCACCCTGCACACAACGACCAGGAGTGCACAGGGCGATGGCCCAAGACCCCTGAGCGCTTAGGATGTAGACCGGCGGGGACCTCTCTGCTGAGCTTTAGGTAGGGTTGTGGTGTGTCGTTTGGCCGAGGCCGGGCATGACCCAGAAAGTGTGTCTGGCCAGAGTTAAGCGAGCGTGGTGGGTAAGTTGGTGCACCCCTGCAGGGAAGAACTAATCTATGAATAGCCGGATCCTCGGTAATAGACTCTCAGAGTTGTATCCCGATCGATACAACTAGAATTGCATACTATGGCTCTGGGATTGCTTCTCGCAGGGAGTCGAGAAGGGATCTCTGGACGAGGTTGAAGACTGTATGGCTCTAGGATTATTTTCTCGCAGGGAGTCGAGAAAGGATCTCTGGGTGAGGTTGAGACTTAATGATACTACTACCTTATGATGTACTAATCTACACTCTTCTAAGGCTGCAAGACCGCTGAAGATGCTAGTGTTCGATAGGACTAGGCCTTCTCTCTATTCTGGCATTTCTGCAGCCCAGTCCCCATATACAGCCTCCCTTTGATAATGATGCATATGTAGTGTAGATCCTTGCTTGCTGAGTACTTCGGATGAGTACTCACGGTTGCTTTGCTTTTTTTCCCCCATATCCTTTTGATGCAACTAGATGACGGAGCCCCGGATACAGCTACCCCCGCCGATGATCGCTACTTCTACCCCGAGGGTGGATACTACTACGAGTTGGCTGACGACCAGGAGTAGGATCGGAGGGTCCTAGGCAGGAGGCCTGCGCCTATCGATCGTAGTGTTTTCTTTTGCCCCCGCCTTTCTAAGGGCTTATTGTTTCTGTTTCATATCTGTACTCAGTTATCTGATGCTTCCACTGACACTTGTATGCGAGCTTATGCATTCGAGCCCTCGAGGCCCCTGGCTTGTAATATAAAGATTGTATGACTTTATTTATGTTTTAGGGTTGTGTTGTGATATCTTCCCGTTAGACCTTAGGCTTGATCGTGTGCATTTGCGTGTATGATTAGTGCACGATTGAGCTGGGGGCGTCACATTCAGGGCATCATTTTGGAGTTTGCTCCGGTTGAAGGGAGCAACGGCACCAGCGGCGCACGCCCAGTGGCGCAATTGCCGATGAAAATCGCGCCGATTATGGTGATGGCGGACGATGGGGGCGTCTTTGACGTCGTTTCCTTGTCGATGCATCGCTGTTGCAGTTTGCATCACCAGGCTCGGGATGCTCCGGGGGAAACCCTTGATCTGGGTCTCCCGGATCGGATGATGATGGCGTTCTCAGTATCGCTTCCCCTCCTGGGGGCATCGTTTTGGAGCAAGTGATGGCTGGAGGTGACAAGAGGAGGAGTGGTGTTACATTTACCACAAGGCCAACGGCGGATCACGGTGGCATGGCGCTGCGGAGTTTCGGTGATGGGCGCATGTGGATGGACACGCGCAGGATGGTGGCGTTGTCTGACGCCATGGTGGCATCGACGGTAGGCTTGGCAAGGTTGGTGCGTCAGTACCTGCTCTGGAGATGGATCAGCAGTTGGAGGTGGCGGCGGCCTATGAGAGTGCGTTAGACCGGTGTGTGACCCATTTCCAGCATTGTGGCTTGGTTGGGGCATCCGGCTTTAGATGTTAGGATTTGGTGCGATGTCTGTTTGGTATTAGGCTCGGACATTTGGCACCCCTTCATCAAGGGGATAGGAGTAGCGACATGTGTGTTGCCAAGATGATGGCTTCAGGCATACTGATGTATTACTTTGTAAGGTCTTTATGAATAATTAATAAAATGGCTGCATGCATCGTCCAGATGCAGAGGCCAGGGTAATCCTCCTTTAAAAAAAATTGATAAGGACAATGGAGCTACGGCATGACGGTTCTTGACCAACAAGAAAATGGAGATTTCTCGCGTTCAGAATGCTTCGCTTTTTTTAGGGGTCCGAATGCTTTGCCTAGTGCGGCCGGCCCTGACCCACTTCAAACCTCGGCCCATTCAGCACCGGTGTTTTAGACCAGACCTTAATCGACCGGATGGTTAGCACAATGGCCCACCTACAACTAGTATCCATTTCTCAACCAAAAAGAACCCTACAAGGCTACAACTACTGTAGTGTCCAAACTATTGCAAGCGTTGAAGCTTATTTGGGTGAAGATTTTGCTCAAAAAAAATTTGGGTGAAGATTTGTTTTTGAGAGGAAAACTTCCAATCTGTTCATCAATTATTAAGATAGTACAAAGAACATCAGAAATAAAAATACATGAGAGAATTTCTTATTTAACACTGTCTTACATTTTCTTTTCCCATTTGACACTAAAAATATTTTTCTTCCTTGTCTTATATTGAGTTTAAATTTTATGCCCTTTATAACACTTCGTACATGGTAAATGACAGTTGAAAAGACCTTTTTACCCCTTATGTGATTTGTGACAAAAAATTAAATATATGCTAATCAAATCCATCGGGAGTGTCTCCTTTTTTTTGAAAGTTAACAAAATTTATTAATTGGAAATAACGGTTACATCGTCTATAAGAAAAGGTACAATATCGTCCATAGGCTACTCCAACCACTCATTCATCATGGAAACTCTAGCTAACCTAGCTAATTCATGAGCAACCCTATTCGCTTCCCTATTACAGTGTTCAAAACTAGTAAGGGGAATGTCACAAGCCAAAAAATAGCAGTCATTGAAAACTGCCGCCGCCGTTCCCGCAAATTGTCCTCCATTCTTCATCGTGTCGATGACTTCCAAATTATCAGAGTTAATTATCAGACGGTTGCATCCTGCCTTTTGTGCTAGATATAAGACAAACCTTAGAGCCATAGCTTCTGCCGTCAGAACATCCACACACCAATCAATCTTCCAGTTTCCACCGACTATGAAATTTCCTTTATCATCTCTAAGGACAGCTCCCGCAGTACCCCTGCTGGTCATGATCGAAAGATGCATCAACATTGAGCTTAAAAAAACCCATAGGAGGTTTACTCCATCCCCTTCGTTTACTAGTAGCATTAGGGGAGTAAGCTTTAACAAAATTAGTCGTGATAGCCCGGACCCCAATGGATGTGTGGTACGCATCTTGAATCTTTCCCTCATGGACCAGCATACGTCTATCCCACCATAGATACCATGCGGCTATAGTGATCATCTCATGTACATTCCGAACTCCCAGAATAGATAGGTCTTGGTCTGGCATAAGGAGTAAGAATTCAAGTACCGCCTCACCCGCACGATCAATAGCACAAGCTCTGTTAATCATGTCAGTCATCCCCAACTTCTCCCTCTCCTCCTTCACTTTCTGACAAAGAAATATGACGTGCTTTGTATCTTTTGGCCCCTTCGAACATGATGGGCAGACTGGCAATGTTTTCAAGTGTCTATTTGCAAGCGTAACCCGGCACGGGAGAGTTCCATGCAACGTGCGCCAAATTAAGATCTTTACCTTTGTCGGACATGAAAGTTTCCAAATCTTAGACCATATAGGGTTAGCATTGGATCTACCCATACCATTTGTATATTGCAATTTTCTTCCATGTTGATGATTCCATTCCGCCAAATAAGCAGATCGAACAGTGAACAAGCCGTTTTTTGTATAGCTCCAAGCAATGAAATCTGACATATTATGCATAGAGCGAGGAATAGCGAGAACTCGATGAGCATCAATTGGCCATAAAGTTTTCCTCACCAAATCTTCATCCCAGAAATTCGTGACTGGATCAATAAGATCAGAAACCTTGGACAGAAGGTGACCTCCTCTAGGAGTAATAATTTTCCGATTTGCATGATTCGGGATCCAAGCATCTTCCCAAATATCGATATTCTCTCCATTACCAACTCTCCAGATATAACCATTTTTCAGTGAATTTTCTCCTGCCATAATGCTTTGCCATGTAAAAGAAGAGCCTTTTTTTAAACTTGCATTCATCAAATCACCATCAGGGAAGTATTTAGCTTTCAACACACGCGCATATAGAGAATCCGGGTTATCGAGGAGATGCCATGCTTGTTTAGCTAGTAATGCTAGGTTGAAACAATGAATATCCCGGAATCCCATGCCTCCTTGATTTTTAGGAACACACATCTTCCACCAAGCCATTCAATGCATCCTCTTCTGATTGTCCTTGTCTCCCCACCAAAATTACGACATCGCGTCAATGATTCCCTTGCAATTTTTTTAGGAATTTTAAAGACGGACATGGCATAGGTGGGGATAGCTTGGACAACAGATTTGAGCAGAATTTCCTTTCCTCCAGCGGATAATAACTTTTCTTTCCATCCACTAATTTTTTGTACAATACGATCAATCAGGAATTGAAAACACTCGCTTTTGTCCATACCTGATGTTTGCTTGAACTACGTCGGTATTTCCCCAAAGAGGAAGGGATGATGCAGCCCAGCAACGGTAGGTATTTCCCTTAGTGATGAGACCAAGATTATCGAACCAGTAGGAGAACCACGCAACACCACGTAAACAGCTCCTGCACACAAAGAACAAAAACTTGCAACCCGACGTAAGAGAGGGGTTGTCAATCCCTCACGGGTAAAAAGATAGGTAAAATTGTAGTAGATTGGATAAATAGATCTCGCGGGAACGCGAGATAAAATAAATAAGTAAAAATTGCAGCAAGGTATTTTTGTATTTTTGGATTAATAGATCTGAAAATAAAAGCAAATAAAAATAGATCGCGAAGGCAAATAGCAAATAGATCTGAAAATATATGATGAGAAAATAGTCCCGGGGGCCGTAGGTTTCACTAGTGGCTTCTCTCGAGAAAAATAGCAAACGGTGGGTAAACAAATTACTATTTGGCAATTGATAGAACTTCAAATAATCATGACGATATCCAGGCAATGATCATATATAGGCATCACATCCAAGATTAGTAGACCGACTCCTGCCTGCATCTACTACTATTACTCCACACATCGGCCGCTATCCAGCATGCATCTAGTGTATTAAATTCATGGAGAAACGGAGTAATGCAATAAGAACGATGACATGATGTAGACAAGATCTATTTATGTAGAAATAGACCTCATCTTGTTATCCTTAATGGCAACGATACATACGTGTCGTTTCCCCTTCTGTCACTGGGATCAAGCACCGTAAGATCGAACCCATCACAAAGCATCTCTTCCCATTGCAAGATAAATAGATCAAGTTGGCCAAACAAAACCCAAATATCGAAGAAGAAATACGAGGCTATAAGCAATCATGCATATAAGAGATCAAAGAAGACTCAAATAACTTTCATGGATAAAAACATAGATCTGATCATAAACTCAAAGTTCATCGGATCCCAACAAACACACCGCAAAAAGAGTTACATCAAATAGATCTCCAAGAGACCATTGTATTGAGAATCAAACAAGAGAGAGAAAGCCATCTAGCTACTGCCTACGTGTGACGACCCCGGCTCATTCGTGCACTAACCATACACGCAAATGCACACGATCAAGCCTAAGGACTCACTTGAAGATATCACAACACAACTCTAAAACATAAATAAAGTCATACAAGCTTTATATTACAAGCCAGGGCCTCGAGGGCTCGAATACATAGCTCGATGGCATACAAGTGTCAGCGGAAGCATCAGATATCTGGGTACAGATATATTACAGAAAGAGAGATAAGCCTTCACAGAGGCGGGGCAAAATAAAATACTATGATCGAAAGGCGTGGGCCTCCTGCCCTGGACCCTCCGAATCCTACTCCTGGTCGTCGGTCGGCTCCTCGTAGTAGTAGTACTCTCCGTGCTGGTAGTAGTAGTGGTCGTCGACAGGGGCGTCTGGCTCAGAGGCTCCGACGTCTGGTGGCATCAATTGGATATGGGGAAAAAGAAAGTAAAGCAAACGTGAGTACTCATCCGAAGTACTCAGCAAGCAAGGATCTACACTACATATGCATCATTTTCAAAGGGGGCTGGATATGTGGACTGGGCTGCAGAAATGCCAGAATAGAGGGGAAGGCCTAGTCCTATCGAAGACTAGCATCTTCAACAGTCTTGCAGCATAAGAAGAGAGCAGAATAACATAATGTAAAGTATAGCAGTGTCATCAACCTCGGCCAGAGATTCTTCCTCGACTCCCTGCGAGAAAGCAATCCCAGAGCCATACTATCCAGTTCATCTCAAGTCATCAGTTCTAGTTGTACCGATCGAGATACAACTCCGAGTGTCCGTTACCGTAGGACAGGCTATCAATAGAAGTTTCTTCCCTACAGGGGTGCACCAACTTACCCACCACGCTCGCTTAACTCCGGCCGGACACACTTTTCTGGGTCATGCCCGGCCTCGGCTAAGCAACACGCCGCAACCCGACCTGGGCTCTAAAGAGAGGTCAGCACGCCGGACTAACCTATGCCCCCAGGGGTCTTGGGACTTCGCCCTGGGAACCCTGCACGTTGCGAGGATGTTTCGGAAGCAGACCTAGCAACCCCTTATACAAGCACAGTTGCGTTCCCAGTCCAATCCAAAACGGGCCGCTCATCGCTGACATCAATAGAGCTCCGACTAATGTATACGACGCAGAATGCCCATACTATGCCCACATGATGGTTAGTGCTATCAGGCCATAGGCCTCTCGGATCAAATATCCAAACCGTTTAGTGGTTTAGGACCACGCGGAAATGATCAGAGACTCACGATCGATGTGACCCCATCGCCCCGTCTCGAGGACTTGCGGCAAGGGCTAAGAATGCCCGGCCATGCCTCGTAGTTATCTCGCGGGCACCTCTCAGGTCAACCCGACTCCACATCACTTCGCATTCATGCTCGCGCGGGTACCCCTCAGGGCCGACCCGTCTTTAGTATCATGTTTCAGTATAAGTCACAGTAACAACGATGACCGTGTGTCTAACACCAAGGGAACCCTGAGGAATCACCCTCGATGGAGTTCCCGCTCGATGCTATCGTCAAGGTGAACGAATGAGGAATCACCCTCGAGGTCCACACTTGAGAAGTTGCACGACGACGTCGTTATCGGGGGTGGTGTAGGAGGAATCACCCTCCATTACCACGACCGAATAACTAACCTACAAGGTTATCATCAGAAGTGCTGACGAGGTATCACCCTCGGCACTCGATAGTAACCCAGTAGTGTCAAGCAATTTTAAGGGGGAAGTGACGTGCGGTGCCAGGGTCCGATCTTCGATCCCGTTGCTCGGGTCTTCTGAGAGTCCAGCGGGGCAGTCGGGACAAGTGGGTCTCTGATAAGGCTCTACCCATCCTATGCTATATAGTTTAGGATAACAGGCAGGTATCAACAGTAGGTTACAAGTAATCAGGCTATGCAACAGATATAGGATAGTAACAGTAGCAGTAACATCTAATGCAAGCATAAGAGAGAAGAGAATAGGTGATATCGGAATGTTCAAAATGGGGGTGCTTGCCTGTCTGCTCGACGACAAGGGCAGGGTCGTCGGGGATGTAGTCGTACTCCGGAGCGGCGTCTGCCTGAGGAGCTACGTCAACGTCGGGGTCTACCGAAAGAGAAGAGGGGGAGGAAACAAGTAAATATAATGCAATCAGATGCAACACAGTGCGCGCTATGCTATGATGTAGTGCAGGGTTGCCTAAATATGCATCTAAGTCATTTTAGTATTATCATGGGATTTATTTACCGATGATTAGTCACTATTCATCTATCAGATACGGGTTCGGAGTTATGAGTTCTCCTACGTAGGGGGTTCCGATATGGAAGCAGACGGCACAATCAGACTCGTCTCGTCGTTCTGAGCAACTTTCATGTTTTAACTTTTTCGATCTGAGCTGCGGTTTAAAAGTTATGAATTTTTAAAGTTTATTTGATTTTCTAGAATTTATTTATTTTATCAGAAAAAGGAATTATGATGTCAGCAGAACATCATGATGACATCAGCAGGTCAACTGACCGGCTGGCCAGGTCAAACCTGACATGTGGGTCCAGTGGGACCCACATGTCAGTCCCTGTTTAGTCTAACAGTGGATTAATCTAATTAGCAGGGTTAATTAGGGAGTGGGCCCCATCTGTCAGTGAGAGATTAGTCTAACTAATTAGTTTTAATTATTAAATCATTTTATTTAAATTAATTAACCAAGAGGGCCCACATGTCATACACTGTGGTGAACAGTAATGACGTTGACCAGAGTCAACGAAGTCAACTGAAGCGCTGGGGCCCACCGGCAGCCTCACAGAGGTGGGGCCCACCTGTGCCACATCGGCGGCGGTGCCGGAGCGACGCCGACGATGTCAAAACACGGCGGTGACGCACTGGAGTCATCGGAATTCGTCTACAGGGCGCCGTTGGGTGCGCGCGACCCCGCGTTCGAATGGGCGGAGCAAGCCGCATCGATCTGCGGTGGTGGCGAAGGCTGTGGTGGCCGGAATCGTCGGCGGCGAGCTCGTGAGCGGGCGCCGGAGTTCGGGTGTCATCGGTTTCGGAATTTTAGCGCGCAAACGGGCGAACGGCTGGGCTAGCGGAGCTCTACTCGACGCACTGAGTACAACGGGCGCGACCCCGTGACCATTTGGTCACCGGAGAGGCGCCGTCGACGAGCCCCGCGGCGCTGCGTTCGGGCGCACGTGGAAGAGGTAGCTAGGCTACGCGCCAGGACCAGCAGGGAGTGGGGAAGGAAGAGGAGCTCACCAGGGACGCACAAGGTGGCCCGGTGTCAGCTTAGTAGCAGCAGGACGCCGCCGGGGAGGAAGTGGATTGCCGGCAACCGAGGACGAAGTCGACGTCGAACGGCAGCTGCAGGGCCTCCTCACTCCAGCTGAGGGCACTGGAGGAAGCGGCCGTCCGCAGCGGAGCTGACGGACTCGGTCGGCGGGCACGGGACCGCCTGTGGCCGTGCGGATGTCGACGGCGCGGCGGCGAGGGCGTCCAGTGGTGGATCTGGGGAAGGGAGAGAGACGAAGCGAGCAAGGGAGAGGACGGGGGAGTGACTGAGGGAGCCAGGGGGACGAACGGCCTTGCCCTTATCCTCTCCGCCTCCCTGTTCCGTCGGTGGGTGTCGGCGTGTCGGCGCCGGAGCGGCGAGCTCGCGCTCGGCCAGGGGGAAGGCGACATCGCGAAGGAGAGAGGGAGTTTGGGCCAGATGGGCCGGCTGTAGGGGCACTATGCACTTAGGCCCAGTGCACAGTGCCTCATGTTATTTTTCTATCTCTGTTTTGTGTTTTTCTTTTATTTGTTTTCTGTTTGGTATTAGTTAGGCCACTTGTGCACTTTTGTAAAATATGGAACTTGGCCCAAATATTAATATGCAATGTAAGCATCCACCAAAAAAGTGGTTAGCAAAGTTGGGCTACATTTGAATTTAATTTGATTTTAAATGGATTTAATATTGTTGTTTTGGTGCTGTTTCAATTTGTTTGAGTCATTTAATTAATCCAAGTATTACTGGTGATATTTTTATGAGTGCTTCTGCAATATTTGCTATTTAGTGAACATTTTTGCAACAGTGTTTGAGCAAATTTTTTTTGCACTTTTGAATTTGAGTTGATTTTCAGAATAGAGTTTGAATTATTTTGGTTAACCACTATGTTTAGGCACTGCAAATGATATGACTTGGCATTATTAGCAGCTGATCACAGTGGCTATTACACAGGGGTGTTACAAGTTCTCCTCCTCTAAAAGAAATTCTCATCCCGAGAATTTAGGAGGTAGAAGGAAAGAGGTCGGGATATTCTTCCCGAAGATGTTCCTTGCGTTCCCAAGTGGCTTCATCTTCAGTATGATTCGACCACTGCACTTTCAGGAACTTGGTCGTCTTCTGACGAGTTCGACGTTCAGCTTCATCAAGGATGCAGATCGGGTGCTCCTTATAAGATAAGTCGTGTTGCAACTGAAGCATCTCGTGATCCACTGCGCGGTGCAGAGATTCCTTGAAGCATTTGCAAAGTTGCGACACATGGAAGACATCATGAATGTGAGAGAATTGTGGTGGCAACTCCAATTTATATGCCACCTGTCCACGTCTAGCCACGATGCGGAAAGGACCGATATAGCGAGGTGCTAGCTTGCCCTTGATTCCGAAACGACGAGTGCCCTTCATAGGAGTGACACGAAGATAAGCTTGATCACCTGGTTGATAGGTTAGACCCCATCGCTTGCGATCATAATTGCTCTTCTGGTGGTCCTGAGCTGCTTTGAGATTTTCTCAGACAATTCTGACTTGTTCTTCAGCATGTTGAATAATGTCCGGTCCAACGAGTGGTCGTTCCCTAGTTTCTGACCAGTTCAGAGGGGTTCGACACTTACGTCCGTATAACACTTCGAAAGGGCCATTTTCAAGCTGGCTTGCTAACTGTTGTTATAAGAGAATTCGGCAAACGGGAGAGATTCCTCCCATTTCTTACCGAAGGATATAACACAAGCGCGAAGCATATCTTCAAGCACTTGATTTACTCGCTCGACTTGGCCTTGGAATTGGGGATGATAAGCTGAACTCCATGTAATGTGAGTTCCCATAGCTTCTTGAAAACTTTCCCAGAACTTGGAAGTGAAAAGACCGCCACAGTCCGAACTGATCTCCTTCGGAATACCGTGGAGTGAAACGATCCTGGAGATATACAGTTCTGCTAGCTGGCTAGCAGTGATAGTCTCCTTGACAGGCAGGAAATGAGCAACCTTGGAAAGCTGGTCGATGACGACAAGAATAGCATCATGACCTTTCTGAGACTTAGGAAGACCAGTAATGAAATCCATTTGCACTTTATCCCACTTCCACAAAGGAATAGGGAGTGGTTGAAGAATTCCAGCAGGCTTCTGATGTTCTGCCTTCACGCGATGACATACGTCACATTCAGCAACGTATCGAGCAATGTCCTGCTTCATTCTGGACCACCAGTACCTCTAACAAAGATCACGATACATCTTGGTACTACCCGGATGGATAGACAACGGTGTATCATGAGCCTCCTTCATGACCTTGTCAGTCATAAGCTCGAAGCGAGGTACTACGATGCGGTCTCTGAAATATAATGTTCCATCTTCAGCAACTGAGAAATCCCTGTACTTCTCAAGGTGAAGCTCCTTCTTCATCAAGTTAATTTCAGCATCTTTGGCTTGCGCTTCCTTAACAGCCTTCTGAAGGTCTGGCTGTACCACAAGGTTATTAAGAGAACCCTGGGGAACAATTCGCAGATTCAGCTGAGTCAGTTCTGCATAAAGACGGGGTTGAGCTCGCCTAACCATGAGGTTGTTGCCATATAACTTGTGGCTCAGGGCATCGGCCATTACATTAGCCTTGCCCGGGGTATAAGAAATACCGCAGTCATAGTCCGTAATTGTTTCTAACCATCGTTGCTGACGGAGATTAAGATCCGGTTGAGTGAACAAGTACTTCAGACTCTGGTGATCGGTATAAATCTCACACCGATTACCAAGAAGGTAATGTCACCATAACTTCAATGCATATATCACTGCAGCAAGTCCAAGATCATGCACTGGATAATTTTCTTCATGTGGACGCAATTGACGTGAAGCATACGCAATTACTCTTCGTTCTTGCATTAGGACACAGCCTAATCCCTGACGAGAGGCGTCGCAGTATATGACAAAGTCCTTGCGAGAATCAGGAGTAGCAAGCACTAGAGCAGAAGTAAGCTTGTACTTGAGGGTCTGGAAACTTTCCTGACATTTGTGTGTCCACTCAAACTTAACGCCTTTGTGGAGCAGATTAGTCAAGGGCTTGGCGATCTTGGAGAAGTTCTCGACGAATCGGCGACAATAACTAGCTAGACCGAGAAAGCTTCGGACTTGCTTGACATTCTTTGGAGGAGTCCAGTCAAGGATAGCCTGAACACGCTCCGGGTTAACGGCAATACCGTCCTTGGAAATAACATGTCCAAGGTAGGTCACTTCAGAAAGCCAGAATTCACATTTGGAGTACTTGGCATATAACTTGTGCTCTCGAAGCCTCTCCAGAACAAGGCGAAGATGTTTGGCATGTTCCTCCTTATTCTTCGAATATACTAGGATATCATCCAGATATACCACGACAAACTTGTCGAGGTAATCCATGAATATATAGTTCATCAGGCGGGAGAACGTAGCTGGAGCATTCGTCAGGCCAAATGACATGACGATGTATTCATAAGAACCATAGCGTGTAACGAATGCAGTCTTTGGAATATCCTCTTCACGGACACGGATCTGGTGATAACCCAACCTCAAGTCGAGTTTAGAGAACACCGAAGATCCAGCAAGTTGATCATATAAGTCATTGATCCGGGGAAGCGGATATTTATTCTGAATGGTTGCCTGGTTGATAGGACGGTAATCTTGGACCAACCTATTCATACCATCTTTCTTCTTGACAAAAAGAGACGGCGCTCCCCAGGCAGAGGAACTGGGACGGATGAAGCCCTTCCTAAGAGATTTATCAATTTCTTCCTTAAGCTCAATAAGGTGGTGCGGTGGCATCTTGTAAGGATGCTTCGCAATAGGAGTGGTGCCAGGCTTCAAGTCAATGGCGAACTCGACAGCTCTAGCAGGGGGTATTCCTGGAAGTTCTTCTGGAAAAACATCCGGGAAGTCACAGACAACTGGGATGTTCTCGATCCCCTCAAGGGGGAGAAGCGTTCAACGCATTCAAGGCATAAATCTGAGCCTCCGTGTTCTGAGTGTGATGAGCCTGATAATTCACTAGCTCATTCGATGGGTGTAAGAGGTGAACAACTTTAGTGGCACAATTGATTGAGGCATAGTGAGCGTTCAACCAATCCATTCCCAAGATAAGATCAATCTTGGAAGAACTCAGGATAATTGGGAGTGCCTGAAATTTCAACCCCTCAATTTCAACAGTGACTTCGGGGTTGAACAGGGAGGCTCGACATCTACCCGCGGGAGTGTCAACCCCTAACGGATGATGTAGGTTGTCACACTTAACGCCATGCATGAATGCAAAGTCTTCCGACATGAATGAATGCGATGCTCCTGAATCAAATAAAACAGATGCAGGTACTGAATTAACAAGAAGTGTACCCATCACGGTTTCAGGTTGGTCTTGAGCTTCAGCCATATTGACGTGGTAGTTCTGCCCACGACCAGAAGAAGGTCTGGCATTGCTGTAGCGAGGCTAAGAATTCCCACGGCCATTACCACGGCTAGCAGAAGGAAGAGCTAGCTGATTCTGACTCTGTGAGCAGTCTCTGGCACGGTGACCCGGCTGGCCACACTTGAAGCAGAGTCCATTGTCAGGACGTGGTGCAGGAGCTCGAGGTGCTGGAGCTTGCAGAGGCTGCCTCGGTGGTGGAGGAGGCAGACGAGGTGCGGCATAAGCAGGCATGTACACTGGAGCTGCTGGACTATACATGCTCTGCGGAATCCAGATGCGGCGCTTCTGGGAAGACGAGCCCGAAGATGAGCCCGTCTCACGAGTGCGTCTGGTAGCTTCCTTGTGCTTCTTTAATCTAGTCTCGACCATGATAGCCTTATTCACCAAGGTGGCGAAATCAGGGTAGTCTTGAACAAGCAGGGCTAATTGAATGTCATGGTGCAGCCCTTCACGAAACTTCTCCTGCCTTCGATCATCAGTAGGAATGTCTTCTTCAGCATAGCGAGACAAGTCAAGGAACTCGCGCTGATAAACTTCCATAGTCTTGTTACCTTAAACGAGACTACGGAACTCGGCTTTCTTCCGGGCTATGACAGCTTGAGGAATGTAGCGAGCACGGAAAGCAATCTTGAATTCTGCCCAAGTGACGACGGTACCAGGTGGTAGGGTCTGTTGGTGAGTGGCCCACCATTGTGCTGCGGGTCCCTTCAGAAAGTATGTCGCGAAAGTGACATAGCTGACAGGGGGAACATCAGCTGACTCCATCTCATAAAAGATGTCACACAGCCAGTCATCGGCATCTAGCGGATTAACAGTGTTGCGGAATATCGATGGGTTGAGTCGGACAAACTCTGGCAGTGTGATTGAAGCTGGCTGATGGTTGGCATTGGGACGGGGGAATTGTTCCATAATCCCCGTCATGAACTGACGGTTGAGTTCGAACTGTTGCATCATAGCAGCCATATAGTCAGGCGGTGGCGGCGGAGGTGGATTGTTATCTGCCATCCTGCTAAATCAACAGGGGTAGTTTAGCAGAAGCCAATGCGAGTGTTTAGCGACATGCATGATGTAACGCGACGGAATTTAAATAGTACAACAAATGCGTAATAGTAGTCATTAAGTCATACAGATCCATACAGAGTCGGTTACATTTGGGCAGCATAACGGCGCAAATTCAAAAGCTAGACATACTAGGCGGCGCGCAGGCACGCGGTAAGGAAGTACACAACGAGACATAGCAAAGGCTACATCAATGTCGAAGAAAACCACTGAAACGGGGTAGCTGTAAGTGCGGACGATGGACGTTCGTCGCAGAAGGATCCTGCGCTCCATGCGCACTCTGATGCAGAACCCGGTCTCGAGCTATAAGAAGAGGTCCACGTGCAGGCGTGTGACCTCCCACAGCAGGCCAATCGATCCCTGATGGCATCTCGGTCCTGCTTGGGTAAAGATTGTGCTCTGAATGTATCCCTGCACGAACAGCTGGTAGCAACTGCGTCATAGCCTCGTAGAGTCGTGCTCGAGTGGCAAACAACTTGACAGCAAGAGCGCGAACAGTGCGATCCAGAGCCTGAGTACAGTGAATCAGGACCCGCTGATCATAGCGACGAGGCTCGTAAGGGGCACAGACAGCTGTGTAGTATCCAGTAGCATCTCCAGCAAGGGCATACGGAATGTACCGATACTCAGAAGCATCCAAGCTGGCGCTGTGCTCTCGTCGGAGATGTGCGACAGTAGAGTAAGTGGCATCATGCACTGCCATCTCAATCATCACGCCGATACCGTGGAAAAGGTGTAACTCAGTGTTAGAGTCATCCTGCTGATCGTAGATGCGAACATCAGCATAGTGCTGCTCCTGGTTGAACTCACGATTAGCCTCGTAGACCATGTACTCGGGGCACCAGCGGTATCCCAGCCTGATCAAGAGGGCGATCAGAATAGCTGGAAACCCAGGGACGTCTCGAGCACAGGTGCGAAGCACAAGCTGTGTCGTAGGGCGAGGTGGAAACAGACGATCCATCTGAAACAAAGAAGATTCAGGATTGTCATTCGATGACGAGAAATATAGAAGATCTCGAATTTGAAAGGTTAAACAAAACAATGGAAAGGAAAATGATTATCAGACTAATCAGATCAAAGTCAGGGAAATCGTACTGAATCCAGCTCTCCGGGTGGATAGAATTTATGAGATCTTAAGTGTCGGTGTTAGTAATTTATTAAACCCGAATAGAAGAGAGGTTAGAGTCCCAGAATAAAGGTCGAGGAATAAAAGATACTAATACCACCCAGTTGGCGACGTGGGCCCGTAAGCCACACAGCCAAGTTAGTAAAACAGTTTTTCGACCACTAGACTCAACTTCGGCCAAAGAGTTGGAAAGGGGGACTCCTCGCGGCAGTCGGCTCTGATACCAACCTGTGACGACCCGGGCTTAATCGTGCACTAACCATACACGCAAATGCACACGATCAAGCCTAAGGACTCACTTGAAGATATCACAACACAACTCTAAAACATAAATAAAGTCATACAAGCTTTATATTACAAGCCAGGGCCTCGAGGGCTCGAATACATAGCTCGATGGCATACAAGTGTCAGCGGAAGCATCAGATATCTGGGTACAGATATATTACAGAAAGAGAGATAAGCCTTCACAGAGGCGGGGCAAAATAAAATACTACGATCGAAAGGCGTGGGCCTCCTGCCCTGGACCCTCCGAATACTACTCCTGGTCGTCGGTCGGCTCCTCGTAGTAGTAGTACTCTCCGGGCTGGTAGTAGTAGTGGTCGTCGACAGGGGCGTCTGGCTCAGAGGCTCCGACGTCTGGTGGCATCAATTGGATATGGGGAAAAAGAAAGTAAAGCAAACGTGAGTACTCATCCGAAGTACTCAGCAAGCAAGGATCTACACTACATATGCATCATTTTCAAAGGGGGCTGGATATGTGGACTGGGCTGCAGAAATGCCAGAATAGAGGGGAAGGCCTAGTCCTATCGAAGACTAGCATCTTCAACAGTCTTGCAGCATAAGAAGAGAGCAGAATAACATAATGTAAAGTATAGCAGTGTCATCAACCTCGGCCAGAGATTCTTCCTCGACTCCCTGCGAGAAAGCAATCCCAGAGCCATACTATCCAGTTCATCTCAAGTCATCAGTTCTAGTTGTACCGATCGGGATACAACTCCGAGTGTCCGTTACCGTAGGACAGGCTATCGATAGAAGTTTCTTCCCTGCAGGGGTGCACCAACTTACCCACCACGCTCGCTTAACTCCGGCCGGACACACTTTTCTGGGTCATGCCCGGCCTCGGCTAAGCAACAAGCCGCAACCCGACCTGGGCTCTAAAGAGAGGTCAGCACGCCGGACTAACCTATGCCCCCAGGGGTCTTGGGCCTTCGCCCTGGGAACCCTGCACGTTGCGAGGACATTTCGGAAGCAGACCTAGCAACCCCTTATACAAGCGCAGTTGCGTTCCCAGTCCAATCCAAAACGGGCCGCTCCTCGCTGACGTCAATAGAGCTTTGGCTGATGTATACGACGCAGAACGCCCATACTATGCCCACGTGATGGTTAGTGCTATCAGGCCAGAGGCCCCTCGGATCAAATATCCAAACCGTTTAGTGGTTTAGGAGCGCAAGGAAATGAGCAGAGACTCACGATCGATGTGACCCCGTCGCCCCGTCTCGAGGACTTGCGGCAAGGGCTAAGAATGCCCGGCCACGCCTCGTAGTTATCTCGCGGGCACCTCTCAGGTCAACCCGACTCCACATCACTTCGCATTCATGCTCGCGCAGATACCCCTCAGGGCCGACCCGTCTTTAGTATCATGTTTCAGTATAAGTCACAGTAACAACGATGACCGTGTGTCTAACACCAAGGGAACCCTGAGGAATCACCCTCGATGGAGTTCCCGCTCGATGCTATCGTCAAGGTGAACGAATGAGGAATCACCCTCGAGGTCCACACTTGAGAAATTGCACGATGACGTCGTTATCGGGGGTGGCGTAGGAGGAATCACCCTCGCTTACCACGACCGAATAACTAACCTACAAGGTTATCATCAGAAGTGCTGACGAGGTATCACCCTCGGCACTCGATAGTAACCCAGTAGTGTCGAGCAATTTTAAGAGGGAAGTGATGTGCGGTGCCAGGGTCTGATCTTCGATCCCGTTGCTCGGGTCTTCTGAGAGTCCAGCGGGGCAGTCGGGACAAGTGGGTCTCTGATAAGGCTCTACCCATCCTATGCTATACAGTTTAGGATAACAGGCAGGTATCAACAGTAGGTTACAAGTAATCAGGCTATGCAACAGATATAGGATAGTAACAGCAGCATTAACATCTAATGCAAGCATAAGAGAGAAGAGAATAGGTGATATCGGAATGTTCAAAATGGGGGTGCTTGCCTGTCTGCTCGACGGCAAGGGCAGGGTCGTCCGGGACGTAGTCGTACTCCGGAGCGGCGTCTGCCTGAGGAGCTACGTCAACGTCGGGGTCTACCGAAAGAGAAGAGGGGGAGAAAACAAGTAAATATAATGCAATCAGATGCAACACTGTGCGTGCTATGCTATGATGCAGTGCAGGGTTGCCTAAATAAGCATCTAAGTGATTTTAGTTATTTTAGTATTATCGTGGGATTTATTTACCAGAGATTAGTCACTATTCATCTATCAGATACGGGTTCAGAGTTACGAGTTCTCCTACGTAGGGGGTTCTGATATGGAAACATACGGCACGATTAGACTCGTCTCGTCGTTCTGAGCAACTTTCATGTTTTAACTTTTTCGATCTGAGTTGCGGTTTAAAAGTTATGAATTTTTAAAGTTTATTTGATATTCTGAAATTTATTTATTTTATCAGAAAAAGGAATTATGATGTCAACAGAACGTCATGATGATGTCAGCAGGTCAACTGACCGGCTGGACAGGTCAAACCTGACATGTGGGTCCAGTGGGACCCACATGTCAGTCCCTGTTTAGTCTAACAGTGGATTAATCTAATTAGCAGGGTTAATTAGGGAGTGGGCCCCATCTGTCAGTGAGAGATTAGTCTAACTAATTAGTTTTAATTATTAAATCGTTTTATTTAAATTAATTAACCGAGAGGGCCCACATGTCATACACTGTGGTGAACAGTAATGACGTTGACCAGAGTCAACGAAGTCAACTGAAGCGCTGGGGCCCACCGGCAGCCTCACAGAGGTGGGGCCCACCTGTGCCACATCGGCGGCGGCGCCGGAGCGACGCTGGCGACGTCAAAACACGGCGGCGACGCACTGGAGTCGTCGGAATTCGTCTACAGGGCGCCGTTGGGCGCGCGCGGCCCCGCGTTCGAATGGGCGGAGCAAGCCGCATCGATCTGCGGTGGTGGCGAAGGCTGCGGTGGCCGGAATCATCGGCGGCGAGCTCGTGAGCGGGCGCCGGAGTTCTGGTGTCGGCGGTTTTGGAACTTTAGCGCGCAAACGGGCGAACGGCTGGGCTAGCGGAGCTCTACTCGACGCACTGAGTACAACGGGCGCGACCCCGTGACCATTTGGTCACCGGAGAGGCGCCGTCGACGAGCCCCGCGGCGCTGCGTTCGGGCGCGCGTGGAAGAGGTAGCTAGGCTACGCGCCAGGACCAGCAGGGAGTGGGGAAGGAAGAGGAGCTTACCGGGGAGGCACAAGGTGGCCCGGTGTCAGCTTAGTAGCAGCAGGACGCCGCCGGGGAGGAAGTGGATCGCCGGCGACCGAGGACGAAGTCGACGTCGAACGGCAGCTGCAGGGCCTCCTCACTCCAGCTGAGGGCACCGGAGGAAGCGGCCGTCCGCAGCGGAGCTGACGGACTCGGTCGGCGGGCACGGGACCGCCTGTGGCCGTGCGGATGTCGACGGCGCGGCGGCGAGGGCGTCCAGTGGTGGATCTGGGGAAGGGAGAGAGACGAAGCGAGCAAGGGAGAGGACGGGAGAGTGACTGAGGGAGCCAGGGGGACGAACGGCCTTGCCCTTATCCTCTCCGCCTCCCTGTTCCGTCGGTGGGTGTCGGCGTGTCGGCGCCGGAGCGGCGAGCTCGCGCTCGGCCAGGGGGAAGGCGACAGCGCGAAGGAGAGAGGGAGTTTGGGCCAGATGGGCCGGCTGTCGGGGCACTGTGCACTTAGGCCCAGTGCACAGTGCCTCGTGTTATTTTTCTATCTCTATTTTCTGTTTTTCTTTTATTTGTTTTCTGTTTGGTATTAGTTAGGCCACTTGTGCACTTTTGTAAAATATGGAACTTGGCCCGGATATTAATATGCAATGTAAGCATCCACCAAAAAAGTGGTTTGAGCAAAGTTGGGCTTCATTTGAATTTAATTTGATTTTAAATGGATTTAATATTGCTGTTTTGGTGTTGTTTCAATTTGTTTGAGTCATTTAATTAATCCAAGTATTACTGGTGATGTTTTTATGAGTGCTTCTGGAATATTTTCTATTTAGTGAACATTTTTGCAACAGTGTTTGAGCAAATTTATTTTGCACTTTTGAATTTGAGTTGATTTTCAGAATAGAGTTTGAATTATTTTGGTTAACCACTATGTTTAGGCACTGCAAATGATATGACTTGGCATTATTAGCAGCTGATCACAGTGGCTATTACACAGGGGTGTTACACTACGGACCCGTAGGTATCGGAGAGGCACCAATGAGGATGATGACCCCTCCGTGATGGTGTCTAGATTGGATCTGTGGTTTTTGGAACTTTCGGCGGCTGGAATTGATTTTTGTCGACTCCCCTAGGGTTTCTGGAATATTGTGGTATTTATAGAGCAAAGAGGCGGTGCGGGAGGTCTCCGAGATGGGCACAACCCACCAGGGCGCGCCTGGGGTCCCAGGCGCGCCCTGGTGTCTTGTGCTCACCTCGGGCTCCCTCTTCGGTACTTCTTTGGCCCACTGGATGTCTTCTGGTCCAAAAAAACTCTCCAAAAAGTTTTGCTGCGTTTGGACTCTGTTTGGTATTGATTTTCCTGCGAAGTAAAAAACAAGCAGAAAACAACAACTGGCACTGGGCACTATGTCAATAGGTTAGTCCCAGAAAATGATATAAAGTTGATATAAAATGATTGTAAAACATCCAAAAATGATAATATAACAGCATGGAACAATCAAAAAATTATAGATACATTGGAGACGTATCAGCATCCCCAAGCTTAATTCCTGCTCATCCTCGAGTAGGTAAATGATAAAAACAGAATTTTTGATGTGGAATGCTGCCTAACATGTTCATCACATATTCTTTTCTTTGTAGCATTGACATTTGGACTTTTATATGGTTCAAAGCAATAGTCTAGTTTTGACATGAGGACTTTAATACTCAAGCATATCAACAAGCAACCATGTCTTTCAAAATATCAACACTAAAGCAAGTTATCCCTAGCCCATTATGCTCAATCATTGATCCATTCATGAAACACACTCGAATATTAGCTACACCCAATGCTCAAGTACGATCATAGTCCCCCTTAGTTGGTGCTTTATAAGAGAAGATGGAGACTCAAGTAAAAATGAAAATTGCATAAAGTAAAAAAAAGGCCCTTCGCGGAGGGAAGTAGGGATTTGTAGAGGTGCCAGAGCTCAAAGCTTAAATTGAGAGATAAAAAAAACATTTTGAGAGGCATACTTTTCCCACCAACGAAAACGACTGAGAGTTCCCAATACTTTCCATGCTAGATATATCATAGGCGGTTCCCAAACAGAAATTAAAGTTTATTCCTTTTTCCACCATTCTTTCACTTTCCATGGCTAACCGTATCCACGGGTGCCCTCCATACCAACACTTTCCAAGGAATTTATTATTTGACAACATAAAGTAAATTCATTTTTCATTTCGGGACTTGGCATCCCTAATACCTTTGCCGTACTCTCGTGCAATGACAAGTGACTAAACACTCATCGTGACAATAACACATCTAGCATGGAAAAATATCGGCCACCCCTCACCGCCTCGCGAGCGGTACGAGCGCACAAAAGAGAAATTTATTTTGAAAATTAGAGATGGCACATACAAATTTGCTTAGAACGGCACGGAAATACCGCATATAGGTAGGTATAGTGGACTCATATGGCAAAACTGGTTTAAAGGGTTTTGGATGCACAAGTATTGATCATACTTAGTGCAAATGAAGGCTAGCAAAAAGATTGAGAAGCGTCCAACCAAGAAACGAAAAATCTCGTAAGCAAGCATTAAGCATAATTAACACCAAATAATGCACCACAAGTAGGATATAATTTCATTGCATAACTATTGACTTTCGTGCTTGCATAGGGAATCACAAACCTTAACACCAATATTCTTACTAAAGCATAATTACCCATCAACATGACTCACATATCACTATCATCATATCTCAAAACTATTACTAAGAATCAAGTTTATTTTGTCCAATGATCTTCATGAAATTTTTTATTATATCCTTCTTGGATATCTATCACTTTGGGACTAATTTCATATGTTGCTTTTAATAAGCTCAAACAAATATAAGTGAAGAACATGAACATAATATTTCTTTCTCTCAAATTAATCTAAGTGAAGCAAGAGAGAATTTCTAAAAAAAATTACTAACTCTCAAATAAATCTAAGTGAAGCATGAGAGCATATCTTCAAAAATAACAAAGCACACCGTGCTAAAAAAGATATAAGTGAAACACTAGAGCAATTCCATAGCTCATAAAAATTTAAGTGAAGCATAGGAGCAAGCATAGCATAATTTTTGGCTCTCCCAAAAAGGTGTGTCCAGCAAGGATTCAAGACTTAAAATAAAAAGCAAAACAAGCAAAGACTCATATCATACAAGACGCTCCAAGCAAAACTCATAATATGTGACGAATAAAAATATAGCTCCAAGTAAAATACCGATGGTCGTTAGAAGAAAGAGGGGATGCCACTCGGGGGCATCCCCAAGCTTAGTTGCTTGATACTTCTTGAATATTTTCTTGGGGTGCCTCGGGCATCACCAAGCTTAGCCTTTTGCTAATCCTTATTCCTTCATCCATCGTGATCTCATCCAAAACTTGAAAACTTCAATCACACAAAACTCAACAAAACTTTCGTGAGATCCGTTAGTATAAGAAAACCAATCTTTACTTTAAGTACTGTAGAAAACCCATTAAAATTTTGTTCTTGCATTATATCTACTGTATTCCAACTTTTCTATGGCAAAAACTCTTCAAAGAAAACCATAGATTCATCAAAATAAGCACACAATGCAAAGAAAACAGAATCTGTCAAAAACAGAACAGTCTACAAGGATACGAATTGTTCTCATACTTCTGTAACTCCAAAAATTCTGAAAAATTAGAACAAGATAGGAAATTTATATATCAATATTTTTTAAAAAATTCATAAGTTTTCTTATCTGATATGAATTTTCAAAATTGTTTTACTGGACGCAAAAGTTTCTGTTTTCCAACAAAATCAAATCAACTATCACCCAAATCATCCCAAAGGCTTTGCTTGGCACAAACACTAATTTAAACCACAAAAACACATATAACCAGAGGCATAATTGGGTATTTTATTGAAAACAGCAAGAAAACCAAAAAGCAAAAAAATACAAGTTGGGTTGCCTCCCAACGAGCGCTATCGTTTTACGCCCCTAGCTAGGCATAATGCAAAGATCTAAGTATTGTCATCTTTATTCTTATTTTCCTTAGAGGTGTTTTTGTTAGAAGGTTTTGCAAAAAAAACATAAAGCACATTATCCATAGAGACTTTAGCAGTATCAAGTTGCTTATCGTCATATCCCCCTTGATTTCCGGCAACAATCCAAGAATAGTGCTGATTAACATCATTGAAAACTTGTTGGATTATATCTAAAACGGGGACGTCCTTTTTAAGGTTCCCATCAAAGATTTGATTATTCCCAAGCAAATGTCTTAGAACATAATCACCATTATAAAGAATTTCATCTATCACGGGTTTTTCGCGATTCATACCATAAAAATCAAAGATTTCCCTAGCTTCCCGTATTATGTAGTCAAATTCATTCATAAGAACAAGAGTGGCCAACTTTTTAGCCATAGGATTCTTTATGACGGGCAGCTCATAAAACATTCTTTGCAAGGTAGGATGAGTATGAATAAATTTATTTTCAAGTTTCAGAACTAGTGCTGAGATAGCTTCCGCATAAGATTTAGTCCTTTTAAGTATAGGAACATCATCAAGACTTAAATTTCCAACACAATTGAAAAATTCTTGGATACGTTCTTTTCCTATAACATTCCCTTGCCCCAAAACAAAAGTTTTAGCATCCAGATTGCCAGATCGTCCAATTTTAGGAGTTAGGCCATCATCTGTTTCTGCCATACCAAAATCACTCATGATTGCAAGCAAAAAGATAGATCTGACAAGAAAACGGTGGACGAAAAAGAGGGCGAATTAAACGGCAAATTTTTGTGAAGTGGGGGAGAGAAAAACGAGAGGCAAATGGCAAATAATGTAAATTGTAAGGAGATGAGATTTGTGATTAGGAACCTGGTAGATGTTGATGATGTCTCCCCAGCAACAGCGCCAGAAATTCCTTTTGATGTTTGCTTGAACTACGTCGGTATTTCCCCAAAGAGGAAGGGATGATGCAGCACAGCAACGGTAGGTATTTCCCTCAGTGATGAGACCAAGGTTATCGAACCAGTAGGAGAACCACGCAACACCACGTAAACAGCTCCTGCACACAAAGAACAAAAACTTGCAACCTGACGTAAGAGAGGGGTTGTCAATCCCTCACGGGTAAAAGGATAGGTAAAATTGTAGTAGATTGAATAAATAGATCTCGCGGGAACGTGAGATAAAATAAATAAGTAAAAATTGCAGCAAGGTATTTTTGTATTAATAGATCTGAAAATAAAAGCAAATAAAAATAGATTGCGAAGGCAAATAGCAAATAGATCTGAAAATATATGATGAGAAAATAGACCCGGGGGCCGTAGGTTTCACTAGTGGCTTCTCTCGAGAAAAATAGCAAACGGTGGGTAAACAAATTACTGTTGGGCAATTGATAGAACTTCAAATAATCATGACGATATCCAGGCAATGATCATTATATAGGCATCACGTCCAAGATTAGTAGACCGACTCCTGCCTGCATCTACTACTATTACTCCACACATCGACCGCTATCCAGCATGCATCTAGTGTATTAAGTTCATGGAGAAACGGAGTAATGCAATAAGAATGACGACATGATGTAGACAAGATCTATTTATGTAGAAATAGACCCCATCTTGTTATCCTTAATGGCAACGATACATACATGTCGTTTCCCCTTCTATCACTGCGATCAAGCACCGTAAGATCGAACCCATCACAAAGCACCTCTTCCCATTGCAAGATAAATAGATCAAGTTGGTCAAACAAAACCCAAATATCGGAGAAGAAATATGAGGCTATAAGCAATCATGCATATAAGAGATCAAAGAAGACTCAAATAACTTTCATGGATAAAAACATAGATCTGATCATAAACTCAAAGTTCATCGGATCCCAACAAACACACCGCAAAAAGAGTTACATAAAATCTCCAAGAGACCATTGTATTGAGAATCAAACGAGAGAGAGAAAGCCATCTAGCTACTGCCTACGGACCCGTAGGTCTACAATGAACTACTCACGCATCATCGGAGAGGCACCAATGAGGATGATGAACCCCTCCGTGATGGTGTCTAGATTGGATCTGTGGTTTCTGGAATTTGCGGCGGCTGGAATTGATTTTCATCGACTCCCCTAGGGTTTCTGGAATATTGGGGTATTTATAGAGCAAAGAGGCAGTGCGGGAGGTCTCCGAGATGGGCACAACCCACCAGGGCGTGCCTGGGGGCCCAGGCGCGCCCTGGTGTCTTGTGCTCACCTCGGGCTCCCTCTTCGGTACTTCTTTGGCCCACTGGATGTCTTCTGGTCCAAAAAAAATCTCCAAAAAGTTTCGCTGCGTTTGGACTCCATTTGGTATTGATTTCCTGCGAAGTAAAAAACAAGCAGAAAACAGTAACTGGCACTGGGCATTATGTCAATAGGTTAGTCCCAAAAAATGATATAAAGTTGATACAAAATGATTGTAAAACATCCAAAAATGATAATATAACAGCATGGAACAATCAAAAATTATAGATACGTTGGAGACATATCAGCATCCCCAAGCTTAATTCCTGCTCGTCCTCGAGTAGGTAAATGATAAAAACATAATTTTTGATGTGGAATGCTGCCTAACATGTTCATCACATATTCTTTTCTTTGTAGCATGGACATTTGGACTTTTATATGGTTCAAAGCAATAGTCTAGTTTTGACATGAGGACTTTAATACTCAAGCATATCAACAAGCAACCATGTCTTTCCAAATATCAACACTAAAGCAAGTTATCCCTAGCCCATTATGCTCAATCATTGATCCATTCATGAAACACACTCGAATATTAGCTACACCCAATGCTCAAGTACGATCATAGTGCCCCTTAGTTGGTGCTTTATAAGAGAAGATGGAGACTCAAGTAAAAATAAAAATAATTATGAGGACATAACATCACGTAAGGCGTCAATCCACAATATCCTCTTTCATAAACATAACATCAATAAAGTGTGAAGACAAATAATTCAACTCAATTTTATTCTCTTTTTGATGAAATAAAACAAGCCCACCGGCCTCACCATCACTCTCAACAAGAAACATAGAATCAAAACCTAGTTTACAACGTAGCTCGTCAGCTTTTATTTTATTGAGATGCGACTCCGAAAGGAAAATAAGTTCAGCTCTAACTCGCCCATGTAACTCCAAGAGCTCACGAATTGCCGTGGGTGAAAGCATCCCACGACAGTTCCACGCAATGGTTTTCATGGTTCCCGGCGGTCCTCCGCCTCAGAGGCCGTCGATGCAAGGTTTTCTTCCTTCCCATCTCCAACATATTCTCTTCTCTTGACCAGGTAGTCCTCCTCTCCGCCTTCCAGCTCCTTGGCAACATGCTTAACAGACCCATCAAACCCCCTGATAGTATCTACGCGACCCACACAGGCACGCTTACATGAGATGTTAAGATCATTGTACAACATAAATTCTACACTATCATTGCTCGTATTCTCAAAAGAAAAAACTAGGTCGCTGCCCGTGCCTGCTTCTCATAGAGCACTTTTCTATTACTTGGCCCCTTTGCACTGCTATCCCCTTGCAATAAGTTACTTGTGCCCTGTACTCTCTCTCTGTTCACACGCAGCCACATTTTCTTATCATGTTTCACTTGCTTCCCATGCATACTCTTCCCCTCACCAACTCCAGCAGTAAATTTGAAATGAGTTGCAAAAGCAGATGACGAAGAGAAAATTTCAGCTGGTTGGTTACTAGTCAGAATCATAGATGTATTCCCCTCTTTCTCTCCCAACACCTCATCCATCCTCCTTCGCAGACCATCATACCTTGGTGAAAAAACAGCCCCGGCCATGTTTGCCGAGGTCGCCTCATTGTCCAGCCAGCCTCCTCCGCCCTCCTGGCTAGGGACAAGGGCCTGCCGAGCTTCAGCAGGGAGCAGGAGGGGTTCCGGGGCAGCAATGTTGAAGAAGAAACTGCCCCCGGGACCCGTAGTTGGAGAGCGCCCTGGAGTCGCACCGGCCACAGCCCGCAGCAGTGCTCGTTGGCCCTCCTGGCCAAAGTTGAAAGGAGAGATCACCCGGCCCGCCTGGGCGAGTAACCCCTGCTGTAGTGCGGTTGCAGAAGCCAACAGTTCCTGGCCCTCCTGGCCAGAACTCGAGATGTTGAGGGAGGGATCGCCCCGCCCCAAGGCCTGGCCCTCCTGGCCAAGCGACAGGGCCCCTTGGGTGGCCGTCAGTACCACAATAGTGGTAGTAGCAGACTCATGAGTAGATGTACCTCTGCCAACCGCCTTCTGCGCTACTACTTCCTTCTCTGAGACCACCAGCTCGCGTACCACTGATGCCACCTCGCCAACCACACCCTTCGTAGCCTTAGGAGGGTCCTTCCTGCTTGACCCTCCAAAGTGAAGGGATCGCTGGATTGCACCTTGCTCTTTCCAGTAAGCATCAACGTGTAGATGATAGGGATACATACTCTTTCTACTTTCTTTTGGTATACGACAAAATCTCTCCACATTGTGACCTACTAACCCACAACACTCACAGTACAGGGGAAGTTTCTCATATCTAACCTCAAAAACTACAACACTTTTAAGAGGTTCATGCAGCATAATCTCCACCCGCATTCGTAAATATTTGTCAACAATAATCTTGTCACGGTGAGATACGGTAGTGACCTCCCCTAGCTGCTCCCCTAAGGTCCACCCCATAGCCTCCGTTTTAAGCTCAAACGGTAGCCCACGCACATGTGCCCAAATGGGCATGATCCTGAGATCGATGTCCGCCGGGTTCGCCTTTCCGTCGAAGGAGGCGAAGATGATGTCGTCCCTCTTGTAGTGCCACGGTTGTGCCCTGAGCACGAACCGCTTGTCGCTGTCGGCGGTGAAGTTAAGGATGAATCTCCCGTCGACGCTGTCCACCTCCTGGATGGTCACCGTGCCTTGGAGACGCCAAGCCGCTGTCCAGAGGAGTTCATCCACCAGGGTCCTCGGCTTCACTTGGAACGGCGACAGAAGCCGCCCCACCACCAGGCAGCCGCTCACAACTTTGTGCGCGGCATCCAAGTCGATGACGAGGGGCTGAAATTCCCCCCGATGACGCCGAGCAGAGGCCCTCCCTTTCCCCAGCATGGGTGGCGGAGCGAGGATCATAGCAGCACCCGCCCCTAGCGTAGGCGCCGGTGACCGCACCCGCCGGCTACGAGGGGCTTCCTCCCTCCACTGTTCCCTTCTCCTCCCCCTTGCACACTTTCCCCAGAGCGGTCTTTTGGGACTTGGGTGGGCTAGCCATGATGAAGCCAGCAGAGGAATAGGGAGCGCTCTGGTTCGTGTGAGAACAAATGAGGTAGGAAGAAATCACCCGAGAGAAGAAATAGCCAGCCCTCCCCGCTGATTCCTCCACCAAAAACTCGAATTCCAACCGAGGAATCAATTCTCCATCAATAGAAATAAAACCCGGATCAAGCCGTTTCCCCTCTTGCAGGCCTGAAATCTCGCCTGATTCCCTTTCCATAATGGCAAGAACATGCCCCTGAGATCCCTCTTTCTTTTGTGAATTAGCTAAATCCCTCTCACCAGATAGAAACTCCCCTGAAATCTCGCCTGCATCGCTACACTTCAGCCCCGAAAAATTCGCCAGAAAATCTCCTGCTCTCTTCTTCATCTGCTTCAAACATCTCTCCCAATTCCGCGATGTCTCAAAACTGTCCTCTATTGGCCTCCGAAGAGGCTCACTTCCTTCCTCCCCTCCAGCATGGGCCGGAGCTCCGCCATGGCCGGCGCAATCGCCGCCATCTCACTTGCACTCGTCCGTCGCCAGGTCAACGCCTACGTAGTTCCCTCCCCGCAACAAGGAAAACTCCAGGCGAGCGATATCGGGAGTGTCTCCTTCTCTTCTATGCATGCCTGCATGAGGTTCTGTCCTCCTTCTACCCGTGAACTCGTGGCTTTTGCTCTTTCCATGTACTCCCTCTGGTCCTTTTCACTTTACATATTAGATTTGTCAAGTTAAATTTACAAAGTTGGACGAAATTTATATTAAAAAATATCAACATCTACAATGCAAAGTGTATATACTACGAAACTGCAATGTCAACATCTATAATGCCAAGTTTTTCAGTGTTAAATTAGCAAACATAATTCAAAACAATGTTAAATAAAGAATTCTTTCAAAATACATTCAGATCCGTAGACCACCTAGAGACGAGTCCAAGCACTGGAGCGAGCCAAAGGCGCGCAGTCGACATCGCCCCTCCCTCATCGGAGTCGGGCAAACCTTGTTGTAGTAGACAATAAAAAAGTCGTCGTGCTAAGGGCATCTTCAACGGCGACCCTCAAACCGCCTGCATACGTCCGGACTGCGGGAGCCGTTCAACGCGGGTCTGTATCTGTCCGCAGGGCGGTCCGGACGTGTTTTCTCCCGCAAATAGGAGCCAAACAAGGGGGGGGGGGGGACTTTGCGGGCTGCCGGACCGCTTCCGAGCCCGCGTCTGACTGCCCTGGCCCACCCAAAACCCCTCCCTCACTCGCGCGCGCTTCCCGCCCAAAATGATCAGCGCCGCCGCGAAGTGTCAGTGCTTGGATTCATGCCCGGCCAGAGCGGATGCGACCGCTCACTGACACCGACATTGAAGCGACGCGTCGGCTGAGAGAGCGCTGCTTGCGCCGCTTCCCGGTGCACGCAACTGCTCCGTGTTCGAACAACATGACGGTCGTCCGTCCGTCTATCACCCACACTATTGACACACGGTTGCCGAGGCGGCTACTCCGGCGCCACCTGTTTGTCCCTCTGCCGCCAACCATTGTTATATAAAATGTTGCCCCGGCCATAGCCGCAGTCATCCGCCTCTGACCCCCTCTCCGCACCACTCCCACCATGGATTCCTCCTGCACCAAAGCTCTCTGGGATGGGCTGACGCTGGACCAGAAGAAGGAAATGGCCTCCATTGATGCCGGCTGGCAGGCGGTCGGCAGGTACCCGGAGGACGGCGACTTCCCAATTGAGGACGCGGACGACGACGAACCTGCGCCACCCTCCTCGTCTGTGCCGCCCTCGTCGGTGCATTACACCATGACCATCGGTGAGGCCTGTGCCCATTACACGGACATGGTGCGGGAGGAATGGGGGGAGGGGGGTGGGGGCAGTTCCGGGAGGCGCAGGCCGACGCCACCTATAACCACCAACTCCTCTAGGAGCACCTGCAGGCGGAGGAGCAGCTCGCCACCAGCAAGGCGATCGGACCGGACGCAGACCTGGCGGAGCAGGAGGCGCTTCTCGACTCCTACCGCTCCGCCCGCGAGATCCACCTCGCCCGCTGGCGGTACCGCCAGCGGGTGGCGGAAGTGGCGGCGCCTACAAGGAGAGCGACGAGACGGCAAACGACAAGGTGTACAGCGAGACCGACGACGAGGACGGCATCGCCAGCTCCGCCGAGGCCGTGCGCCGCCACCACAACCATGAAGTTGGCACGTCCACGGGTGCCGCTGGCATCGAGGAAGAGTAGTGCACGGTAGGTCGCCATCGCTCGGATCCCAAGAAGGCCACCGCTCCTTCCCTCCCGTCGACGCCAAGCTTGGTGGGCTGAACATCGTCGGCCTATTTGTCGCTTGGCGGCGAGATGGGGTGGACAGCTTCAGTTCCCGGGGCTCCAAAGATGGAGGTTACGGAGGCGGAGCTAGAGAAGGCGAAGCTTCATTTTTCGGTGCTCATGGCTAGAGATGGGGAACGGGCGCTGACGATCTTTTAGTTTAGGTATTATACCTCTAGAGTCAGACGAGCACCGCTTTTAGTTGAACTATGTCCGAAATGTAATGAATTCCGTCATGTTTATATGAAATCTAATGAAAATTCGCAGTGTTTGCATGAGCTTCATTCGTTTTTATGAGAATTTCGTCGTGTTTGAACGAATTTCGTTCGTTTGGTTCAAATAGTGTTTGCAATGTATGCGGGCAGTGTTGGATGGCGCCCTCCTGCATCCGTGTCCGCGAACTGGTCCCCTTGTCCACGGATGGATGCAGGAGGAAATTTGTGGTCGCCGTTGGAAATGCACTAAGGCCCCATAGGACCAGCGCTCCAGGACAACAACCGTCGCTGATGAAGAGATGCGTAGATCAGAAGGATCCAACATGTAGACACATGAACACAAACGAACGAAGATCGGATCCATGTGGATCCGTCGAAGACAAACACCGACCGATCCCGCAAGATCCTCCGGAGACAAACCTCCACACGCCCCCGACGATGCTAGAAACACGACCTGGACGGAGGCTAGGCAGGAAGGACTTTATTCCATCTTCAGAGAGCCGCTGTCGCCTCGCCTATCTAAGTAGGACACAAACCCTAACAAAACTAAAAAAAAACATCTGAAAACGAAGCCCTCCCGCCGACAAGTGTCGGGATCCATCGCGCTTCCATGGCCCTAAGACCATAGAAAGCAGGATAGACCGGCGGCGGCGCTGACGGGAGGCACGAGAAACCCTAGCGCTTAGGGTGCACTCATACGCCCCGTCTGGGTGAAGATCTGTTAATTGACAAAACAGCTGTTGCGAGCGACTGTTGGGCGCCTTGGTGGTCATAAGCAATGTCTAAAGCAGAGCCTTTTCCTCTCACGATGTAATTTCTCTTTGTCAGTTGTATTCACGAGTTTTGAGAATTGTAATTTTTCTGAAGTCTCTCTGATATCGCGTGTATCATATGTTTATTGAAAGTAATTACCAGGGAGCCTCTATTTGTCATGTACCTAAAAAAACTGTCGCATCAGTCACTTCTTATCTAGAACGTTAGGTCTTCATCCAACAATCCAAAACAGACCACCTACTGTTCATATTCTTCCTCCTCACGCACGCCCCTAGCCTGCCCCGCCGGCATCGACCACCCGTGGTCGGCGGGTGCTACAGCGCACCGCCTCGTCCCCCCGTGCTCTCTTTAACCTCCCACACCGTCGTTGTGGTCGCCGCCCAGGCCAGCCCTCTAAGCCCGGCGTCACCGGTGAAGAACTTCGGCAATCCCCTGCACCCCCACCCCCACCCATAAAATATGTCAATATGACTAGATTTCCACCTACATTATAACTGTGTACTGATTTGGACCGCTAGCAGCCGACAAAACTTTTTTTGCATGTGTGTTAGAAATTATAGCATGAAACAAAATTACAATGCACAATCAAAATTATGACAAAAAATGATAGTGTAACAAGTGTAGCGCCACCAAACTTAAGGTCAAGAACCGTCATGCCCTAGCTCCATGGTCCTTACCCTCTACTTGGACTCACTGTCAAAACCTCAACAATAGATTTCACTTGTTTCAATGTCCCATATCAATCATGAAACATTGATGTTGGTATTGTTGGGAAAAGAAGGGCAACTGTGGCACAAGTTAGATATGTGTGAGTGTGGGGGCGGGAGGGAGGGGGTGGCACTTTCTTGCGGTAGTGATGGTAAAATTATATGGTCGGGGGGAGTAGAGTCATGTGGATAGAGTCTACAATAGCGAAAGTGATCTTTTGATCCCGAGCTCACATGCTCCCTAATTTATAGTAACATTCAAAAAATAGTAAAAAAATAAAAAAATGTGATAAACATTGATGAATGTTTCAATTGCATGCAAAAAGCGATGCTCCAAAATTCTTTCAACAATAGTCTTTTCGAAGCGTCGATTTTTCTTCTCTTTGACCTCAGCGACTGTCATTTCATCATAAAATTTTGCACGTAGTTGAAACATTCATTGATGTTTAGCACAACATTCTTTTGATTTAAAAAAAAATAGTGATCATGAGGGAGCATGTGAGCTCGGGTGCAAAAACTCCATGTTCCTACAATAAGTGGCAAGAAAAACTTTGTAACGAGGCTTGGAGATTCACGCCTTCCATTAGATGAAAGAGGAGATAAAAACTCATGACTCAAAAGCTTAAAAACGAAGAAAATGGTACTCCCACCATTTAAATCAGCAACAATTAATATGAAATAGAGGGAATAGTGATTTTCTGAGAGATAAGTAGGAGGAAATCCGAGAGAAGCCAAAGACAAGCAGGCCGAACGTCACTATACGTGTCTCCAAAACCGTGATCACGATTGGCTGTACATGCATGATCCTTCAGGTAGGAACGGTACAGCTTGCACTACTGACGTAACAAGCAGCATCCGGAAGGGCAACGTGTCCGACGTTGTTCTCAATCCTCTACGCCATGACGTACGTTAACCCAATAATTTGTCTGCTGATTTACCAGCCGATCGCAATCAACAATTATCGGCGTGTAGCAGCAGCTCACTCGGCTTGAAATAATGCGATTGGGCTCGAAAACCTTGAGAAAATTGAGCCCAAAAAAGGGGACGTGCAAGCGCACCGCGCGCAGCATGTCTCGCTTTTGTGGCCCCAAAACCGATTTAGCTGCTGATGCGTTGCTGTTGAGTTGAATGTACAGATTTGGACATCTCAACAAACCAATCGATCGATAAAGGCTTGCACGAAACCTCGCTAGCCTGCCGACGATGGCTTGCTGAATGGTTAGGGCAAAGAGAAAGCGCCTTTCTGTATCCGTCAGAGGGGAAACTGTACAGTAAAGAAAGCGGGAAATGCGCCGCACGGTTGCTTCAGAAAATTACAGACTTTAACAGAGCACACACTATTTTCAAAGTTCAGATTATACAAGGATCTGGATTATATATAAGCACAATGTGCGGGGGCAATCTTCACCAAACTAATCGCCAAAGAGCAAGAGGGCATTCATGTGTACAATAATTACCTTCAAAATTACGTGTTCTTGTGGTCTATATGGTTGACAACAGTGTATAATCTATAATTAATAAGAACGGTAGCTGTAAGCTTTTCTACGGGCTTGTAGCTACAAAAACTTGAAAGAACACCTCAATTAACGAAAACACTGCGTCCTACCAACTACTCCCCTGTCCCATAATATAAGACGGTTTTTCGACACTACACTAGTGTCAAAAAAATGTCTTACATTACGGGACAGAGGGAGTAATTAACACACCATGGTTAACAAACAGACAAAGTACCCTACGGCGCCCGAAGAAGAATCGCCAGACACAGATGGAGCAGCAGGGTAAGGGTAACCATGCACGTCGTCCCCCGGTGCACCGCCGGTGGCGAGGACGCCGACGCAGTCGACCCCGTGATCGGGTTGTCGTGCTGGTAGTACCACGGGAACCACGGCAGGACCGGGTTCGGCGGCGGAGGAGCCGGCCCGGCAGGGACGGCGCTGAACGGCGGCGCGAGGAACCCCGGCATGACCCCGGGCGGGGTCAGCTGGAAGCCCCCTGGCGGAGGTGGCGGGTAGCCGCCGCCGAAGCCGTCGCCGCCGCCGCCACCTGTTCCCGTTCCAGTTCCTGCTGGTGGCGGTGGCGGGTAGCTGTTGATGACTCCTCCCGAGGTTGGTGGCGGGAGGCACGGGTAAGGGCAGTCGGCTGGCGTGTCCGCAACCGCCATGGTGGCGAGCATGGTGATCACGGCGACGAAGAGGGTGATCGCGAAGGATCTAGGCATGGTGCGTACGTGTGTGTCTGGACTCTGGAGTCTGCGAGAGAAGGATCGAGAGAGGAAGAGAGAGCGCACTGAATATTTGATACTAGTTGGTGCGGCGCTCTGGTCACACCGAGATGGCCCTTTTGGGGTTTTGGTTTACAGGGACACCTGATAGTCTGATACTACTAAACGAGCTGCTGGTGTGTCCGACGAACAGCAATCATTCACTTGCTACGGGGGATCTACCGTAAGCGCGAGGGAGAAAATGGGACCAATGGTGCGGCGCAGTGGTTGAACCCAGATGGCTCTGGCTAAACGGGCTGCTGCCTGCTGGTGAGTTCGATGAGGTGCGAGATCGGTATGACCCCACAGCGTGCGTGAGAGGATGTTCGCTTTAGCGCCAAGAGAGTTTACATTTGTGCTATGATTAGCTAAAACCCATCATTTTACGATTCGTGGCATTTTGAACGCACCGAATTTTTGACAGTGACAAAAAACACTAAGCTACTTTCTGAGCACGTTTTGACGTGGTTGATCCCTCTCGGGCCGACAGCGGTGACGGCGCGGCATTAACGGCCGTTGACTGCTCTGTCAGAAGCGGCTGGGTCGGATCGAACCCGAGCGCGCTCTCTCACTCGCACTCTCCCCTCCCACCTCGATCTCCCTCATCTCTCTCGCAGGGCATGGCGGCGGCGGGATCTGTCGAAGGCGGCATCGGATCCATCGGCGATGGCGGGGTGGGGACAGAGCATGAAGCGCGGATGGGGGCGGATGGTGGTGTGGCAGGGGGAACCCGCGGCGAGGAGGAGGATTGCTGCGGCAGCAGCCTATTCCGTTCATCGTTGCCACTGCCAGCATCAACGGATGTCGCCTGCAGTGTGGTGGAGGAGCCACCCACTGCAAATGTGCCCCCCCTACGTGAGCTGCATTCCCCTCTATAGCTCTCCCATCTCTTTATATCCATTTCATTGCTGCAAATTAGGGTTTCAGATTTGGGATGTAGGTTCGAAATATATTAATAATTGGTCATGTTATCATAAATACTACTTGTTAGCTGATTGATACTAGTTTATGGATGTTCCTAAACTAAATGGATGTTCTTCTTCTGTTTGACTAAATGTACTGAAGTACTGAATTTAGTGTTCTAAATTTACTGAATGTTGTTGTCCTGTTTGACCGAATTTAGGGTTTTGAAAATAGGGTTTTAGTCTGTCTGAAATTTTTTAGTTTCTGAATGATGCTTTGGAATGAGTACTCATTTAGAAATGGTGATGCAACATTGATCTCCAATTGGTAACTGGATATTTTTATACTTTTCATTTGTAGTATGGATCATGCTGACATTTGGAATGCGAGGTTCCAATTCCATGGTAGGGATAACCTTGACAGGACAATGTGTAGCTCTAAATTACATACACCGCTCTGTAAGCTATTATGGATTTGGAGGGCTTTGGAAGTACAAATTACATTTATTATGTAAAGTAAGAGGGCACTGACATAGCAGGTTTAGAGTTGCTTGACAACAACGCAATGGTTGAGGAAATACTCAAAGAGTTTGAGCGCAGTAAATGTGCTTAAAGGAGATGCCCCAACACGACATGATGTAAACAGAGCGTCACAAATATGTGAGAAGCATATCCCCATCAGTACCATAGGGGAGCCTGTTGTATATGTAGCGGACAACCAAGGGGGTTTGAACACATAGCAGGGCAATAATATCCAGAGTAAGGACAAGTTTGTTTTGGAGTCTGAATAAGATGAGGATGAAAGTGAAGATGATGAAGAAGAAAGGGATTTCGGTGTTGATTTTATTTGGCTACCTGAGTTTGGATGCGATCCTAGACCATTGGGTGTTGATGAAGAAGAGATTGAATTACTTCATAGATTGGAGCAGCTGAAGTTGTAGAGAGAGGATCCTTGGTACCACTATGAAGGAGACACAGATGTGGAAGAGGTTTATCAGTCGAGGAAGAGGAAATGGATGATTCTAAGACTAAGCCTTCTCCTCCAAAGAAGTAGAAACAAAAGAGAGTTGACCCTTCTAGCAGAGCTCGCCATGAAGAAGAAATTCTTCCCTTTGATGACTGGGTGCCTTCCAATGATGAATTGAACAATCTTTCTGAGGTTAATGACAATGATTATGATGGTGCTGTCAAAAGGAATATAGTTTTATGTGGCAAGAGGAAAGGAAGGCCTAACATGAAAGAAGGCAGGATTTGATATGAGGAGAAAGCAGAAAAACCTCAGGAGCAGTTATGTGAGCACTTATGTTTTGAAAATGTGTGCCAGTTCAAAAGAGCTCTGAGACAATGCCAAGTAGTTCAGTTGAGGAACTACACTTATTGGAGGAATTGCAAAAACAAGGTATTTATTTATTACAAAGTGGTTGAATGCCCCTTTATGATGACAACTTCACAAGTCAAGAATGAGAAGACATTTGTTATCAGAAAATTGAGAATGCCACATACATGTCCTGCGGATAGTGAGAACACAAAAGTTACAACAGATTAGGTTGCCAAGGAATGTGAGCATGCAATTAGAACAGATCCCAGGACAAAGATTGACATAATTTTTAAAAATGCAAAGGAGAAGTATGAGGTGGAAATACCCAAGACCAACGCCTACAGGGATAGGAGAAAGGCTTTGAAAGTTGTTGAAGGAGATGTTAAAGCACAATACACCAGATCCAGAGACTATTTGTAGGCAGTTTTAGACATAAATCCTGGAAGCAGGTGTACTGTGACAACAAGAAACATACCAGAACATCCAAGCACCAACCCTATGTTCCATATGATGTTTATGTGCCTCAATGCATCTAGGGAAGGCTTTCTCAATGGGTGTATGCCATTCATAGGTATTTTCTAGTGCACCTTTGTCCAGTGGCGTATCCAATATGGGGCAGATGTACACCCAAAATAATCTGAAAAAAATTACATATAGGCTTATATAACATATGACTATACTATAGGCCCAATTGGCCCATTTGTGCAGCAGCCCGGCAGATGTACACGCACCGAGCCACCGACGCACGAGCACGAGACGAGAGACTCACCCTCACCCAGCCTTGAGCCTTCCCGTTCCAGTTCCTCCTTTCCCATGGACCAGGCGGCGGCGTCGATGCCGATGGCGATGGGCATGGCCAGGGAACCACCGCCGGAGGAGCTCCTCATCTTTTCTGCGGGAAGACACGGCGCCCAGGCCCAGCAGCTGCACTATGCCCGCATCCGTCGGTGGGGAGGTGCGACGGACCAGTGCGGGACCAAGCGCCGCAACACCAGAGAGGGTCCCGGCGGCCGCCGCTGCAGTAGCAGACACCGGGGAGCCGGGGGAGGGGATAGTGGAGCGATTGACTCCAACACCTCAGTCAATCTATAAGCCTAAGGTAAATCCCCCTTCCATCTTCCATCTTCCAAGTCTGAATTTTTCTGTTGATTCGATTCAGTGTGAAATCCCCAAGTCAATTTGTAGCTTCTATTCAATTCAGAGAGAAACAACTATAGATGTGATTGAGGAGGGAGGATTTGGTTGATTTTATTTGCAGAAAAATAACAATGGAACTCTCTTTGAATTGTAGGCAGTACAACATACAAAACTCAAGAGGAAGACCATCAATTTGAAAACTTTATGGAGTAGAACTGGGAAGAAATCAAAGGCATGCATTCAGGTTGAGCAACAAGTGCAGGATGTATCCCCTTCAGTTAAACAGCTACAGATTGCTAGTGCCTTAATGTCGAACCTGAGATTGAGAGCGAAGCAAGTGAAGAATCTGAAAATGTAGAGGAAGAGGATGACAGCGAAGATGCAGTTTATGATGTTCAATTGCTTGAACCTGATCCTGGGTTGAGGATCCCTATCGCTGATTATGATGTTAATGATGAGGATAGGATTAGAAGAAAATTCATTGCAAAAGGGGCTTGTAGACCAAAAAAGTATGCTTTTCCACAACACCCTGCTAGAGGTATGCGTCGATTTGTAGCTAAGTGGTTCAAGTCTTATAGTTGGCTTGAGTACAGTAAAGAAAAAGATGCCGCTTTCTGCTTTGTGTGTTATCTTTTCAAAGATAATTCACATGCTTGTGGAGATTGTTTTGTGAATGGAGGATTTAGAAACTGGAATCACAAGGATAGTTTTCTAAAACATGAAGGTGGAATCAATAGTGCACACAACAAAGCATAAGAAAAATACAATTTCTTCATTGCACCCAAAACAACAATTGTAGAGTCATTTTCCTCAACCACCAAACAAGACAAGGTTCTATATATTGCTCGCTTGACATATTCTCTTAAATGCCTGAGGTTTCTTTTGCGTCAAGGGTTAGCTTTCCGTGGATGAAATAGAAGTTTCACTAAATAAAGGTAATTTCCTTGAGCTTCTACATTGGCTAGCAGAGAATTTTGAAGAAGTGGACAAGGTGGTTCTTAAGAATTCTCCAAAGAATAATAAAATGGTAGCTCATGAAATACAAACATACCTCATCAACTCTTGTGCCAAAGAAACTACTAGGCTTATGATGGAAGAGCTAGGTGATAGTTGTTTCTCAATACTTGCTGATGAATCTAGTGATGTATATTTACAAGAACAATTGGCACTTTGTCTATGGTATGTTGATAAAATAGGAAGGGTGGTTGAGAGGTTTCTTGGTATTTTACATGTTGAAAACACCACATCTTTGACGCTCAAAACAGCAATTGAGAGTTTGCTTATGGAACATGGTTTGACCTTCTCTATAGTATGTGGGCAAGGATACGATGGTGCGAGCAACATGAAGGGTCATGTCAATGGTCTAAAGAAACTAATTATGGATGAGTCCCCTTCTGCCTATTATGTGCATTGTTTTGCTCATCAACTTCAGTTATCTCTAGTTGCTGTTGCTAAGGAGAACCGTGATTGTGTTTTGTTCTTTCAACAAGTTGCTAATCTTTTGAATGTTCTTGGGATGTCTTGTAAGAAGATTAGAATACTTCGCGTGGCTCAAGCTGAACGAATCATTCAAGCATTGGAATTGGAGGAAATTGAAACTGGTAAAGTCCTGAATCAAGAGATGGGTTTGAGTAGGCCAGGTGACACTTGTTGGGGATCTCACCACAAAACTATCATGCATATTTTCCGCATGTATCCTTCAATCCGGCTAGTTCTCATCAACATATCTAAAGACCAAACTCAAAGCAATGAGGCTATGCTTGCTGAAACCATCTTGACATATTTTGAGTCATTTGACTTTTTTTTCATGGCACACTTGTTGCAAACCATATTTTGGCACACCAATGACTTAAGTCGTGCTTTGCAAAAGAAAGATCAAGACATTGTTAATGTTGTTGAACTCATTCATTTGACAAAGATTCAATTGCAGTTGTTGGGAGATGATGGTGGATGGGAAACTTTTCTTGAAGAGGTTACTTCTTATTGTGTCAAGCATAAAGTTAGAGTTCCTCAAATGGGTGGTCAGTACAAGCCTCCTGGAAGACCCTCAAGATTCTACAAAAATCTCACGAATCTCCACCGCTTCCATGTTGAGATGTTTTTGGCTCTTATTGATAGGCAACTTCGAGAGCTTGGAGATAGATTTGATGAGGTAAACACCGAATTACTTCATTGCATGGGATCATTCAATCCGGTTAATTCTTTTGCTGCTTATGATAAGGAAAACCTGGTTAAGCTTGCACATCTTTATCCTTTGGATTTCACGGAGGAAGATTTGATGCATATTCCATATCAACTTACACACTTCATTACTGATATGTGTAGAGATGAGAGGTTTAGAAAGGTGAAAAATATAGTTGACCTTTCTATTATGCTTGTTGAGACAAACAAGAGTGTCACTTATAACCTTGTTTACAAGCTTCTCAAGTTGGTTCTAATCCTACCAGTAGCAACAACTAGTGTAGAGAGAGTATTCTCTTCAATGACTTATGTGAAAAACAAGCTACGCAATAAAATGGGGAATCAACTCTTGAATGACTGCCTGGTTACATTTATTGAGAGGGAATTCTTCTTTGAAGTGAAGGATGATGTTGTCATATCTCGCTTTCAAGCCATGACAAAGAGTATGGTCAAGTTGTAATTTTCTTATCTATTTTGTAATTTCCTTAATCATTCGAGATATTGTTGCTAGTGAAAAATTTATATCTGAATTTGTATTGCTGTGAACCAATTGGCTCCTTTATTAGTGTGAATTTTTTTGAACACCACATGTTAAATTCCTGGATCCGCCTATCCTTTTGTTTTGCATTTCACTATCGCAAATGATTGGTTATTTGATGCATGTGTGGATGGATGTTTCATAAAGCTAAGTTGTGGCCAGCAAATCCTGGCAGTAACAGGTAGAGATGGAAATAACAATCTCTTTCCAATTGCATTTGGTGTGGTTGAAAAGGAAAAATACCCCATCCTGGAGCCGGTTCTTGTATCAGTTGAAGCAATGCATTGGAGAGGGTAATAAATTTGGCACTTACACTTTCATTTCTGATAGGAAGAAGGTTAGTCCACAAGTTACACTTTGTACTCATTTAGAAATGTTTACATATTTATTTAGCTAAATTATCACATTACTTAGGATAATTACATATTTATTTCCTCAGGGCTTGCTAAATGCTATTGGGCAAAATTTCCCAAATTCTCCAATAGGTACTGCCTTAGGCATATCTATGCAAATTTTTAAGCAACTGGTTTTAGGGCCGAGGAGCTAAAGCAGTATATGGACGAGGCCAGTTATTCCTACACTCAACATGGATTTGATGTTGCAATGGTCAAACTTAAACATGAGGATGAAGAATCACGGAAATGGTTAGATAGAATCCCAAAAGAAACTTGGGCTAGGCAAACAATGGACTTCAATTGCAAGACTGATCTAGTTGTTAACGACATTAGTGCAGTCTTCAATAGGTACATACTAGAGCTTAGGTCAAAGCAAATTAAAATCATGACAGATGTAATCAGATCTAAGTTGATGGTCAAATATCAAGGGACAAGGAACATGATAGAGGAGGCTACATGGGAGATAACTCCTACCTATGCAGAGAGGCTAGAGGATTCCAAAAATTATTCTAGGTTTAGCAAAGCAGCACAATCTGACCCAATGTTGTGGTAAGTTACTAGTGGTCACCAATCTGAATTCCCATCGTACTGTGGCGACTATGCTTAAAATCTTGCTTCTACAAACTAGACCCCTCAGCTTATATAGGCATCGAGAGTATCTAGGGTTTACACATGGTCGGTTGCATCTAGGGATAAACGTGTCGATTATTTGAATATGCCTTGAAGTATATGCCAAGTCTTCGGAGGATTCCATCTTGAGTGCGCCGCGGGCCATGTATTGCATGGCCAATTCTTCAGTTGTCGGTGGGTCCTTAACAAGGCCCACTTCTGTATAGCTTATTTTTTACTAGGTCCAAAGTATCCCTTATCTTAATCATGAAGGCACGCCACATTGGCGCAGTAGGCTGATTTGGTCGAGCCCTGACAACTTTTCAGCCAAAAACCGATCCGTCACCACTTACCACGGAACCGAGCCCTCTCATCAATAGTCAATACTGGGAATATCGTGGCCCAAGGCCATTTCTATTGGCACGTACCATCGATAAAGGGATCGTGCTCCGGAATTTAGGCGATATCATTAACAAGATCCCTTAATCCTTGCACGCATACATTGCACACCGCATTGGGAACTGGTGGATTTACTGCATGACGTGGTGCCCCACACTACTGCAAGATGCTGCTAACGCGACACTACAATCAGAGACCCTTCGATGAAACTGTGTGCGATGCATTAATCGCAAACGGTGATGTAAAAAACCCGTCAAAAAAGATGCAAAACATTTGCGATGGCGGATACATCAAACACGATTCAGATTTTAGTTGTGTGTGCGATGCGGGGCATACGGTTGACCCATACGAACTATTTGCGATGAGACAGAACAACAGAAACGGGCAGCCAGATCAAGATGTGTGCGATATACGGCATACTGTTCACTCGGATAAACTGTTTGTGATGAGGTGGAACAACAGAAACGGGCAGCCAGATGAAGGTGTGTGCGATATACGGCATACAGTCCACTCGGATGAACTGTTTGTGATTAGGCAACACAAAAGAAACGGTCAGCCAGATCAAGGTGTGTGTGATAGAGGGCAAACAGTTCACTCAGATGAACTGTTGCGTTGAGCCAAGAGAACAGAAATGGTTCAACTTAACAAGATGTGTGTGATACGCGGCAAATAGGTCTGTAATCAGAAATGTGTGCAAGACCGATAATAACACAGATGATTGATGCTAATAAGACGTGTATGTTGTGCGATGTGATTGCATACAGAACACCAACACACACACACACACACATATATATATATATATATATATATATATATATATATATAGACACACACACACACACACACACTTATACACACTTATAAGGACATGGTTGCATAACCAAATTAAACATCCAATTACATAGGTGGCTACTACAGACATGACATTTGCACACACCAAAGTAAACTATTACATGCATAATTACATAGGTGGCTACTACACACATGGCATTTCCACACACCAAAGTAAACTATATATTACATGCATAATTAAGTAGGATAAACGGTCATCTGATCATCATCTACTTCTTGTGACGCTTGCTGCTATTGCTCTGCTTGTGGCTCGATCCGGCCTCGTCGATTTCGGGAAGGAGGCACTTCCTTATGTCAACGATCTGCCTGTGCATCTCGTAGCATGTGTACACGCTCTTGGCCGCGAACCTGAGGTGAGGTTCATCCAGTTGCCGCATCCAGGCCCCGTGCTAGGATACGGGATGTGTTCTGTTGGCATCCTGCTTCATCTTTTCGTAGTAGGGGTCGATGATGGCCGAGGCGAGTTCAACCAGGGAGTCCTTCTTCGTGCCGCCCAAGATCCTGTAGTGGTCATGGATTTCGACAAGGTTTTTGCAGGCCAAGCCCGTAATCATGAGCGCTTTTACATCGTCGGAGGTTTCCACTGTAGTGAACTTGTAGTCGGTGCTGTTGACAAACCTGGCGAAACGGTCGCAAGACTCTGTGGCCATGCAGTACTGGTAGATGAGGACATGATGGCGCACGCACAACTGGGCGACGGCAACCTTCTAATCTTTGCCGGGATGACCGCCGGTGTACTGGAGGTCGATGCCGACCACCTTGTACTTGTCTCGAGCAAGCAACTGCTCCACGGTGTTGATGTAGTCCTCCACCACGGCCGGGTTGATGGTGTACACCACCGAGAGATCCGTCTCCCTCGCATGGGTCTCCACTTTATGCTCACCGATCTTCATTGGAGCGCCGCTAGATATCCTCTCTGTATGTGTCGTCGTGGGTGTGCTTGTTGTGTTGTGGGGAGTGATCGAAAGGTTGAAGAGACTAAGGTTATAATGGCCGCGGGAATTAATGGGGAAGCCGGACGGCCTGGAATATCGGCACGCCCGGATGGCAGTTCTAATTGCAGCGCGTAACTCCATCGTGCCACCCGGATGGCAGTTCTAATTGCAACCGCATGCATATGGGGGCCCCCAACGTGATCTTGCGCCGGCCCCAACCGCTGGCAAAGCGCGCGCGGAGGGACGCGAGTAGAGCGCTCCACAGCCGCCTCAACGGCGAGCAACCATATATATGCATATAGCAGTTGAACACGCAAGGGAAAGCTGTTGACAAGCCGATCGCGTGTAGGTACGTGAGCAGAGCGCACCGCGGCGCCTAACGGCGAGCAGAGGTCGGCACAGTGATACGTGGAAAATAAGACGAACTGTGCGAGCGATGGCGGAGACATCAAGCACGATTCAGATTAGAGTTGCGTGTGCGATACGTGGCATACAATTGATCCATCCGAGCTATTTGTGATGGAATAAGCCGTGTGTGTTGTGGGCAAACGCTTGCTGGTATACAACCATCTGCGATTGATGAATTCATCATCGACGGGTTCCCTACTGTGGCCCGCGTGCGATGTGATATGCTTTGTTTGCACAACATCTATGCTCTGTCTACAGAAGAACAACATACTCCAATTACAAATACCATAAATATACTTATAACAGGACATGATTGCAAAATCAAATTAAACATCCAATTACGTTATAAAACAAGTACCATAAATATTGTAAGGTTCAAATTCCAGCATTACAAGGCCCAAATTCAAAGATTACAAGGTTCAAACTATTCTGACAAGTAAAATTCATCTTCTTCAGAATCTTTTTCATGCATTATTTCTGTGAAAGGATCAGCCACCGAGAAGTCATATAGCGGCTCAATACAGTGACTTCCGAATAATCTGTCATATGAAGTTACGAACTGAAATTCAGCTTCTGTAGAGCCTTTTCCATTCAGCTGTAGACGCCTGCACTCTTTAGTAATCCGTTTACTTCTGAGCAGTAAATATAGGGCAAACCTCATTACCTTGAGCAACCTTGCTTTCTCAACAAAGAACCTGGCGAATTTAATTTCTGGTGTGGTGCCTTGGTACTCGTTAAAAGTAATTTATGTGAGATGAAGATCAAGGAATTCAATGGGATTGTTATAGTCCCCAACATTTTCTACTTTCGGGCCTGCTAGTATCTGCAAATGAAGATGACATATTAGTGCCTAGCTGAAGATTTGAACACTTCGGGCCTCTTTGATTTGCAGGATTTCTAAAATACACGAAAATAGTGAAATGCCACCTTCAATCTTTCATGATTAACATCTCAAAATATATATGTATTGAAATCCTCCAAATTTCCTTTAGAAATCATTCTACTTTTGTCTTTGTAATCATGGGTAAAAGTAACAACAAATTGAGCTCCGTTGTGGTTAACAATTGATAGGAAAGGAGCATCACCTCGATGTATAGCTTCTTCGTGCAAGGAAAGCATCTAAGGAATCTAACAACTTCATCCAGATCAGGGCCGACAGATTGTAGTGCCAAGATCTTAATTGTGCCCAGAGGCCGGGTCAAGCTTGTGGGAATCATTTTCTGGATGACAGGCGAACATATAGATCAACAAAAATTAGATAAAATGTGCTGTCCAATGATATATAAGAAGGAGAAGAAGATTGTTGTACATGAACGGATAATGATCCAGTAACAAGTTCGTTGAATTCAGCAGACGAATAGCCCAACACTGTCAATTTCGGTGCGTGAATGACCCTGGTTCTTGCTGGACCTAATTTATCAAGTACATACAATCTCTCGAGGAAAGGCTCATTCTCAATGACCATATCGTGAAACACCTCAACTAATAGCCTTGGGCACGCCAGCAATACACATAAATCGCATGGACATTCGTCGAGGTGATGTGGAGGCTACTAAACCCATCCATCGCCTGAAGACGAAGGTACTAGAGCATTGTATAGCTGACGAGCTGGCGCTCCAAATCCTCCTTCGAAATGCGGACGGCCATGAGCTCAAGGTGCTTAAGTTTAGGGGGATGAAGAGCGCGCGCGGCATCAATCCAGGGGGAAATGCACTGCCTGAATGTAGCGCGGCGCAGCATGGGCGCGAGGCGAAGCGCGGACGGCGGCAGCGAGCGCGGACGTCCAGCATGAAAGCTGAGCTCCTCGAGCCAATTCAGGATTGGGGATAGGAACCAGTAGTGAAACCTGGGTTCGGCTTTGCACTGGGGACTGAACCTGCTGATACCAAGGCGTCTGACTGGCCCAGGGTGCGTGGCGAGGACGTGGGATAATGCGTCCAGGCGTTGCCGCTCCTCGCTGCAGAACTCGTCGTCGACGATGAGGTCCAAGGGGTGGAGTGCCAGAGGGGGTGCCACCCTGCAAGAGGACAGTGGTCCGCACGCCAGATTTGATGGGGATGTGGGATATGATGGTTACCAACATCTCATCGGGGAGGCTGTTGATGAAGTCCATGTTCGCCGGAGGCTCTTGCGGTTCTGGCTCGAGCCGCCCCCACTTGTTGGCCGGCTCGTCCTCCATCTCGCAGCAGGCGGCGATCCTCGGCGGCGGTGCTTGTAGATGAGATCAGAGGACTGTTCTATGTACCTTCCCGAGGGGGCCAAAATAAAAGTCCAAAACCAGCAATAAATTGCAATGCTCGCGGCTCGCTTCCTGGTACAGTGAGCGTGCGCGGCGGACTGCTCACAGTCGTCCCTTCTAATCAAACAGCTGCCCGCAGTAGTAAATGGTTAGTTGAACGCCCACGGTTGGACTAATACGACTGTTTGCGATAATAACATGGTGACTGTTTGTTAAGAATGCCTAGGAAAATCAATGTATAAAAAGGCTAAACGAACCCTGAATAATTTCATATTTTTAGCACAGTTGCATGTTGCCTCTGTAAAATAAATCAAGGCGGGAAGAGACAGCGTATGTCATTTCGCACACAGATAAGGTGACCAAGTTCCCTCTCGGAACCATGAGGTTTCTTGATAGAAGCTTCGGTTTGTATGAAAGAAAATATGGGTCAAAAGCCGAGTTGAAAAGGGCAGCACTATCTAACTCCAGCTTACAAAAGGTACAAAAGCACGATGATTAATTGTTCATCAGGTTTACACAAAATCCAGATTGAACAGGACAATAACATCTAACTCAACCAAAGTTTTCGGCAGTCACAATCAAATGAATTGGTCTGATCCATAAAATCAAGACCCCGGGCCAGAAAATCTACTGGTACATGAAGACAAGTTGTTGTAAATAGAAGCCGAGCATGTTCAGAAGCCCTTTTGTCCACCTAAATTTTCTTTTTATGCTATTCAACGTGTCCATCTGTGAGAAAGTTTTTGGTAAAAACCTTAATCCTCACGGACAATAGTACCATCGCATTCAACAGGAAGAATGTGACAAAGCTAGTGTTTGCATGGTTGGATGCATATCCTTCCAGCGTTATTGTCCTCAAACGAATGTCATGAGAACTGAGAAAACCCCGGTGCTTCTTATGCCACCGATTGGTTATACCTTTTTGTCCATGTGCTTTTTCCTAAATAGACATGAAGACTAAAAACAGTTAATGTCTAAAAAAAAGAGTATGTCGAAAGAGCGACAGCTGAATGGTTAATTCTAGTAAATTATATATGGGCTTTCAATGTGCTTGAAATCATCACCTGTATATACAAATTCTCCAGACATGGAAAGCATCGCAGCAAGCTGATAATCGTGTTCTGATCAAAACACCACATAGTGATATGTAAGGTCTTGACAGAATCCATCACCATTGATAGGGTATCCGTGGACAAACTCTTCATTGAGCATAGAACATAATATTAGTGCCAAAAGTGTACTCCATGATGATATAAAACTTATGCGCCCAAATTAAAAATGCAGCTTATGATTACAAAAGTGTTGATGATATAAAACTTATGCGCATAAATGAAAAATGCAGCTTATGATTACAAAAGTGTTGATGATAATATACAGTACCTGAATAAGTGTGGAGCCAACCACCATCTTGTAACCTTCAAGCGGATCAGGAATTGCACCCAAGGTCTCTAGTTTAGGCGCAGAGACCATAGTTATTTGCGAAGGTGCACACCAATAATCAAGGAGCAACCTTTGGAGTGAAGGGGCATCTTTGATGATGAGCTCCTCTCTTTTAAAGCAAATTCCAATGCTTACAAGGTGAGGCGACTTTATTTGGAGACAACGGATACAGATTTCTTTTTCCAAAAACAAGCAGCAAGCACTCCAGGGCAGGGCAGCAGGAGTGGATGATGCTGTGCAGTGAGGCCTCCGACAGATCGACCACCACAAGCGCGAATTTTTTTAGCAGTGGGAGTAGAAGCATTTGTACCAGATTGTCTACTAGATGGCACCAGGCCAAGGTGGCGGTGTGGAGAGAGGAGGAAAACCATGAGATGGACATCGGTGGTGAGGACACAGCTACAACGCTTGGTGGGAAGCTATTTGCATAGTAATGGTAGAACTCAAGATGCTGGGGTTTTTGAATTGACGGGATGTCAACCATGCATCCACCGTGCAGGGTATGTGTAGCAGGCAGCATGCTGGGATGCATAGGCGTGGAACGGAGCCCTGGTGGGAGGAGATGTTGGCTCCGTGTAGTTGAAAATCATGAACGACAGATAGCCGGTGACAGTCGAGATTAAGAGGCGCGGCGCACCACAGAGTGCGCCACCGAGATGCGAGGACCTGTGTGCGGCAGCCATCCTTGGTGCGGAGAAGGAAGATGATCTCCCCAAGGATGGCGTCCGGGATATCGCTGATGCGGTCCGCCTGATATTCTACGGGTTCCTCGGATCCAGGCGCGTGGCCGCTTCTGCCCGCGCTGCCGGGTGCAGGATCTATAGCCGACGGCGCCACTGGCCGGAGCCTCATCTGTGTACATACCAATCTGGAAAAAAGGCAAAAACATACATGTAGGACATTCAAAATCAATTCTCAAGATCTAGAAGAAAAAAAAGGCATAAGCATATATGTAGGACATTCAAAATCAATTCTTAAGATCTGGCTATGAATTATTAACACGCACGCTAACCCTAGTCGGATTATTTGCAAAAAATCATTTGTACAGAACAAAAAATTAATCACTAAACATAGACACCATTCAAACAATCAATACACTACACGGATCTAACGAATCTTACTCTGATTTCATGGACTGGGTGAACATAACCAAGGATTTCTATTCCCAACAAAAGAACAGGGGAGGGGGACTAACCGGTTTTCTGTCGGAGTCATTGCTGGAGTAGCTGTGGATCTCCGGCTCCGGCTGGGGAGGCACGATGATGGCGACAAAGTCAAGGTCGCGCTGCTATCCGAGCGAGACCTCGTCGGCGGCGACAGCAACCTCTGTGCCCAGCTTCATGCGTTGCGCGAGTGCTTCACCAGCCCCGGCGTCGCCACTCCCTCCGACGGTGCGCTTCGGTAAAATCCTAATACACTCCATGCAGCGGTGACAACTGTGGACGGGGGGTGCGGCCGCCTATTATGACCAGCGGATCAGGCGCGCCATTAATACGGAGCAGTGGGAGCGAGGTGGGCGGTGGTCAAAGGGCTGGCTCGCCTCCCGGTGAGCCTGCGCAATGGACTGCTGGCATGCCTACCGTCATTTCACACAGCTACTAGCACGCCCCCCGATGACACTGCATAGCGAACACGCGCATGCCTCGGCCTTCCGGTCTGCCTGCGCGGTGGACTACTAGCATGCGTCTCGTCAACTCACGCATGCTCGTACAACACACGGGACGTGTGGCGGCACATATTATATTGATTTTTCCTTTTTGATGATTAATTCTGCCGCTTTATTGCTTAACCGAAGCACGACACGTACATTGTTGGTCTAACGCACACGGTTCGAATAAAGAGTCCGTTTGCGATATTGGTTGATAATTATTGATAATTTCCTGTTTGTAAGAAGATTCTATCAAAACTAGTCTCAAATTTTAAAAAATATATATAATATCACAGTCTATTGGTGTCCATATGACACCACGATAAGTTTCATGAATTTCAACTTAGTTTTGGATTTACTGGATTTTAAAATCAAGATTCTCGATGTTAGAAATTTCTTGCATGGAGACTATACTTGCACCCAGGGACACGTACACATATGATTTTCCAATCCATTTTGGTGCGCTATCACGGGTCTCATGTAGATCAAATTTGATTTTTGCACATTAAATCCCTGGGAAATCAACCAATGTATAAAAACGGACAAATGTTATCTATTTTTTTCAATTTTTAACACTAAACTCCTTTGGTCGCATGTTCGCTGCAGAAAAAGTTTGACATGCATCTTTGGGCCACATGCACGCGGTGGTCCTAGGACACTCACTCGCGTGTGACTCTCTCTATGGGCCTGCGAGGTCGTCGTCCAGCACTATGACCTGCGGTGAGAGAGGTTAATTTGATCAACAAGGATGGTCATTTTTTGGTTTTTGTTACGTACGGTAGGAGTATATATGTACATGTCAAAGAGGGTGGCCGGGGGCAACATATACTACGCGTCATATAGGACAGTCACTCACGTGTGATGCTTCCATCCGTGGGCCCGCGAGGTTGTCCTCCATCACTTTGACCCAACGAGGGAGGTTAATTTGACCAACAAGGAGGTTTCTTTTTGGGTTGTGTTGCAGTAGGAGTATAAAGTAAGCATCGAAGAGGGGAGGAGGGGGCAGCACATACTACACACACGTCATGAACGATCTCGCTCTGTGTGGGGACTTTTCGGTTTCTGAGGTAGGTGCCACAAAGAAGTTGTGCATATTGGGTATTAAAACATCACCAACACCTTGGGCCACGTGCAGACGATGGTTGTCACTCACTCGCCTGCAACGCTTCCCTCCATGGGCCCGCGATGTTGTCGTCCATCTAATATATGACACAACAAGAAAGGTAATTTGACGAATAAGGAGGATTATTTTTGGGTTGTGTTACGGTACATAGGAGTACATATTATGCGTCGAAGAGGGGAGGGGGCCCAACATATACTGCGGGTCATGAACCTCGCTTCGTGTGGGGGACTTAAAGGTTTCTGAGGCAGGTGCCATATCAAAGTACTGCATATATATTAGGTATTCAAACATCACGACCACACATCTCCATACATGTGTTTGACCCACATGCAAGCGATGGCGGTTGTCCTCTAGCACTCACTCACAGGGTTATCGGCGAGATGCTTCGTCCATCTGTGTGTGCCCGCTTGGTCAATCACCTTGACCGACAGCGATAGAGGTTAATTTGACTTATAATTAGGAGGGGATTAAATTTTGGTTTGTCTTATATGATACGGTACATGCATGTCATGATGTGAGAGATAACATATTATACTTTGAGCGCATGTGTACGCATGAATCCCTCCCACCGGATCGAAGTGGGGGGGGGGGGGGGGGGCTTGCACTCGACGCGTCATGAACCAGATCTGTGTGGGGACCGTGCGATTTTCGACGCATGCATGCGCCACATCAAAATGCTGTGCTTTCGGTATTCAAACATATAAGCATCATGCATGTCCATACATATGTTTGGGGCACATGCATGCAGTGGTTGTCTTTGGACACTCTCCCTCACTTGGTTATCATCGACGGCCTATATATTCGTGGGCCCGCGTGGACGTCCTTCACTTCGACCAACAACGCGAGAGAGGTTACCAGGGTGGATTCTTCTTCTCTTGGTTTGTGTTACCGTATAGTCGTACGTCGATCATGGTGAGATTCGAGACCTAAGTTTGAGGGCATGCATACACATGAATCCCTATATATATAGTATACACATCGTGAACCCTCACTCCGTGTGGGGACTTTCCGGTTCCAAAAGCACGGTGCCACATCAAAGTTGTGCATTGGGTATATTCAAACACCACATAACACTTTATACATATGTTTGGGCCACATGCACGCAATGGTTGTCTTCAGGCACTCCCCCGTGTGGTTATCAGCGACAAGCTAGCATATTTGTGGGGCCGCGTGTGGATGTTCATGCATGACTTTGACCCAACAACGGGAGAGGTTATACGACCAAGGTGGTGATTCTTCTTGGTCAATGTTACAATACGCCTTGGTGAGATGCCCCTCCCACCGACTCAAAGTGTGTGTGTGTGGGGAGGGGGGGGGGCATAGTACTACTTCGCACTAGATGAACCTTCGTGGGGTCTGGGATGTCCGGTTTATTTGCGATGCACATGTGCCACATCAAATTTGTGATTTGGTTATTTAAATATCACACCACACCGTTTTCAGACACACACACACATATCGGGCCACCCGCAGGTGTGGTTCGTATGTGGTCTCACCCATCTCACGCCACAAGAACACATCTGTGGGCCCACACACGATCCACATTTGATCGGAAGCAAAAGGGGGGGTGACCATGATGTACTCCTTTCAGTTTTGTGTTACGGTAGGGTGAGATGTCAGACCTAGCTATTTGGGGCATGCTTCATAGCTAGGATTCCCCTCCCGCCAACATGAAGTGTGTGTGTGTGTGTGTCTGGGGGGGGGGGGGCTAGCAATAATAACGTGCGCGTTGTGCGACAGGTGCCACATCAAAGTTGTGCATTGGGTATTTGAACATCAAACCACCCATTTCATACATATATTTGGGCCACATGCAAGTGTGTTCATGTTCTGACCCTTTCCCGCATTTTTTTCACCAAATTTATAAGCAGTTGACGAGTCGGACGCAACAACCATCTGCGATCGGGTACGCAACAGACACGGTTCCCTAGGACTACTCGTGTGCCGCACCCCTGCCCCTGTCACCCACATCATCGCAGTAGATTGGACTCCACGAGGCTTCCCTCCCGCTCTCGAAAATATCTACTCCCTCGCAATCTCGAAAATATCTACCCGCCTATTGGGTTTTTCTGTTTGATAGCACACGATTAGTATGTGTGGACCTTGTGCGATGTCTGTTACTCCCGCTCTACTTCAATCAGTTGATCCAAATTTTCAGTAGCCCCGACATTTTACTCCCGCCTGCATCCCTCGCAATCTCAAAAATATCTGATCGGCTGGAGTGTTTTTCTGTCTGATAGCACATGATTATTATGTTTTAACCGTGTGTGATGTTTGTTACTCCTACCCCGCTCTGCTTCAATCCCTTGATCCAAATTTTCGGTAGCCCCACCATTTTACTCCTGCCTAGTAAAATTTTCAGTACACGCGGCATTTCCTCAAACACCACCTTGGACCCCCTCCACACACACACCCCATATCCTTCGCTCACCCCAAATCCCCCACTCACACACATACACACCACCCCTCCCTCGCTCGAAATCTAGCTAGGTCACCGCCGCCGCCGCGCCGCCTCCATCGTCAACCTCTGTCGGTCTGCCCGTGCAGGTTACCCACCAATATACATACCCTCGCCACCCTGAGTTTCTTAGATGACGCCTGCGAAACACCCCCTTTCCCATAGATCCCCATCCCCACCCTCCTCCCCCACTCCAGAGCATCGCAGCCTAAGCCCGGCTATGCTTCACGGGGAGCTCAAGGAGCGAATGACCAAAAAGAGCTTTACCACGGCCTCTTCGCCCTACGTCGGCGAGGTGGCCGCCGAGGAAGCTGACGATGATGACTGGACGCAACCTTTCAATCAGTGGGCTAGAGTATTCTGGCATGTCGCGGACGCCGGCTATGACATCGAGGTCGTCGACAGCGATAGCTTGATGCGGGCTATGTCACAGGTTATGTTGCCCACCCCCAACCCCTCGGGTTCGACAGCCGTCGATCTCATCGATGGCCCTACCACTGATCTCCTTCGGCTCGTTATGAACAATTTGCCATCCTTCATCGCCATGGAGCCCCTTTTGTCATTTCTAAAGGACACGTTCTGCGAGGCTGGCTTGGGATCCTCAGCTGCCAAGTTAGACCTCATCGATGGCGACCACGAGGAGGAGCCAATCTGTGACAAGTGAGGAAACCCATGATTTGTTTTGCCTTGCCTCTTCACCGGGGGAATCCCATCATTTGTTTTCTCGAACCCCTTTTGTAGTGAGAACCTATCCAGTATTTATTGCTATATTTGGTTGTTTGCATTACACCTTGTTTATTTCTATGGTTTTTGGTTGTTCGGTTGTTTGTAGTTAGCATATGTCCAGTTTCAATTGCCATCTTCGGTTGTTCGTAGTATGCCTTATTTATTTCAGCTATTCACAATGTGATGTTCTATATGTGCTAGTATGAACGGTGCAGTCCAATTTCATCAATACCAATTTTAACAATAGCTCTATGAATGACTATATTTGGTTGATGTTAAGCATGTTGTACTCCCTCTGGTCCTTTTTAGTTCGCATATAAGATTTGTCTAAAGTCAAGCCTCGTAAAGTTTGACCAACTTTACAGAAAAAATACCAACATTCACAATATGAAATAAATATCAGTAGATGTGTCATGACTTAAATTTTCATATTGTATAACTTTAGCATGGTGGATGTTGATATTTTTTTCATATAAATAAGGTCAAACTTTATGAAGTTTGACTTCAGACAATTCTTATATGTAGAGTAAACAGGACCGGAGGGAGTATTTAACACGCCTTTCCATTTGATTTAACAATAACTAGTGTACTTAGACCTGTACAATACAAGTTTGAATGACTATGTTTGCTTGTTTTTAAATATTAGGCCTGTTGCAGTTAATAACACACCTTTCCACTTCTTGTTTTTCTTAACTAGCATGCTTAAACCTTCACCATGAAGCTATCATTTGGAGATTATGTTCTCTACCATGGATATATTTGGTTGATGTTTAGCCTGTTGTGCTTAACATGCCTTTAGATGTACTTACACAGGACAATATTGGGAACATCTGCTATTTACCATCGAGGTTAGTTTCATCCCATGGCTTATATATACTCATTGTTCAGGATATCGGTAGCTGGTACCATATAGGCCGGGGGCTGATAAGGGATTAATCATTGAATGGATATTTAACTGAATATATCTGTAACCCATTTATCGGTAGGTTAACTAGGGCCATATCTAACATATCTGAGGCTACATAGCAAGATGCATTGTACTGAATGACTAAATATGCAATCCTAGGCCACACAACAATAAGGAAGGGTTGTTTGGTTCTAGGCCTAGGATTGCCACACTTTGCCATACAATGTTGCAAAACTTGCCAAAGGGTTAGTTCTTCAAAATGAGAGCCACAAGTTGGCACGCCTAAAAGAATCTTGCCACACTTTTTGAGTGTATGTAATGTGGGAACATAGTGTGGCTTGCCTAAGATGTGGCTTGAACCAAACACACACCTAACCTTAGGTGTGGCAACCTTTAGCAAACATAGTCTCAAACCAAGAGTGTTACCTTAATGTTCTGATGATGTCTAGACATACATACAAGAACAACAAGAACACCAACAACACATCAGCAGTTAACTGCAGTTAATTGGCTGATATTTGTAGAAATGTAATAAACACCCTCTGCCCCATAATATAAGATGTTTATGCATCCACGCCGTGAATATATTGGATGCTATAAGATCTTATATAATGGGATGGAGGGAGTGTTGTACTACATCATATTGCAATTGTTGTTTAGCTTCTAATCACTACTGTAGGATGCTGCTAACGCGACACTACGATCAGAGACCCTTTGATGAAACTATGTGCGATGCATTAATCACAAACGATGATGTAAAAAAACCATCAAAAAAGATGCAAAACGTTTGCGATGGCGGAGACATCAAACACGGTTCAGATTTTAGTTGTGTGTGCGATGCAGGGCATACGGTTGATCCATACAAACTGTTTGCAATGAGACAGATGTGACGCCCCCGATTTAACCGTACACTAATCATACACGCAAACGTGTACGATCAAGATCAGGGACTCATGGGAAGATATCACAACACAACTCTAAAAACAAATAAGTCATACAAGCATCATATTACAAGCCAGAGGGCTCGAATACAAGTGCTCGAACATAAACGAGTCAGCGGAAGCAATAATATCTGAGTACAGACATTAAGTTAAAGAAGGTGCCATAAGATGGCTAGCACAAACTGGGATACAGATCGAACGAGGCGCAGGCCTCCTGCCTGGGATCCTCCTAAACTACTCCTGGTCGGCGGCGGCCTGCACGTAGTAGTAGGCACCCTCGGTGTAGTAGGGGTCGTCGTCGACGGTGGCGTCTGGCTCCGGGGCTCCAGCAACTAGTTGCGACATCCGAGAAGAATGGAAAAGGGGGGAAAGAGGGAGCAAAGCAACCGTGAGTACTCATCCAAAGCACTCGCAAGCAAGGATCTACACTACATATGCATTGGTATCAATGAAATGGGTAGTATCTGTGGACTGAACTGCAGAATGCCAGAATAAGAGGGGGATAGCTAATCCTATCGAAGACTATGCTTCTGGAAGCCTCCATCTTGAAGCATGGAGAAGAGAGTAGCAAGTAGTAACAAGTAACATCGCATAGCCTAATCCTACCCGGCGATCCTCCCCTCGTCACCCTGTGGGAACTTATCTGGGTGTGTTTTATTAAGTATCCAGTTCTAGTTGTCATGAGGTCAGAATACAACTCTGGGTCATCCTTTTACCGAGGGACACGGCTATTCGAATAGATAAACTTCCCTGCAGGGGTGCACCACATTACCCAACACGCTCGATCCCTCTGGCCGGGCACACTTTCCTGGGTCATGTCTGGCCTCGGAAGATCAACACGTCGCAGCCCTACCTAGGCTCAACAGAGAGGTCAGCACGCTGGTCTAAATCCTAAGCACGCAGGGGTCTGGGCCCATCGCCCATTGCAGTCCTGCACGTTGCGAGGGCGGCCGGTGAGCAGACCTAGCAACCTTCATTACAAAGGAAGTTGCGTTACGTGGTCCAACCCGGCACGCGCCGCTCAGTCGCTGACGTCTAAAAGAGCTTTGGCTGATACCACGACGTCGAGTGCCCATAACTGTTCTCGCGTGGTGGTTAGTGCGTATAGTCTCGTAGCCAGACTCAGATCAAATACCAAGATCTTGTTAAGCGTGTTATTTTGAAATAATCGCGGACGCCGACCAGCGACCAGGCCCACCTGTCTCCTAGGTGGTCACAACCTGCCCTGTCGCTCCGCCACAAAGTAACACTCGGGGGCCGTCGGGAACCCAGGCCCACCACTACCTGGATGGAACCACCTGTCCTTTCAGCCCCCATCTCCGAACAGTAACATAGGTAATGTAAAAGTATATAGTATATGTACCCGTGATCACCTCCCGAAGTGATCACGGCCTAGTAGTATAGCATGGCAGACGGACAAGAATGTAGGGCCACTGATGTAATTCTAGCAACCTATACTAAGCAATAGGATTGCAGGTAAAGGTGTTAACAGTTGTAGCAAAGACAGGCTATGCAGCAAAATAGGATTAACCGAAAGCTGTAACAGCTACACTACTCTAATGCAAGCAGTAGAGGGAAAGAGTAGGCGATATCGGGATGAACAAGGGGGGTTTTCTTTCCTGGAAGCTCTGCGGAGAAGGACGGGTCGTCGGGAGTGTAATCGATGTCAGCAGCAGCGGCGTCAGTCTCAAAGTCTACCGAAGAGAAGAGGGGGAAGAAACAGTAAATATAATGCAAATAGATGCATGACGATGCATGACATGGCAATAAGCGGTGCTAGGGGTGATCTAGCGCAGTGCCCGGTGATACTGGCGAAGGGGGATAACATCCGGAAAAGTATTCCCAGTGTTTGGCATTTTCGGACAGATGAACCGGAGGGGGACGGTTGCATGTTCGCTATGTTAGGGATGTGTGATGGACGAACGGACTACGTATTCGGATTCGTCTCGTCGTTCTGAGCAACTTTCATGTACAAAATATTTTCATCCGAGTTACGGATTATTTTCTATTAATTTTTAAAGGTTTAATAATATTCTGGAATTAACAGATTTAAATTAAAACGAAAATGAGTTTACTACATCGGCATGATGTCAGCGGTCAACGCTGACCGTTGACCGGTCAAACTGACGTGCGGGTCCCATCTGCCATTGACTGCTAACTAACAACCTAGTTAATTAGTGTAATTAGACAGGTTAATTAAGTTAAGTTAATTAACCTAGATTAATTAAGTTAATTAATTCATTAATTAATATATTTTTTATAAGTTTTTCAATCTTTTTTTAATGTTTCATAGGGGCGGCCCCACATGCCATGGACTAGCTAGCTAACCTACCACTAATTAGCCCAAACAAACCTTTAATTAGTCCCTAAATAGATTAGGCTGGGCCAAGTGCAGTGGCACAAGCAAGCCATCGCATGGCTGTGCATCACGCACAAGCACACAGGCACATGGCCATGGCCGTGGCTTGGCCAAGATGCGGCAAGCGTGGAGCGGCGAGCGTGCACGGCCAGCAGGTGGCAGCAGCCGCGGGAGCAGCAGCAGTACACGGCAGCAGCAGCAGCAGCAGCAGACAGCAGCAGGCAGGGCACCGCGGTGAGGCGCAGCAGCAGCAATACACAGCAGCAGGAGCAGCGAGCAGGGGCAGCGCGAGCGCGCGCGGAGGCGCGGACGGGCGCGGGCGACGCACGCGGGGACACACAGGTGTGCGGCCCGGCGTGGTGAGCGCGGTCAGCGCAGCAGGGGGCGCGCGGGCATGGGTCAAGCTCGGGTGAGATCCGGTCCACAGCGAACACCGCCGAAAGGGAATGAATCGAGGGGGGAAAGGAGGGGAATCGGGGGAGAAGCTCACCGTGAAGCTCGTAGACATGATTAGAAGGTACGGGGGTGGCCAGACGCGTCGTGCTCGTCGACGAGCGGCGGCGGCCGTGGCGGGAAAATGGCTCGATCCTGAGCGTACGACACGGCCCGGTTCGGGTTCTTCAGTGGGGATGAAGGAGACGACCATGGGGAGGCTTCTGGACATCTTGGTGCGGCAAGGGAAGGCCGGTGGCTGCGGTGACGACAATGACCATGACGAGCAGCGGATGGGCGGAGTCCATTGGGGGGGGGGGTCTTATCTACCATGGGGAACCATGGGATGGACGACACGGCAGCAACGGCGGCCATGATGGCTTTGATATGCGCCACGCACATCCCCTGCCTACTGTACGTGAGGATGAAGGGAGACAAGAGGTGGGCTGGATTGCTACTATTCCTAATGGGCTTAAGTGCACGGGGGCCTTCCTATTTCCTTTTTCCAAAAACAATAAGCAGCTACAGTCCTCCAAATAGTATAGTGATCAAATGAATTTTGTTAATTATGAAACTTTGCACAAAAATGCTAGGCAATATTCTAGGGCTGCACAAAAAGTCTTGGGGCATTTGCAAAGGTTGAAATATTTGTTTATTTTGAAAACGCCAATTTAAATGCCTCTGGACCACTTATTAATTTTCCTAGGAATTTATCTGTGAGTCAAACGATGTTGGTTCCTACATGATAATTCCTTAGCGAATATTTGCAACCCAACGAACATTTTTGTTTTACCATTAGAAGAAATAATAATTTCACTTGTAATTTAAATTTGAATTTGCCTTTGATTTTTGGACGAGTGGAAATTTGCATAGTAATCACGATGACATGGCCACCATTAGCGGAAGATTACTGTAGCATGATTCTCAAGGTGTTACAACAGAACAACAGAAACAGGCAGCCATATCAAGGTGTGTGCGATATACGGCATACAGTTCGCCCAGATGAACTGTTTGCTATTAGGGAATGCAACAGAAACGGTTAGCCAGATCAAGGTGTGTGTGATATACGACATACGGTTCACTCGGACGAACTATTTTCAATTAGGGAACACAATAGAAATGGTTCAACTTAACAAGATGTGTGTGATATGCGGCATACAGTTCACATAGATGAACTATTTGCGATGAGTCAAAAGAACACAAACGATTCATGTAAACAAGATGTGTGTGATATGCAGCAAACAGCCCACTCGGATGAATTGTTTGCGATGAGAAATTATAACACAGATGGTTACTATAGTTAATTCGTGTGTGATTCTGTGTGTACAAAAAACTTTAAAAAATGCAAACTAGTTGCTTGCGGTGGCTAGTAGTATCGCACACGATGCGTCTACGAGTACTCGTGTGCGATGATTTGTAAGTTACACATACGTTTCCTTATGTTAACATGTGTGTGATAGATAACACGTGTGTGAATTTGCAATATGGACAATTAATATGCAAATGCCTTCTGGACATCGGTGCTGATCGCCACGTCGAAAACATGGACGTCCTCTACTCTATCGCTCTACCGGGCACATGCTTAAACTTAATGAACTGTGTACGATACTAATACTTTCCATGAAAATTTAAGAACTTGGCTAACGGCATTTGAGTAACATATATATAGTGGTTACACTATTCGACAAAAGGAGGATCTTCGTAACACAGTTTTGAAAACCATATGGTCGATATCTACATACTTAACATAGTAACAACTATCACATTTTAAGAGGTTGAGGGCCAACAACCATATGGTCCATATCTACATACTTAACATAGTAACATCTAGCACATTTTAAGAGGCTGAGGGCCAACAACCACAACTATCCGCTGGAAGCAGCTTGATCACGGCGACTCGGCATCTCGTCAATGAAAAGGAAGAACCCTCCTGTGCCTTGGTAGAGCATGAGTTGAATAGTGTCTCCAATTTTCCAATATGGATGCATTGCCACGACAAGCTAGAACTTGTTAATTTGAATGGTTCCATTTCTGCGGGAAATGCAGTACCTTGCAATCACTTTGGCGTTATTAGCAGGCACAAGTGCAATTCGACCACGCCGGGAAATCGATTCAGGAACAGCTGCAGCGGGCAATTTCTATTGAAATGTAGAATAAAAACCAATTGTAACATATCGTTGAAGATATATATAGTTTATGAGCATCAACATAAAAATAAGACTTTGTACCAGCGTTTTGTGCACACAATTGGTCTTGTTCAATGTGTGCACCATAGGTATAATTAATCCTATCCAAAATCCAACGTTCATACGCTGTGCTATCTCTGTCAGATTATCAACAAATTTTATGACATGCTTCAAGTCTTTCCAGTGAAATTTGGTATGCTTAGTAACATACAGATCGTTAACTATGCATCCAACATATCCTGCTTAAAAGGTGGAAAGGTATTATTTATTCAGAACATGGCAGCAGAATATATAGTGCGCATAAATTGGTAAACATAATTTGTTACTGCTTAGGAATAGAGTCAGAAAATAAAATCACAATTGGTTGCTTAAATAGTGATCAATTAGTCAAAACAAATACCCCGATTTTGCTAAGTAAATGCTAGCATGGAGAAAGTTGAAAGGACACTAACCTCGATCAGACTTTGATCGGCTGATGACGTTGGGGAAGTAAACATCCATGTTAATTAGACCAGGCTGTGGTGCACGCACTAGAATTTTATTGCCAACTTTTAGTTCATAACACTTAGACATTTTTCTCCAAAGGTCCTTATCAAAATAGGAGTGACCATCTTTATCAAGTTTTACGCTAACTGTCATTGTAAATCCATGCTGCGTTGTCAATATGACATCCATGGAGTCATCAACAAAGTAAAGCCCAAGATTTCCTTCTACTACTGTTCTTGCAAAGTAAGGGATGTACTGCTTGAAATGAAAATTAAGATCGTAAATTAGATATATTGAAATAACAGAGCAAGATGCAAATATGGGAGTAACTGATAGAACAGAACAATATATAGCTGAAAGCAAAGTACAAAAATATATAATTAAAAATAGATAATATAGCAAAGATTTGATGCAAATATGAGAGTAACTGAATGAACAATACATCATAAATTTGCCTAATATAGGGAAAATCGGCTTCGACATCTAGGCTGCACGTGGCACCGTACCTTTTATCCAAATGTAGCAATAGACGGTATATTTGATGACCCACAAGTATAGGGGATCAATCGTAGTCCTTTCGATAAGTAAGAGTGTCGAACCCAATGAGGAGCAGAAGGAAATGACAAGCGGTTTTCAGCAAGGTAATGTCTGCAAGCACTAAAATTATAAGTAGCAAGTAGTTTGATAGCAAGATAATTTGTAACGGGCAAGTAGCAATAATGGTAACAAAAGTGCAGCAAGGTAGCCCAATCCTTTTGAGGCAAAGGACAGGCCAAAACGGTCTCTTATGATAAGCAAAGTGTTCTTGAGGGTACGCGGGAATTTCATTATGTTGGCTTGATTTGTGTTCACTACTTTGATAATTTGATATGTGGGTGGATCGGTGCTTAGGTGTTGTTCTTACTTGAATAAACCTCCTACTTATGATTAACCCCCTCGCAAGCATCCGCAACTATGAGAAAAGTATTAAGAATAAATTCTAACCATAGCATTAAACTTTTGGATCCAATCGGTCCCTTACGGAATAGCGCATAAACTAGGGTTTAAGTTTCTGTCACTCTCGCAACCCATCATCTAATAACTACTCCACAATGCATTCTCTTAGGCCCAAATATGGTGAAGTGTCATGTAGTCGACGTTCACATGATACCACTAAGGGAATCACAACATACATATCATCAAAATATCGAACACATATCAAGTTCACATGATTACTTGCAACATGATTTCTCCCGTGACCTCAAGAACAAAAGTAACTACTCACAAATAATAATCATGCTCAAGATCAGAGGGGTGTTAAATAGCATAATGAATCTGAACATATAATCTTCCACCAAATAAACCATATAGTAATCAACTACAAGATGTAATCAACACTACTAGTCACCCACAAGTACCAATCTATAGTTCTGGTACAAAGATTGAACACGAGAGATGAACTAAGGTTTGAGAGGAGATGGTGCTGTTGAAGATGTTGATGGAGATTGCTCTCCCCAAGATGGGAGAGTTGTCGGTGATGATGATGACGATGATTTCCCCCTTCGGGAGGGAAGTTCCCTCGGCGGAATCGCTCCGCCGGAGGGCAAAAGTGCTCCTGCCCAAGTTCCGCCTCGAGACGGCGGCGCTCTATCCTGAAAGTCCTCTCCTGATTTTTTTCTAGGTCAAAATGACTTATATACCAGAAGATGGGCACCGGAGGTGGGCTGGGCTGAGCACAACCCACCAGGGTGCGCCCGGGGGGCCTAGCGCGCCCTGGTGTCTTGTGCTCCCCAGGTGCCCCCCCCCCTCCGGTAGTTATTTGCTCCAGTATTTCTTATTTATTCCATAAAAATTCCTCGTGTAGTTTCATCTCATTTGGAGTTGTGCAGAATAGGTAGCCTAACGTAGCTTTTCAGGTCCAGATTTCCAGCTGCCGGAATTCTCCCTCTTTGTGTGAACCTTGCATATTATGAGAGAAAAGGCATTAGAATTACTCCAAAAAGCATTATTATGCATAAAAACATTATAAATAACAGTAGGGAAACATGATGCAAAATGGATGTCTCAACTCCCCCAAGCTTAGACCTCGCTTGTCCTCAAGCGAACGCCGAAATCGAAAAACATGTCCACATGCTTAGAGAGAGAGGTGTCGATAAAAACAAAATACGGACATAGAAGCATCATGTAAATTATTATAACAGCAACAAACTTTAACATAAAACTTTACCATAGAACTTTTATCATAGACTTCTCATGAATAAGTAACAATTCATCACAGCATCGAAGTATAAAGCATAAACTCTATTGAAAACCAACAAACTATGTTCTTAGTCAACTTTGCAACTACAATTCATCATCTTTTCAGGAAGGGTCACATATCGGAGCCTTTAGGCAAGTCCACATACTCAACCATCATATAGTCTTATATGATTGCTAACACTCACCGCATACACATGAGCAAAACATTTCAACCGGACACATAGAAAGATAGGGGCTTATAGTTTCGCCTCCCAACGTATTCACCTCAAGGGTGATGTCAACAATAATAACTCATGCTACCCATATTCAACTGGATATATGTGCCTAGATCATTCCTCACCACATGATGCTTGCCAAAAGAGAAAATAAAAAGGAATAGAGAGAAGAACTTTGACTCTTGCATAAAAAGTAAATACATAAAAGTAAAAGATAGGCCCTTCGCAGAGGGAAGCAGAGGTTGCCATGCGCTTTTTGTTTGTATGCTCAATCCCTTAGTGCAAAAGAACGTCATGTTATATTGCCCCTTATGATAGCAACCTTTATTATGCAGTCTATCACTTTTATTCTTTGCCATTACAAGTTCGTACAACGCTCAATTTTCTCTTACACTAAATGAGCTAACACTTTTAGAAGCAATTTTTATTGCCTTATTGCACAGATGACAACTTACTTGAAGGATCTTACTCAATCCATAGGTAGGTATGGTGGACTCTCAAAACAAGATTTGGGTTTAAGGGTTTTTGGATGCACAAGTAGTATCTCTACTTGGTGCGGAATTTTTGGCTAGCAAAGATAGGGGGCAAGCACCACATATTGAAGGATCTATGACAATATAACTTCTATGTGAATATGAACAAACATAAATCATTATGTTGTCTTCCTTGTCCAACGTCAACAATTTTGGCATATAATATTTTGATGGGGGCTCACAATCACAAAAGATTTCCATGATAGTATATTTGCATGTGAATCTTCTCTTCCCTTATTAATTCTTTCATGAATTGCATCATTGACCAATGCTATGTTTGTCAATCTCCAATAATATTTTCTACTTATACTTTTCCTTATGTGGTGTCATTACTTACCATAAGATTAGCATATGATCTTTTTCATTTATTTCCTTTCTTTTTATTGAAACATGAAAGTAAAGAAAGCAAAACTCAAACTAAACTTTATTATAAATCTCGCACACGATTACAAGGATAGATCACTAAGCAAACTCTCAAAAATAAAGGATCGAACTAAACTTTTATTCATCTAAAGCAAAAGATAACTATGGATCGAACTAAGAAAAGTAAAGGCAAAAGATAGTGGAGGTGATACGATACCGGGGCACCTCCCCCAAGCTTGGCGTAAGCCAAGGGGAGTGCCCATACCCGATACTCAATTTTCTTTTGGTGATGAAGAAGGAGGTGGTGGTGATGATGTGGTAGCGATCTTGTCCTTCATGATCAGGAGATTCTCCAATGTACGGATGACGCTCCGAAGGGCGATGATGTGCTCTTGCAACAGAATATTTTCACGGGTGAGATATTTATTTTGCACACGAACCGTTTCAATGATCCGGAAGGCTTCGATCTCGGTGGGGGTGAGATGATCATAGTAAGGTTTAAGGATATCTTCTTCTTCTTCTTCGGCAGGCCAAGCCTGCTCAACCACCGGCGCTGGATCTCCGGTAGCCTCCTTGCTCTTGTCCCCCTTGATGGCTTCCACGGGCTCTTCTCTCTTCAGCTTGATCTTCATCAACCAAGTATTCTCTCCCACGTTGTTGGAGGAAGAAGAAGACATGATGCCTGGCTTAACAGATCTGACAGAAAACAGCAAGAAAAGAAAACAGGAGATTTCTCCGCGATGCGGAGTTCAATAGGTTCGGGGGGTATATAAAGATTTTTTTTATCTTGGGAAACAAGCAAACGGAAGAAAAACGGAGTCCGGAAGGTACCCGAGGTGGGCACAACCCACCTGGGCGTGCCTGGCTGGTTGTTTCTTATTTTCCTAATTTTTGTTATATTCCAAAACGGACAAAAAATATTTTTGCAGATTTTTCTGAGTTCGTTTACTTAGCGTATCACGTACCTCCTCTTTTTTCACGATTCTGGAGTATTCCGGAAGGTTTCTTTTATTTGTTCTTCCGGTGTCATAGTTTGGATAATATTGCTTTCAACATTAATGGGTGTACCTGAGATATAATGTTTTATTCGTTGCCCATTAACAACCTTCGGGTTAGTTCCTTCGGCATTATTTATTTTGATAGCTCCAGATCGATAAACCTCCTCGATAACATAGGGTCCTTCCCATTTGGAGAGGAGTTTTCCTGCAAAGTATCTGAAACGAAAGTTGTACAAAAGAACATATTCTCCAACCTTGAACTCACGCTTTTGGATTCTTTTATCATGCCATCTTTTAACTTTTTCTTTAAATAACTTGGCATTTTCATAAGCTTGGGTTCTCCATTCGTCTAATGAGCTAATATCAAATAACCTCTTCTTGCCAGCAAGTTTGAAATCATAGTTGAGTTCTTTAATTGCCCAATAAGTTTTATTTTCTAACTCAAGAGGCAAATGACAAGCTTTTCCATAAACCATTTTATAAGGAGACATACCCATAGGATTTTTTATGCTGTTCTATAGGCCCAAAGTGCATCATCTAATTTCTTAGACCAATTCTTCCGGGACCTATTGACAGTCTTTTGTAAGATTAATTTTATTTCTCTATTGCTAAGTTCAACTTGACCACTAGACTGAGGATGATAGGGTGATGCAATTCTATGGTTAACATCATACTTGGCAAGCATTTTACGGAAAGCACCATGAATAAAGTGTGAACCACCATCAGTCATTAAATATCTTGGGACTCCAAACCTCGGGAAAATAACTTCTTTAAGCATTTTAATAGAGGTGTTGTGATCAGCACTACTAGTTGGAATAGCTTCTACCCACTTAGTAACATAGTCAACAGCAACCAAAATATGAGTATACCCATTAGAGGAAGGAAAAGGTCCCATGTAATCAAATCCCCAAACATCAAATGGTTCAACAGCAAGTGAATAATTCATAGGCATTTCTTGATGCTTACCGATATTACCTATTCTTTGACATTCATCACAAGATAAAACAAACTTATGAGCATCCTTGCAGAGAGTAGGCCAATAAAACCCAGATTGCAATACCTTGTGAGCAGTTCTGTCTCCCGCATGATGTCCTCCAAAAGCTTCGGAGTGACATTTCCGTAGGATTTGTCCATGTTCATGCTCAGGTACACAACGTCTAATAATACCATCTACTCCTTCTTGATAAAGACTAGTAGACTGCTCGTGCGTTGCCACAGGCCGAAAATGAATATGTAAACAATGCTCAATTTATAGCTGCAATCATCTTCCATTGTAAACGTTGACGCGGGCCTCGTTGTAAGCTTTTTTTCTGGTTTCTTGCTCCTCCATTTTATAGCTGCAATCATCTTCTATTCCTACACATGCTTCCAATCCTATGTTTTGGATACCTCCAGATCGAATGCAGCCCAATTCTTTCTATCCTTGTCTTTCTTCTCGCGGAGGCAGCATCTCCTTAACCATCAGTGAAAAACAAAGCGGCCTATCTCTTGTCATCCCTCCTCCCCATTCACCTTTATCTCTTTTTTTGAAACAAGGCAAAAGACTTGCCATTTTCATTGATTAGAGAGTGAGAATTTCCCATTAATTGACGAGAAACCATACTAAAACTGATATATCCAACCCACATAACATGGGTACAACGGCCAACCTGGTTATCGACATAGAACATAAAGCTACAAAGAGGAAAAGACATCTAGCGAGTAGTCGCAAGCGTCATCGTCATCACCGGTTACCTCCGAACGAGCAACTCCGACTTCACCATAGACCTTCATCGTCGAAGCCAACCCCGCAAGCAGCTGCACCGAAACCATGTCGACACATGCCAATAGAAGGCCACATGCGCAAACAACCGACAACTGCGACTCTGACGATGAGCATCACAAGGGAAATGTGCAGGACTTGCGGCGCTGCAGCTTTGACTTTGAAGCAACCAAACAACCAACGAAAGAGCACCTCAGACACGTTGAGAAGATCTGACTACCGAAGCCCGAGCCACGAACGAAGCTCCTCTCGACTCCATCATCGTTGCCAAACAGACACCATCACCCCTGAAATGGCTGCCTCAACAAACTACATGGCGAAGATGCCGCAAAGCATGCAGCAAACATGCCACCATCCACCAGTCTCCGGGTAGTGGCCGACTCTGAGACAATGCCCCAAAGAAGGAAGAAGACATGAAGGCCCCTTTGTCGCCCGATCCTGAGGATCTGAGCTTTCCCTCCGGAGACAAGGCTGCGGGGACGGGCCGAGAGGAGCACCACACAACAACAACACTTCCAAGAAAGAGCACGACGCCCACGGGCATCGCCGTCGCCGGACCCGGCAACGGCCAAACATAGGATTTCTCCCGGAGATACTCAACCATCAACTGCTCGCTTCGGCCAACAAAAAAACCCCATCCCGCCGAGGCCGACGATGAACTTGTCATGGGGTCCCACGATGCGCCACGTCTAGACGCACGCACCACCCCCCTCCCCCTAGCCAAAGCCGCTAACACCAAATCCGGGGGCACCGCTCCAGCAGCCTCCACCATGCCACAACCACGCCGGGCTAGCAAGATGGCCAAATTCGTCGCACCAAGCCTGGAGGGGGCCCGCCACCCCGCCCCATCCCGCAGAGCAGAGCTGCCGGGCCGAAGCCTGAGCAACCCGCAGCAGCCGCAACCCTGCCCATGGAGTGGGTGGCAAGTAGCCAACCGTCGGGTCCACACGCCAGTAGCCGCCGGAGCGCCACCAACCGCCACGCCGTCCCTGCCAGATGTCGTCGAGGCGCCCCAAGGCCGCTCCCCAAGCAACATGAAGAAGGACACCCATCTCCCGGTTGCCTCGTCGTAGCCCACGCTGCCAAAGGGGACCGCCGCATCTGCAGTCACACCGACCAGACCAGCGTCGCGACCAACCTCGGGGCCGCCGCCGCGAGCTCCCAGCACCGTTGTCAGAACGACGTATGGGTGCCCCGCCGCCGCCATGCAAGTGCCAGCGGCAGTGGCGGCAGGCCGCTTGATTTGGCCTATCCTCTGGCGGCTAGGTTTGGCGCCCTGGTGCCGCCAGGAGCGGAACTCGAGCGGGGTCTTTTCTCTATGGGACCAAATTTTACCTCTATCTCTTCATCCGCCCTTAAAAATTGTATCGGTTGTACAATCTTTTATTTTGAGGCAAACATAATACATTTTGTACTCTGTACTACTTGCCAATTCACAAGATATACAGTGCAATAGCAGCAATCGATCATCATTCTCTGTTCATCCTCTTTCTCGGGACCAGAGCAAGCATACCGCCAGTCAATCAACTTTATATAAGGCCCTAATGAAAAGTGAAAACTGGGAAGAAAGAGCACCACCTACAATAGTTAGTATTCTGATCATCTGATGCAGACTTGGGTACGAACCGTGGCAGTAGAATTTTCAATGTCAACGTCGACAACAGCCCAACTGAAGCAGCATGACTAATCAAAATATTTATTGGGTGTCATACAACTTACAATAATTTTAAAGTACTTTTCATGTTTTCGTAACAACCCAATTGAAGCAGCATGAGTAATCAATAGATTTATTGGAGCTAGCAAAGCGGTGCATATATATCTTACACCTGCTATTTTTCATAGTTGATGATCGTGTCTTGTTACTATTAATTAAACGATGTTCTCTCCTTCATTATCATGGAGAGTACGTATGTCAGTGCAATCTCAAGGAATCCGAGGATCGTGCAGAAATTCTCATCCACTTCTAGCTTGCATGCCTGGTGAAAAATATAGCGCAAGGTCTGCAGGTAAGCGATTATAGGAATCCAGCAGATATAAACCATCATCGCCCACAAACCTGATGTACATCACTACTCCATGCTATGTCCATTGGACAATCTAATAAGCTGATCTAATTGAGAAAAGTTTATTAGAATTTAGAAAGCCTGACCTCGGCAGAGCTGATATTCGTTGTCAATCCAGGAGAAGCATGCCAACAAAGCGGAAGCGTCATCCATGTCGGTTCATGACGAATGGCGGCGACATTGCCCACCTCCTTACAGGATGAGGCAGCTCTCACCTTGTGGCAGTGGCCGTCTGTCCTCAACAATGAGTCGACTCCTGTGTCCTTGCCAGAGGAGGTCCTCAGATGCGGCGGATACATGGGGAATCAGTGTGCCATAGTGATAGAGAGGCCACCATCGACGGTGGTCTACACGATATGCGCAGCCATGGCCACAGAGATGCTCGATGTGACAGAGGCAAAGGCAACCATGACTCTTAACCGGACAACGCCAGATCAGACCGAGCTCTTGGAACCCTCGATACCTAGCGAAGGTGCTGACCACACGATGCCAAGGAGGATGGTGGCAGCCTGCGGGGAGCGGCCGAGCATCCCATCCCCTGCGTGAGCATGCACGAGAGATAGAGAGTGAGGGAGAGGGAGGAATCCGGGATGGGGTAGGGCACGAGGCTACGTGGTGGTGGCGGCGCTCGGACTCTTCGAGCGGTAGGGCAGGACAACGGAAGTGAGATGAGGCGTCCGCATTTTTGTTGTTGCTGCCATTGGATAATATTCGATTACAAATTAAATAGGTACATAAATACTTTAATAATGAGATAATATTCCATTACAAATTATGTAGGTACATAAATGCTTTAATAATGAGATTTCTTAAAATTGGTTATTTGTTTCCTAATTAATGTGATTGGGCGATTTAAGGTAATTAATTTAGATTTGATCTTTAGAGATTGATCGTGATTGATTCTTTCACATAAATATATTACTAAATAACTTGCGTCAGTATGGAAAGTTCTGATCCGTTCAGATTTTTTTCGTTGTGTGAGAGGGTGATGCGAAACTAAACCGGTGGGGTGGGGGAGGGGACAAAAAAAACCAGCGAAATAAAATGGTTGAAAGTGGTGGGACGAAAATAAGCCATACTATTCATCCAACTCAGACATTAGGAGTAGAGATGTGAGTCATCCCAAAAGTAATGTCTTAAATCATAGAAGAATTTTTTCTTTTGTTGGTATGTGAAACTAGGTGGTATATATTTAGTAACAATGTAATTAGCATAATCAGCATAGCAAGGAGTGTTATGAGAAACATTTATTGCAGCTAACTGCTCATCAGGAAAGCTATCATTAATAGGTTGTGGGTCATCAAGAATATTTTCAAGCCTAGACAAGTTATCAGCCACGGGGTTCTCAGCTCCCTTTCTATCAGTGATATGTAAGTCAAATTCTTGTAGCAAGAGAACCCACCTAATGAGTCTAGGTTTAGCATCTTTATTTTCCATAAGATATTTTATAGCAGCATGATCGGTGTGAACAATTATTTTTGAATCTACAATATAGGATCTGAATTTATCACAAGCAAACACCACTACTAGAAATTCTTTTTCAGTAGTAGCATAATTTCTTTGTGCACTGTCTAGACTTTTACTAGCATAATGAATAACATTTAGTTTCTTATCAACTCTTTGTCCTAGAACAGCACCAACATCATAATCACTAGCATCACACATAATTTTAAAAGGCAAGTTCCAATCAGGCGGTTGAACAATATGTGCAGAAATTAAGGCTTTCTTGAGTGTTTCGAAGGCTTCTAAACAATCATCATCAAAAACAAAAGGAATATCCTTTTGCAAAAGATTTGTAAGAGGCCTAGAAATTTTTGAAAAGTCTTTGATAAATCTCCTATAGAAACCAGCATGACCAAGGAAACTACGAATACCTTTGATATCTTTAGGACATGTCATTTTCTCAATTGCATCAACCTTAGCTTTGTCCACCTCAATACCTCTTTCAGAAATTTTATGGCCCAAAACAATAGCTTCGTTAGCCATAAAGTGGCACTTCTCCCAATTCAAGACAAGATTTGTTTGCTCACATCTCTGCAAAACTCGATCAAGATTGCTTAAGCAATCATCAAAAGACTTCCCATGAATAGAAAAGTCATCCATGAAGACCTCAACAATCTTTTCACAAAAGTCAGAGAATATAGCAGTCATACATCTTTGAAAGGTAGCAGGTGCATTGCTTAAATGAAAAGGCATACGTCTATAAGCATAAGTTCCAAAAGGACAAGTAAAAGTGGTCTTTTCTTGATCAGATTGAGAAATAGGTATTTGTGAAAAACCAGAATATCCATCAAGGAAGCAAAAATGTGTGTGCTTAGATAATCTTTCTAGCATTTGATCAATAAAAGGCAGAGGGTAATGATCTTTTCTAGTTGCTTTGTTTAATTTTCTAAAATCAATTACCATTCTATAGCCTGTAACAATTCTTTATGGAATAAGTTCATTCTTATCATTAGGAACAACAGTGATACCTCCTTTCTTAGGGACACAATGAACAGGACTTACCCCATCTACTATCAGCTATAGGATAGATTATACCTGCTTCCAGAAGTTTTAATATTTCCGTTCTTACCACTTCTTTCATCTTCGGATTTAACCGACGTTGGTGATCAACAACGAGTTTAGCATCAGGTTCCATATTAATCTTGTGCTGACATAGAGTGGGACTAATGCCCTTAAGATCATCAAGAGTATATCCAATAGCAGCTCGGTGCTTCCTTCGAACTTTCAATAATCTTTCTTCTTCATGTTCTGAAAGGTTAGCACTAATAATAACAGGATATATCTTCTTCTCATCAAGATAAGCATATTTCAAAGTGTCTGGCAATTGTTTTAATTCAAACACAGGATCACCTTTAGGTGGAGGAGGACCTCCTAAAGTTTCAATAGGAAAATTGTGCTTAAGCAGAGGTTGTTGTTCGAAGAAAATCTTATCTATTTCATTTCTTTCATGCATATGCAAATCATTTTCATGGTCTAGCAGATATTGTTCTAAAGGATCAGTAGGAGGTATAGCAATAGAAGCAAGACCAATAATCTCATCCTTACTAGGCAATTCTTATTTATGCGGTTTTCTACTAAACTTGGAAAAATTAAACTCATGAGACTCATCACCAAAACTAACACCGACAGTTTGTTTCTCACAATCTATTTTAGCGTTAACGGTGTTCAAGAAAGGTCTACCAAAGATAATGGGACAAAAGTCATCTTGTGGGGAACCAAGAACTAGAAAATCAGTAGGATATTTCATTTTCCCACACAAGACTTCAACATCTCTAACAATCCCAAGTGGTGTGATGGTGTCTCTATTAGCAAGTTTAATAGTAACATCTATGTCTTCTATCTCAGCAGGTGCTATGTCATTCATAATTTCTTGATATAAGGTAAAAGGAATAGCACTCACGCTAGCACCTATGTCACATAAACCATGATAACAGTGATCTCCTATTTTAACTGAGACAACAGGCATGCCAACAACAGGTCTATGTTTATCTTTTTCATTGGGTTTGGCGATTCTAACAGCTTCATCACAGAAGTAAATAACATGCCCATCAATATTATCAGCCAGGAGATCCTTAACCATAGCAACACTAGGTTCTACCTTGATTTGTTCAGCTGGTTTAGGTGTTCTAATATAACTTTTATTGACCATAGTTGAAACTTTAGCATGTTCCTTCATCCTAACAGGGAAAGGTGGTTTTTCAATATAAGCAGTAGGAACAACTGGATCAACCTTATAAATAATAGTTTCATCTTTAGCTATTTCTGGTTCTTTAATTTCTTATTTAATAGGTGGGTGATATTTAAACCACTTCTCCTTAGGGAGATCAACATGAGTAGCAAAAGATTCAAAAAAGGAGGCTACTATCTCAGAGTCAAGTCCATATTTAGTGCTGAACTTTTGAAAAGCATCGGTATTCATAAAAGATTTAACACAATCAAACTTATGCTTAATACCTGACTCTTTACCTTCGTCGAGTTCCCAATCTTCAGAGTTGCATTTAATTCTTTCTAAAATATCCCACCGGAATTCAATAGTCTTCTTCATAAAGGAACCAGTATAAGAAGTATCGAGCATGGATCGATCATTATGAGAAAGCCGAGCATAAAAGTTCTGAATAATAATTTCTCTTGAGAGCTCATGATTGGGGCATGAATATAACATTGACTTAGGCCTCCCCCAAGCTACAGTGATACTTTCTCCTTCACGAGGCCAAAAATTATATATATAATTCCGATCATGATGAACTAGATGCATAGGATAAATTTTTTGGTGGAACTCCAATTTCAATCGATTCCAATTCCAAGATCCAATATCATCGCATAGCCTATACCATGTCAATGCCTTTCCCTTCAAAGATAAAGGGAAAACCTTCTTCTTAGCTTCATCTCTGGGTAAACCTGCAAGCTTAAACAATCCACAAATTTCATCCACATATATCAAGTGCATATCAGGATGTTCGGTTTCATCTCGTGCATAAGGATTAGCTAGCAGTTGTTCTATCATACCCGAAGGAATTTCATATTCAATATTTTTAGTAGGTGCAGTAGGTTGAGGGGTGACTAATTGTGGTTCTGTTCGAGGTGAAGATACCCCGAACAAACCCCTCAAACGATTGTTCTCCATGGTAACAAGTGACAGTAAATTTCAGCACGTAGTAATAATTTTTCCTTACCGATTTGCACTTACCAAGAGTGCTTCACTCCTAGGCAACGGTGCCAGAAAAGAGCCTTGATGACCCATAAGTATAGGGGATCAATCATAGTCCTTTCGATAAGTAAGAGTGTCGAACCCAACGAGCAAAAGGAAATGACAAGCGGTTTTCACCAAGGTAATGTCTGCAAGCACTGAAATTATAAGTAGCAAGTAGTTTGATAGCAAGATAATTTGTAATGGGCAAGTAGCAATAATGGTAAAAAAAGTGCAGCAAGGTAGCCCAATCCTTTTGAGGCAAAGGACAGGCCAAAACGGTCTCTTATGATAAGCAAAGTGTTCTTGAGGGTGCACGGGAATTTCATCTAGTCACTTTCATCATGTTGGCTCGATTTGTGTTCACTACTTTGATAATTTGATATGTGGGTGAATCGGTGCTTAGGTGCTGTTCTTACTTGAACAAACCTCCTACTTATGATTAACCCCCTCACAAGCATCCGCAACTACGAGAAAAGTATTAAGAATAAATTCTAACCATAGCATTACACTTTTGGATCCAATCGGCCCCTTACAGAATAGCGCATAAACTAGGGTTTAAGCTTCTGTCACTCTCGCAACCCATCATCTAATAACTACTACACAATGCATTCCCTTAGGCCCAAATATGGTGAAATGTCATGTAGTCGACGTTCACATGACAACACTAAGGGAATCACAACATACATATCATCAAAATATTGAACACATATCAAGTTCACATGATTACTTGCAACATGATTTCTCCCATGACCTCAAGAACAAAAGTACCTAGTCACAAATAATAATCATGCTCAAGATCAGAGGGGTGTTAAATAGCATAATGAATCTGAACATATAATCTTCCACCAAATAAACCATATAGTAATCAACTACAAGATGTAATCAACACTACTAGTCACCCACAAGTACCAATCTATAGTTTCGGTACAAAGATTGAACACAAGAGATGAACTAGGGTTTGAGAGGAGATGGTGCTGTTGAAGATGTTGATGGAGATTTCTCTCCCCAAGATGGGAGAGTTGTTGGTGATGATGATGACGATGATTTCCCCCTCCGGGAGGGAAGTTCCCCCGGCGGAATCGCTCCGCCGGAGGGCAAAAGTGCTCCTGCCCAAGTTCCGCCTCGAGACGGCGGCACTCTGTCCTGAAAGTCCTCTCCTGATTTTTTTCTTGGTCAAAATGACTTATATACCAGAAGATGAGCACCGGAGGTGGGCTGGGCTGAGCACAACCCACCAGGGCATGCCTGGGGGGGCCTGGCGCGCTCTGGTATCTTGTGCTCACCAGGTGGCCCCCCTCCGGTAGTTATTTGCTCTGATATTTCTTATTTATTCCATAAAAATTCCTCATGAAGTTTTAGCTCATTTGGAGTTGTGCAGAATAGGTAGCCTGACGTAGCTTTTTCAGGTCCAGATTTCCAGCTCCCGGAATTCTCCCTCTTTGTGTGAACCTTGCATATTATGAGAGAAAAGGCATTAGAATTACTCCAAAAAGCATTATTATGCATAAAAACATTATAAATAACAGTAGGAAAACATGATGCAAAATGGACGTATCATATATTCACAAATTTAGGCCATGCCGACCGTGGTAGGGTGAGATTGAACATACCGAGCGCTCCCTGAAGTCATCCGGAATGGTGCTATAGAACTTCGTTTCCGACTGGCCGCGACCACACTTGCCCGATTTGTGCTCGCACTGTGGACACATGAATGAAAACCCTCGAATTAGCTAGAAGAAAAATGAATCCACAGCAATTTCCGCCGGATGATTAATAGCGACGGACGGACTGCGATAAGAGATGAGTGAATATTTTGCTAAATTGATTACCTTCTCCATGAGAAAAATCCCCGGCCCAATCCCGTAGAAAACCCCAATCGACCAGAGTCTAGAATGTCAGTGTAAGTCGGTGCAGATAGGCGGCGGCAAGTGGTAGGGGCGAAATCCCATGCCGTTTGGAGCGCGACCTCCGCCCGCCGACGACAGCCGTCGAGCTTAGGGTGGCCACCGCGATAGAAGTTGATGAGATGCAGAGTTGTGAAGGAGTCCGCGGTGAGTGGGTGGGGATGAAGTGGGCGAGGGTTTTCCTTTTCCTTTTGCATGTGTGGGTGAAGACACACGGTTCACAGAGGCGACGGAGATGAATCGTGTGCGATAGTAAATCACCGAGATTGAAGGGGAATCCAAATTTCCTTTGTACTTTGTCCATGAGTTTTTTCTACAATGAACATAAACCCTGCAAATCACCGTGGTCAAATTTGGCACTTTTCCGGGTTCATTTACCATATTTAGGGGATTATGTGCATTTTCTAGGCATTAATGGACATAATTCAAATTCAAACAATCGGTGCATGAAAAGGTGCACGAGAACGGTATGGAAAACCATGCTCATGCTATTTAGTAAATCCTCATGCCTTTTACAAGGAATGGGCAGAGATTTCAAAATGTGTGGCAATAGTCAACCACAAACGCGTCGTTTATTGGTTTTTCAACCGTAGAAAAATGAAATACATGCTTGAAAAACATGACGGCTGGCATGGTGCCATGGTATGGCCTCACCGTGCCCTGGTAAAAATTTGAGAAGGTTTGGCTTATGTCGTCATGCACGCCCTTCATAAATCGAACCATCACCGAGGAAGTTTCATGGTTTCGAGGGGGAAATCACCAAGATTGAAGCGGCCGGGAATCCAAATTTCCTTCCTAGTTTGTCATTCAGTTTTTTTCTACAATCAACATACCCCCTCCAATGCGACATGTTCAAATTTGGCATTTTTCCGGGCTCATTTACAATATTTAGGGGATTATGTGCATTTTCTAGGCATTAATCCACATAATTCAAATTTGAACAATCGGTGCATGAAAAGGTGCACAAGAATGGTCCGGAAAACCATGCTCCTGGTATTTAGTAAATTCTCATGCCTTTTACAAGGAATGGGCAGAGATTTCAAGGGAATGTGTGTCAATAGTCAACCATAAACGCGTCGTTTACTAGGTTATCAACTATAGAACACTGAAATACGTGCTTGAAAAACATGATGCCTGGCATGGTGCTATGGTATGGCCTCACCGTGCCTTGGTAAAAAGCTGAGAAGGTTTGGATTATGTCATCATGCACGCCCTTCATAAATCGAACTATCACCAAGGAAGTTTCATGGTTTCGAGGGGGAAATCACCAAGATTGAAGGGGAGTCCAAATTTCCATCCTAGTTTGTCATTCAGTTTTTTTCCAACGATCAACATACCCCCTCCAATGCAACATGTCCAAATTTGGCATTTTTCCGGGCTCATTTACCATATTTAGGGGATTATGTGCATTTTCTAGGCATTAATGCACATAATTCAAATTCGAACAATTGGTGCATGAAAAGGTGCACAAGAACGGTCTGGAAAACCATGCTCGTGCTATTTAGTAAATTCTCATGCCTTTTACAAGGAATGGGCAGAGATTTCAAGGAAATGTGTGGCAATAGCCAACCACAAATGCGTCGTTTACTGGGTTAGCAACTATAGAAAAATGAAATACATGCTTGGAAAATATGACGCCTGGCGTGGTGCCATGGTATGGCCTCACCGTGCCCTGGTAAAAATTTGAGAATGTTTGCCTTATGTCGTCATGCACGCCTTTCATAAATCGAACCATCACTGAGGAAGTTTCATGGTTTCGAGGGGAAATCACCAAGATTGAAGGGGAATCCAAATTTCCTTTGTCCTTTGTCCATGAGTTTTTTCTATGATGAACATACACCCTGCAAATCACCGTGTTCAAATTTGGCACTTTTCCGGGTTCATTTACCATATTTAGGGGATTATGTGCATTTTCTAGGCATTAATGCACATAATTCAAGTTCAAACAATCGATGCATGAAAGGGTGCACAAGAATGGTTTGGAAAACCATGCTCGTGCTATTTAGTAAATTATCATGCCTTTTACAAGGAATGGGCAGATATTTCGATGAAATGTGTGGCAATAGTCAACCACAAACGTTTGTTTATTGGGTTTTCAACTATAGAAAAATGAAATAAATGCTTGAAAAACATGATGCCTGGCATGGTGCCATGGTATGGCCTCACCATTCCCTAGTAAAAATTTGAGAAGGTTTGGCTTATGTCGTCATGGACGCCCTTCATAAATCGAACCATCACCGAGGAAGTTCCATGCTTTCGAGAGGGAAATCACCAAGATTGAAGGGGAATCCAAATTTTCTTCGTTCTTTGCCCTTGAGGTTTTTTCTACGATGAACATACACCCTGCAAATCACCGTGTTCAAATTTGGCACTTTTCTGGCTCATTTACCATATTTAGGGGATTATGTGCATTTTCTAGGCATTTAGCGCATATTAATCCAATCCAGCTACAGCTGCACGGGTGTGATGTGAGGGACATGGATTATCGTTCGATCGCGGCGCATCCTACGGTGCACACGCGCGATCCATGTGGCTGGGGTTTCGGCCAATCATAACGCAACACACAATAGGCTTAGCACACACTGTTTCCGGAGGCAACGAAGATGAACCGTGTGCGATAATGAATGAGCAAGATTGTAAGGGAAGCCAAATTTCCTTCATAGTTTGTCGTTGAGCTCTTAAAAACCACCGCACTGTACGACTGTCCGGCCACTCGGTCCCAGAGTTCTCTCCAAGCGTCGTTCATGGCACCGCAGTGCACAGTAACTGTTATGGAAGTGATGGCATCCCGCCGCGCCGCGTTCCTCGCCGCCCACGACCACACACATGGTAAGGAAGCAATGGCATCCCTCCGCCGGCCGCACAAGTACGTGGGCGGACTTTGATGCTGCCATGGCCGAATGGGCGGTGGATCTAGAGGCGGCCAAAGTCGCACAGAAGGAGCGGAAAAGGCAGAAAGCACTCAAGAAAAGAGAGTCCCGCCGCCGCAAGAAAGAAGAAGCCGGACGCCGTGCTGAGGAGAGCTCGGCGGAGATTGAAGCACGGTGGGCTGCCGCCTACAAGGCCGGGTAGGAGAACGACGATGTCTGGCTAGCATGCCCCGATGCCAGCATGTGAGAAGTAGTTAGTGCGTGTGTCGCCTGTAAGTTTGTATAATTAATTACGAGCATCTACCAGTACTACATACGTACTAGTTTTAGAGCAAATTACCAGTAGTACTTTAAGTTGGTAATATCTATTATTAATGTACAATATCATTAAGCGCATCCTCTGAGGGCTTTGAGCATGGATTAGCATGTGTTCACTGAAGTTTTGTAGCCGCACCCCGGCCCTAAATACTCCTGAAACGTCCGCCCGCAGCCACCGGAGACTAGAGCTGGCCGCAGCTGGTTTTTAGTCCCACCTCGCCGCGTGAGTTGGCTGCACACCGGCTTAAATTGCCGCGTCGGTGGATGGCAGCAAGCTTCTCTCTTGTTGCATAGGATCAAATCTGGCTATGCAAGCGAGGCAGGTTGACACTTGATTGCATTTCATAAACCGATGATTGTTCATCGGGTGTCACCTTGCCTCGTTCATGTACATTGAATAATCCTAATACAATGAAAGAGATTTTTGAAATTAGGTGCGGTTGGAGATGCGGATAGATATAAGAATTATTAGAAGATCACAAAACACATGGTTTCTATGGCATACCCGTGTGCATTTTTTGCGTCAATGATCCATAAGTCAGTTACCTGTGCGATGTTTCCTAATAAAGCAAGCGTACCATTGACCGAAAAAATCAACTACACGTGTACATTTTTTTGGAGACGGGATCTGCCAATTTTCTCTTTTCTCGCACATGAGTATTTTATGCGCTTCGTCTGCGTTGTGTGTTTCCCCTGCCCAAGTTTCAAGTTTCGCAGTGAAATTTTTATTAGGCGCGCGATTTCAGAATTTATTCCTCCCACCATATACCCACCCATCAAATTTCCTCAGTATCTCCCCCTTCCCCCTACCGGCAGCTCAAACTGCCGCCGCCGCAATCACAACTTCAACCACATCTACGTTTTGCCCGAGCATCGTCGATCCAGTCAGGTAACCCACTGATCTCTATCACGGCCCCGGCCTGATTGCTTAAATGGCGCCTGCGAAACATCATCATGCCTCCAAATCCCCACCGCCCTACCTCCAGAGCATCGCCATGCAAGCCCAACCACATATCACGTGGAGGTCGAGGAGCTGATGGAGGTCGATGGCGCAATGGCCGTTGTGCGTGTTAACCCGGAGGAACACCTCGCCTCCGCCGCTGCCGAGTTGGTGTAGGCTCTGGCCCAGATGAAGTGCCCCAGCGACTACCCCCCAGGACTTACCAAGTATGATCTGACCATCTCAATCTTACCAATACCACTTGCAATGGCTATGTTTTGTACGGTTGATGTATTAAGCATGTTCGTGCCTTGTTTATTTCGGTACTGCACACTATGTGATGTTCAAGTATTAACTGTCCAGCTCAATTTCACCAATACCAGCAACAAACGTACAATACATGACTCAGGATATCACTAGAGATGCTGCCCATTTGCTATTTTTGGTGGATGCTTACCATGTTGTACTTAACATGCCTGTCCATGTACTTACGCAGGGTCGTAACGAGCGATGCTGTTGTTTGCCGTCGAGGTTAGCTGCATCCCATGTCTTACAGTATTTCACGTCATTTGTGCAATTGCAGTTTAACTTCTAACATTTACTGGTTGCCTGTAGGTACACATGTCAGCGGCACTGATCCACGCTTCGACCCGGAGGAACAGCTCGCCTCCACCACCGCTGACTTTGGGCGGGCTCTGGCCAAGATGAAGTGCCCCAGCAACTACCTCTCAGGACTTACCAAGTATGAACTCACCAGTTCAATCTTACCAATACCAATTGCAATTAATGGCTATGTTTTGTACGGTTGATGTATTAAGCATGTTGTAGTAAACATGCCTAACATGTTTTAGCTATTTTCCCTACCTTTTTATAGACAACTGGGCCATTCTCTGCTCTGGCAGTACCTGCCTTGCGATGTTTAACTCTGCCAATTGCATTTTTATCAGTACTGGTTTCAATGGCTATTAAGCCTGTTGCAATTAACAGTTGTATCCATTTTTTAACAGTTGTATTTCAATGGCTACAAACTTACAAAACATGACTTAGGATGCTGTTAAGCCTGTTGCAATTAACAATTGTATCCATTTTTTAATCTGTCCTTTTGCTACCGTGCTACTCTCCGCGATGAAGATATACTAGAGATGCTGCCCATTTGCTATTTTTAGTGGATGCTAACCCTGTTGTACTTATCATGCCTTTCCATGTACTTACGCAGGGCCATAACGGGCGATGCTGTTGTTTGCCATCGAGGTTAGCTGCATCTCATGTCTTACAATATTTTACATCATTTGTGCAATTGCAGTTTGGCTTCAAACATTTACTTGCTTCTTGTAGGTACACATGTCAGCGGCACTGATCCACTCTTTGACCCAGAGGAACACCTTGCCTCCACTGTGGCCAACTTGGGGCGGGCTCTTGTCCATATGAAATGCCCCAGCAACTACCCCTCATGACTTACCAAGTATGAACTCACCAGTTGAATCTTACCAATACCAGTTGCAATGGCCATGTTTTCAACGGTTCATGTATTAAGCATGTTGTAGTAAACACGCCTAGCCCGTGTTATCTATTTTCCCTACCTTTTTATAGACAACAGGGCCATTCTCTGCTCTAGTAGCACCTGCCTTGCGATGTTTAACTCTGACAATTTCATTTCTATCTGTACCAGTTTCAATGGCTATACTAGGTTGTCTGTTGCAGTAAACAATTCTATCCATTTTTTAATCCATCCCTTTGCTATCGTACTACTCTTTCGCAATGAAGATATCACTACAGATGCTGCCGTTTTATTACCATTTGCTATTTTTGGTGGATGTTAATCCTGTTGTAGTTAACATTTTCTTTCCATGTACTTACACAGGGCTACAATGGGCGATGATGTTGTTTGCCGTCGAGGTTAGCTGCATCCCATGTCTTATACACCATCTGTTCCTAAATATAAGTATTTTTAGAGATTCCAATATAGACTACATACAGAGCAAAATGAGTGAATCTAGATTCTAATCTAAACTATGTCTATAATTCTATATACATCCGTATGTAGTTCATATTGAAATCTCTAAAAATACTTGTACTTAGGAACGTAGGTAGTAGTATTTTACATCATTTATGCAATCTCAATTTAGCTTCTAACATTTACTGGTTGCTTGTAGGTACATATATGAGCGGTATTGATCCACGCTTCGATCCCTTTTGCGTATGGGGCAATGAGATATTCATGAACAAGCGTCAAGTGAGGAAACTAAGAAAGATTGTTAGGCGAAAGAAACGGGTGATGGGAATTAAGCTCTTTATTTACACTTTGTCCAAGACAACAGTGAACTTTAGGATGGTAAGTAACGTGTTGCCTTTTCCCCCTGCCCACAACAAGTTACTCTATTAGACCTGAGTATCTGAATTTTTTTCTCATTTCAGTGGTTTCTGAAGCTATTTACTGATGATTACCTTGCAAACTACATGACTGGAGTGGAGGCAATGAAGGTTAAAGTATATAATTCATGCTACCATGATAATGCTCTAGAAGTCTTCCTGAAGGCGGTGAAGGATGGGCGGGCGATCGTCACAAGGGGTTGGACAAAAGTTGGTCGTGCCTATGGCATGCACGAGGGCACATTATGGGCATTCCGCTTCTTCAACACCATCGGCAGCCAAAATGATTTACACTTGTCTCTTCACCTTTACTGCCTCTAAATATTGTGGTTCATCATAGTTAATTGCTGTCTACTCCTGTAATTACTGAACATATTGTACTGAGAATTTTATTTATGGATTGGTTGTTGAACCATTGTGCTGAGAATTTGAATTCCACGTTTCATATTTCAAAATTTCCAATTTTAATAATAAATTACAGGGAAAAATAAAATTATATAGGAGCGAATAAAATAATGTGCACACGGTTAGAAAGAAAACAGCGTGTGCGATGAAAAATAAAGAACAGACAGTTCTTTGACGTGAAACGTTTGCGATGCCCGACGGACGCACACACAGTTTCGTCTCATATGCGTGTGCGATTCATGGTAATACGTCAAACGTTTCAAACCTGTGTGCGTGTGTGATAGGAATACCTATCGCACACAGTTATGAAAATGGACACGTTGGCGTTAGTAGAGGCATCGCACACATTTTATATTCTTGAACTGTGTGCGATAACGTACCTATCGCAAACACATCGGTAGATTAAATGTTGATGTCCACCTTTTTCACACGACTACAGCGGCGTAATCGTTTGGGATGTCTCTCAGATCAGAAACGTAATGTCGAGACATAACATGTGGGACTGGGGCGACTTCTCATACGTTTATTCTATGGCAATCATCAGTAGCCGCTCGCCTATCCCCGATGGTTTTTAGGTCGTATGGGAAGGACCCCCCCTATCGCAATCACTCACTCAGCGACGGTTCAGAATGCCGTCACGGAAAGGGGTTAAAAACCGTTTGTATAGCATGTTACGGTACCAGTGAATGTTAACTTGGTACTTTTAGGTACATGTCATTGGTAAAGATCCGTGCTTCGACCCTTTCTGTGTATGGGGCAATGAGATATTCATGAACCAGCTTCAAGAGAGGAAACTGATAAAGATTGTTATTAAAATGGGTCAAAAGATGCCAATCGAACTATTTGTTTACACTTTATGAAGACAACAGTGAACTATAGTGATAGAGGCAAAGGTGTCCCGTCTTTCGATGAGATGGTGATTATCGTTTTCGGAGGAGTAGACTTTGACGATCCGACTACGAACGTGAGAGGACGTTGCGCCTTAGCAATCGCTAAACCAACTCCGAGAGGTTATTGACCACGCCAAAGCACGATCAACTTGACCACGAGGGTCTATTTCCTTCAAGAAAACAAAGAACAAGCAAGAAACTGAGATTGCAATCTGGATATTGCGAATATAAGATGAAAGCTTTATTGATCAAGGTGGGGTTCTGTGACGTCTTGGTCTGGTCGTTGAACACAAACAAAGTACGCAAAGTTGCAGCTATGACGGACTTTTAATCTAAACAAAACCCAAAGTCTAAACGACGCCCTAAGGGCTGTATATATGGAGGAGTAGGGGGAATTTCGTGGCCCCTTGTAGGAGGGGTCCGAAACCAACCCTAACTTTGTTTCCCCACACATACGGACTCTAAAAATAGCCTATACTTAAGTATTTCAAAATTACATGGGCCTGGCCCAAAAATAAGGTGGCACAGCACCTCAAATAAGCTATGGACAAAATTTATGAAGAGGCATCTTGTATATTTCGTCCATGTCCTTGTAGGTCATCACAGAGGCTTCAAAGTGCTCAAATATGCACTAGAAACGCCATTGTGGATCCCTTCGCGTGCGCCTTCATCTCCATGCTTGATCCTGCTCCAGTGTTCATCCCTCTTGTCCATGCTAGGACCTTCATTAGTAATCAACACAAATGTCTCCAATTTAGGCAACATCATATTCTCATGAACATTAGAATTGTCACCAAGAAACGAAAGTACCTGGTAATTCAATTGGCGTGCGTGAGCTCTAGTAATTGGTCCAGTATGTATAGCAGTAGGGGCTGTGGGTGTAACAATGATGATGTCCTCATCATCCCCCCCTTGTTGAAATGAAGTCTTCCTCGACGGAAGCTCATCTTCCTCACCCAAATAAGACTTCAAATCTGCAATGTTAAAAGTGGGACTAACCCCAAAATCTGCAGGCAGCTCAAGTTTATATGCATTATCATTTATTTTCTCTAACACCTTAAAAAGACCATCAGCACGTGGCATTAGCTTTGATTTGCGCAAATCAGGAAATCTATCCTTACGCAAATGTAACCAAACAATATCTCCAGGTGCAAACACAAGACGTTTTCTACCCTTATCTCCAGCAAGTTTATATTTAGCATTCATACGCTCAATGTTCTCCTTAGTTAACTCATGCATTTTTAAGATCAATTCAGCATCTTGTTTAGCATCAAAATTAACCTTCTTTGAAGATGGAAGAGGCAACAAATCAATAGGTGCACGAGGTAGGAAACCATACACAATTTCAAAAGGGCACATCTTAGTAGTAGAATGCAGCGAATGATTATAAGCAAATTCAATATGAGGCAAGCATCCTTCCCACATTTTCTTGTTATTCTTCAAAACAGCCCTAAGCATAGTAGACAATGTTCTATTGACTACTTCAGTTTGTCCATCAGTTTGGGGGTGACAAGTAGTACTAAAAAGCAGTTTACTCCTCAACTTAGCCCATAAACATCTCCAAAAGTGGCTAAGAAATTTAGTATCACGATTTGAAACAATAGTATTTGGCACACCATGCAAGCAAATAATTTCATGAAAGAACAAATCAGCAACATTATCAGCATCATCGCTTTTATGACATGGTATGAAGTGTGCCATTTTCGAAAATCTTTCCACGACAACAAATATGCTATCTCTCCCCTTCTTTGTTCGAGGTAATCCTAAAACAAAATCCATAGATATATCCTCCCAAGGAACACTAGGTACAGGTAAAGGCATATATAAACCATGAGGATTGAGTCATGACTTAGCTTTTTGACATGTAGTGCAGCGAGCAACAAAACGCTCAACATCTCGTCTCATCTTTGGCCAAAAGAAATGTGTAGCAAGTATATCATGCGTCTTCTTCACGCCAAAGTGTCCCATTAATCCTCCTCCATGCACCTCCTGCAACAACAAAAGACGAACAGAGCTAGCTGGAATGCATAGCTTGTTAGCACGAAACACAAATCCATCGTTAACGATGAACTTGTTCCATGTTCTCCCTTCTTTACAATTCTGCAATACATCTTTAAATTCAGCATCATGCACATATTGATCTTTGATGGTCTCCAAACCAAATATTTTAAAGTCAAGTTGTGAAAGCATAGTATAATGACAAGACAATGCATTAGCAATAACATTTTCTTTACCCTTCTTGTGTTTAATGACATAACGGAAACTCTCAATGAATTCAACCCATTTAGCATGTCTATGGTTCAGTTTTTCTTGACTTTTAATGTGTTTCAAAGATTCATGATCAGAATGTATAACAAATTCTTTGGGCCATAAATAATGTTGCCATGTTTCTAAGGTCCGAACAAGAGCATATAATTCTTTATCATAAGTAGAATAGTTCAGACTAGGCCCACTCAATTTTTCATAAAAGTATGCAACAGGTTTGCCATCTTGTAATAAAACACCTCCTAATCCAATTCCACTAGCATCACATTCAAGCTCAAAAGTCTTATTAAAATCAGGAAGTTGGAGTAAAGGAGCATGTGTCAACTTATCTTTCAATACCGTGAAGGCTTCTTCCTGTGCGGTACCCCAAACAAAAGGCACATCCCTCTTTGTAAGCTCATTGAGAGGTGCAACAATGGTGCTAAAATCTCTCAAAAAACGCCTATAGAAACCAGCGAGTCCTAGAAAACTCCTCACTTGTGTGATCGTTTTGGGCTGCGGCCAACTCTCAATAGCTTCAATCTTGGCTTTATCAACTTCAATTCCCTATGGAGTAACAACATAGCCAAGAAAAGATACTCGGTCGGTGCAAAAGGTACACTTCCCAAGGTTACCAAACAAATGTGCATCACGTAGAGCAATAAAAACAGCACATAAATGTTTCAAATGTTCTTCCAAAGATTTGCTATAAATCAGTATATCATCAAAATAGACTACCACAAATCGTCCAATGAAAGCACGTAAAACTTCGTTCATTAATCTCATGAAAGTACTAGGTGCATTAATTAACCCAAAAGGCATGACTAACCACTCATATAAACCAAACATAGTTTTAAATGCTGTTTTCCATTCATCTCCCAATTTTATACGAATTTGATGGTATCCACTATGCAAATCCAATTTGGAGAATATTGTAGAGCCACTCAATTCATCAAGCATATCATCTAGCCTAGGAATAGGATGACGATAACGAATAGTAATATTATTAATGCCTCTACAATCAACACACATACGCAACGTACCATCCTTTTTTGGCACTAGTACGAGGACTAAGAGATTCGTGTATATAACCTTTGTCAAGTAGCTCCTGTACTTGACGCATAATCTCCTTCGTCTCCTCTGGATTGGTACGATATGGCACAAGGTTTGGCAGCGAAGCACCAGGAATTAAGTCAATCTGATGCTCAATCCCGCGAATAGGTGGTAATCCCGGTGGCACGTCTTGTGGAAAGACGCCAGCGAACTCCTGCAAAATGTTAGTGTTAGCAGGAGGCAAAGAGGAAGGCATGTCCTCGAATGAAAATAATGCCTCTTTGCACACAAAAGCATAGCAAACAGATTTGCTGAAATCTAGATCATCAATATCAGATTTGGTGGCAAGTAAACATGCACTTTTCAATTTAATTTCAGAAGCAACACTAGATGGTTTATTATTAGGCTTAATTTTTACTCAAATTCTTTTGCTACATTCTGATTTTCACTCTTATTTTTCTCCTATTTTGCTTTATTAGCTCAATTAATATCATCTTTCAAAATGGAATCAGGAGTCATAGGAAGCAAAGTAATATGTTTATCCTTATGAACAAGAGTATACTGATTGTTTCTACCATGGTGTACAGAATTTTTATCAAATTGCCATGGTCTACCAAGTAATAAGGAACATGCTTGCATGGGTACCACATCACAATCAACATAATCAGCATATCTAGAGATACTAAAATGCACACAAAAACTACGTGTTACCTTAACCTTGCCGCTGTTGTTGAACCATTGGATGTAATAAGGATATGGATGTGGTCTTGTGGTGAGAGATAGCTTCTCCATCATCTCCATGCTAGCTAAGTTGTTGCAGCTCCCTCCATCTATGATGACGCAAACAGAACGTTCCTTCACAACTCCCTTTGTATGGAACAAATTATGCCTCTGATTTTGCTCAGCTTGTGTGACGTGCACACTCAAAACACGTTGAGAAACTAAACTTTCATACCTGTCAGCATCTTCAGCAGCCATGTATTGTGTCTCATGATCAGAATCATCTCCACCGTGTTCTTCACTTGTAATAAGAGCCAAAGTCTCCTCATCATAGTCACTAGCGGACTCATACCCACCATCCTCGGTAGCAATCATAACAGGCGGAGATTGGCATTCTCTCGCATAATGACCTCTACCCTTACAACGATGACAAATAATATCATGTGTGTGCCCTTTTGATGCCATGGATGAAGAAGAGCTCTGTGCAGGCCCGGTAGGTGTGCTGGCAGATAGTGGTGGTAGTGCCTTCTTTCTTGTATCATGGCTGGAGGTGGCAGCTGACGGAGGTGCCGGTGTAGCAGAACGTGTGGAAGTAGAAGATGCACGCGGTGTCCATGATGAAGGTCGACCTGCAGAAAAATTAGTCCGCGCCAATGCCTGTCGATCCTGCACTTCACGTTCAGCTTTGCAAGCAAGATGGAATAAACGAGTGATATTGTTATACTCCTTATACTCTAAAATGGTCTGAATCTCTCTATTTAATCCACCCATAAAACGTGCAAGCATAGCTTCATTATCCTCAACAATACCACATCTAATCATGCCAGTTTGTAATTCCTAATAATACTCCTCTACAGAATTTTTCCTTGTCTCAAACGCTGCAATTTTTGAAGTAATTCACGTTGATAATATGGTGGAACCCAACGAGTACGCATAGCAGTTTTCAAAGCAGCCCAAGTAGTAGGGATATTATCATGATGTAATCTACAATGTTCAGACCACCAAACAGAAGCAAAACTAGTGAATTCACAAACAGCAGCAGCACGTCTATCCTCAGGATATTGTAAGCATGTGAAATGTTGTTCAGTTTCTAACTCCCAAGTAAGATATACATCAGGAATGTATCTACCCTCAAATGGTGGAATATTCAATTTTAGTTTAGGAATATGGTCATAATCTCGTACCTGAGGTGGCGCTGCAGCCCTACCGTTGCGAATATATGCATGAGGTTGACCTGCTGGTGGTGGTGCTGGTGGTTGCATGTAGTTCTGATTTTGATCAACCTCATCCTCGTAATAGTCCTCCATCTCTGCAGTAGCAGCAGGAGCTACAGAAGCATCAACAGCAGTAGCAGCGGCACCAGAAGTTTGTCCTGGCTCAAGAGGAACACGCTGCGCTCGCCCTGCTGGATCGCGGCGTGGAGGTGGTTGTTGATGTTGTTGCAATGGTGCAACAGATGCGGGTGGTGGTTGTGGAAGATGCGAGTACTTCATTGAACTTGGCGTCCAACTTGGTGTCAACTATCTTCTCAACGTCATCAATCCTCTCCAGTGCCTTTCCAAAGCTCGCCATCACGTCTTCCACCTGTTGACTCAACATTTGCTGAAATTTATCATGAAGCTTCTTCTTCGTCATGTTCTCCCAGTCAATCTCGTCTGCTTGTGGTCCTGCCATGGTTAGCAGCAATAGAAACACACAAGAATATAATCCTACAGACTACTAAAAAGTGGTGGTGGTGGGGTGTCACAAATCCGTCAAGCAAATCTCAAATTCTTACCAGTTCTTACCCAGCAGCAGGTGGTGATCAGCAACCATTGTAGTCAAAACTCTCAAAGCTTGGACAGAGTGATTGCCAGGTGGTGTCAAATGCACGATGTAGATGTATGTGGAGCTGGGAAGGCTCACAATATGGTAGCAAAAATGTCAGCAATAATCAATTCAGAGATGCAAAGTTGAATAAACGCTCAACGACGGTACTGTGCTGGTCCTAGGCTAGACCGTGCTAGAGACGCAAGCCTAGAACTCTAACAAAATCACGGCGCTGCACATAAACAAGGAAGGAGCACACTCTGAATCTCTTTTTTTCACTTTTGTTTTGCACTTTTTTTCCTCTTTTTTTTGTTCCGCAACAATTTTTTTCCGAAAAAGTCTACAAATGGTCTAAAAATTGCCTAGCCAGGATTTTCCAGACTTAGTTTTTTTTAAACTGGAACTATTTTTCTTCTACGGGTGGCACAAAAATTGGGGAATCCAACTTGGTCATGACTCAGAGTATGGCGTGATCTGGAAATCAAAAACAAAGAAACAAATACTGGACTCACACTAGGACTGGTGGCAGAGATGAATCTTGTGGAAACTCGGACTGGTGGTGGATATATGTAGGGTGGTGGAACATGAACTGGTGGCGAATCTGTGATGGAGGTGGACTCGGATTAGCATGATGGTTGTGGATATGTGGTATATGGCAGCGGTGATGACGATGGTGGTATATGGAAGTGGTGACGGCGATGGTGGTATATGGCAGCAGTGATGACGATGGTGGTATATGGCAGCGGTGATGATGATGGTGGTATATGGCAGCGTGACAACCTGTGAACAGAACTCGAAACTTTAAGGGACTAGACGCTAAGACCAGCAACTTGACACGACGATGCAACCGCAAATTTAACAAAGCAAATACAGAAAAGATTATGCAAAGGCTCAGACTGGTTCGGATATGATGAACTAACCCTAATTTTTTTTGGCTTTTTCGTGGACTATAGGTATGAAGAAGAGACTCAATCCAAACTACGAAAAACTGTAAAATCTCACCGAGCTACCTGGAAATCTGCTACCACTTGATAGAGGCAAAGGTGTCCCGTCTTTCGATGAGATGGTGATTATCGTTTTCAGAGGAGTAGACTTTGACTATCTGACTACGAATGTGCTAGGACGTCGTGCCTTAGCAATCGCTAAACCAACTCCGAGAGGTTATTGACCACACCGGAGCACGATCAACCTGACCACGAGGGTCTATTTCCTGCAAGCAAATGAAGAACAAGCAAGAAACTAAGATTGCAATCTGGATATTGCGAATATAAGATGAAAGCTTTATTGATCAAGGTGGGGTTCTGTGACGTCTTGGTCTGGTCATTGAACACAAACGAAGTACGCGAAGTTGCAGGTATGACGGACTTCTAATCTAAACAAAACCCAAAGTCTAAATGATGCCCTAAGGGCTGTATATATGGAGGAGTAGGGGGAATTTCCTGGCCCTTGTAGGAGGGGTCCGAAACCAACCCTAACTTTGTTTCCCCACACATACGGACTCTAAAAACAGCCTATACTTAAGTATTTCAAAATTACATGGGCCTGGCCCAAAAACAAGGTGGCGCAACACCTAAAATAAGCTCTGGACGAAATTTATGAAGGGGCATCTTGTATATTTCGTCCATGTCCTTGTAGGTCATCACGGAGGCTTCAAAGTGCTCAAATATGCACTAGAAACGCCATTGTGGATCCCTTCGCGCGCGCCTTCATCTCCATGCTTGATCCTGCTCTAGTGTTCATCCCTCTTGTCCATGCTAGGCCCTTCATTAGTAATCAACACAAATGTATCCAATTTAGGCAGCATCATATTCTCATGAACATTAGAATTGTCACCAAGAAGCGAAAGTACCTGGTAATTCAATTGGCGTGCGCGAGCTCTAGTAATTGGTCCAGTATGTATAGCAGTAGGGGCTGTGGGCGTAACAATGGTGATGTCCTCATCATGCAGCATGGTAAATAAGAACTCTGTAGCCTTCTTTTTACTGCCCATAATGAGTTGTGTTAGATGACAATGTCTGAATATTTTTCCTTTGCAGTGGTTCTTGAAGCAGTTTACTCAAGATTACCTCTCAAACTAAATGATTGGTGGGCATGCAAAGATTAAAGTATTTCTACCATAACACAATGACTATCTAGATGCCCTCATGAGTCATGAAGACAGTGAAGGATGGGCGGTCGGCCATCACAAGGGGTTGGACTGAGTCGTGCGTGCATTCTACATGGAGGAGAGCACAATACGGGCATTCCGCTTCACCTTGTTCAGCAACCAGAATGTCTTTTGCATCTTTCTTTACCGTGTTTAATAGTACAAGTATACAACCCTGGTTCATCATTCTTTATTTGGTGCTTATGTAATTCTTGAACATGTGTATCTGTAATCGAATAATGCATTGGTTGTTTAACCTGATGGATATGAATAAAGTTATAGCCAACTTTCAAGTTCAAATTCGGTACAATTTTAAATAGCAGCGATTTAATTAGGGTCGAAATATGCTCTGCAGGTCGTTACGGCGCACACGGTCTGTAAAGCACAAATGTGTGTGATATACATGTACTTCCGACACGGTTTGCAGAGAGGAAACATGTGCGACCATGCACACAGTTGCCATTTGCGAAGCGTGTGTGATGTCAGACAATATCACAAATGGTGCGAGCAAACTAAATGTTTGTGATAGTCGGCTTATCGTACACGATTTACAATCATGAACTGTTTCGGATGTCGTAGGCATCATAAACGTTGCACCATATAATAGCGTGTGCGATAGTTATCCTGTATGACACTGGTACGATGGTCTGATGTTTCGTAATCCTATCCAACACTCGTACGATGATTAGGTAATCTTCTTAATTACAGATCACATACGGTTTGGGAGAAGTGAATGTGTGTGATAGTCTCCTGATCGCACACGCTTGACAATCATGAACTGTTTGTGATGGAGTGCGCATCGTAAATATTGCACCACATAATAGCGTGTGCAATGGTAATGCCAGCACACACGAGTAGCAAAGATGGAGCGTTTGGGATATTCGATATATCACAAACAGTTGTGTGAAGAATCGCGTTTGGGATCGATGCCCGCATCGCATACGCTTAATTATGCAAAATGTATGCATTCCTACTACCTATCCCTGACGGTTTCTGGGTCGTGTGGGAAGGACCCCCCTATCGCCCACACTCACTAGGCGACGGTTTAAAATGCCGTTGTGGAAAGGGGTTAAAAATTGTTTGTATAGCAGCTCGTTGTACCAGTGCCATAGTCTTTTACTGATCTATAAAAGTGAAATGATGAACCTAATTCACTCCACACTCTCATTCCTGGTCCAACACCAAGAACTCCCTCTAGTGCCAATGCCTAGTGATTCTCTTACGCTCCACTTTCCCCATTCTTTCTTCCTCCACCACGAAAATATGGCTGGGAAGGGGAAGGGTGTTGCTGCTCCAACGCCTAGGAGAAGACCACCAACAAGAGAGGGCAGTGAATGCCCTCCATTGTCATTGATGGCACCATCGCTCAGCTCCAAGCTGATGGTTACCTTCCACCCCATTGGACAGCTAGATGTCAATCTCCTTTGGGCAAGGATGAGGTCTGCTCGGCATACACTATCCCCGAACCTCGAAAGGGGGAGTGGGTGGTTTTTATTTCTCATCTCATCCGATGTCTAGGCTTCCCACTCCACCCCTTTCTCCGGGGTCTCTTGTTCTTCTATGGGCTCCAGTTTCACCACCTGGCTCCAAACTCTATCCTCCATATTGCCACCTACATCACTTTTTCCGAGGCCTTCCTCCGTATAGAGCTCCACTTCGGGCTATGCTAAAGCAATTCGGCATCAAGCCGAACAGAAGTGGCCCTAATCTTGTGGAGTGTGGCAGGGCCATGATCAGCAAGATCCCCAGTGTACCCTAGCCAAAGGGCATGCTCATTGATACTGTGAAGATTTGGCAGGAGGAGTGGTTCTACATGGCCGACATGCCACCAAGGAACCAAGAGGGGGTCCCTATCTTCTCGGCAGCACCTTTACAGAGGATGCACTCCTGGACCGAGAAAAGCCTTAGCTGGGGGAACCAGAAAGAGATGGAGGAGATCTAGCGCAAGGTCAAGGCCATGGTCAACACGGGCGTCACCTTGGTTTATGTAGTCCACCTGATGATCCATCGCCGGATCCTGCCACTCCAAGCCCGAGCTATTCCACACAGCGGAAAATGAGGAGGTGGTGATCTGGAGGTTCTTCCGAGGAAAAGATCTCAACGGGATGTGGAAGATCCTCTTTAAGCCCAAGAGCAACATATTCCCATCTGGGCGAGAGGACACCTATTTATGCCGAGCACGCCCCGTTGCCGAGTTAACTTTACATTCATAATTTACCTACCAAACCTTCGGCCATTTCTCCTTAACTGAGTGGTCGGTTTTATGCATTTTACGCAGGGTTGGCGCGCGCGTGCCAAGGCGATCAAGTCTATCGTGGTTTTGTCATGGCAGATGTCCTCATGAAAGGACTTAGTCGTGAGGCCATTGCCGCGAGGTAGTAGCTTAAACGGGGTTGATCAAAATCGAGAGACGAGGGTTTACCCAGGTTCGGCCCCTCTCGATGGAGGTAATACCCTACTTCCTGCTTGATTTGATTATTGTGTGGGATCTCGATTACAAGGGTGCAACTTGGCTATCCTAGTACTCGAGAGCTTGTAACTTAGTCTTTCTGTCTCAGGGGCTCCCCTTTATATACAGGTCGAGGCCCTGGGCTTACAACAGAGTCTGGGTTGTAATAGAACTCGTGCCCTAATCTGTTTCCTACTTATCTTACTTCTCAAGTAAGAGAACTTCCTTTATCTTCTTATAAAGTTGATGTCCCAGGTGCTGGGCTACAAGCCGGTCTGCTTTATAAGTCGCCCTCTGAGCCTTGAGCCTTTGGTCATCACGGCCCAATTTATAAGTCGCCACTGGATAACTCGGCCCTGAACGAGCGGGTCATATCGTGGGGTTATATCCCCAACATTAGCCCCCAGGCTGACTTGGATTTATGCATGTCAACCTCCAAAATAATAATAATTCCAGATAACCTCTCCAAAAATTCTTGCCTTTTGAATATGCATCGTGGTCGGGTCATATGTTGTCGGCTCATGACACCTTTACACTTTGACACTTGTTGCTCTTTTATGGCATGACATCATCTTCCTAGATTTCTAGAATATGGGTGTGACATCACAACGGATCTTTCGAGTATATCTGTCAGGCCCAAAAATCGAGGCATCCCTTACTCGAAAAGGTACTGCGCTGCCTCTGTTTTTGCGCCTGCCTTTCCCCTTCTCATTGCCATTATAAAAACACATGAGGGGGCCCCAGATCCATTTTTACTTCTCCATCCCTTCGGTCTTCTCCTTCCTTGCGCCTCGGTCATCTGCAAACAAAGCTTTGCCACTGCGCCACCTTGAGTTCTCCGACGACATCAACCGCATCCTCCACATCGCATCCGTCGCCATCGAAGTTATTCAAGAAAAACCCCAGAAACAACCGCCGCATCTAGGTACACCAACCTTCTTCTTGTGGATCGGTAGAAAACCCCTACTGTTCTTCATTGCTTATTGTAGTTCATCGGTGTTCATCGGTTCTTACCACCATCCTCTGCTATTAGATCTACATTCGATTGAACTGTCCATATAAATACTCCATTAGTAGTTGCAGCACCATTTCTACATCTGGAAAATTCGCACCATTGTCAGATCCCGTCAACAGACCAGCTAGTGGTTCCACTATATGCTTTAGGTTTGGTAAATATTTCTTTTCCAAACAATTTTGTAGATCTGTAGTTGCAATTGTTTCGACAGAAACTTGTTTTTGGCCAACACTGAGCAGAAAACCGTAAGGTCTCCAAGTAGAATGAGTCGGCTCACAGTTTGCCGGCTTGTCCTAACCTGTTGTAGTTTGCATAACTTGATAGTCATAACTTTTGATAGACAAAGCTGCCTTTTTCCTGGCCGGCTCAACATTTTGAATAACTTGGCGACTCATCAATAATAAACGAACGTGCTGACTCGCCCCAAAATTGTAGCAACCTCATTATTTTGTTGGCTTATGTCGGATTCAGGGTTCCGCAGACCCAAGAATGGTTCAAACTCTGGGGCGTGTGCGAAGAACTCAACCTATCTAGCCAACCAGCTCGTCGCCCTATGGCCTCACTTGAGGAACAAGGAAGAAGATGAACACGACAGTTTACCCAGGTTCGGGCCACCTTGTGGTGTAAGACCCTACTCCTGCTTTGTGGTGGATTTGCCTCATGAGGGGCTGAGGATGAACAAGTACAAGGGATGAACAACCTCCCGAGGTCTATGGGTGAGGGAATCAGTCGACGAGGTTCCCCTCCGATTTCAGTCCCGGTCCGGTCTCCGTCCCCTTCTATGGTGGTGGCTAACCTATATTTATAGTGGCCTCGGTCCTCTTCCCCCAAATCGTAGGCGGGAAGGGATCCCACAGTGGCCAATTTGAAAGGGGACAAGTAGTACATCTTATCCTGATGAAAGGTGGTCTTCGCCTGCAAAGCCTCTGGAGCCTCTGGTTGTGACGCAACAGTGGGCTCGATGATGACATCCGTCCTGCCGTCCTAGCGGTGTTGGTCTGGTAGCACTAGAATGGAAACCTTTGCCTGAGTCCTCGGGAACCCACGCCTGCGCTTGCCTCCTTAGCACCAAAGAGGAAACTATCTTCTCTGCGCCCGCTGGCGCCCGCCTGGCCTTGGTCGTTATGGCTTGCATCACCGCAACCTCATGAGGTTTGGGCACCTGCATAGGAATCTCCACTCCTCAGGAGGCAACCCGGGAAGGCCGCTCCCTCGGGAGGTCTTGGCGTCATCTGCCTCGCGAGGCTTGGCCCCTCGTGAGGGTCTTGTCTTGGTAGTCTTGTAGATGGGTCGTACCAGGCCATCGATGAAGCCATGTCATGGGCCACAGGCAGCCAAGTCTGGGTACCCTGGTTCCCAGAACGCCGACAGTAGCCCCCGGGCCCAAGGCGCGCTCGGACTTGGCTTCGAGGCGAAGCCAAAGGGCAAGGGCGAAGCGCCGCGGGCTCCAATCGCCTGCAGGCCAAGCTAACGCGTGGCGCTTGATAGGGCATTGACGCTCTTCTTCAAGGTCTTCGGAGAGGACGGCCGACATTTGGAGTGCTGCCCAGGGGAGGCGATCGAGATGGCGACCCCCTCACAGGCCGACAAATCGACGAGGCCCCTCGCGGTGAACTTGCCCTTGGCCTTGTCCGCGATTCCTCCAGTAGCAGCAACGCCTCCTCCGAACCAAGCTTAAGCGACGACAATAGCTATGAGCCACCGCGCCGCCGCACTCAGGCTTGAGGGAGGAATGGCACTGGCCAGGCATCATGGGCGACACCGCCTGGGTCGCGATCCTTAGGAGGTCCTTTCCTTTTGTTTAATTCCTATGCAAAAGTCATGAAGGGCCCCGCAGGGGTGTGTAAAGATCGTGACACTTTTGCCTCAATGTTAGCATCCCCAACTTATGTTGTGTTTGCGTCTCTCGCTTGGGCATGGTTCCCCCCTTTTATTCTCGTGGTAGCTTAGTGCTCTACACCGACAGGACCCAGTCCCCAGGCAAGCTTCAGCTGTCGCTGGTATGCCAGGTCGTGATGCCGTGGTCAAGGTCAGGAGGTGAGCGTCCCGAGGTTCGATAAGAGCCCCCGAGGCGCGATGCTTAGGAGGTCCCCTTTGGCACGCAAGCGGCTCCCGGAGGACTGAAAGGGGAGTTCCCTTGCCCGAGCGAAATCACGAGAGATGAAACGCCGATTATGGGGTTCGCGCCCGGGTGTGCGAAGCGACTTATCTTGGCGAGCCTGCGGTGGTTTCCTTGTCGCGAGGGCGAGCTTCTTGTGCGATGTTAGGCTGCACCCTTCTCTTGATGGCGCTCCCCCCCCCCTCGCAGGGCTCCTACCGACTCCATCCCTCCCGCTCGTCAGGGTGCTCTATGTCCTCAGGACCCGGCTCTTGACCGAGGCTCGGCCGCTGCTGGTATGCTAGGTCGCGATGCCGTGGTCAAGGCCAGGGGGTCAGGGCTCGAGGGCCGGTAGAAGCCCCTGAGGCGTGGTGCTCAAGGGCCCCCCTTTAACGTGCAAGCGACTTGCGCGAGAAAAGAGTGGCTGGCTCCGAGGGGGTACCTAGGAGGGGTTGTGCCCCATGGCACGTAGCGCGGTATCCTTCCGCGATGGTGAGGTGTTGGCAAAGCTGCTCATGATCCTACCTCCGGAGGTTCCCATCTTTGAGGCTCCAGCAGCAGAAGTCGAAAGCGGTGAGGACGGTGGCAGTGTTGTCGACGAGGGTCTTCCAACGAGCGGGGCAGGTGGCGGCAGTGGCGTTCCTTCTTAGTTTTACCCTGCAACATTTACCGTGCCTCGTGGAGGCGTAAGACTTCTGTTTAAGCTTGTGGAACAATCTGTGCTTGTAATAATTATTAGGACCTCGTGGTTTCCTTATTGCGCCAAGTTTCCTTCGTGCTTCTTTTGTGCTCTGCGTCGGTAGGGCCCAGCCCCGCGCATACCTCGACCGCCATTGGGGCGTCCGGATCACCAGTACGACACCAAGGGGCGAGGGGCTACGTGACTAGTGAGGCCCCTGAGTCGCGATGCTTAGGAGGTCCCCCTTGACGTGTGAGCAGACCTCATGAAGGAAACATGGATGCCGGGGTGTAGGACTTCGCGCTCTGCGTCGGCAGGGCCCAGCCCCGCGCATACCTCGACCGCCGTTGGGGCATCCGGATCACCAGGATGACACCAAGGGACGAGGGGCTATGTGACTAGTGAGGCCCCTGAGTCGCGATGCTCAGGAGGTCCCCCTTGACGTGCAAGCAGCCCTCATACCTTTGACCACCAGCTTTCACCTGGGGGGAACGCGAGAAGACCAGGTACCCGGACCTGGTAGGGTAGCGTGTGCTGGGCGGGGCCTGAGCACAGCCCCCGTGTCCAGCCCCCTCGCGCGATCCTCTCGAGGGGGAAGTTGTGGAGTGTTGCCGATCGTAGAGCCAAGAGGCTATCCTGAGGTTGGTGCGGCCGTGAGGGCGCCCTCAGTTGTTTATTCACCAGCGCGGAGCATGGTGCTTCCACTTTATCGTGGGCATAGTCGCTCCTCGACCGTGTCGTCCGCCAGCGCGGAGCATGGGGCTTCCACTGGTACGTGGGTGGGAGTTCCCGCTGGGGGAGACTCCAGGGCATGTACAGCCCCGTTCGTACGCGTGGCTAGCATGGCAGAACTGGAGGAGGTGTATCTGGGCACTCGTGAGCCAGCGCGGGACTCACGAGGCCCTACCTCAAGGCGGGTTGCGCCTGATTTTTGCACAGCGGGGCGCGCGTAAGAAACCTGCGGGGCGATGGGGGGTCCTCCGCCGAATGCCCCTCCGGAGGTTATCACATGAGAAGGCCGGACACCAATGACCCAGGAGGTGATGTGAACGGGGCCGGCCCGCCAGACAGAGCTCAGCCATTAGTTTTATCGACGCTGCAGGGACGGACCCGAGCACAGACGCCGTGCCAAGTCTTCTCATGCAACGATCCCACGGAAAAACAGCCGGTGCATGGCTCCCGCTGCGGCAAAGCGCCGAACTGCGGTTGTACAAACCGGGCCGTGCACCTGCACTTGCCCACACATGATTAGCTTATGCGAGAACAAGGCACCAAGGACCACGGGAGGTGACGCACACGGGAGCTGGCCCGCGGGACAGAGCTCGGTCGCTTGGGTTTGTCGATGCTGCAGGGACGAACCCGAGCACAGACGCTGTGCCAGTCCTTAATCATGAGGCGGTCGCGGGCGGATTCACGAGGGCACAGCGACATCATAGTGACAAAGCACCGGACAGGCAGTTGAGATACTTAGGAAACTCATGAAGGCAAAGCCAGTTCTGCCTGAGGATGATGCAGCTCGAGGGGCGCCCTTAGTTGAACAAACCAAAAAGTCACCTGGCACCATCGTTCTAGAAGCATTGAAGTAGCTGAAGACGCGTACTGTAGAGATCGCTCCTCACGAGCCGACCGGCTCCTGATCCCCGGGAGGCTCCGGAGGTCCGGGGGGCTCGCGAGGGTCCATCACCTCCTTTGTCAGGACCGCCTGGCGCCTAGCCTCGTGAGCCACCAAGGCTCCCTGCATGAGGCGCTGGTACGAGGCGGCCATGTTCAGCAAGCCGAACAGCATGCGGACGTAGCTGCAGGGGTAGCCCCCGCTCCGGCCGACGCTAGTAGGCCAAACCAAATTGATAGATCAGAGAGAAATACAAAGCTATCTCAATCATGCATAAAAGAGTTCAGAGAAGACTCAAATAATATTCATAGATAATCTGATCATAAATCCACAATTCATCGGATCTCAATAAATGCACCGCAAAAGAAGATTACATTGATACGTCTCCAACGTATCTATAATTTTTGATTGTTCCATGCTATTATAGTATCTGTTTTGGATGTTTTATATTCATAAATATGCTATTTTATATTATTTTTACGACTAACCTATTAACCTAGAGCCTAGTGCCAGTTTCTGTTTTTTCCTTGTTTTTGAGTTTTACTGAAAAGGAATATCAAACGGATTCCAAACGGAATAAAACTTTACGATGATTTTTCTTGGACCAGAAAACATCCATGGAGCTTGGAGAGGGGGTTGGAAGATGGCCGAGGAGGCCACAAGCCAACCAGGCGCTCCCTCGGGGGGGTGCCCTGAGGGCTTGTGGGCCCCTTGGGAGTCCTCCAACCCTAATTCTTGCGCTATAAATTCCCATATATTCCCAAACCACCAGAAGCGTCCACCAAAATACTTTTCCGCCGCCGCAAGCCTCTGTTCCCGTGAGATCGCATCTTGGGGCCTTTTCCGGCGATCTGCCAGAGGGGGATTCGATCATGGAGGGCCTCTACATCAACCTTGCTGCCCTACTAATGATGTGTGAGTAGTTTACCACAGACCTACGGGTCCATAGCTGGTAGCTAGATGGCTTCTTCTATCTCTTTGATCTTCAATACAATGTTCTCCTCGATGTTCTTGGAGATCTATTCGATGTAATACTTTTTTTTGCAGTGTGTTTGTTGAGATCTGATGAATTGTGGATTTATGGTTAGATTATTTATGAGTATTATTTGAGTCTTTTCTGAACTATTTTATGCATGATTAAGATATCTTTGTATTTCTCTTCGAACTATCGGTTTGCTTTGGCCAACTAGATTGGTTTTTCTTGCAATGGGAGAGGTGCTTAGTTTTGGCTTCAATCTTGCGGTGTCCTCACCTAGTGACAGAAGGGGTAGCGAGGCACGTATTGTATTGTTGCCATCAAGGATAAAAAGATGGGGTTTTCATCATATTGCTTGAGTTTATCCCTCTACATCATGTCATCTTACTTAAAGCGTTGCTCTGTTCTTATGAACTTAATACTCTAGATACAGGCAGGAGTCGGTCGATGTGTGGAGTAATAGTAGTAGATGCATAATCATTTCGGTCTACTTGTCATGGACCAGATGCCTATATTCATGATCATTGCCTTAGATATCATCATAACTTTGCGCTTTTCTATCAATTGCTCAACAGTAATTTGTTCACCCACTATATGCTATCCTCAAGAGAGAAGCCTCTAGTGAAACCTATGGCTCCCGGGTCTATTTTCAGATCTATAAACCAAAAAACCCAAAAATACCTTGCTGCAATTTATTTGTTTTTACTTTGTTTTATGTTTTAGTAATATTTTATACCTATCTCTATTAGATCTCACTCTTGTTCGAGACCGTCAAGGGATTGACAACCCCTTTTTCACGTTGAGTGCAAGTGTTTGTTAGTTTGTGCAGGTGCATAGATTGGAGCTTGCTTGTGCCTCCTACTGGATTGATACCTTGGTTCTTAACTGAGGGAAATAATTATCTCTACTTTGCTGCATCACCCTTTCCTCTTCAAGGGAAAAATCAACGCAAGCTCAAGAAGTAGCATACATCAAATAGATCTCCAAGAACATCAAGGAGAACATTGTATTGAAGATCAAAGAGAGAGAAGAAGCAATCTAGGTACTAGCTATGGACCCGTAGGTCTATGGTAAACTATTCACACATCATCGGAAGGGTAGCAAGGTTGGTGTAGAGGCCCTCCGTGATCGAATCCCCCTCCGGCGGAGTGCCGGAAAAGGCCCCAAGATGGGATCTCATGGGAACAGAAGCTTGCGGCGGAAAAGTATTTTTGGTGTGCCCCCTGGTAGAGGGGGAATATTTGAGGATTTATAGTGCAAGGATTATGGTTAGATGGTCTACGGGGGCCCACAAGCCCTGGGGGCGCGCCCCTACGGCTTGTGGCCGCCTCGTAGGTCTTCTGGCCTCCTCTCCAAGTCTCGTGGGTTTCTTCTGGTCCAAGAAAAATCACCGTAAAGTTTTATTCCATTTGGACTCCGTTTGGTATTCATTTTCTGTAAAAGACAAAAACAAGGAAAAAACAGAAACTGGCACTAGGCACTAGGTTAATAGGTTTGTCCCAAAAATGATATAAAATAGCATATAAATGCATATAAAACATCCAAGATAGATAATATAATAGAATGGAACAATAAAAAATTATAGATATGTTGAAGACGTATCAATGACCACAATTGCTAGAGTGAATTTCATTGAGTATTTCTCGTCCCTCTTAAGGGGAGAAACAACGTTGAAAAACACCTGTGATGCTTCATGTGTGCAACTCACCATTAAAAACAGTCATGGACTTGGAGCGTCGAAAGATCTGATGAGCAATGAGTTCATCCTCAGGGAGCTCTTCTCGAGTCAAATAAGCCAAGCAAGGAGTCGTCCAATCTGGTATAGCACGGAGAGCAGCTACCAACTATGCCTTCAGGTCAGGTATAGCAAGATCCTCCTTTAGCGGCAGTTCGACAGAAGGATTGTGGAGAACATCAAGGAAAACGTTGGGATGGACCGGCTTATGTTGAGAGCCAAGTCGTGATAATGCATCAGCCACCTCGTTGAGCCGCCGACCAATGTGATCAACCTGGTAACCATTAAAATGTCCTGCGATATTAGTCACCGCTTGCCGATAAGCCGCCATGAGAATATCCTTGGAACCCCATTTTCCAGAAACTTGTTGATCCACTAGATCAGAGTCACCCAGGCACCTAACCCGGCTGAGATTCATCTCCTTAGCCATACGGAGGCCATGAAGGAGGGCCTCATATTCAGCTGCATTGTTAGTACAGGGAAACATAATCCTCAGAACATAACAAAACTTGTCACCTCGTAGGGAAGTTATGATAACTCCAGCCCCTGAGCCTTCCAATTTCCTAGATCCATCAAAATGGATCGTCCAATACGTGTTGTCTGGCTTCTCTTCAGGAACTTGAAGTTCAGTCCAATCGTTGATGAAATCCACCAATGCTTGAGATTTGATAGCTGTCTGGGGCACATATTTCAGATGATGTGGCCCAAGCTCAATTACCCACTTAGCAATCCGACCTGTGGCTTCCCTGTTTTGGATGATGTCTCCCAAAGGGGCGGAGCTTACCACAGTGATGGGGTGTTCCAGGAAATAATGCTTCAACATGCAACTAGCCATGAAGACACCAAATACCGGTTTCTGCCAATGTGGATACCTTTACTTAGATTCTGTCAAAACTTCACTAATATAATAAACTGGCCTCTGGAATGGATATTCCTCCCCAGCCTCCTTGCGCTCCATGGCAACTACAACACTGACCGCTTTATTATTAACAGCAATGTATATGAGCATGGGCTCTTTGTCAATAGGAGCAACCAGTATGGGCGGCTCAGCCAATTGTTTCTTGAGAGCTTCAAAAGCTTTATCTGCAGTGTCGCTCGAGACGAAGTGGTCAGTCTTTTTCAGCATGCGATATAAAGGAATCACCTTCTCACCAAGGTGGCTTATGAACTGGCTCAAAGCGGCAATTTGACCCGCCATATGCTGGACATCATTCATGTTGGCCGGCTTAGCAAGGGAGGTCATTTCCTTGATTTTCTCTGTATTAGCTTCAATACCTCACTCAGACACCAGAAAACCTAGCAATTTGCCTGCAGGAACACCAAAAACACACTTGGCCAGATTAAGCATCATCTTATAGTCCTGAAGATTGTCGAAGGTTTCCTTGAGGTCATCCAGCAGTGTTTCCTTCTTTTGGGACTTGACCACAATATCATCAACATAGGCATGAACATTGCGCCCGATCTAATTGTGAAAACAATTCTGTATGCAGCGTTGATAAGTAGCTCCCGCGCTCTTAAGCCCAAAAGGCATAGATACATAGCAAAAATCCCCAAAAGGTGTGATGAAGGTCGTCTTCTCCTGATCCTCAACAACCATCTTTATCTGATGATAGCCGAAGTAAGCATCCAGGAAACATAAACTCTCAAAACCAGCTATGGAATCGAGGATCTGGTTAAAGCGGGGAGGGCAAACGGGTCTTTAGGACAAGCCTTGGTAAGATCTGTGTAATCAACACACATACGTCAAGTGCCGTTTTCTTCAGAACCACTGGTACAATGAGGTGCTATACAAACAGTTTTTAACCCCTTTCTGTGATGGCATTTTGAAATGTCGCCAAGTGAGTGTGTGCGATAGGGGGGGTCCTTCCCACACGACCCAGAAACCGTCGGGGATAGGGAGCCTTGATGCATACAGTTGTCCCTATAAAACTGTTTCTGATATCTCGAATATCCCAAACGCTTCATCCTTGCAACTCCTTTGTGCTTGCATTGCCATCGCACTCGGTATTCTGTGGTGCTACGTTTACGATGTGCGACCCATCATAAACAGTTCACGATTATAGAACGTGTACGATAAGCAGACAATCACACACATTTACTTTTCCTCGACTGTATGCCATTCGATGTAAGAGCGCATACAATTATCCCTATAAAACTGTATGCGAAGCTTGTATACATCCCACACGATTCATCCATCGTACCTATGTCGGATGAAGACCTATCGCACGCGTTCTTCTATGACCAAACGTTTGCGATGCGTACAACATCATAAACAATCCATAATTGCCAAGCGTGTGTGATAAGGTGACTTTCACAAACATTTAATAAAAAGGAACTGTGTGCGATGCTGTTTTTAATCACAAACATTTTTTCTTGGCTGATCGTGTGTGAAGTAGAGATTGATCGCACACGTAGTGGATCCGAGAAACATGTCTGATCTCCATGTCTATCGCAGACGTTTCGCTTTTGCAAACCGTGTGCAGTGTAATCCCTAATTTAAAAATCACAGATTTTGAATTTGAAAGTAGGCAATCACTTATTTCATATCTAACCATGTTTATTACAAATATAGGTTCAACCACGAATGCATAATTTGAGGCACAGGTACATATACTGAAGAACTACAGAAGCACCAAGTAAAGAATGATGAACCACAGTTGTACTAAAGACTGTAAAGAGAGAGGCGAAAGACATTCTGGTTGCTGGAGAAGGTGAAGCGGAATGCCCATATGGTGCCCTCCTCCATGCGTAATGCGCGCACGACTCTAGGCCAACCCCTTGTGATGGCTGCCCGTCCATCCTTCACTGTCTTCATTAGGACTTCTCGATGCTCATTGTAGTCTGGATGAAATACTTTAACCTTCATTGCATGTCCACCAATCATGTACTTTGCGAGGTAATCTTGAGTAAACTGCTTCGGGAACCACTGTGAACGAAATAGATTCAGACATTGTTGTCTAACAACTCTTTATGGGTAGTAAAAGAGAAGGCTGCAGAGTTTGTAGTTACCATCCTATAGCTCACTGTTGCATTGGATAGAGCGTAAACAAATAATTTGCTTGCCATTGTTCATATCTTTTTGCTAATAATCCTTATCAGTTTCCTCACTTGATGCTTGTTCATGAATATCTCATTGCCCCATACGCAAAAAGGGTCGATGCGTGGATCTTTGCCAAGGGCATAAGTACCTACAAGCAACACGTCAATATTAGAAGCTAACAAGTGCCCAGGCCTGGATCTATATGCACTACATTATGGAACAACATGGGGAGTACAAGCCAAGGGATGAAACTAACCTCGGAGGAAAATGCTGGCCACTCCTGTTGTTGTCCTGCATAAGTAGTGGAAAGGCATGATAAGTACAACAACCTTAACATCAAACAAATATAGCAAAGGTAAACAACATCATCTCCAAATGATAGCTTGAATGTGTTGGTTTCAGCATGCTGTTAAAGCAGCTATAAAATGGAAGGGAATGTTACCTACAACAGGCTTAACAACCGTCAAATATTGCAATTCAAACTGGTATTGTTGAAAATGAATAGAATGTAGGTCATGCTTAAATAACACACTGGATAAATGTGTAAAACTGAAATAAAGGGCATGTGTTAACTACACTAGGCATAACTGGAACCAAATTTAGACGTTCAAACTGGTATTGATGAAATCGAGCGGCACAGTTCTGACTTGCACAAAATGAACATCACATTGTGGATGACTAAAATAAACAAGGCATAAATGATCAGTATAACAACCAAATATAGGCATTGAAAACTGGACAGAGTCTCACTACAACCAACCTAACAAGCAAATACATGTAAACATGGCATATGCTTGAAAACTAGACAAATGCTCACTGCAACCAACCTAACAAGCAAATACAGATAAACAAGGGATCTACTTGAAAACTAGATAAATGCTCACTGCAACCAACCAACCAAATGCAGATAAACAAGGCATCTGCTTGATAACTGGACAAATGCTCACTTCAACCAACCTAACAACCAAATATAGATAAACAAGGCATCTGCTTGATAACTGGACAAATGCTCACTGCAACCAACCTAACAACCAAATATAGATAAACAAGGCATCTACTCACTATAAACAACCAAACATAGCCATTCGTCAAACTGAAGTGGACAATTCATACTTAAACATCACATAGCCCTATTGAACATTACATTTTTGCATAACTGAAATAATTAAGCACAGCAAAGTTAAAACACCGCATGGCAAAAGCTACTACAACAAAGGGTACGGGTTGGCAATCTAGAAAAGGTAAGATTTGCTGATAGGATGTTGCCTCACATGTCATGGACGGGATCCTTCCAGTTGGAAGAGAACAGACCCATGGTGCACTCTCTAATGTCACAGATGGGTTGTTTCACCTTGGAAGAACCTTTGTGGGTGCCCTCCTCGTGGTCGTGGTCGATGAGATCTGACTTGGCAATTGAGGATCCCAAGCCGCCGCCGTAGAACGTGTCCTTTAGAAATGACAAAATGGGCTCGATGGCATACAAGGATCGCAAATCCTTGACCATGTGGCAGAGGAGATCAGTGGCAGGGCCATCGAAGAGATCGATGGTGGTTGAACCAAAGGGGCTGGGAATGAACCACTTAACCTGTGACATGGCCCGCATGAAGCCGTCGCTGTCGACGAGCTTGATGTCGTAGCCAGCTTTCCCGAGATACAGTAATACGCTAGCCCGCTGACGTGAAGCCTTCGGCATGGCAACGTAGTCAACGTCTTAGCCGGCTTCCGCAGCGAGGTGTTGCTCCGGGATTGACATGTCGGGGCGAACGGCGGCCACCTCGCCAACGTCCGCCGGAGAGGCCATGATAAACCTCTTCTTGGCCGAACGCTCGTCGGGCTCCCCAGGATACGTGGTCGGGCTTAGGCTGCGACATTCTAGAGCACGGGATGTGGATCTGGCGGGGAGGGACACCGCAGGCCTCATCTAAAAACTCAGGGAAGTGGGGCGACGGTATGGGAATCGCTGGGTAACCTGAACTTTATTATCTAAGCTAGGAGGAACGGGTAGACCGGCAGGGATTCGCGGCGGCGACGGTGATGAGCTAGGGTTTGAGGGGGGAGGGGTTGGGTGGGGGACTGTGGAGGGGGGTGGTGTTTGAGGATACACCGCGGCTACTGAAAATTTTAGTAATTGTGGGTGGAGATGGTGGTGGACGAGGGAGGGCGACGGTTCAAATGCCTCGGCTACTGCAATTTTACTATAAGGTCGATGCTGGAGGAGTGGGGGCGACGATTGAAGTACCGCGCCTACTAAAATTTGGGTAAAGGAATTGATGCGGGGCGGGAGCACCCAAGATCACACACGGTCCAATAAGAATATGCGTGTATGATAATAAGGAAAAGTGGCGGAACCGCTGATTTTTGCAACGCTCAAGGCGGGTAGTTTGTTTTTAGATTTCTAGCTAGCTGGTCTATCGCATACGGTTCGTCCTAATTTTCAGACGCAGACATGGAATTCCATCTAAATAAACTACCCGCCTTTAGCTTGCGCAGGTGGTGATTTTACAGCGCACTAGCATCGCACACGGCTAAGCCAGTACCTCCACCTTTGCTCACGCTTGCGCATTCATGGTGATTTATAGCGCACTTCCATCGCACATGGTTAAACCACTACCTCCACCCCTTTTCGCGCTTGCGCAGTCATGGTGATTTCACAGCCCACTAGCATCGCACACGGTTAATCCACTACCTACACCCTTGATCGCGCTTGCGCGGGCGTGGTGATTTCACATCGCACTTGCATCGCACACGGTTAAGCCAATACACCCGTGTCCGTTGAGCCTCATTTGAGTCTTTGCAGCAAAAAAAACATCAGAGAGGGTCAGAAGATAGCCACACCAACATGTGGCCCAAATATATATGAGTGAAAAGGGTGGTCTGTGATGTTCAAAATTCCAATGCACAACTTTGACCGCGTGGGCCCACGGTTGGGCGTGTCGTCGAAGATCGATGATAGGGGCCAGAAGTCAAGAACCACTTGGACGTGGCCAAATATATGTAGGAATATAGGGTGTGATGTTTAAAACTTTAAATACACAATGCACAACTTTGGTGGCACCTGCCTCGCAAACCCGAAAGCACCCTTGGATATATCAATAATGACATAATGTCGTAGCTACCTAGCTATGGTGCTTGACCCACCTCCCACTTCATGTCGGCGGGGCGGATGCACGTAATGATACTTTGGTCATACATGCATGTCGCCATGACCTACCATAAGACGGACCAGTGAATCTATCGCTTGGTCAAACGACAACTGTTGTTGTCGATAAAAAATGGATAGGATATATATATATATATATAAACCGCTTGGGCCAATAGATTGAACCATCATAAAAAATCGCACGAGAGGGACCACAACACCAGCACCGCCTGCATGCGGCCCAAAATGATGTACGTTGGAAGGGGTGATGTGTGTTTTGAATATCGAATAATGTACAATTTAGATGTGGCGCCTGCCTCTCGATAAAGACAACAACCATGAAAGCCAGGTAATTAAGGACGAGATATGTAGGGTACGGTGTCGGTCGAACCCACCAATCCGAGCGTGTGGGAGGGAATCCTGACAATGCATGAGCTCGAACTTTGGTTGAACGACATGTGACGGTGAACGGCCATAACAAGAACTAGGAGGAATCCATTCATGGCCAACACATACCCCTCGTTATTGGTCAAAGGGATGATATATATACACTCGAGGAGCCCACGGATATGCGTGTCGTTACAAAAAATCGCATAAGGGAGACGTGGTCGATCAGAAGACCCCCCTATACACTGCATGCAGCCTGAAATTATGTATGGGTGGTGTGTGATGTGTTCAAATCCCCAATGCAACTACTTCGAGGGGGCACCAACAACATCACAAACCGAACACCGTACCCGACCCCAAGCCAGATTCAATACATACGATGTCGGTTCCCCAACTTCGAGGCGGGGAGGGGGGAGGGTAGGGGGTGTAATCCAACGCATGTGTTGAAACTTGATTTGCTCTAACATAGCACACAGAGCAAAGAGGAAACCCTTCTCATGCGTTGGGTCAAAGGGATAATTTGTGTGGGCCTACATATGTCGATCATTCTTTGATTTTTGAGTACGAAAAATAACCAATAAAAAACATATTGTACAAATTAGCAAAACAAGGATCCCAAGGTTTATATAATCGTCATGACAGGTCACTATAGAGATATTTAGATGATAAATGTCTATAATGACCGTATCATGGTGTTTAAATGAAGCTTGAGATATGCAACTTCCCACCGAGTCACCCATCCTTAGACTACTCCAGCCCCAGCACGCTTAACTTCTGCGTTCTATTCGACTTGGTTAGCGGATGGGAAGCCGCCGCTTGCTGATAAGAATTGCCTCCTTGCCTTTAAGGCGTTTCACGCTGGTCACCCTATGGGACCTACTCCCTACTATCACACACGTTTGTGCTTTTAGAAACTGTGTGCAATATTTACATGGCCGGTGTGTCGCCGCCTAGCCTTCTATGAGGACTGACACTGGCAGCGGGAAACCGATGGGAGAAGAGGCGGGAAACCAATGGGAGGAGTGGCGGGAAACGGTAGCGTGTTTGGATATATAACAACATTAATATGGAAAACTTAGTAGAGAAGGAAGCGTGAGCTAGCATGACGCATGCACACAGTGCTTACCCACGGGTGACAGACGGTTGACCAGAACTACTTTAAATATTCAGGGTTCATTTGGCCTTCTTTATACATTATAATTAAGTTTTATAAGTATTAATTTAATATGCATAATTCAAATTAGTGCACCAAAATGGCTACAAAAATCATACATGTGTCCTTGGATGCATGTTTAGGTCCCATGCAAAGAATGAGAATGAATTACAACTGTCTCGGCGTCTGGCTCGGCCTCGGACATTGAGAATCTCGGTTTTTAAATCCCCGTAAATCCAAAACTCACTCGAAAATCGTGAAACTTGGCATGGTGTCACGACATGGCACATATATGTTGTGGAAAAAAAATTGTCCATGTTGGGGCAAGTTTTATTAAAAGCCTCTTACAAATCGGAGCTTCTCTCAAGAAGCCTCATGGTTCCGATAGGGAAACGTGTCCCTCTTGTGGGCGAAACGATAATCACTGCCTCTTTTTGCCTTTAGTTTTTTCTACAGGCAACATGGAACGACAGGATATCCGTGCTGAATTTTAAAATTATTCAGGGTTCGTTTGGCCTTTTTATACATTAATTGAGTTTCCTAGGCATTTAATGTCCATAATTCAAATCTGAACTACAAATACATGCTCCAGTTCATCAAAATGGCTAGAAAAATCATACATGTGTCCTTGGGTGCATGTTTAGGTCCCATGCAAGGAATGGGAATGAATTACAATCGTACTGGTGTCCTGGCTCGTCCTCAAACATTTGGAATCTCGGTTTCTAAATCCTCGTAAATCCAAAACTCACCAGAAAGTCATGAAAGTTGGCATGGTGTCACGTCATGGCACATATATGTCGTGGTAAAAACTTTGTCTAATTTGGGCCATGCTTTATTACAAACCTCTTACAAACCGGAGCCTCTCGCAAGAACCCTCATGGTTTTGATAGGGAAATGTGTCCTCTTGTGGGCAAAATGATAATCGCTCCCTCTTCTAGCCTTGTATTTTCTTCTACATGCAACATCGAACAACGGGAGATTCGCACTGAACTGTGAAATTATTCAGGGTTCGTTTGACCTTTTTTATTCATTAATTGAGTTTTCTAGGCATTTAATGTCCATAATTCAAATCCGAACTACAAATACATGCTCCAGTGCACCAGAATGGCTAGTAAAATCGTACATGTGTCCTTGGGGTGCATGTTTAGGTCCCATGGAAGGAATGTGAATGAATTCAACAATCTCGGCATCCTGGCTCGGCTCAAACATTGCGAATCTCAGTTTTTAAATCTCTGTAAATCCAAAACTCACCAGAAAATCATGAAACTTGGCATGGTGTCACGACATGGCACATATATGTCATGGTAAAAAAATGTCCAATTTGGGCCAAGCTATATTACAAGCCTCTTACAAACCGAAGCTTCTCGCAACCCTCGTGGTTCCGGTAGGGAAACATGCCCCTCTTGTGGGCGAAACGATAATCACTGTCTCTTCTCGCCTTGTATTTTTTTTCTACAAGCAACATAGAATAACAGGAGTGTCGTTCTGAAATTTGAAACTGTTCAGGGTTTATTTGGCCATTATATATATTAATTGAGTTTTCTAGGCATTTAATGTAGTTCATAATTCAAATTTGAACTACAAGGACATGCTCCAGTGAAGCAATATGGGTGGAAAATCATACATGTGTCATTGGGTGCATGTTTAGGTCTCATTGAAGGAATGGGAATGAATTACAAATGTCTCGTTGTCCTGAAACATTGAGAATCTCGGTTTTTAAATCCCAGTAAATCGAAAACTCACCCAAAAAACATGAAACTTGGCATGGTTTCATGACATGACACATATATGCCGTGGTAAAAAATCGTCCAGTTTGAGACAAGATGCACACATTAATAGCAAACAAAGTCCTTTTGAAACAAATAGCTGACGCATTAATATCACAAACGGTTGTATTATATGAACCGTGTGTGTTCCCGTAACCATTTAAGTGCGGCCATGCGTCCCTCTTTTCTTATGGGATAGTACTACCTTGGTCCTCGTTCATTGGTCCTCTTTGTATTTTGTGCTTACTCGGTAGCGTGCAGCTGTTTGATTAGACGGGACGAGCACGAGAAGTCCGCCGTGCAGGCTCGACGAGACGTGTGCGAGCAGTCCGCCGCGCAGGCTTGACAGGATGCGTGCGACCTCTCCACCTCGTAGGCTTGATGGGACACGTGCGAGCAGCAAGGCCGCCCAAGCTCACCGGGAAGCGAGCTCTTTGACCTCCATCCACCAGCCGCCCGCCTCGCTCACAACTTCTCCATTAATGGCGGCCGAGCCGCTGTTTAACACGCGGTTAATTAAAGCACCTGGACGGAGGGTGTTTGCTTTTGATCTCATGGGCCCGCTCAACGTTAGCATTTTCTTTGTTCATGTTTTCAACTCGTATTCCGGATAATTTAAAATGCCACATTGGGGAACGGATAATACAATGACAAATAAAATGGCAACGACTAATACGACGACAAATTTACAATGGCGCGGATAATAATTGTCTTACGTATTTCGGATAATTTAAAATGCCACATGCGGCAAAGCCCGGAAGACACGGGGGCAAGAGAAGAAGGAAATCATAGACAATGATTCAGGTCGCTACTGTCTCTACTCCTCGATGGATGGCCGGGCGACGACATCCTCCAGCTCCTTCTTCAATTCCTCATGACTTTGCTTGACAGGAGCCACGGATTCCTCCGCCTCCTGCTCGCGCTCGATCCGGAGCTTCCTCAAGTCACCCATCAGTTCCTCGACGACCGCTTTCAGCGTCATCCCCGAGGCACTGCTCTGCTCATGCAGCTTCTTCTAGCCGGCGGCCTCCTCCTCCGTCTCGCCGAGCGCCTTGAGGAGCTTCGCATTGTCACCCATGAGTTGCCTGACGAGGCCGGTTGCCTTCTCAACAGAGGCATCGCAAATCTCGAGCAGCTTCATCAAGCCGTCGACCAACTCCTGCTGCTTAATTAGGCCAGCGAGAATGTCATCATCGCTGGCCAAGGACTTCAGCAATGCCAGCTCGTCGTGATCGCTGACGCGGCGAGTGCACTTGTGAGAGCCCTCGCGTTCTGGTGAGAGCTCGTTCGAGGGCTCCGCAGCGCGTCGGGACATCTCTGCTGCGCCAGCCGCCTAGCAGCGGGACCTCTCTAGTGCTTCCGCGGCCTTGGTCTTTACTCCCTGGTTATATGTCCACCCGAAACTCCTCCTACCGGTCATGGCGGAACGACTGACATGAAAGACCTGTTTTGTGGGTGATGAGGAGAGGAACTGTGAAGTAATTTTCGAGTGGGTAGTTTTTATAGCCCGGTGCTAAGTGTGAACACATTTAGGTTTGATCGGTGTGAACAGATTTGCAATTACTTATTGCGTTGTAATATGGAATGTGGCGAGAAACAATGTCAAAATTTATTGATGGTTCTGGGCTTGAAGCCCGTTTCTATTGTTCTGGCTCATCGCAAACAGTTCTTATGGATCAACCATATGCCATGCATCTGAAGCCCAAAATGGTCCCCGGATGGCGTACGTGGGCCCACGTTCTCGGATGTACGTGTATGTGTCTGCCCACTATCACACACGGTCAAGATATCACCATCATGCCTAATGGATGCGCCGTCGTGCCTCCCACAGGGTGCCAGAAGGTTGACCGGAATTGCAATATGCAGGTGTGGTTGCTCGCCGTTGAGGCGACCGTGGCGTGCTCTGCTCGTCGTTGAGGCAGCCGTGGCGTGCTCTACTCGCGTCCGTCCGTGCGTTTTGCTCGCCATTGAGGCGGCCGTGGCGCGCTCCGCTCTGGCGTCCCTGCGCGCGCTCTGATCGCCGTTGAGGCAAATTTACAATGGCAATGGTTAATAATTGTCTTACATATTCAGGATCATTTAAAATTCCACATGCGGCAACGCCCAAAACACTCACGATCTACATATGCATACAATTATAATAAAATATAGGCTAAAAGGCTGAGCTGGTGGCCTTCCGACGACAGTCTTCTCGGACTCCATGATCAGCATAGCACCCTTGCGGCCGTTCATTACAAGTGTCCCGACCCGCCTCCGCCTACGCAGCTGCAGGCACTGGGAGGCTCTTGGGGCTGCCGGGCCTCTTCTAGAAGAGCTTGATAGCATGCAATCGCGTGCATGACATCTCCGTGAAACCGCTCCATTTCCATGTCTCTAGCCTGGTAGCAAATTCCGTCCATCACCTGCATCCTCAAGATACCACGTTGGCGATGTTCGACTTCATCGGGGACGTCAACTCCGCCAAGGATGCGCTCGAGCCTGGCCACCACATCATCGGGATCGAGGTTGACACGGCCGCCGTCGGCAACGATGAAGCCCCAGGTTGGCTGTCTCGCAACCGAATCGCAGAGGTCCACTGCCCATTCCTTGCCGGGCATCAGGCTCTCGATGAGCACTGGTGACGGTGGCTCTTCCGGTGGGTCATTGATCATGCTGCCGAGCAGCTCTGGATCTTTTGCATGGTGGATGGCAAACTGCTCATCACACTTCCTCTGTAATATGTCGATTGTGCGCCCAAGGACTATCACGCCGATATCGCTGCCGATAGGCCATGGTGCCTGCACCGGCCGATGAAGCTCTTGCTCCCCGACCTGCTCCAGCTCATTCTCCTTGCCGAAGATGTAACACAGGTAGGGGTCGATGTCGAACCTTTGGTCGTTGCCTGGCATGCTTGGAATAACTAATGGTAGATGGGTGAGGAATAGATTTGCGCACAGTGTCGCGACGGTGCGTTGCCGCCTGGGTTATATGCAGCAAGCCATTAGCTGGTGGCGGGAAACCGATGGGGAAGAGGCGGGGATTTTACAATTCACCCATGTGGAGCGCGGAAGCCTTCACTGGAGCGCGGGAAGACTAAGTGGAGCACACAACCCGAATACTGTATGCGGTGTCACGTGTTATCTATCACACACGTGTTAACATAAGGAAACGTATGTGTAACTTACTAATCATCGCATACGAGTACTCGCAGACGCATCATGTGCGATACTCCTAGCCACCGCAAGCAACTAGTTTGCATTTTTCAAAGTTTTTTGTACACACAGAATCGCATAGGAATTAACTGTAGTAACCGTCTGTGTTATAATTTCTCATCGCAAACAGTTCATCCAAGTGGGCTATTTGCCGTGTATCACACACATCTTGTTTACATGAATCGTTTTTGTTCTTTTGGATCATCACAAACAGTTCATCTATGTGAACTGTATGCCGCATATCACACACATCTTATTAAGTTGAACCGTTTCTATTGTGTTCCCTAATCGAAAACAGTTCGTCCGAGTGAACCGTATGTCGTATATCACACACACCTTGATCTAGCCAACCGTTTCTGTTGCATTCCCTAATAGCAAACAGTTCATCAGAGTGAACTGTATGCCGTATATCACACACACCTTGATATGGTTGCCCATTTCTATTGTTCTGTCTCATCGCAAACAGTTCTTATGGATCAACCGTATGCCCCGCATCGCACACGCAACTAAAATCTGAACTGTGTTTGATGTATCCTTCATCGCAAACGTTTTGCATCTTTTTTGACATTTTTTGACATCACCATTTGCTATTAATGCATCGCACACAGTTTCGTCAAAGGGTCTCTGATCATAGTGTCGCGTTAGCAGCATCCTGCAGTAGTGAACAAGCACTGGATTGGCCAACCACTCAGGATGAAATACTTCCACGATGAACCCGGCAGCTAGGAGCCGGGCCACTTCTTCCCCGATAGATTTGCGTCTCTCCTCGTCAAAACAACGAAGGTATTGCCGGACTGGTTTCATCTTAGGATCAATATTGAGGTGGTGCTCAGTGAATTCTCTCGGTACACCAGGCATGTCAGAAGGTTTCCATGCGAAGATGTCCCGATTCTCACGGATGAATTCGATGAGCGCACTGTCCTATTTGGGATCCATGCTAGTCCCAATAGTGAACTATTGGGACGAGTCGCCAGGGGTGGAGTCAAGGTTTTTCGTGTTCTCGGCCGACTTAAACTTGAGTGGGGGATCAGACTCTATGGTGGGTTTCTTCAGGGGGGTCATGTCAGCTGGGTCAACATTGGATGTATAAAACTTTAACTCCTCTGCTGCGCAGGCCGACTCAGCATAAGCTGCGTCCCCTTCTTCACACTCATGAGCAAAACGTCTATCGCCATCGACTATGATAGTGCCTTTTGGTCCAGGCATCTTGAGCTTGAGATAAACATACCAGAGTCGGGCCATAAGACGAGCGTAAGCCGGCCGACTGAAAAGAGCATGATATGGGTTCTTAATCTTGACCACCTCAAACGTCAGGAACTCTGATCTGTAATTGTACTCATCGCCAAATGCAGCTTCCAGCTTAATCCGCCCAATAGGATAAGTTGACTTCCCGGGGATGATCCCGTGGAAAATAGTCGAGGACGACAGGAGTTATTTCTCCGATAAGTTCATGCCTCTGAAGGTATCATAGTACAGGATGTTGATGCTGCTCCCTCCATCCATGAGCACATTTGTGAGCTTATAACCATCGACTTGAGGTGCCACCCCTAAAGCCAGACAACCCGGGTTCTCAACCCGGGGTGGATGATCCACCCTACTCCATGTGACGGGTTGTTCTAACCAATTTAAATACTCAGGAACTGCCGGCTCAACCATATTAACAGTGCGTTTCTGAAGCTTGAGATCCTTTTTGCAAGTACTAGTCAAGAAGATATGGTACTGTCCACTATTCAAATGCTTGGGATTGCTTTGAAAACCATACTGGTTGCCTTGCTGCTGAGCTCCTTGGCCAGAACATTGATTTCCACTATTATTGCCAGAACCTTGATAACCAGATCCTGAGCTGCCCTACCCCTGATAACCGGGATTCTGGAACCCACCAGATGAGCCGACTCCCGGGAACCATGAGCCACCCGCTCCGGGTTGTCCCGGGTTTCCGCCACCACCACTTTGATGATTCTGGTAGACTTGATTGCGATAAGCTTGCATGATGTGACAGTTCTCCCAGGAGTGATTCGCCGGCTTATCGGGGAGACTATGTTTTGGGCACAAGCCTTTGAGCGCTTCCTCAAAATTGCGAGCCTTGTTCCCATTGTAAGGCCTTCCCGAATTATTCCGTCTCTGGCCTTTGAAACTAGTGTTTGTATTGGTGACGAAATCTGAGCTGCCCTCCGGATGTTTGCGCTTATCGCCATTATTTTGACCACTATGGTTGCTAGTGTGCCTTGAGTTGCCCTGTTGGTGACCCTTGTCGCCACCCTTTTTCTTACCCATGCCGGATTGATCATCATCCGGACTAGGGTCCTTCATGGTATCTGACTCAGCGTATCTGGTAAGGATGTCCATGAGCTCGCCCATGTCCTGCACCTTTCGCTTCAGCCACCCGAGTTTCTGAACGAGGGGATCAAAATGATATTCTTCTCCAGGATCAAAATAGCCTGAGCCGCCGTGATGTTGTAAGAGGAGTGGATGATGTCCGCAACCTGGCGTGACCAGTGATGAGCCGACTCTTCGTCACGCTGGGCACAATGCTATAAGTCAACAATCGTCATTGGGCGCTTGCAAGTTCCTTGAAAATTCTTGATGAAACATTCCTTCAATTCCACCCAAGTATTGATGGAGTAGGGGACATGTTCTTCAGCCAAGTATGAGCCGGCCCCTCCAACATCATGGTTAAATAGTTTGCGCAAACTGCATCGCTAACATCCAGCATGTCCATGGCGATCTCGTAGCTCTCAATCCACGCAGCCGACTCAAGATCAGCTGTGTAATTAGGAACCTTTCGGAGACCTTTTGGGGACCTTTGAAATCCTTAGGCATGCGCTCGTTGCATAGAGCTGGCACTAGGCAGGGAATTCCAATGGTTCTGGTGATCGATCTGACGCCTTGCAAAGTCAAAGGAGTTGTGGTAGGTGCTGGTTGAGCCGCCGCATTGGCTACTTCCGCTTCTCTCGGTGCCCGGGCCATGTCAACGATCTCCTGGGCGTCTAGGGCTCCATGCTGAGGCGGGTCACGAAACTGCTCGCGCCATCGATGGGCGCTGCTAGAGGCAGCCGGTGACTCAGCATGGCGGCTCCTGCTTCGGCAGGGATGCAGGGTGGAATGGAGTCGCTGCTAACTGTAGAGTAATTTGCTTGCTGGGCAACCGCAGTTTTCAACATAACGATGGCGTTCAAGGCCTCGATATCAACTGGGGTGTTCCCCGTGATCGGGAGTGTGGCGAGGTTGGTGGCTGTTGCCAACAAGTTATCAATGGGATTGGAGAAATGACCCGCCGGTGTTACAAACCGGTCTGGAGTCGCCTGAACAGGCGGCGGGCGCTGGGCCGGCTCGAGCCGGCGCTGCTGAGCTGGCTGACGAAGTTGAGCCGAGGGCAGCCACCCATCTCTATCCTGAGGTACAACCCGGTTCAACTGGGGTATAACCAGGCCCTCCGAGGTGCTTGGCCCAGCTCCCGGAGCGCGTGTGTCGAACAGGCACATAGGCTCGTAATTGGGAGGCAAGCGGCTCACTAATGGTGTGTTCGCATGCCTCCTTCGATGAACCATATCTGAAGTGTTCTTTCATAGACCCATGCGCCAGGCTTCTATCCTTAGGACCTCCGCCTCATTGTGCATCTAGGCACATAGCTCCACCAGGCGAGCGTTCTCGGTGTTGATATCCTCCTGAGCTTTGGCCATCTGCTAGCGAAGTTTAGCCACCTCTGCATTGCGTTCCACCTGGTTCTCCGCTGTTAGCGGTGACCCAAGGAGCGTCGTCAATGAGGCGACTAGCTCTGAAAGGACTTGAGCCGGTGGTTTGACTGGGCCACACGCGCTTGGATCAGTCACCGAAGTAACGGTTCCTCCCATGGCGCCTACAGCAGTAGAGTCAAGGGCTGGCGCAGTGCCTGCCATGTAGATGGTGGTCCAACGGGGCGGCTCATGTTACGTCCAACGTATCTATAATTTATGAAGTATTCATGCCATGTTTACAACAATTTTATATGGTTTTGGAATTATTTGAATAGAACTAACCCAGACTAACGTTGTTTTAAGCGGAACTACTATGGTGTCGTTTTTTGTGCAGAAAAAAAAATTCTCGGAATGTGCTGAAAATTTACGATGATTTTTTATGGACCAAAAGAGACCCCCGAAGCACCGGAGCTGGGCCAGGAAGTGGCCGAGGGAGCCACAAGCCTGGGGGGCATGCCCACTCCCCTAGGGCGCGCCCCCGAGCTTATGCGCCCCTCAGGCACACCCTTGACGTGAAACCGACGCCAAAACTTCCTATAAATAACCCAAACATCAAAAAGAACCCTAGATGAGACGTTCTGCCACCGCAAGCCTCTGTAGCCATGAAAAACCAATCCGGACCCCGTTCCGACACCCTGCCGGAGGGGGAAATCATCACCGAAGGCTATCTTCATCATCCCGACGGCAACCATGATGAGGAGGGAGAAGTTCACCCTCGAGGCTGAGGGTATGTACTAGTAGCTATGTGTTTGATCTCTCTTTCTCTCTCATGTTCTTGATTTGGCATGATCTTGATGTACCGCGAGCTTTGTTAATATATTAGGATCTTATGGTGTTCTTCCCTCTCTACCTTCTTGTGATGAATTGAGTCTTGCTCTTTGAGGTTTCATTATGTTGGATTGAATATTGGATTTGAGAACACTTGATGTATGCCTTGCATATGGATAGCCATGGTGACAATGAGGTATTATATTGATTGACTTGATGTATGTTTTGGCACTCAACTTGCGGATTACTGAGGTGACATTGGGGTAATCTATGCATAGTGGTCGATGCATGTTCTTGTCCTACGTTCTCCGGTAGAAACTTTGGAGTGATTCTTTGTTGCATGTCGAGGGGTTGTTATATGATCCAATTATGGTATCATTGTTGAGAGATTTTGCACTAGTGAAAGTATGAACCCTAGGCCTTGTTTTCAAGCATTGCAATACCGTTTTTGCTCACTTTTGTTACTAGTTACCTTGCTGTTTTTATATTTTCAGATTACAAAAACCTATATCTACTATCCATATTACACTTGTATCACCATCTCTTCGCCGAACTAGTGCACCTATACAATTTACCATTGTATTGGGTGTGTTGGGGACACAAGAGATGCTTTGTTATTTGGTTGCAGGGTTGTTTGAGAGAGACCATCTTCATCCTATGCCTCCCATGGATTGATAAACCATAGGTCATCCACTTGAGGGAAAATTTATTAATGTCCTACAAAACAATGCGCTTGGAAGCCCAACACGAGTCTACAAGAATAAGTTGTGTAGTAGACATCACGCTCTTTTCTGGCACTGTTGCTTGGGAGGTGAGTGCTTGAAGGTGTATCTTTAGATCTTGCAATTGAATCTTTTAGTTTCTTGTTTATCACTAGTTTGGTTTATAAAAGAAAACTACAAAAAAATGGAAGTGAGGTTACCTCATATTCTTCGTCTTTATAATGTCTTCCTTGAAAATGATGGATCAAAAAATTGTGCTCAATTGATAGAAGAAGAATTCAATAAAATGTTTGGCATAAAATCTTTGAATGACAAGAATGATTGCAATGTTGTTGGTATGAATTCTTTGAATATCCATGATGATAATGATATGCAAAGCTACAAGCTTGGGGATGCTATGTTTGATGAAGATGATATTTTTAGTCCCCCAAGTTTTGATGAGAAAATTTGTTATGATGATTGCATGACTCCTATTTATGTTGATTATATTGATGAAAGTGGATTTGGAGAGGTCATGACTTTATTTAGTGATGAATCCACTACTTTGGAAGAGGTTTCAATTGAATATTATGAGAACAAAGTTGCTATCTATGATCATTATTGTGATGACATGTATGCTATAAATATTAATGATAACCATGAAACTTGTCATCATGATTTTAATGTTCAACTTGATTATGTCAATCAAGTATCCCATGATAGTTATTTTATTGGGTTTGCTCCTACTACTATTGATGATAATAAATTTTCTTTTGTGGAGAGTAATAAAATCTCTATGCTTGTGGATCATGAAAACAATACTTCATGTGATAGCTATATTGTTGAATTCATTCATGATGCTACTGAAAATTATTATGAGATAGGAACATATGCTTGTAGGTATTGCAATAATATCAAGTGTCCTCTCTATGTGTTGAAAGTTTTGAAGTCATGCTTGTTTTGCCTTCCTATGCTAGTTGATTCTTGTTCCCATAAATTGTTTGCTCACAAAATCCCTATTCATAGGGAGTGGGTTAGACTTAAATGTGCTAGTCATATGCTTCATGATGCTCCCATTATGTTTCAATTATTATCTTTTATGTGAGCATCATTGAAATCATAATGCCTAGCTAAAAAGGCATTGAAGAAAAGCGCTTGTTGGGAGACAACCGATATTTTTCCCTACTATTTTTGTGTGTTCACATGATTAGGCTACTGTAGTAATCATGTTTTATAGCTTTTGTTTCAATAAAGTGACAAGTAAAGCCTTTAGGATAGTGTGGATGATAGTTGACTTGATTCTGTGAAAAAACAAAAACTTTTGTGCCCAGTTCTGTAATTATGTAAATTCACAAAAACGTGCTTTTGCTTTGAATGTTTTTAACATGATTGATATACAAATTGCCTATGTTTCCCTAATTTTTCAGAATTTTTCAAGTGGCAGAAGTATGGTCATTGTCCAGATCATTACAGACTGTTCTATTTTTAACAGATTCTGTTTTCAATGCATAGTTTGCTTGTTTTAGTGTTTCCATAGCTTATATTAAGTGATATAAATTGTGGAAATAATAAGGTACAGTAGGCATTGTGTGAGAACAATTATTAATCTCGTCTTTGACAATACCTAAGTGAATGATTTGTTTTATCATACTAACCTATCTCACGAAGTTCCGTTAAGTTTTGTGTGATTGAAGTTTTCATGTTTTGGGTGAGATGTCGACATGAGGAGAATAAGGAGTGGTAAGACCCTAAGCTTGGGGATGCCCAAGGCACCCCAAGGTAATATTCAAGGAATACCCAAGCAACTAAGCTTGGGGATTCCCCGGAAAGCATCCCCTGTTTCCTCTCCAACATTATCGGTAACGTCACTTGGAGCTATATTTTTATTCGTCACATGATATGTGTTTTGCTTGGAGCGTCATTTTCTTTTGTTAGGATTTGCTTTCTGTTTGAATAAAATACTTAAGATCTGAAATTCTTAAATGAGAGATAATCTTCACGTAGCTACTTAATTGCTTAACTATTCATTTGATCTTCACTTATATCTTTTTGGAGTAGTTTGTCATTTACTCGTGTGTTTCACTTATATACTAAGAGTAAATTGTTGAATGAATTGAATATCATAAATCTCAATTTATATATGTTTCATATGCTTATCCCATGGGGAGTAATGACTTCAAATATCAGAAGTATAGGTGGTAAAATGTATTGAAAGTTAGCAAACAGAACATTGGTCACTTGAACAATTCATGAACGAATATTGAAGGAAGAGAGATTTCACATATAAATATACCATCTTGGACATATTCTATGATTTTGAGCCCCATTATTTATTTTCAAACTTGAGCAAATTAGTTGAAGTTGGACCAGGAAGACAACGTAATTTGTATAGAAGGTATATTGTTATGGATCCTCCAACATGTGGTGCTTGCTTAGGATCTTTTGCTAGCCGAAAATTCGTAATAAGTAGAGATACTACTTGTGCATCCAAAAACCCTTAAACCCAGTTTCTTGCCATAAGTGTCCACCATGTCTACCTATGGATTGAATAAGATACTTCAAGTAAGTTGTCATCGGTGCAAAAAGCAATAAAAATTGCTCCTAAATATGTATGATCTTTTATTGTAAGGGAAAATAAGCGTTGTACGAACTTGTGATGGCAAAGAAATAAAAGCGACGGATTGCATAATAAAGTTTGCTATCACAAAGGGCAATACAACGTGACATTACTTTGCATTAAGGGCTTGCACATCCAAAAATAAAAAGCACATGACAACCTCTGCTTCCCTCCGCGAAGGGCCTATCTTTTACTTTTATGTATTTACTTTTACGCAAAAGTCAATAGTATTCCTTCTCATTTCAACCTCAATTATTCTCTAGTTGGCAAGTATCATGTGGTGCGGAAAGATCCAAGCATATATGACAATTCAAATATATTTGATCATGAATTACTATTGTTGACAATTATCTATGTAGTAAATAAGTTGGGAGGCGAAACATTAAGCCCCTATGTTTCTCTGTGTTCGATGGATGCTATTTGTTCTAAAAATATGATTTGAGTGTCAGCAATCATGGAAGACTATATGATAATTGAGTATGTGGAATTTGCTAAATCAAAGCCCTTACATAGACCCTTCCTGAAAATAAGATGAATTTCAATTGTTTGATGACTGATAACATAGTTTGTTAGATTTCAAGAAAGTTTATGGTCTATGCTTTAACATGTGAATAGCATTGATCAAACTTGTGCACTTGCTAGCATTCACACTTCATAATGATGCTAGAAAATTTTTGCAACTATCATTGATCAAACTTGTGCACTTGCTAGCATTCACACTTCATAAATTATTTCTTTTATCATTTACCTACTCGAGGACGAGCAGGAATTAAGCTTGGGGATGCTGATAGGTCTCCAATGTATTTATAATTTATGAAGTATTCATGCCATGTTTACAACAATTTTATATGGATTTGGTATGATTTGAATAGAACTACCCTGGACTGACGCTGTTTTCGGCAGAACTATCATGGTGTCATTTTTTGTGGAGAAACAAAAGTTCTCAGAATGTGCTGAAAATTAACGGTGATTTTTTATGGACCAAAAGAGACCCTGAAAGCACCGGAGCTGGGCCAGGAAGTGGCCGAGGGAGCCACAAGCCTGGGGGCGCGCCCACCCCCCTAGGGCGTGCCTCCCGAGGTTGTGGGCCCCTCAGGCACCCCCTTGATGCGAGACCGACGCCAAAAATTCCTATAAATGCCCCAAACATCGAGAAGAATCCTAGATGAGAAGTTCCGCAGTCGCAGGCCTCTGTAGCCATGAAAAACCAATCGGGACCCCATTCTGGCACCCTGCTGGAGGGGAAAATCATCACCGGAGGCCATCTTAATCATCCCGGTGGCCATCATGATGAGGAGGGAGTAGTTCACCCTTGAAGCTGATGGTACGTGCTAGTAGCTATGTGTTTGATCTCTCTCTCTCGTGTTCTTGATTTGGCATGATCTTGATGTACCACGAGCTTTGTTAATATATTTGGATCTTATGGTGTTCTTCCCTCTCTACCTTCTTGTGATGAATTGAGTCTTGCTCTTTGAGGTTTCATTATGTTGGAATAAATATTGGATTTGGGAACACTTGATGTATGTCTTGCATATGGATACCCGTGGTGACAATGGGGTAGTATACTGATTCACTTGATGTATGTTTTGGCACTCAACTCGTGGATTCCTGAGGTGACATTGGGATAATCTATGCATAGGGGTTCATGCACGTTTTCGTCCTACGTTCTCCGATAGAAACTTTGGAGTGATTCTTTGTTGCACGTTGAGGGATTGTTATATGATCCAATTATGGCATCATTGTTGAGAGATTTTGCACTACTAAAAGTATGAACCCTAGGCCTTGTTTTCAAGCATTGCAATACCATTTTTGCTCACTTTTGTTACTAATTACCTTGCTGTTTTTATATTTTCACATTACAAAAACCTATATCTACTATCCATATTACACTTGTATCATCATCTCTTCGCCGAACTAGTCACTACTACAGGATGCTGCTAACGCGACACTACGATCAGAGACCCTTTAACGAAACTGTGTGCGTTGCATGAATAGCAAATGGGGATGTAAAAAAACCATCAAAAAAGATGCAAAACATTTGTGATGGCTGAGACATCAAACACGGTTCAGATTTTAGTTACGTGTGTGATGTTGGGCATACGGTTCAGTTCAATGAACTGTTTGTGATGAGGCAGAACAACAAAAACGGGCAGCCAGATAAAGGCGTCTGCGATATACGGCATACAGTTCACTCTGATAAATTGTTTGTGATGAGGCGGAACAACAGAAATGGGCAGCCAGATGAAGGTGTGTGCGATATACGGCATACAGTTCACTCGGATGAACTATTTGTGATTAGGCAACACAAAAGAAACGGTCAGCCAGATCAAGGTGTGTGCGATATACGGCATACGGAACAATATTCTTTACTGTGAATAGTGTGCTCTGTTGGGCACACAAGTATATGGATCATAGCCTTGGGCGAGCAATGTGCCCGCACGCGTCGTGCTAGCTCGATGTTCCTTCTATACTAAGTTTCCATTAATTGTTGGTGTTTTATGAACACGCCGCTGTTTCCCGCCATTTCCTCACCGGTTTCCCGCCGCCACCCAGCGATATTGTGTGGGGCGCGCGATGCACGAAGGAAACAAGCGCAGCCTGTAGCACATCCACCTTTTCCAAGCATGCCAACCCACCAAAGCGCCGCCTCTGCCATCAACCTCCTCGACGAGGAAAATGAGAAGGCGCCACGGCCCATCGAGGTCGAGGCACTCCCCGACAATGCGATGGATGACGCCATGATGCGCGTAATCGCCAGGGTTGAGCAGACCCTTGGAGCATGGCACTTCAGCGCTGCGGATCAAGATAGGCATGTCAGTGCCGAGAGGCTGCAGCTCGCCACACAACATGATCGATGGCGCGCTGCAGAGCAAGCTAGGCGCGTCCGCACTGATAGGCTGCAGCTCGCCACACAGCGAGACCATTCGAGTGCCGTAGAGCGAGAGGCGCGGCGCGCCGCACAGCAAGAGCGGATCCATCGGCGCTTGCCTGCTGTCGACAAGGCATCGCAGCTGGGTACACATCCCGTGAGTACCCCCATTCCTCTCCAGGAGTGGGCAGAGGCCGTCTGCGTCGTACTTGCACCAGAGGTCAGTCGCGCCGTACTTGCACCGGACGCCCGCCACGCCGTTCGCATGGGTCACGCCGTTCGCCTTGTCCGCAGCCCGCTCAATGCCAACGCGCTGGTCGCTAGGCTCGACTGACTCCTTGGCCCAGGTGTCCACCTGGGTGTAGTAGAGGAACATGACTGTCGCATCCTCGAGCTGGTGATCTCCAATGAAATAGCCAACTTGGAGCTCGAGATCGCGCTCCAGATGTACCGCGAGCGTATCAACCGCTTGGACGAACGCCTGCATGAGTTCAGGCAGAGCCAAGAGCTACCATAGGCAAGGGATGCTGGTCATGGTCTCGTGGACGCGTTTTATTTTGTTGAGTCGTTTCGACTTGGATCGCTATGTATTCACAGCAATCATAATATTGCTCTGTTTATTGCTCTGTTTCAATGTGTGTACTCTATTTTCCGTTCTTATATGTTCTATTTCAATGTGTGTGTATATGCTTTCCATTCTGTATATGTGGATGATAATAGCCAGATACAAATTATTATACGAAAACAGATAGAAAATGGAATTCATAATATATATTAATTGTTCATTAGTTCATCATAGAATATATATAATATCATCACATATACGTGATGATACTTAACTACTTGGTACAATGCATAAAATTGAAAACGAACAATACTAAAACTAATAATCCCTCCTAGGGGTAGTATTCCGGCAGCCCCTCGCCAGCAGCTCCCTGGTGTGCGGCGTCTTTCCAGCGCGGAGGCAGTACTCTGCCTTCTCCGCCTCGTAGCGCTTAACATACCAATCTGCCTCTTGCTGGCGAATGAGCGCGAACGAACTTGCCATTTCATTGGGCGCCCACCGGAGCTCCTCGTCGGTGGCACGCTAGAGCTTATCGGCCCACCTCCACGCATCGATGAGGCGCCTAGCGCCTTTGACCTTCCTCGCGAAGTACCTGTCTTCGTACACCTCCTCCGCACGATGATGAGCCCGCCCCCAAAGCTCCATCGCCTCCTTTTTCCAGGCGGAATCACGGGCTTCACAGGCCGCCTGGTACCTGGCTTCCTCCTCCGCCATCTCCTTCTTGAATGCCACTTGCCTGGTTTTATCAGCCGGCGGCAGCGACTTCCACAGACAAAGATTGTACTGGCCCCAAAACCACTCCAAAGTTGGGGGGGTCCGGCGCAACCTCATCCGGCGGCGCGTAGGGGTCCTCCTCATCACTGCTCTTCGACTAAGCATCCTCGGGGGGCGACGCCTCCTCGTCGGTGCGTGGGCAGATCAGCGGCGCCATGGCAGAGATTTGAGAGAGAGAGAGGGCGAGCGAGGGGAGGATGTAGATGAGAATGCATGCTGAACGACGTGAGGAAGGTAGTATTTATTGGTGGCCGGAATCTAGATCAACGGGAACAGTACACACGCCGGTCGCCGGAATTTACGAGTACTATAGTTTGAATTACACACGATTCCCGCAGTAAAAGTTGTGTGTGAACTTAATAGCTGACGGTTTCCAATACAGAACCATGTCTGATTAATAACCCGCGGTCCCGCGCCACTCACCTTCCATACCTCGAGGCGCGAAATAGAGTGCCAATCATGTGGGGCCCGGTTGTCTTGCCAGATCTTTTCATTTTCTTTTTTGAACACCAGATATTTACATCGTCTGATCATTTTTCAATTTTTTGGAATTTAAAAGCCATGGCAATCCATGCATGTGTCCAAGCCGTTATGGTTAGCCGCTGCATGTAGACGTAGTTCAAATTTGGATTATGGTCATTAAATTGCTAGAAAATCACTTAAATGTCTTTAAAAGGTCAAATGACCGCTGAAATTTTCCAAATTTTGACATGATAGTTGTATTACTGCATGTTAACTGTAGAAATTTTTTGAAGCCCATAAGAGGAAGCTATAGTCGATTCGTCGTCAAACATGCATTGTTCCCTCTCGGAACCACGAGCCTTCTAGTGAGTTGCTCCAGTTTGCATGGGGTGTCTGTCCAAACTTTCGTCAAACAGGCCAATTTTTTTACCACACCATCTTGGTGGCATGACATTACGTCAAGCAAGATTTCATGTGTTTCTGATCATTTTTTAATATTTTGGAATTTAAATGGCATGGCACTCCATGCATGTGTCTAGGCCGTGACACCAATATGTTTGAAAATTCCTTCCAATTTACTGCACATGGAATTAACTCGCACACAAGTACACAAAAATATGATTTTTCAAACCGTTATGGTTAGCCGTTGCATGTAGATGTAGTTCAAATTTGAATTACGGTCATTAAATGGCTAGAAAAATAATTAAATGTCTTTAAAAGGTCAAATGACCCCTAGAATTTTCCAAATTTTCACATGACAGTTGTATTAGTGCACGTTAACTGTAGAAATTTTTTGAAGCCCATAAGAGGAAGCTATCTCCCGTTCGTCATCAAACATGCATTGTTCCCTCTCGGAACCACGAGCCTTCTAGTGAGTTGCTCCAGTTTGGGAGGGGTGTGTGTCCAAACTTTCATCAAACAGGCCAATTTTTTTTACCACATCATCTTGTTCGCATGACATTACGTCAAGCAAGGTTTCATGTGTTTCTGATCATTTTTTATTTTTTTGGAATTTAAATGCCATGGCACTCCTTGCATGTGTCTAGGCCGTGACACCAATATGTTTGAAAATTCCTTCCAATTTACTGCACATGCAATTAACTCACACAGAAGTACACAAATATGATTTTTCAAACCGTTATGGTTAGCCGTTGCATGTAGATGTAGTTCAAATTTTAATTACGATCATTAAATGGCTAGAAAATCACTTAAATGTCTTTAAAAGATCAAATGACCCCTGAAATTTTCCAAATTTTGACATGATAGTTGTATTACTGCATGTTAACTGTAGAAATTTTTTAAAGCCCATAAGAGGAAGCTATCGTCGATTCGTCGTCAAACATGCATTGTTCCCTCTTGGACCCACGAGCCTTCTAGTGAGTTGCTCCAGTTTGCGCGGGGTGTGTGTCCAAACTTTCGTCAAACAGGCCAATTTTTTTATCACATCATCTTGGTGGCATGACATTACGTCAAGCAAGGTTTCATGTGTTTCTGATCATTTTTTAATTTTTTTGGAATTTAAATGGCATGGCACTCCATGCATGTGTCTAGGCCGTGACACCAATATGTTTGAAAATTCCTTCCAATTTACTGCACATGGAATTAACTCGCACACAAGTACACAAAAATATGATTTTTCAAACCGTTATGGTTAGCCGTTGCATGTAGATGTAGTTCAAATTTGAATTACGGTCATTAAATGGCTAGAAAAACATTTAAATGTCCTTAAAAGGTCAAATGACCCCTAAAATTTTCCAAATTTTCACATGACAGTTGTATTCGTGCACATTAACTGTAGAAATTTTTTGAAGCCCATAAGAGGAAGCTATCTCCCGTTCATCATCAAACATGCATTGTTCCCTCAAGGAACCACGAGCCTTCTAGTGAGTTGCTCCGGTTTGGGAGGGGTGTGTGTCCAAACTTTCGTCAAATAGGCCAATTTTTTTTACCACATCATCTTGTTCGCATGACATTACGTCAAGCCAGGTTTCATGTGTTTCTGATCATTTTTTAATTTTTTGGAATTTAAATGCCATGGCACTCCATGCATGTGTCTAGGCCGTGACACCAATATGTTTGAAAATTCCTTCCAATTTACTGCACATGCAATTAACTCACACACAAGTACACAAATATGATTTTTCAAACCGTTATGGTTAGCCGTTGCATGTAGATGTAGTTCAAATTTTAATTACGATCATTAAATGGCTAGAAAATCACTTAAATGTATTTAAAAGGTCAAATGACCCCTGAAATTTTCCAAATTTTGAAATGATGGTTGTATTACTGCATGTTAACTATAGAAATTTTTTGAAGCCCATAAGAGGAAGTTATCGTCGATTCGTCGTCAAACATGCATTGTTCCCTCTCGAAACCACGAGCCTTCTAGTGAGTTGCTCCAGTTTGCGCGGGGGGTGTGTCCAAACTTTCGTCAAACAGGCCAATTTTTTTACCACATCATCTTGGTGGCATGACATTACGTCATGCAAGGTTTCATGTGTTTCTGATCATTTTTTAATTTTTTGGAATTTAAATGGCATGGCACTCCATGCATGTGTCTAGGCCGTGACACCAATATATTTGAAAATTCCTTCCAATTTACTGCACATGGAATTAACTCGCACACAAGTACACAAAAATATGATTTTTCAAACCGTTATGGTTAGCCGTTGCATGTAGATGTAGTTCAAATTTGAATTACGGTCATTAAATGGCTAGAAAAACACTTAAATTTCTTTAAAAGGTCAAATGACCCCTAGAATTTTCCAAATTTTCACATGACAGTTGTATTAGTGCACGTTAACTGTAGAAATTTTTTGAAGCCCATAAGAGGAAGCTATCTCCCGTTCGTCATCAAACATGCATTGTTCCCTCTAGGAACCACGAGCCTTCTAGTGAGTTGCTCCGGTTTGGGAGGGGTGTGTGTCCAAACTTTCATCAAACAGGCCAATTTTTTTACCACATCATCTTGTTCGCATGACATTACGTCAAGCAAGGTTTCATGTGTTTCTGATCATTTTTTAATTTTTTGGAATTTAAATGCCATGGCACTCCATGCATGTGTCTAGGTCGTGACACCAATATGTTTGAAAATTCCTTCCAATTTACTGCACATGCAATTAACTCACACACAAGTACACAAATATGATTTTTCAAACAGTTATGGTTAGCAGTTGCATGTAGATGTAGTTCAAATTTTAATTACGGTCATTAAATGGCTAGAAAATCACTTAAATGTCTTTAAAAGGTCAAATGACCCCTAAAATTTTCCAAATTTTCACATGACAGTTGTATTAGTGCATGTTAACTGTAGAAAAAATTTGAAGCCCGTAAGAGGAAGCTATCTCCCGTTCGTCATCAAACATGCATTCTTCCCTCTTGGACCCACGAGCCTTCTAGTGAGTTGCTTCGGTTTGTGAGGGTTGTGTGTCCAAACTTTTGTCAAACATGCCAATTTTTTTACCACGTCATCTTGGTGGCCTGACATTACATCAAACAAGGTTTCATGTGTTTCTGATCTTTTTTTTAACTTTTTGGAATTTAATGCCATGGCACTCCATGCTTTGTGTCATAGCCGTGAGACCAATATGTTTGAAAATTCCTTCCAATTTACTGCGAATGGAATTAACTCGCACACAAGTATACAAATATGATTTTTCAAACCGTTATGGTTAGCCGTTGCATGTAGATGTAGTTCAAATTTGAATTACGGTCATGAAATGGATAGAAAATCACTTAAATGTCTTTAAAAGGTCAAATGACCCCTGGAATTTTCCAAATTTTCAAATGACAGTTGTATTAGTGCACATTAACTGTAGAAAAAATTTGAAGGCCGTAAGAGGAAGCTATCACCCGTTTATCATCAAACATGCATTGTTCCCTCTCGGAACCACGAGCCTTCTAGTGAGTTGCTCCGGTTTATGAGGGGTGTGTGTCCAAACTTTCGTCAAACATACCAATTTTTTTACCACGTCATCTTGGTGGCATGACATTACATCAAGCAAGGTTTCATGTGTTTCTGATCTTTTTTTAACTTTTTTGAATTTAAATGCCATGGCACTCCATGCTTTGTGTCATAGCCGTGAGACCAATATGTTTGAAAATTCGTTCCAATTTACTACACATGCAATTAACTCGCACACAAGTACACAAATATAATTTTTTTCAAACCGTTATGGTTAGCCGTTGCATGTAGATGTAGTTTGAATTTGAATTACAGTCATTAAATGGCTAGAAAATCACTTAAATGTCTTAAAAGGTCAAATGACCCCTGGAATTTTCCAAATTTTCAAATGACAGTTGTATTAGTACTATAAACTTTCTCGTACATTTAAAACACCATCCGTTGCGACTTTACTCCAAATTCGTCTTTCACAGCTAATAAAAAATATCAACATCACAAACAGTTGTTTTGCAGGAACCGCTTGCGATGAAAATTCGTGGGTCTATTTAAGTCTTCCTCCTTAAGCTTCGCCGGCTCGTCTGCTCCAGTGCCGGCAACCCCCGAATCCACGAATCCCGATCCCCATTCCCGCAACCCCTTCTTGCAAAAGATGACGCCGTGGAAACGCTTCGTGAGGGCCCGTACGGTTGACGCGTCCTCCCCGAGCGCCGCCGCCTGCGCCGAGAGCGCAGCCACCTACGTCGAGAGTGCCGCCGCATCCGCATTGAGCGCTGCCGCATCCGCCGAGAGGGCGTCTGTGGCAGCCGGCAGGGTAGCTGCAGCAGCCGAGACAGCTGCAGCAGCTGCTGCGACGGCGGCTGCAAATGCCGAGAGCGCTCGAGCTGCCCTCCATGCCGCCGACGTCGCCCTGGCCCGGGTCGAGGCCATCCACGCCAAGATCGAGGACGCACACGCCAAGATATTCCAGGCCACCTCGGAATCCAGCATGCAACCCACATCCGAAAAGGCGGCGGTGGCCATGGAGCACCTGCTTCCTCATGGGAACGCCGAGCAGGAGCTGGAGATGTAGGAGGCGGCGGTGATCGAGGAGCACCGGGAGGAGGAGTTGCGCGTGGCCGAGGTCGAGGTAGAGAAGAGTCTGTCTATCGAGGAATCGGCGGTGGAGTACCAACGCGAGCTCTGGTGTAGCCACTACTACGAGTACTACAACCTTGAGGGTGGCGCCAAGGACGAGGACGAGGACGCGGTCGACTTCAGCATGGGGGACGCGGAGTCCACCAACGGCGGCATGTCGCCAGGACAAGTCATCGACGTCCCATCTCACACCGGCGATGCATAGGCCGGCGCGGTGGCGACTTTGTTAAAATTATGTGTACTTGGGCTTTTTTTTAATGCTGGTCTTTTGTTAGAGCAATGTTTAGGTCAACTGGCTCTGTTTAATTACTAGAATTGCTCGATTCAGTATGTGTGGTCTGTGTGATGTACGCTCTTTTGTGTGCCCAAATTAGCAAGCGATGTTAAATTATGCAATGACGTGGATGAGGACAGTACCCAGGGAAATTTCCACCAAAATTTGAATTATCAAACTCATCCCATGCGCGTAAAGCAGAAGAATCATTTGCGATGCACACAATCTTTCAAAGTGAATGGTGTCCGGTGGCACCGCGCGCAAAGTTTCCCTCCACATTTCGAAAAAATTGGTCTACCGCCGAAATATCTACCCCCGCCCCCCCCCCCCTTCCCCACCACCTTTTCTCCCCGACCGCAAGTCACATTTCCCTTGTTTCCTCCTTCCTTAATTCGGAAGCTATAGCCGCTTCCTCTCTTGATTCCTCGCTCTCGCCGTCTCGCATCCTACCGCCGGGGTCGCCATGGTCTTCTTCAATGACCTCTCCAGCGGTTCCTCCTCCGACGACGAATTTTTCAGCACCCGGGTATGCCTCTCTTCTCTCTCTCGGGTTATGACTTGGAATGAAGGATTTTAACCCAGCGGTCGATTTGAGTCATTTCTTCCTCTTGTAGCTCCCTAGGACCATCAGTTGTAACGAATGGAGCGGGTGGCTGAAGATCTGCCTGCTCGTTGTCACCATCAATCTCCATGTGTGAAGCTAGTTGCGTTTGAATCTGTGGACAGTGAGAGGAAGTTTCTGGCATGTGCAGAGAAGGTTAGCCCCACTTTTGTTGTTACAAATCATTTGTTAGATGTGATTCAGACACTGTCACTGTGCTATGTTATTGTGGATGTTAAGACAGTGTCACAGTTTGTACCTAGTATCTAAAAATGTTGCCATCTCATCAGTGGTGCCATTAGAAAATTATTTAGCACCGCTTCAGCAGTTTGTGCAGCCAACTTTGGTCCACACATCCGAGCAGCCAAGCAGTAAAATACTAAATCTTTATGGCACAAAGGAACTGGGCATCGGAGCAACTAGGTGCTCCGGAGTCCGGGTCCCTGATTTTTTTCCGTTGCATCGGCTCGCCAGTGCAGGGCACCGGTGCCTAATGTAGCAACAGTTGTCTTTACACCGGTTTTGGCATACACAGTGGGCGGCCTTAGTGCTATTAGTTCTATGTTACTAAATTTGTGCATGTACACACCTGTTAGTATCAATTTGCTGTCATCCAAACACTATCGCTATGCTATTGCAGTTATATTTAGCTTCCACATAAAATATTCAATTTGTTATTTATAGTACATGACTAAGAACTTGTAGCGTTGTTGTAGTTAATTATAGCTTTTGATGTTTCAGAATTTGGTTGTTGTCTCAGTAGCAATTAATTCATTTGCACATTGATCTTTTTGAGAAGATATGTCATAATTAACTTGTTTCTTCAGTTTATCAAAATATGTATTTGGTGATTTTCTATGTTGCTAGAAACTTATTTCCCCTACAATTGTTACTGATCTAGTTTTAAATATTATAGGATGAACGAAAGTGTTCTTACCTGGAGTGGGTTGATCAAGAGTGGCCACAGTCTTTGAAGATGTGCCTAGCAAAGCTCTGGAGCATGTATGAGGAAGAGAACATAGGTAGGCTTAGAGAAAGTGTTGTCAATGCTGAAGAATATTTGAAGATGCGGGATAAAAAGAGGAAGATGGAGAATAAGCTCAGATTTTTTAAATCAGACTTTGCTAAGATGGTGTTGGCGAAGGAGGAGGCACTTTCCCAGTTGGCCAGTGCAAAACAGGTTCTTACTGAACTGAAAGCAGAGGTGGATAAGACGAGCCTGGATGATCTCGATTAGGGAAATGAATATATTGTTCTAATATTGTTCTTATGAAGGTGAACTAGCTATATGATGTACTGTGCTGTTTTCAGGTTGCTATCATACTGTGATGTTAAAGTATATTTACGTGCCTGATATGAAATTGGCAAACAGCTGTTCGATATGAAATGTGAATTTGCATAATACTGGAATTATTAATTATAAACTAATAAACCTGCTAAATGGGTCATGGAACTTTGCAAATGGTTCTAGCAGTAAAAGCGCTTGTGATGGATAGCCCAATGCCATACAACTTTCTTCATCAAATCGTGTGTGATGTAGTTGAATAAAAGCAAACGGTTAACTGAGGCAGAGCGTGTGTGATAGTTACACCTATCACACATGAGGCTATACATAAAACTGTGTGGGATGTATATACGAACGGAAACGTTTTCCTTGGATTGACTGTGTGGGATGTACATACGAACAGAAACGTCTTCCCTGGATTGGCTGTGTAAGAACGGAAACGTATTCCTTGGATTGACTGTGTGGAATGTACATAACAAATGGAAACGTTTGTTTGGGACTGACTGTGTGGGATGTACTTACGACCGGAACTGATTGGACCTGTATAACCATATTTGATCGCTCGCTAGTCGCACACGACCTCATTTTGCCAAACGTGTGTGACCGGAGGGCCTATCCCCGACGGTTTCTGGGTCGTGTGGGAAGGACCCCCCTATCACAGTCACTCACTAGGCGATGGTTCAAAACGCCGTCGCGCAAAGGGGTTAAAAACCGTTTGTATAGCACCTTGCTGTACCAGTGCGTGCACCTATACAATTTACCATTGTATTGGGTGTGTTGGGGACACAAGAGACTCTTTGTTATTTGGTTGCAGGGTTGTTTGAGAGAGACCATCTTCATCCTACGCCTCCCATGGATTGATAAACCTTAGGTCATCCACTTGAGGGAAAATTGCTACTGTCCTACAAAACTCTGCGCATGGAGGCCCAACATGAGTCTACAAGAATAAGTTGTGTAGTAGACATCAAGCTCTTTTCTGGCACCGTTGCTGGGGAGGTGAGTGGTTGAAGGTGTATATTTAGATCTTGCAATTCAATCTTTTAGTTTCTTGTTTATCACTTGTTTGGTTTATAAAAGAAAACTACAAAAAAAATGGAAGTGAGGTTGCCTCATATTCTTCGTCTTTATAATGTCTTCCTTGAAAATGATGGATTGGAAAATTGTGCTCAATTGATAGAAGAAGAATTCAATAAAATGTTTGGCATCAAATCTTTGAATGATGAGCATGATTGCAATGTTGTTGGTATGAATTCTTTGAATATCCATGATGCTAATGATATGCAAAGCTACAAGCTTGGGGATGCTATGTTTGATGAAGATGATATTTTTAGTCCCCCAAGTTTTGATGAGAATTTTTTTATGATGATTGCATGCCTCCTATTTATGATGATTATATTGATGAAAGTGGATTTGGAGAGGTCATGACTTTATTTAGTGATGAATCCGCTACTTTGGAAGAGGTTTCAATTGAATATTATGAGAACAAAGTTACTATCTATGATGGTTATTGTGATGACATGTATGCTATAAATATTAATGATAACCATGAAACTTGTCATTATGATTTTAATGTTCAATTTGATTATGTCAATCAAGTATCCCATGATAGTTATTTTATTCAGTTTGCTCCTACTACTATTGATGATAATAAATTTTCTTATGTGGAGAGTAATAAAATCTCTATGCTTGTGGATCATGAAAGCAATACTTCATGTGATAGCTATATTGCTGAATTCATTCATGATGCTACTGAAAATTATTATGAGAGAAGAACATATGCTTGTAGGTATTGCAACAATATCAAGCGTCCTCTCTATGTGTTGAAAGTTTTGAAGTCATGCTTGTTTTGCCTTCCTATGCTAGATGATTCTTGTTCCCATAAATTGTTTGCTCACAAAATCCCTATGCATAGGAAGTGGGTTAGACTTAAATGTCTAGTCATATGCTTCATGATGCTCCCATTATGTTTCAATTCTTATGTTTTATGTGAGCATCATTGAAATCATCATGCCTAGCTAAAAAGGCATTAAAGAAAAGCGCTTGTTGGGAGACAACCGAATATTTTCCGTTACTGTTTTTGTGTGTTCACATGATTAGGCTACTGTAGTAATCATGTTTTATAGCTTTTGTTTCAATAAAGTGCCAACTAAAGCCTTTAGGATAGTGTGGATGATAGTTGACTTGATTCTGTGAAAAAACAGAAACTTTTGCGCCCAGTTCTATTATTTTGTAAATTCACAGAAACATGCTTTTGCTCTGAATGTTTTACACATGATTGATATACAAATTTCCTACATTGTCCTAATTTTTTAGAATTTTTAGAGTGACAGAAGTATGGTCATTGTCCAAATCATTACAGACTGTTCTGTTTTTGACATATTCTGTTTTCAATGCATAGTTTGCTTGTTTTAGTGTTTCCATAGCTTATATTAAGTGATATAAATTGTGGAAATAATAAGGTACAGTAGGCATTGTGTGAGAACAATTATGAATCTTGTCTTTGACAATACCCAAGTGAATGATTTGTTTTATCATACTAACCTATCTCACGAAGTTCCGTTAAGTTTTGTGTGATTGAAGTTTTCATGTTTTGGGTGAAATGTTGACATGAGGAGAATAAGGAGTGGCAAGACCTTAAGCTTGGGGATGCCCAAGGTACCCCAAGGTAATATTCAAGAAATACCCAAGCAACTAAGCTTGGGGATGCCCCGGAAGGCATCCCCTCTTTCGTCTCCAACATTATAGGTAACCTCACTTGGAGCTATATTTTTATTCGTCACATGATATGTGTTTTGCATCAAGCGTCATTTTCTTTTGGCAGGATTTGTTTTCTGATTGAATAAAATACTTAAGATCTGAAAATCTTAAATGAGAGAGAGTCTTCACATAGCTACTTAATTGCTTAACTACTCATTTGACCTTCACTTATATCTTTTTGGAGTAGTTTGTCATTTACTCGTGCGTTTCACTTATATCCTATGAGTAAATTATTGAATGAATTGAATATCATAAATCTCAATTTATATATGTTTCATATGCTTATCCCATGGCGAGTAATGACTTCACATATCAGAAGTATAGGTGGTAAAATGTATTGAAAGTTAGCAAACACAACATTGATCACTTGAACAATTCATGAAAGAATATTGAAGGAAGAGAGATTTCACATATAAATATACTATCTTGGACATATTCTATGATTGTGAGCCCCATTAACTATTGTCAAACTTGAGCAAATTAGTTGAAGTTGGACCAGGAAGACAACGTAATTTGTATAGAAGTTATATTGTTATGGATCCTACAACATGTGGTGCTTGCTTAGGATCTTTTGCTAGCCGAAAATTCGTAATAAGTAGAGATACTACTTGTGCATCCAAAAACCCTTAAACCCAGTTTCTTGCCATAAGTGTCCACCATGTCTACCTATGGATTGAATAAGATACTTCAAGTAAGTTGTCATCGGTGCAAAAAGCAATAAAAATTGCTCCTAAATATGTATGATCTTTTATTGTAAGGGAAAATAAGCGTTGTACGAACTTGTGATGGCAAAGAAATAAAAGTGACGGATTGCATAATAAAGGTTGCTATCACAAAGGGCAATATAACGTGACATTACTTTGCATTAAGGGCTTGCACATCCAAAAATAAAAAGCGCATGACAACCTCTGCTTCCCTCCGTGAAGGGCCTATCTTTTACTTTTATGTATTTACTTTTACGCAAGAGTCAATAGTATTCCTTCTCATTTCAACCTCAATTATTCTTTATTTGGCAAGTATCATGTGGTGGGGAAAGATCCAAGAATATATGGCAATTCAAATATATTTTATCATGAATTATTATTGTTGACAATTATCTATATAGTAAATAAGTTGGGAGGCGAAACATTAAGCCTCTATGTTTCTCTGTGTTCGATGGATGCTATTTGTTCTAAAAATATGATTTGAGTGTCAGCAATCATGGAAGACTATATGATAGTTGAGTATGTGGAATTTGCTAGATCAAAGCTCTTACATAGACCCTTCCTGAAAATAAGATGAATTGCAATTGTTTGATGACTGATAACTTAGTTTGTTAGTTTTCAAGAAAGTTTATGGTCTATGCTTTAACATGTGAATAGCTTGTTACTTGATCATGAGAAGTTTTATGAGATGAGCTACTGTTTATGATATATAATGATGCTAGAAAAAGTGTTTGCAACTATCATTGATCAAACTTGTGCACTTGCTAGCATTCACACTTCATAAATTATTTCTTTTATCATTTACCTATTCGAGGACGAGTGGGAATTAAGCTTGGGGATGCTGATACGTCTCCAACGTATCTATAATTTATGAAGTATTCATGCCATGTTTACAACAATTTTATATGGATTTGGTATGATTTGAATAGATATAACCTGGACTGACGCTGTTTTCAGCAGAACTATCATGGTGTCGTTTTTTGTGCAGAAATAAAAGTTCTCGGAATGTGCTGAAAATTTACGGTGATTTTTTTGGACCAAAAGAGACCCCGGAAGCACCGGAGCTGGGCCAAGAAGTGGCCGAGGGAGCCACAAGCCTGGGGGCACGCCCACCCCACTAGGGCGTGGCCCCCGATCTTGTGGGCCCCTCGGGCACCCCATTGACGTGAGACCAATGCCAAAAATTCCTATGAATACCCCAAAGATCGAAAAGAACCCTAGATGAGAAGTTCCGCTGCCGCAAGCCTCTGTAGCCACGAAAAACCAATCAGGACCCCGTTCTATCACCCTGCCGGAGGGGGAAATCATCACCGGAGGCCATCTTCATCATCCCGGCGGCCACCATGATGAGGAGCAAGTAGTTCACCCTCGGGGCTGATGGTACGTGCTAGTAGCTATGTGTTTGATCTCTCTCTGTCTCTCTCTCTCTCTCTCTCTCTCTCGTGTTCTTGATTTGGCACGATCTTGATGTACCACGAGCTTTGCTAATATATTTGGATCTTATGGTGTTCTTCTCTCTCTACCTTCTTGTGATGAATTGAGTCTTGCTCTTTGAGGTTTCATTATGTTGGATTGAATATTGGATTTGAGAACACTTGATGTATGTCTTTCATATGGATATCCGTGGTGACAATGGGGTAGTATACTGATTCACTTGATGCATGTTTTGGCACTCAACTCGCAGATTCCTGAGGTGACGTTGGGGTAATCTATGCATAGGGGTTGATGCACGTTTTTCGTCCAATGTTCTCCGGTAGAAACTTTGGAGTGATTCTTTGTTGCACGTTGAGGGATTGTTATATGATCCAATTATGGTATCATTGTTGGGAGATTTTGTACTAGTGAAAGTATGAACCCTAGGCCTTGTTTTCAAGCATTGCAATACCGTTTTTGCTCACTTTTGTTACTAGTTAACTTGCTTTTTTTATATTTTCTGATTACAAAAACCTATATCTACTATCCATATTACACTTGTATCACCATCTATTCGCCGAACTAGTGCACCTATACAATTTACCATTGTATTGGGAGTGTTGGGGACACAAGAGACTCTTTGTTATTTGGTTGCAAGGTTGTTTGAGAGAGACCATCTTCATCCTACGCCTCCCACAGATTGATAAACCTTAGGTCATCCACTTGAGGGAAAATTGCTACTGTCCTATAGAACTCTGCGCTTGGAGGCCCAACACGAGTCTACAAGAATAAGTTGTGTAGACATCAGCTCATGATCGACCGAGGCCGGCTCATCATCAGAGCAACGCCCAAGTCTGTCGTCATACAGAGGGAGGATCAACTCGGTGTCCCCGACCGATGACTCACCGTCGGAGTAGACAAGGGTGTCCCCCCCATACATGGAATTATCCGCGAGATCGATCCCCTGGGTGAATCCAATGAGGACATGGTTCCGGCCGGCTTGAGCCCGGGCGGGTTGCGTGCGCCGAGCCGGTTTGACGATGTCAGTGCAGATTCCGGGTCGGGTCCTGATTCGCCGATTTTGCCGATGAAGACGTGGATCTTGCCGAAGGGGACCCGGTACCCGTACTCAATTGAGTCAGCCTCAGGGTCCCAGCCCGAATCGTCGATGTAGAGCTTGCCGCGGAGACTCTTGGTCATTGATATGTCTCCATCGTATCTACTTTTCCAAACACTTTTGCTCCTGTTTTGGACTCTAATTTTCATGATTTAAATGGAACTAACCCAGACTGACGTTGTTTTCAGCAGAATTGCCATGGTGTTGTTTTTGTGTAGAAATCAAAGTTCTCGGATTGACCTGAAAATTTACGGAGAATATTTTTGGAATATATAAAAAATACTGGTGGAAAAAGATACCAGAGGGGGGCACCAGGAGCCACAAGCTCAGGGGGCGCGCCTCCCAGGCTTGTGGCCCTCCTGGACCTCCGGCAACCCTAACTCCAACTCCATATATACCTATTCGCCAAGAAAAAAATAAGGGAGAAGGATTAATCGTGTTTTATGGTATGGATTTGTCGCCACCTCCTGTTCTTCATCGGGAGGGCTGATCTGGAGTCCGTTCGGGGCTTCGGAGGGTGGAATCCATCGTCATCGTCATCATCAACCTTCCTCCACCACTAATTTCATGATGCTCACCGCCGGGAGTGAGTAATTCCTTTGTAGGCTTGCTGGACGGTGATGGGTTGATGAGATTTATCATGTAATCGAGTTAGTTTTGTTAGGGCTTGATACCTAGTATCCACTATGTTCTGAGATTGATGTTGCTATGACTTTGCTATGCTTAATGCTTGTCACTAGGGCCCGAGTGCCATGATTTTAGATCTGAACCTATTATGTTTTAATGAATATATTTGTGTTCTTGATCCTATCTTGCAAGTTATATGTAACACCCCATGTCATTAGCCAAGTTGGTATCAGAGCCGACTGCCTGTAGGAAGCCCCCTCCAAATTCCTTGGCCGAAGTTGAGTCTAGAAACCGAAAAAGTAATTTACTAACTTGGCTGTGTGGCTTACGGGCCCACGTCGCCAACTGGGTGGTATTAGGATCTTTTATTCCTCGTCTATACTCTGGGACTCTGATCTCTCTTCTATTCAGGTTAAATAAAGTTTACTAACACCGACACTTAGGATCTCGTAAATTCTGTCTACCCGGAGAGCTGGATATCTGTGTGATTTCCTTGTCATTGATCTGATTAGTCTGATAATCATTTTCCTTTCCATTGTTTTGTTTAACCTTTCTCTCTGAGTTGTGTTAAACTTCTCATTGTCGTTTGACAAACCCTGAATTTCCTCTGTTTCAGATGGATCGTTTGTTTCCACCGCGTCCTATGACACAGCTTGTGCTTCGCACTTGCGCTCGTGATGCCCCTGGGATTCCAGCTGTCCTGATCGCTCTCATGACCAGACTTGGCTACCGCTGGTACCCCGAGTACATGGTTTACGAGGATTACCGCGAGTTCAATCAGGAGCAGTACCATGCTGATGTTCGTATCTATGATCGGCAAAATGACTCAGACACCGAGCTGCACCTTTTCCACGGTATCGGCATGACGATTGAGATGGCAGTACATGATGCCGCCTACTCTGTTGTCGCACGTCTCCGAGGACAGTTCAGCGATATCTTGGATGACTCTGAGTTCCGATACATTCCGTATGCCCCTGCTGGAGATGCTACTGGATACTACACAGCTATCTGTGCCCCGTACGAGCATCGCCGATACGACCCGCACGTTCTGATTCAGTGCACTCAGGCTCTGGATCGCACTGTTCGGGCTCTTGCCGTCGAGTTGGTTGCCACTCAAGCACGTCTCTACGATGCTATGACGCAGTTGCTACCCGTTGTTCGCGCAGGGATACATTCGGAGCACATCCTTTACCCGCGCAGGACTCAGATGTATGCTGGTATTGATTGGCCTGCTGTCGGAGGTCACACACCTACACGTGGACCTCTTCTTACAGCTCGAGACCGGGTTCTGCATCAGAGTGCACATGGATCACAGGATCCTACCGCGACAAACATTCGTCGTCCGCACTCGCAGTTACCCCGTTACAGTGGTTTTCCCCGACGTTGATGTAGCCTTTGCTATGTCTCGTTGTGTACTTCCTTACCGCGTGCCTGCGCGCCGCCTACTATGTCTAGCTTTTAATTTGCGCCGTTATGATGTTCGCATGTACCCGACTTTGTGTATGGATCTGTATGTCTTAATCGACTACTGTTATGTATCTGTTACACTGCTTAAAGTATTATCGTGTTACATCATGCTTGTCGCTAAACAATCGCAACTGCTTTTACTAAACTACCCCCTGTTGATACTTAGCAGGATGGTTAGACCAGGTGGTCGTGGTCGTGGTCGTGCCCCTGAATGTCCACCACCGCCAGACTATATGGCAGCTATGATGCAACAATTCGAGCTCAACCGCCAGTTCATGACTGGAATTATGGCTCAGTTTCCGCATCAGAACAACCAGAACCAGAACCAGAACCCACCTTCAATAACTCTGTCGGAGTTCATGCGACTTAACCCCACTCACTTCCGCAACTCTGACAAGCCACTGGATGCTGATGACTGGCTCCGCGACATCACTCATGAGATGGAGTCTGCTAATGTCGCTCCTGCCAACTTCGTCACCTTCGCGTCCTTTTTCTTAAAAGGGCCCGCTGCTCAATGGTGGGACACACACAAGCGTTCACTGCCTGCTGGAACAGTCATTACCTGGTATGAGTTCCAGGCTGCTTTCCATACACGTTACATCCCTCAGGCAATTATGGAACGCATGAAGACCCAGTTCCGCAACCTCACTCAGGGCAACAAGACTGTCGAAGCTTATCAGCGGGAATTTCTTGACCTCTCCCGCTATGCTGAAGAAGACATCACCACAGATGCCCGTAGACAAGAGAAGTTCCATAATGGACTCCACCCAGACCTCAAGCTTGCACTTGCCGCTCAAGACTTCAACGACTTTTCAACTCTAGTGAACAAGGCAATTCTCGTTGAGACCGCTCAGATGGAACACAAGGACTCGCAGAAGCGCTATCGTGATGCTGGCTCATCTTCGGGCTCAGCACAGAAGCGTAAAGTTTGGATTCCCAGCAACGCATTCCGTCCCAATACCTCTGCGCCAAAGAACAACTATGCTGCACCACGTCTGCCTCCTCCACCACCGAGGCAGCCAAAGGCTCAAGCTATTCAAAACAATGCTCCTCTTCGTCCTGAAAATGGTCTGTGCTTCAAGTGCCGCAAACCAAGTCACCAGGCTAAAGACTGCCGCCAGGCTCAGAATCAATTGGCCTTTCCTCGTACTGGCCGTGGCAATGGTCGTGGCAACAATCAGACCCGCAACTATAATACTAGGTCTGCTGCACATGGTCGTGGACACGCTTACAACATTGATATTGAAGAAGTCCAGGATCAACCTGCTACCGTGATGGGTACCCTTCTCGTTAATTCAGTACCCGCTTCTGTATTATTTGATTCAGGAGCATCGCATTCATTCATGCCTGAAGCATTTGCATTATCTCATGACATTGCATTCGAAAAGATGAACCTGCCAGTAGTTGTCCGCACCCCTGGAGGCCAATGTCAAACCACCATGATGGCACACAAAGTCCCTGTTGAAATTGAGGGATTTGAATTCCTGGCTTCACCTATTATCCTAAAGTCTTCCACCATAGACCTCATACTCGGAATGGATTGGTTGAAAGCTCACATTGCTTCGATCAATTGTGCCACTAAAGTTATCCAACTTCTTCACCCCACTGATGAGATAGTGAATTATACCGCCCGCATTACTCGAGATGCTGAAGCTCAGATATATGCTCTGAATGCTTTGAACGCTTCACCTCTGGAAGGAATCAAGAACGTTCCTGTCGTTCGAGATTTTTCGGACGTTTTTCCAGAAGAACTTCCAGGCATACCCCCGGCTAGGGCTGTCGAGTTTGTCATTGACTTGAAGCCTGGCACTGTCCCTATTGCCAAGCGTCCTTATAAGATGCCTCCGCACCACCTACTTGAGCTTAAGGAAGAAATCGACAAGTCACTTAAGAGTGGTTTCATCCGCCCCAGTTCCTCTGCTTGGGGAGCACCTTCACTCTTTGTTAAGAAGAAGGATGGAACTAACCGTTTGGTTCAGGATTATCGGCCCATTAACCAAGCCACAATCCAGAATAAATACCCACTACCCCGGATCAATGATCTTTATGATCAACTTGCTGGATCATCGGTGTTCTCTAAACTCGACTTGAGGTTGGGTTATCACCAGATCCGTGTCCGTGAAGAGGATATTCCCAAGACTGCATTCGTCGCTCGTTATGGCTCCTATGAATACACTGTCATGTCCTTCGGCTTGACGAATGCCCCAGCTACATTCTCCCGTCTGATGAATTATATATTCATGGATTACCTCGACAAGTTCGTCGTGGTATATCTAGATGATATTCTGGTCTATTCTAAGAATAAAGAAGAACATGTTGAACACCTCCGTCTGGTACTAGAAAGACTCCGAGAACACCAGTTGTATGCCAAGTATTCCAAATGTGAATTTTGGCTTTCTGAAGTAACTTACCTTGGACATGTGATTTCCAAGGATGGAATTGCTGTTAACCCCGAACGAGTTCAGGCTATTCTTGACTGGACTCCCCAGAAGAATGTTAAGCAAGTCAGAAGTTTTCTCGGACTCGCTAGTTATTGCCGTCGATTCGTTGAGAACTTTTCCAAGATTGCAAAACCATTGACAAATCTGCTTCACAAAGGTGTTAAATTTGAGTGGACAGAAAAATGTCAAGAAAGCTTTCAGACACTAAAAGATAAGTTGACATCTGCCCCAGTATTAGCACCCCTGGATTCCCAAAAGGATTTCGTGATATACTGTGATGCATCTCGTCAAGGATTAGGCTGTGTCCTAATGCAAGAGCGCAAAGTAATTGCTTATGCCTCCCGACTATTGCGTCCTCATGAAGAAAATTATTCCATGCATGATCTTGAACTTTCTGTGGTTATTTATGCCATGAAGCTATGGTGACATTACCTTCTCGGTAACCGTTGCGAGATATACACGGATCACCAAAGTTTGAAGTATTTATATACTCAACCAGATCTGAACCTTTGTCAACAAAGATGGCTCGAAACAATTGCCGATTATGATATGAATATCTCATATACCCCTGGCAAGGCTAATGTAATGGCCGATGCTTTGAGTCAAAAGGCTTATAGCAACAATCTTATGGTTCAGGAAACACAACCTCTTCTCCATGAAGAGCTTCGCAAGTTAAACCTCAATATTGTTCCACAGGGTTATCTCAATACCCTGGTTGTCGAACCAGATTTAGAGCACAGCATTAAGATTATACAAAGGTATGACTCTGAAGTTGAAAGGATCAAGCGGTACCTCGAGAAAGGAAAGCCGTCGGAATTCCATCTTGATAAGGATGGGATCCTATTTTTCCAACATCGTCTCTTCGTACCCAAGTTCAAGGAGGAGAGGGAACACGTCATGAAGGAAGCTCATGACACTCCTCTGTCTATTCACCCTGGTAGCACAAAGATGTACCGTGACATTTGTCAGAGATACTGGTGGCCTAATATGAAGCGAGACATTGCTCGTTATGTTTCTGAGTGTGATGTTTGTTGCCGCATTAAAGCAGAACATCAAAGGCCTGCTGGAACTTTGCAACCCCTTGAAGTTCCTGAATGGAAATGGGACAAGGTCCAAATGGATTTCATTACTGGTTTTCCCAGATCTCAGAAGGGTCATGATGCTATTTTTGTCGTCATTGACCGATTCTCCAAGGTTGCTCACTTTCTGCCAGTTAAGGAGACAATCACTGCTAGTCAGTTAGCAGACTTGTATGTTTCCCGAATTGTGTCACTCCATGGTGTTCCGTTGGAGATCAGTTCGGATCGTGGCAGCCTCTTCACCTCTAGATTCTGGAATAGTTTCCAAGAAGCTATGGGAACTCATCTGTCTTTCAGCACCGCTTTTCACCCTCAGTCTTAGGGTCAAGTCGAACAAGTTAATCAAGTGCTCGAAGATATGCTTCGAGCTTGCGTCATCTCCTTCGGTAAGAAATGGGAGGAATCTCTCCCGTATGCTGAATTCTCTTACAACAATAGCTATCAAGCTAGTCTGAAGATGGCACCGTTTGAAGTTCTATACGGTCGTAAGTGTCGAACCCCTCTGAATTGGTCAGAAACTGGGGAACGCTCACTCATCGGACCGGACATTATTCAGCAAGCTGAAGAACAAGTCCGCACTGTCCGTGAACATTTGAAATCTGCTCAGTCTTGTCAGAAGAGCAACTATAACCGAAAGCACCAGGAAGTGGTCTATCAACCTGGTGAACAAGCTTACCTCCGCGTCACTCCGTTGAAAGGCACTCATCGGTTCGGAATCAAAGGCAAGTAAGCTCCTCGCTACATTGGCCCTTTCCGTATTCTTGCCCGTCGATGAGAAGTGGCATATCAATTGCAATTGCCGCCTAATCTTTCACAAGTACATGATGTCTTTCATGTATCCCAACTCCGTCGCTGCTTCAAGGATCCTATTCGAGCTGTGGATCATGAAATGCTTGAATTACGGGAAGATCTATCTTATCCAGAATATCCCATCCGTATTCTTGATCAAACTGAGCGTCGAACTCGTCAGAAGTCAATCAAATTCCTCAAGGTTCAGTGGTCGAATCATTCTGAAGATGAAGCCACTTGGGAACGCGAGGATCGTCTTCGCGAAGAATACCCCACTTTCTTTCAGTCTTCCTCTTAAATTCTCGGGACGAGAATTCTTGATAGATGAGGAGAATTGTAACACCCCATGTCATTAGCCACAGTAATCACTTTTGATAATGACAAGTCAGCATGATTAACAGTGCATGATCATCACTAGCATCATATTGCATTTCAACTCCTAACTCAAATTCAATATTTAAATGAAAGTGGAAAATAAAAGTTGTCCAACATAGAAACTAAAATGTTCAATAAATGGCAAATAATACAGAGACCATTCTAAAATTGTAACCAACATTTACTAAATTAGTTAAGTGACCCAAACCTCTTTTAACAGTGGCTGAAAATAATGTTTAATAACCTTTTAATAAATCTAGATCAAATATGAAATGATGTTTTGCCCAAACTAATTTTTGGTGTTAGGGTATAATGCACTGCTAATTTTGGACTAGGTCACACTTTTTACAAAAACCATTTGGGGCCAAAACAATTAACAAAACAAAAAATAAAGAAATAGAAAAAGAGAAAGAGAAAAGGAAAAAGGCCTAAAGGAACTACCTCGCTCACTCGCTCTCGCTCTCCCCCGTCCCCCACCTCGCCCTCGCTCACTCGCTCTCGCTCTCCCCCGTCCCCCACCTCGCCTGACGCCGCCATGGCGCTGCCGCCGTAGCACACGCGGCCACCATGCTCGCCTCGCCTCGCCTCTGTGTCTGAGAGGACCACCTCGACCTCCTCTTCCTCTCCGACGAGTCACCCGAGCCGGAGAGCCCCTGCAACGCTGACAACGCTCGTCTTCTTCCCCGTATCGCCGCCGCGTGTCGTCGTCGATTCCGGCTGCTTCAGGCCTTCCTCGAGCCCGCTTTGATCGGCTACGCCCCACTGTGAGCTCCTCCTTCCTCCACTGCCTCTCTGCGCGCTCGCTTGACCACCGTAGGGTAGCTTGCCGCATTGCCATGCTCGGCCCTCCGCCGCACCTCATCGTCCGGCCATCTCCGTTGCCCATTTGGCCTCGCTTTGGTTCGGTTCGTCGCCGCTCCGTCCGCTCGTTCAAATGGCGTAGTTCCCGCGCGCAAAACCCCCCTCGCCTCGCCGTTTCCCATCGCTCATCGGAGCTTGCTCCGCCTCGCTCGTCGCCGGCCCCTCTCCGACCACTTTCCGGCCATGTCACCATCACCAATGGCTGTGCGGTCCTCGTGGCTTTCCAACGGTGTCAGCCACGGCCCCGGAGACACACCACAGCCGAATCCCGGCGCTCTCCGGCGTTCGGCTGCCGTTTTGGGCGCTCGCCGGGGCGCTCCGGTGGCCCTGCCGACGTGGCGCAGGTGGGCCACCACCCCTGGGGCCTCCCCTGGCCCTATGACGTGTGGGCCCGTGGGGCCACTGTTGACCGTTGACTCGGTCAACTGGTCTGACTAGTGGGCCCCACGGCCCTGTTTAATTAACTGCTAATTAATGGATTAGATTAATTAATTTTTAACTAAATGTCACTATGACAGGTGGGTCCCCCCCTGATTAGTTTAGTTTAAGCTTAAAATTAAACTCTGATTAACACTGTGTCAATGACATGTGGGTCCCCCATGTCAGGTTTGACTCTGGTCAGCCAGAGTTGACCTGCTGATGTCACTCTGACCTCATGCTGACATCATCATTCACTATTCTGGATAATTCGAATTTAAATAAATAATTAAATTCAGAAAATGTTTAAAACTTTAGAAAATCATATTAAAAAAATCGTAACTCCAATGAAAATAATTTATATATGAAACTTGCTCAGAATTTCGATACGAACCCGAATATGCCCTCCGTATTCTTGTCAGATGCCCCTAGCTATATGAACATTGAACTTTTAGACTGATTTTGATAAATGAATAGTGCCCAACGTTGATTAAATAAATCCAAATAAATTCCTAGATTAATTAAATCATTTAGTTAGGCAGTAGAACACCCCGGCATATCATTTAGGCATGTCATACATATTGTTTGCATTATTGCTGTGAATTTATTGTTTCTCTCCCCCTTCTTCTCTCTCGATAGACGCCGAGACCAACGTCGCTGCACTTGGGTACGACTACACTACCGACGAGCAGCCCGTTGACGACCTCTCTCTCTTGCCAGAGCAACCAGGCAAGCCCCCCCCCCCTTGAGCATCCAGATATCGCCCATTCCATTTCTCCTGCTTGCATTAGATTTTGCTACTGTTAATGTATGTTCCTATTCTGATGCACGGCCTGCTTTTGTAACCTGTTCATTGTTACCTTACCTGCCTATGATAAACTGTTTAGTACAGGTTGGTAGTGAACCATCAGTGACCCCACCACCTTTCCCTTGTTGCCCCTGCTTGATCATCGATGACTCGATCAACGTGATCATCGACCAGAGACCGACACCTCACTTCACACCCCCTTTAGTTGTACGACTCTGCATAGTTACTATCGAGTGCCGAGGGTGATACCTCATAACGCACTCCTGATGAATACTCTGCAGTGTAGCTGTTCGGTCGTGGTCATCGAGGGTGATTCCTCCTTCTCCACTTCCGATACGACTCTGTCGTGCAACCCCTCAGTGTGAACCTCGAGGGTGATGCCTCATACGTTCACCCTGATGATTATGACCACACGGTTACTTGACCTTTGTTACAGGCGGGTCCACCCTGGTGGGTACCCGCTGGGGATCTGTGATGTCGAGTGTGCCGGAAGGGCACTCGAGTGTGATATTGTGGCGGAGCTTCAGAAACTCTGACTGTCTCCGTGTGATACTAAATGAGCCTATTGGATTTGGGTGTGTGCTCTGAGTGGGTCGACGTGCCCTATACGCACTACCACCACGCGGGATTATGGTTATGGGGCCCTCTGCGATGTACGTTTCTCCCGAAAGCTCGTCAGACATCACGATTCACCGTGCGGGCTGATTGTCGGGATTGGGCTGGATACTTCACTGACGAGTTCAGTGTCGCGCCTGCACCCCGGCCAGTCTCGCAACTCGCAGGGTGCCCAGGGCGAAGGCCCAAGACCTCTGGGTGCATAGGTTAGTCCGGCGTGCTGACCTCTCTGCCGAGCCTAGGTAGGGCGCTGCTTCGTGTTGGTCTTCCGAGGATGGGCATTACCCAGCAAGTATGTCTGGCCAGAGTTGATCGAGCGTGTTGGGTAATAGTAGTGCACCCCTGCAGGGATGAATGATCTATCGATAGCCGGTCCTACGGTAAAGGACGCTCAGTTTATGTATCCCGATCTACTATTTGAACTGGATAATTGTTACTTAATTGAAGCTTCGGGATCGCTTTCTCGCTGGGAGTCGAGGAAGGATCTCTAGGCTTGCTTCAACATGTTTGCTAAATAAAATGCTATTCTACTCTCTTCTACTGCTGCAAGATGATGGCTTCGTGAAGATGCTAGTCTTCGATAGGACTAGGCCTTCTCTCTATTCTGGCATTTCTGCAGCCCAGTCCACATATACAGCCTTTCTCCATTGATAATGTTGCATATGTAGTATAGATCCTTGCTTGATGAGTACTTCGGATGAGTACTCACGGTTGCTTTACTTTCTCTTTTCCCCATATTCCCCTACTTGATGATACATCAGACGATGGAGTCCAGGAGCCAGATGCCACCTCAGGAGCTTACTACCAGGAGGGTCCAGAGGGCACGTACTACTGGATTGAGCCAGCCGACCAGGAGTAGGATCGGAGGCTCCCAGGCAAGAGGCCAACGCCTTTTGATCTAGAGTCATTGTTTGTGCTAGCCTTCTTAAGGCAAAACTTGTCTAACTATGTCTGTACTCAGATAATATTTGTATGACTGACTTATGTATTCGGATCTTCGGATCCCTGGTCTGTAATATTGTGGATCTCCGTTAATTTGTGTTAGAGTTGTGTTGTGATATCTTCCCGTGAGTCCCTGTGCTTGATCGTGCATGTTTACGTGCATGATTAGTGCATGATTAAGTCGGGGGCATCACATTATACGCACCAATTACGAGTTATGATCCGCATACCCCAAGGTGACAATAATTGGGATTCTTTCCGGTGATTACCGTAGTTTGAGGAGTTCATGTATACACTAAGTGCTAATGCTTTGTTCCGGTTCTCTATTAAAAGGAGGCCTTAATATCCCTTAGTTTCCTTATGGACCCCGATGCCACGGAAGGGCAGAACAAAAGATGGCATGCAAGTTCTCTTCCATAAACACGTATGACTATATACGGAATACATGCCTACATTACATTGATGAATTTGAGCTAGTTCTGTGTCGCCCTACGTTTTGACTGCTACATGATGAATATTATCCAACACAATTATCCATCGATGATCCAATGCATATGAGCTTTTCACATATTGATCTTTGCTAAGTTACTTTCGCAGTTGCTACTGTTACAATCACTACTGTTACTATTGATGTTGTTACCGTTACTATCATACTACTTTGCTACTGATCACTTTGCTGCAGATATTAAGTCTTTCAGGTGTGGTTGAATTGATAACTCAACTGTTAATACTTGCAAATATTCTTTGGCTCCCCTTGTGCCGAATCAATAAATTTGGGTTGAATACTCTACCCTCGAAAACTGTTGTGATCCCCTATACTTGTGGGTTATCAAGACCTTTTTCTGGCGCCGTTGCCAGGGAGCATAGCTCTATTTGCTGAGTCACTTGGGATTTATATCTGTTGATCACTATGAGGAATCTTAAGGATGAAAGAACCAAGATCGTTCCCTCTAAGACGAGGGGAGGTAAGGAACTGCCATCTAGCTCTGCACTTAATTCACCTTCTGTTTTGAGTAAACTTGTGACACCACCACCTGCTATTAATCCTGATATGTCGCAAGTAATTGATGATGCTACTTCTGCTATGAATGATGTTTATGATGATGCTTGTTCTTTGCTTGATAAAACTGTGTCACTGGGTGAATTTCTTGATGAACAACTTGCTAGAGCTAAAGAAATTGAGAATGCTAAAACTGATGAAGTCTTTGAAACTGAACACTTTGAAACACCTATTAGACCCAGCGCTCCTAGATATGAATTGCCTGATATACCTGAGGGCTATGTTATGGATGGAGAGGTAGCTAGGGACTTTCTTGCTTGTAAGGATACAGATGACCTTAAGAAATTACTGGTCAAGTTGAAGGAAAAATCTTTGAATGCTAGAATGAAATATGATCCTAAGTTTGCTACTTCACCTATCTTTGTTACTGATAAGGATTATGAATTCTCTGTCGATCCTGAGTTAATTACCTTGGTTGAATCTGATCCTTTCCATGGTTATGAATCTGAAACTGTTGTGGCACATCTTACTAATCTGTCGATCCTAAGTTTGCTACTTCACCTATCTTTGTTACTAAGATATGGTTTAATTCTCTTGCTCCTGGTTGTGTGTGTAGTCTCTAGGCTATGATTTATTACTTCTCTGAAAAATATTTTCCTGCTCATAAGAAACAAGCTGCTTTATAGGAAATATTTAACTTTGTCCAAATTGAAGAAGTGAGTCTCCCACAAGCTTGGGGGAGGCTTCTCCAGTTACTTAATGCTTTGCCTTATCATCCTCTAAAAAAATGAAATACTTGATATCTTTTATAATGGACTAACTGATGCTTCTAGGGACCACCTAGATAGTTGTGCTGGTTGTGTTTTCAGGGAACAAACTGTTGAACAAGCCGAAGAACTATTGAATAATATATTGAGTAATGATAATGATTGGACTCTTCCTGAACCACCACACAAGCCAACTCCGAAGAAGAGGGGTATTCTACTTCTCAGTCCTAAAGGTATGCAAGAGGCAAGGAAATCTATGAAAGAAAAAGGTATTAAAGCTGAAGATGTCAAGAATTTACCACCTATTGAAGAAATACATGGTCTTAATACCCCGACACAGGTAGTGGAGGTAAATTCTCTATATAGATTTGATGAAGGTGATATTCCTTATACTAAATCTGATAGTCAATGCTTGGATGAATTTGATAACTTTATTTTTTTTTGACCATGAATTTGATAACTTTATTATTAAACAAGAAAACTTCAATGCATATGTTAGTAGACAATTGAAACGAAATGTTTATATGATTGAACGCTTGAGTGACTATATGTTTAGAACTGTTAATGATGCCAAGGGTGTGATTAAACACGCTTCCATGATAAAACTCAAGTAGAACAAGTCCTCAAAGCACAAAATGATTTGCTTAATGAGTTGAACAATAAGATGAAAGATCATGTTGTTAGAGTTATGACTAGGGGTGGTAATATGACTCAGGAACCCTTGTATCCTGAAGGCCATCCTAAGAGAATTGAACAAGACTCTCAAAGAATTAATACTGATACACCTAGTCCATCTAAAAAGAAAAAGAATGATGATAGGACTTTGCATGCCTCTAGTGAACCTACTGTAGAGACACCTGAGAAACCAAATGATATTTCTATTTCTAATGATGAAACACAATCTAGTGATGAACATGAACCTAGCAATAATGATAATGATGATGTTCATATTAATGCTCAGCCTAATAATGATAATGATGTGGAAATAGAACCTGTTGTTGATGTTGATAACCCACAACCTAAGAACAAAAGATATGATAAGAGAGATTCTATTGCTAGGAAACATGGTAAAGAAAGGGAACCATGGGTTCATAAACCCATGCCATTTCCTCCTAAAGCTTCAAAGAATAAAGATGACGAAGAATTTGAGCGCTTTGTTGAACTGCTTAGACCTGTCTTTTTGCGCCTTCGTTTGACTGATATTCTGAAACTGTCTCCTCATGCTAAGTATATGAAAGATATTGTTACAAATAAAAGAAAGATACTGGAAGATGAAATTTCCACCATGCTTGCAAATTATTCATTTAAGAGTGAATACCAAAGAAACTAGGAGATCCGGGAATACCAACTATACCATGCTCCATTAAAAGGAACTATGTTAAAACTGCTTTATGTGATCTAGGAGCCGGTGTTAGTGTTATGACTTTCTATTTGTATCGAAGACTTGATTTGAATAACTTGACACCAACTGAAATCTCTTTGGAAATGGCTGATAAATCAACTGCTATACCCATCAGTATTTGGGAGGATGTGCCTGTCGTAGTTGCAAATGTTACTATCTTAACGGACTTTGTTATTCTTGATATAACTGAGAACGACAATATGTCGATCATCCTTGGTAGACCATTTTTGAACACTGCAGGGGCTGTTATTGATTGCAACAAAGGCAATGTCACTTTTCATGTCAGTGGTAATGAGCATACGGTTCACTTTCCGAAGAAACAACCTCAAGTGAATAGTATCAATTATGTTGGAAAAATTTAAACGATTACTATTGGAGGTTTTGAATTCCCTATTCCTGCTGTCAAAAAGAAATATGAAATTCTTATTGTTGGGCACATGCATATCCCCGTTGAGGTAACCTAGTGTTATACGAAGATTCTCCGGTTTCATGCCATTCGAAAGAAGTTTGTTAATAAGACTTGATCAACCTTATTAATGGATTCCTTTTGACGGGCAAGTGGTCGATGAATTTAGTAAACACAACTTTCTGTACACACTTTTTAGTTTCTGTTATTTAGAACTAATAAAGTAGAAATGCTATGATTATGCAGTTTTCTTAATTTTTCGTGCAATAAAAATGACCAGAAAATAAAAGTTCTCCAAATGCCCTGAAAATTTAACATGATTTTTCTGTAATATTTGAAAAATATTGGCACTGAACACACCCCAGGGGGGTGCACCTATGAGCCACAAGCTCATAGGGCACGCCCACCCCCTGGGCGCGCCTAGCAAGCTTGTGGGGCCCACGTAGGCCCCCTCACTTATTCCAACCACCCATGCCCTTCTTCTTCCTCCAGAAAAAATCACAAACATGCTCAAACCCGTGTTCTTGCTCATCTTCCTGCCATTTTTGATCTCCTTGGTCGGAACTCCGTTTCTGAAACTATTTTGGGGGATTGCTCATCGAGAAAAAGAAAACCATGAGGAGGTGGTTAAGGGGCTCATCAAGATGGAATTCGGAGGAAACTTTGGAGGAGAAGCCCAAATACCATCTTCCATGTGCGCCGGAGATTCGGTCATGTGAGTGACCGTGTGATTCATTCTTGAAGGAAGCGGGCATTTATGAGGATTTCTATTATTTGGCAAATAATGCCGGCATCATCCCCTTCCTCCAAGATAAGTGCGACCAATACCTCCTACTCACTAATAACTTCATGCAAAGCTTTCACTTTTATCCTAGGAAGGAACCACCCATCGTAGAATTTAACTTGTATGATGTGCCTAAGGAAATGACATTATATGATTTTTGCAATGTTTGCAAAATACTTTATGAGGGCAGTCACAGTGATCCATGTCCTAGAGACATGGAAGATTTCATATCTGAAACTACTATGGGAGAGGAGAGATTTGTGTCGAAAGCGAGAGTGGCTAGTCTACATTTTCCTGTTTTATGCTACTATTCATTATTTGTCGGGAGATGTTTAATTGGTTGTTGGGAGAGTGGATCGCTCAGTGCACCTGACCTTGCCATTTGTGCCATGCTTTATATGCTGATAGAACTTTTAGTTTGGGCTCTATGGTTGCTCAACGGTTACACACAAACCGTTCGAAGGGTATTATTTACGGTGGTATCTATGCATCCCGCTGATACGTCTCCAACGTATCTATAATTTTTGATTGTGCCATGCTGTTATGTTATCATTCTTGGATGTTTTACAATCATTTTATAGCAACTTTATATCATTTTTTGGGACTAACCTATTGACATAGTGCCCAGTGCCAGTTGTTGTTTTTTGCTTATTTTTTATTTCGCAGGAAATCAATACCAAATGGAGTCCAAACGCAGCGAAACTTTTTCGTGATTTTTTCTGGACCAGAAGACACAAGTTGGGCCAAGAAAGTACCTGAGGAGGGCTCTGAGGGGAGCACAACCCACCAGGGCGCGCCTGGGGGCCCAGGCACGCCCAGGTGGGTTGTCCCCACTTTGGCCACCTCCACACTGCCTCTTTGCTCTATAAATACCCCAATATTCCAGAAACCCTAGGGGACTCGATGAAAAACAATTCCAGCCGCCGCAAGTTCAGAAACCACAGATCCAATCTAGACACCATCACGGAGGGGTTCATCAGCGTCATTGGTGCCTCTCCGATGATGCGTGAGTAGTTCATTGTAGACCTTCGGGTCCGTAGTTAGTAGCTAGATGGCTTCCTCTCTCTCTTTTGATTCTCAATACAATGGTCTCTTGGAGATCTATTTGATGTAACTCTTTTTACGGTGTGTTTGTTGGGATCCGATGAACTTTGAGTTTATGATCAGATCTATGTTTTTATGCATGAAAGTTATTTGAGTCTTTTGATCTCTTATATGCATGATTACTTATAGCCTCGTATTTCTTCTTTGAATCTTTGGTTTAGTTAGGCCAACTAGATCGATTTTTCTTGCCATGGGAAGAGGTGCTTTGTGATGGGTTCGATCTTACGGTGCTTGATCCCAGTGACAGAAGGGGAACCGACACGTATGTATCGTTGCTATTAAGGATAACAAGATGGGGTCTATTTCTATATAAATAGATCTTGTCTACATCATGTCATCGTTCTTATTGCATTACTCCGTTTCTCCATGAACTTAATACACTAGATGCATGCTTGATAGCGGTCGATGTGTGGAGTAATAGTAGTAGATGCAGGCAGGAGTCGGTCTACTAATCTTGGACGTGATGCCTATATAATGATCATTGCCTGGATATCGTCATAATTATTTGAAGTTCTATCAATTGCCCAACAGTAATTTGTTTACCCACCGTATGCTATTTTTCTCGAGAGAAGCCACTAGTGAAATCTACGGCCCCCGGGTCTATTTTCTCATCATATATTTTCAGATCTATTTTGCTATTTACCTTTTTATTTATTTGCCACTGTTATTTTCAGATCTATATTTCTAAAAACCCAAAAATATTTTGCTTCACTTTATTTTATTCATGATCTATTTATCCAATCTACTACCATTTATCTTCCGTCCGTTTGCCAATTTCTGGCGCCGTTACCCGAAAGGGATTGACAACCCCTTTAACACGTCGGGTTGCAAGTATTTGTTCTTTGTGTGCAGGTGCTGTTTACGTAGTGTTGCTTGGTTCTCCTACTGGTTCGATAAACTTGGTCTCATCACTGAGGGAAATACCTACCGTTGTTGTGCTGCATCATCCCTTCCTCTTTGGGCAAATACCGATGTAGTTCAAGCAAACATCAAAAGGAATTTCTGGCGCCATTGCCGGGAAGTCATCATCAACATCTACCAGGTTCCTAATCACAAATCTCATATCCTTGCAATTTACATTATTTGCCATTTGCCTCTCATTTTCATCTCCCCCACTTCACAAAAATTTGTCGTTTTATTCACCCTCTTTTTTGTTTGCCTTTTTCTCGTCAGATCTCTTGTTTGCTTGTGTTGCCATGTGTCTTCTATTTGCTTGCATCTTTGCTTGCTAAAAATCTATTGATATGGATCCTCATCCACTTGCTAATCTTTTTAAAATATCCAATTATGACAAACCAATTGTTAGTGAATTGAATTCACTAGATTATCTTTATGAAGCTTTGCTTGAGATTTATGAATCTGAAAATTGTGATGAAGTGTTAAACGAAGAAATTCATGAAGTGATTCATGATAGCTCCTTGAATGAAAAGCATGATTGCAATGATTTTACTATAAATTCTATTAATGTCAATTGTGTCAGTGATATAAAAACCCCAAGCTTGGGGATGCATGTTTTGATATGTCTACTACTTATTGCAATGATCATGATTGGGGTGATAATGTTTCTTATGATCTTGAAAATTTATTTAAGCCTCATGATGAATATGCTTGCGATAATATTAAAAGTGGGTTTGGAAGAGTGTCAACTTTAGCTAAAAATAATCCCACTTATTTGGAGAGTGTTCAATCTTATGAAATTTTTGATAAAAGTGGGCTTGGAGAGGTCATGACTTTATTTGAGGATAATCCCACTATTTTGGAAGAGTGTCAACTTTGCATGCATGTGGATCATGAAGAGAATACTTTATGTGATAGTTATATTGTTGAATTTGATTATGATCCTACATGTAATTATTATGAGAGAGAAAAATATGGTTGTAGAAATTTTCATGTTACTAAATTACCTCTCGTTATGTTGAGATCATCAATGTTTTATTACTCCTCTTTGCATATGTTAGATGTTTCTTGTCTTGATAATTTGTTTGCTTATAAAATTCCTATGCATAGGAAGTATGTTAGACTTAAATATGTTTGTCATATATTTCATGATGCTCTCTTTGTGTTTCAATTCTTATCTTTCGTGTGAGCATCAATAAAATCTTATGCCTAGCTAGGGGCATAAAACGATAGCGCTTGTTGGGAGGCAACCCAATGAATAAAATTTATTTTTGCCTTTTTATTTCTATTCTTGAGTGTTTGCACAATTATGCTACTGTTATGATTGTGTTTTTTGTGTTTTAATTAGTGTTTGTGTCAAGTAAAGCCTTTGGGATAGCTTTGGTGATAGTTGATTTGATCTTGTTGGAAAACAGAAAATTTTGCGTACAATAAAAAAAATTTGAAACTTCACAGAAGCGACAAAAATTCTGAAATTTTTACACAAGATTTAAATGCAAATTTCCTATTCTGTCCTAAGTTTTCAGAATTTTTGGAGTTACATTAGTATGATAACAATTCGCATCTTTACAGACTGTTCTGTTTTTGACAGATTCTGTTTTCTTTGCATTGTGTGCTTATTTTGATGAATCTATGGTTTGTATTGGAGGGTATGAGCCATGGTAAGGTTAGAATAAAGTAGATATAATACAATTAAAAAATTTGAATGGGTTTTCTACAGTACTTAAAGTAAAGATTGGTTTTCTTATACTAACGGATCTCACGAAGGTTTTGTTGAGTTTTGTGTGATTGAAGTTTTCAAGTTTTGGGTGAGATCAAGATGGATGAAGGAATAAGGAGTAAGAAGAACCTAAGCTTGGGGATTCCCATGGAATCCCAAGCTATTATCTAAAATAGAAGCAAGCAACTAAGCTTGGGGATGCCCGAGTGGCATCCCCTCTTTCTTCTAACGACCATCGGTATTTTACTTGGAGCTATATTTTTATTCGTCACATATCATGAGTTTTGCTTGGAGCGTCTTGTATGATATGAGTCTTTGCTTGATTTGCTTTCTATTTTGTGTCATCTATCCTTGCTGGACACACCTATTTGAGAGAGCCAAAATTATGCTATGATTTGTTAGAATTGCTCTCTATGCTTCACTTAAATCTTTATGAGCTATGGAATTGCTCTAGTGCTTCACTTATATCTTTTTGAGCACGGTGTGCTTTAGTATATATTTTTTTAGAAATTCTCTCTTGCTTCACTTAAATTATTTTGAGAGAAGAAAATTTTATGCTCATGTTCTTCACTTAGATTTGTTTGAGCTATCAAAAGCAACACATAAAATTAGTCCCAAAGTGATAGATATCCAAGAGGGATATAATAAAAACTTTCATGAAGATCATTGGACAAAATAAACTTGATTCCTTGTAATAGTTTTGCGGTATGTTGATATAATATGTGAGTCATGTTGATGAGTAATTATGCTTTAGTAATAATATTGGTGTTAAGGTTTGTGATTCCCTATGCAAGCATGAAAGTCAATAGTTATGCAATGAAATTACATCCTACTTGTGGTGCATTATTCGGTGTTAGTTATGCTTAATGCTTGCTTATGAGATTTTTCGTTTCTTGGTTGGATGCTTCTCAATCTTTTGCTAGCCTTCATTTGCACTAAGTATGATCACTACTTGTGCATCCAAAATCCTTAAACCAGTTTAGCCATATGAGTCCACTATACCTACCTATATGCGGTATTTCCGTGCCGTTCTAAGCAAATTTGTATGTGCCATCTCTAATTTCAAAATAAATTTCTCTTTTGTGTGCTCGTACCGCTCATGAAACGGTAGGGGGTGGCTGATATATTTCCATGCTAGATGTGTTATTCTCAAGATGAGTGTTTATTCGCTTGTCATTGCACGAGAGTACGGCAAAGGTATTAGGGATGCCCAGTCCCGAAATGAAAAATGAATTTACTTTATGTTGTCAAATAATAAATTCCTTGGAAAGTGTTGGTATGGAGGGCACCCGTGGATACGGCTAGCTGTGGAAAGTGAAAGTATGGTGGAAAAAGGAATAAACTTTATTTTCTGTTTGGGAACCGCCTATGATATATCTAGCATGGAAAGTATTGGGAACTACTCGATCATTTTCGTTGACAGGAAAAGCATGCCACCCAAAATGTTTTGTCTCAACTTTTTTTCGCTTTGAGCTCTGGCACCTCTACAAATCCCTACTTTCCTCTGCGAAATGCCTTTCTTTTACTTTATGCAATTTTTATTTTGAGTCTCCATCTTCTCTTATAAAGCACCAACTAAGGGGCACTATGATCGTACTTGAGCATTGGGTGTAGCTAATATGCGAGTGTGTTTCATGAATGGATCAATGATTGAGCATAATGGGCTAGGGATAACTTGCTTTAGTGTTGATATTTTTAAAGACATGGTTGCTTGTTGATATGCTTGAGTATTGAAATCTTCATGTCAAAACTAGACTATTGCTTTGAATCATATAAAAGTCCAAATGTCCATGCTACAAAGAAAAGAATATGTGATGAACATGTTAGGCAGCATTCCACATCAAAAATTCTGTTTTTGTCATTTACCTACTCGAGGACAAGCAGGAATTAAGCTTGGGGGTGCTGATACGTCTCCAACATATCTATATATTTTTATTGTTCCATGCTGTTATGTTATCATTCTTGGATGTTTTACAATCATTTTATAGCAACTTTATATCATTTTTTCGGACTAACCAATTGACATAGTGCCCATTGCCAGTTGCTGTTTTTTGCTTGTTTTTTACTTCGCAGGAAATCAATACCAAACGGAGTCCAAACACAGCGAAATTTTTTGGTGATTTTTTCTGGACCAGAAGACACAAGTTGGGCCAAGAAAGTACCTGAGGAGGGCTCTGAGGGGAGCACAACCCACCAGGGCATGCCTGGGGGCCTAGGCGCGCCCAGGTGGGTTGTGCCCACCTCGGCCACCTCCCGCACTGCCTCTTTGCTCTATAAATACCCCAATATTCCAGAAACCCTAGGGTACTCGACGAAAAACAATTCCAGCCGCCGCAAGTTCCAGAAACCACAGATCCAATCTAGACACCATCACGGAGGGGTTCATCAGCGTCATTGGTGCCTCTCCGATGATGCGTGCGTAGTTCATTGTAGACCTTCGGGTCCGTAGTTAGTAGCTAGATGGCTTCCTCTCTCTCTTTTGATTCTCAATACAATGGTCTCTTGGAGATCTATTTGATGTAACTCTTTTTACGGTGTGTTTGTTGGGATCCGATGAACTTTGAGTTTATGATCAGATCTATGTTTTTATGCATGAAAGTTATTTGAGTCTTTTGATCTCTTATATGCATGATTACTTATAGCCTCGTATTTCTTCTTTGAATCTTTGGTTTAGTTAGGCCAACTAGATCGATTTTTCTTGCCATGGGAAGAGGTGCTTTGTGATGGGTTCGATCTAACGGTGCTTGATCCCAGTGACAGAAGGGGAACCGACACGTATGTATCGTTGCTATTAAGGATAACAAGATGGGGTCTATTTCTATATAAATAGATCTTGTCTACATCATGTCATCGTTCTTATTGCATTACTCCGTTTCTCCATGAACTTAATACACTAGATGCATGCTGGATAGCGGTCGATGTGTGGAGTAATAGTAGTAGATGCAGGCAGGAGTCGGTCTACTAATCTTGGACGTGATGCCTATATAATGATCATTGCCTGGATATCGTCATAATTATTTGAAGTTCTATCAATTGCCCAACAGTAATTTGTTTACCCACCGTATGCTATTTTTCTCGAGAGAAGCCACAAGTGAAATCTACGGCCCCCGGGTCTATTTTCTCATCATATATTTTCAGATCTATTTTGCTATTTACCTTTTTATTTATTTGCCACTTTTATTTTCAGATTTATATTTCTAAAAACCCAAAATTATTTTGCTTCACTTTATTTTATTCGCGATCTATTTATCCAATATACTACCATTTATCTTCCGTCCGTTTGCCAATTTCTGGCGCCATTACCCGAAAGGGATTGACAACCCCTTTAACTCGTCGAGTTGCAAGTATTTGTTCTTTGTGTGCAGGTGTTGTTTATGTAGTGTTGCTTGGTTCTCCTACTGGTTCGATAACCTTGGTCTCATCACTGAGGGAAATACCTACCGTTGCTGTGCTGCATCATCCCTTCCTCTTTGGGGAAATACCGACGTAGTTCAAGCAAACATCACCCACCTCGCTAAACATTTTGAGATTCCTATTAGACATGAGGAGGCGGAGGAGATGCTGCTACCCACTAAATATTTAGACTATGCTAGTATGGTAGCACATCATTTTATTGACAATGATAAGCAAAAGCGACTTCTCTACAATTTAGTATTCAGTCAGGGTACTCGGGAGATTATTACTTTGCCTGCACGTGCTTTGTTCGATCTTTATTCTGGCAGACACACTATTATGCCCGATGATATCTATGCATACTGGGGTCTCACACAACCCCTAGCACCTGAGCCATATCAGGAGCCTGCTTATCAGTGGGAGCCACATGAGCTCGCCAACCAGTGGAACCCTCATGATCCTCTACAGTATCTAGGAGAGGGTTACTACGTACCGTGGGCATAGACCAACTTAGACCAAAATCCTAGGCTTGGGGGAGTACGTATTTCTCACCGACATTACATTCATGCATCACACATTCATTCCAGTTATCGGTGTTCATCCTCTTTCGTTGTATAATCCATGTTAGTTTATTTTTCTTGCTTTCTTCTTGTGTGTTTGAAAAACTTTGATAAAATCCAAAAATATTTCTTGCTTGTTTTATTTTTTCTTTCTAGTTTAATTAGTTGTAGTATTAAGAGAAAACCCAAAAAGATTTATCGTTCTTCTTTTGCTTGTTGGGAGCTTTCCCGTGTAAATAGTTTTTCTCGTTTTCATTTTTCTTTCATTGTGCTTTCTTTAGAAAAACAAAAACTCCAAAAATATTTCAGTGTGTTTCTTTGAAATTCTTTTCTTTTCTTTGGGTCGTAAGGAGATGAACACGATGAAAATGTTGAGTGGCTCTCATATGCGTTATTATTGATCTAACAAAAAGCCCGTATTACCTTGTCTTCTCCTTTGAATAAATGTTTGCGGATTCCAGCTTAGTCCACGACACATGCACTATTATTATTATTCACATCGTTCGGTCGTGCAAGTGAAAGGCAATAATGACGAAATTTGATGAAATGAAGAAACGCTGGTATGAACTTGACCTATTTTGTTTTTGTAAATATGGTTAGATCATCGTTCTTGATTCAGCTTATTATGAATGAACATGTTTGCAATGACAATTAGAAATCATAGTTACTCATGCCATGCTTAAATATCTAGGAGTGGATAATGGCTTATCTTGTGTGTCAACATGCATTTAAAATGGTTATCATGTAGTATGGTAGGATGGTATCCTCCTCTGAATGATTCAAGTGGCTTGACTTGGCACATGTTCACGCATGTAGTTGAATCAAAACCTAGCCTCCACGATATTTATGTTCATGGTGATTTATATCCTACTCATGTTTGTACCCAATGTTGATTAATCTCAATGCATGTTTATGACCGTTGTCGCTCTCTAGTTGGTCGCTCCTCAATCTATTTGCTAGCCTTCACTTGTACTAAGCAGGATAGTGCTTGTGCATCCACTTCCTTAAACCCCAAGTTGTTCCATATGAGTCCAACATACCTACCTATATGGGGTATTTACCTGCCATTCCAAGTAAATTTGCATGTGCCAAACTCTAAACCTTCAAATAATAATCTGTTTTGTATGCCCGAATCGCTCATGTAGCGACAGGGGGCTGTCAGTATCTTCCATGCTAGGTGGATTATTCTCACGATGAGTGTTGATTCGCTTGTCATTCACGAGAAAGTGGCTGCTAATCGGGATGCCCAGTCCTATGATCAAAATCAAAATAAAAATATAATAATGAATGAAAACTCCCCCGGATTGTTGTTGGTATGGAGGGTACCCGAGGATTCGGCTATCCATGGCTTGGGTTTGTTGGTGGAGGGGGAGTAAAAACTTTACCATTCTATTTGGGAACCGCCTATAATGTGTCTAGCATGGAAGATAGTGAGATCTCTTGGTTGCTATGTTGACAATGAAAGCATATCTCTCAAAATTATATTCATCTCTGTTTCAGAAACTTCGAGCTCTGGCACATCTACAAATCCCTGCTTCCCTCTGCGAAGGGCCTATCCATTTAGTTTTATTGTTGAATCATCATCTTCTTATTAAAGCACCAGCTGGAGAGCACTACTGTCATTTATATGCTTCGTGTTTAGTTGACATTGAGTATGAGTGTGAATGGATCTCTTTTGCCATGAATTACAATGTCTAGTCAGTGCTTGAACTTCAAAGGTGCTCTGCATTTATGTTTTGCGGTCTCAGAAAGGGCTAGCGAGATACCATTATATCATATTATATCATGGTTGTTTTGAAAAGGTGTTGTCATCCGAGATATTTTATTATCGCCCGCTAGTTGGTTACGTAATTGATGAGTAAATGTGAGATCTAAGTGCTATTGTGAATATGCATAGTTCATAATCTTTGCTGAAAATCTGAACATTGGCTAGACATATTTGCAACAACAAGATCAAACAAAGTTTGTAAAAGTTTTTCTTTGTCACTTTCAGTTTGTCAACTGAATTGCTTGAGGACAAGCAATGAGTTAAGCTTGGGGGAGTTGATACGTCTCCATCGTATCTACTTTTCCAAACACTTTTGCTCTTGTTTTGGACTCTAATTTGCATGATTAGAATGGAACTAACCCGGACTGATGTTGCTTTCAGCAGAATTGCCATGGTGTTGTTTTTGTGCAGAAATCAAAGTTCTCGGATTGACCTGAAAATTTACGGAGAATATTTTGGAATATATAAAAAATACTGGAGGAAAAAGATACCAGAGGGGGCCACCCAGGAGCCACAAGCTCAGGGGGCACGCCCAACCCCTCCCCCCCCACCAGGGTGTGCCTCCCAGGCTTGTGGTCCCCCTGGACCTCCGGCAACCCTAACTCCAACTCCATATATACCTATTCGCCAACAAAAAAAATCTGGGAGAAGGATTAATTGTGTTTTACGATACGGAGCCGCCGCCACCTCATGTTCTTCATCGGGAAGGCTGATCTAGAGTCCGTTCGGGGCTCCAGAGGGTGGAATCCGTCGTCGTCGTCATCATCAACCTTCCTACACCGCCAATTTCATGATGCTCACCGCCGGGAGTGAGTAATTCCTTCGTAGGCTTGCTGGACGGTGATGGGTTGGATGAGATTTATCATGTAATCGAGTTAGTTTTGTTAGGGCTTGATCCCTAGTATCCACTATGTTCTGAGATTGATGTTGCTATGACTTTGCTATGCTTAATGCTTGTCACTAGGGCCCGAGTGCCATGATTTCAGATCTGAACCTATTATGTTTTCATGAATATATTTGTGTTCTTGATCCTATCTTGCAAGTTATATGCACCTATTATGAGTTATGATCCGCATACCCCAAGGTGACAATAATTGGGATTCTTTCAGGTGATTACCGTAGTTTGAGGAGTTCATGTATTCATTAAGTGCTAATGCTTTGTTCCGGTTCAGTATTAAAAGGAGGCCTTAATATCCCTTAATTTCCTTATGTACCCCGCTACCACGGGAGGGTAGGACAAAAGATGTCGTGCAAGTTCTTTTCCATAAGCACGTATGACTATATACGGAATACATGCTTACATTACATTGATGAATTGGAGCTAGTTCTGTGTGGCCCTAGGTTATGATTGCTACATGATGAATATTATCCAACACAATTATCCATCGCTGATCCAATGCCTACGAGCTTTTCACATATTGATCTTTGCTAAGTTACTTTCATCGTTGCTACTATTACAATCACTACAAAATCACTATTGTTACTATTGCTGTTGTTACCGTTACTATCATACTACTTTGCTACTAATCACTTTGCAGCAGATATTAAGTCTTTCAAGTGTGGTCGAATTGACAACTCAAATGCTAATACTTGTGAATATTCTTTGGCTCCCCTTGTGTCGAATCAATAAATTTGGGTTGAATACTCTACCCTCAAAAACTGTTGCGATCCCCTATACTTGTGGGTTATCAGTCATGCGGCCGATGGCATATCTCTCGATCCCTGGGAGATCTTCCTCCAAGAACTCAACACCATCGAGCGAGCGCCCCACGGTGGGCGCCAACTGTCGTGGTTTTGTCACGACAGATGTCCTCGTGAAAGGACTTAGTCGTGAGGCCATCATCGCGAGGTTGTAACTTGAACGGGGTTGATCGGAATCGAGAGACGATTGTTTACCTAGGTTCGGCCCCTCTCGACGGAGGTAATAGCTTACTTCCTGCTTGATTTGATTATTGCGTGGGATCTCGATTACAAGCATGCAACTTGGCTATCCTAGTACTCGAGAGCTTGTAACTTAGTCTTTCTGCCTCAGGGGCTCCCCTTTATATACAGGTCGAGGCTCTGGGCTTACAACAGAGTCTAGGTCGTAATAGAACCCGTGCCCTAATCTGTTTCCTACTTATCTTACTTCTCAAGTAAGAGAACTTCCTTTGTCTTCTTATCAAGTTGATGTCCCAGGGCTACGAGCCGGCCTGCTTTATAAGTCGCCCTCTGGTCCTTGAGCCTTTGGTCATCACGGACCAATTTATAAGTCGCTACTGGATAACCCGGCCCTGAACAGGCGGGCAATATCATGGGTTTATATCCCCAACAAAGTCCTCGACAACGCAGCCGGAGGAGCCCCAAGCTCAAGAAGCTACTAGCCGAGGATCCCTATGTGATCCCAGCCAAGATAAAGAAAATGGAGGGGAAGAAGATCAGAGCAAAGAACATGGCCATCCGAGACGGCGTCCCGGATGCCCCTGCAGAGAGTCATCAAAGGGACAGAGAGGGTCCCTCAATGTTGGACCGGATCCTGGACAGGCCGTGCGCCATCCATGGCACCCCTGACAAACCGGCCACTCTCTCTAACCAGAATTGTTGGGTGATCAAGCAAGCCCAATAGTACCACTTTCAAGACTCTGGTTGGATGAAAACCGTCCACTATGTATCGGCATATATCAAGTTGATGTTGCTTCCTTCATCCATAATGACTCGGGTCAGATGAAAACCGTCCACTATGGGATCGAGTACCAGCGTCGCGATGCCACCATGATCAATTGTCTAAGTTGTCTAAGTTGTGTTCTTTAAATTTGTGTGATTTACTAGTAATGATCCAATAAATTATACTAGTATATGCTTCAATACATTTGAGATAAATACACAAAGTAAATAAATATATATAAGGAGACAAGCTGCACATCTTATATACATAAGAGATTCATCTCGCTATCTTATTTATCTTGACATGTAGCCTATCCACATAATCAAGTAGGTCTACCATGTAAAAACACTTTCCCAGGGGCCTGATGAATTATAAGCAACCTTTTGTTTATATATAGAAAATCAAATTATGAGTGAATTTGTGTTTTATTTTTCTACGCAAGCTGTGTTTTTTTATGAATGCACATATGTAGTTGCTATTGTTGTCTTAGGTTTAACCAAGGGTATATACGTCTCCACTACCTCTACTCAACGTTGTTTTTGTCTCATATCGCCTCGCTGATATTTTCATGGTAATAAATTAACAGAACAAAGACCACACTCATTTTCGGCTTTTTCATCAAAAAAATTAGATGCTTACTCTAAAGAATATTTTTTTTTAAAAATTCTTTATCACCAACATATACTATGTTTCATAAACTTTATCATGTTTTTGTAAATCAAATTATTTGTTAGCAGTTCCCGCAACAACGCGCGGGGGTATCATCTAGTTTTAGATATGGCTGGATGCATAAAACGAAATTATGTGCAAATTTGGTATATCAAAAGTGCAGCCCTATAAACAAGAGCAAAGAAAAACTTGCGCTATTGGTTAGGAATATTTGAAATGCCTGAATTACCATATGAAACGACAAGTCACATATTTTAGATACAGTTTTGCTAAACCACATCTAGATGTGCCCTAAGTATTAGACATCTAAGTCCCATGTCCTTGATTTTACGCGGAGATTTGTGCAAATATTTTCTTTTCCTCTTTTTTCTTTTCCTTCCTAGTTTGATTGAGCCACTTAGATGTGCAATAACTAGGGCACATCTAGATGTGCCCTAGACAAACCCTTTTAGATATGTTGACCAATCACACAAAACAGCTATATGTGCGAAATGCACATGCAAATCAGAACCTTAAAAAAACAGCAAGTACTTCTGAGCAGATATTTTTTTGCACGATATTGAGCAAATTTGTTTTCAAGAAAAACTAGAACGTGTCGATGTGACAAAATCTAAAAAGTGCAACTCCTAGGGGCAAACAGGGGGTGGGCAACCTATAGACACATCATAAAGCCCATTCTAGGCAAAGCCTCGCGTAGATCTAAAAAGCACTCATGTATCCAAGAAAGCCTAGTCAGTAGCCATAAGAAAAACAAAAGCTTAGATAAATTCACACACTGATCGTTTCCTGGAGCTATATGTCGCTTACTGTGACCTGGAAGATGCCATCTCCTCAAGGAGTTCCCTTAGTTGGCGACACAGTTGCATGGTTTTGTGAAGCTTCTGTGGACCGGCATAACCGATTTTAGAACCTTTCATGCCGATTTTCCTTCCCTGTGTGTTTGTTTATCAGTTTCCAATAGTTTTGTTTTGGTTTTTTTTGCTTATTTTCATCCCACTTTTCCTTCGAGGTTTTTCAGTTTTCAGTTTATTTCTTCTGTTCGTTTTGGTGGGTTTCTTTGATTTTTTCTGTTTCTTACGTTTCTTCATTAGTTTACTTTGGTTTTTTGTTATTTATTTATTTTTATTTTCTAACACACGTCTAATTTTCGATATACATTTTCCATATACTTATGGAATATTTTTGATACATGTTGAACTTTTTCAAATACATGTTAAACATTTTTTCAAATACAAGTAGAACACTTTTTTTAATGGCAGTGTGTCATGATGCACTTTTTAAACTACACAATTTTTTTTATTAAAATGCCTAAAACAAATTCAGAATATCACGAACATATTTTTGAAACCCGTGAACATTTTTCTTAAATGCCACAATCATTTTTCTAAATGGTGCAACTTTTTTGAATTATGACAATATTTTTTTACACTCTATAATTTTTTTTTAAAGTGTCACAGACCTTATCTTTTGAAATGTGTGAACATTTTTAAATATCATGCCATTTTTTGGAATGCTATCATCATGTTGACAATTTTAAAATGCACGAATGAACACTTTTAAAAATTAAGCAACATAGTGTTTGAATATATGTTTATATTCAAATAAAAATATAAACAAAAATAAATAAGAAACAAAAGAAGAAGAAGAAATTGGAAGAGAATGTAGACTCATGGCAAACACGTGACCTAACCTGGTTGATGGGCCGACCCACCGTGGGCCATTGCAGGTGACACTACTATCAGGGTCGCTCTAAGCGTTCTATAGACGCGCCCTCATTGCTTGCATAAGAGCCACATAGTTGTGATGAGACAAACATCCAACATTGCACACAAATCTTAATGCCCATGATCATATGGACCTCGAGTAGATCGAGATTTAATTGCATCTCAGGAGGACTGATAATTAGCAAATTTGGTTATACTTTCTGTAAGATCTTTTTGTGGGTAATTAGAAAGCGCTTTTGTCTCAGTCCATATATGTTCTTGTTGGGCCACACCAAGCAACACATCCGTCTTTGTCCGACCGTTTCCTTCTATTTCTTGTTATATAGTGTGATCAGGCTTTGTGTAGGCCCTTTTAACTTTCAGAATCTTAAGAGATGAACTGCATTGTATCCTCAGCATAAAACTAAAAAACTATAGTGTACCATTTATGCAAGTGTTTTATAAGTTTTTAGGCTTCCTTATGTCGTGTTAGTAAGATATGTGTATGAAGGGATGTACTATCTGTCCAGTCTTAGTAAATAAGAATATGTTTCTAAAAAAAGTAAATAAGGATATTACCGCTCAGAAAAAGGAAAGTAAATATGGATATTCAATGCTAATATATATATATATATATACAGCCGGTCTATTCTGCTAATATTAGCACAATAGTTATTCTGATAACACTTCCGAACTGCACGCTCAACAGAAGCGCGCTGCATCTTTTTCACGGTGAGCACTACACTGCTTCACGGGAGAACTGCTTCATTTTTTGGCAGTCTGCCCGTGTGTTCTGTGTGGAATCGGGTGTTGCGGGATGATTTAATTTGTTTCTGGATGTCATTTGACCTTCATTCTTTGTAATTTACAGGAAAAGCGACTAAAATCTTTGCAAATCGAGCGATTTGGCGGACGAGCTTTCTCTGTTCATTCGTGTTCGCGTCGGATGCGACTTTTTCGCGCTCGGATGTTGTTTGTTAGTAGGAATTCTTTGATTGCGTTCGTTTTAATCGGTCTGTTTACTCTACAAATTGTGTAATTTTTAGGAGTTAGTTTTCAATTTCTGCGAAATCGATTGTCGAGGCGTGTGAGCTTCGTCCGCTCATCTGTTCTTGTTATTTTTTTGGATTTTGTGCGTCAATGCATTTTGAATCTTGTAATTAGTTTCTATTATTGGTTTTAATTCACTGTATTGCGCCTGTAATGTTCGTATTTTTGGTGTGTATTTTTAAAGAATAGCGCATGCTGTTCATCCCAGTGGCCGTGGGTTTGACGTATTTTTTTGTGGGTAATTGTTCAAATTTGTGTGGTTGCGCAATTTTTTGGCCACTTATCGAACTATGAGTGGAATTGGCACCTCTGTTAGTCTCCTACATGTCTGGACCTGTACTGTTTTGATTTTATTGTTGCAGTTCTGGCATATGTTTGTAGTGTACTGCATTTTCTTAAGTAGTGGACTTCAATGTAACTATATTATAGTGGGCATGACAGCTTATGAGATTTTTCTTTTTCTCAAACTGCATTCTGTGTTTCAGAGAACTGCATAATATGCACTTTCCTACTACATTATCAGAATAGTTATGCTGCTATTTCTGCTATTTATGTCAATTCTTCTGAACTCCATACCATGAGAATTCTGTTGAACAGCATAGGTTAACTACAAAGTTTTCGACCATTGGCATTGCATTGTTACTGTTCAGAGTACTGCATTTTTTTATATAAGGACCGTACTATGTGTATTAGAGAACTACATTTCTATCAGCAGCAACTTGTCTAAAAGGGTGACAAAATGATGCAGATGAGGCCGCATACTTTAAAAAGGCACCGTTCAAGCCTTCTGATGGACATAATTTTAAAAGCATACAACATAAACAAAGCATTAGAATATGCCACAGATGGCTTGCTTTATCCTAGACAACCTACATTGCAAATATTGTAAACTTCAGGGAGTCTTCTTCTTTGTAGAGAAACACCATGGCCACTTCTCCAGCCTCAAAGCCATTCTGGGAGACAAAATCTTTCCAGCCAGTAGTTATGTTGATGCAGTCTTCAGAGTCAATGTGGTAGTTAGCTTGCATGTCTGCATACCCATTCTTGTGTTGTGTCTCCAAAGTAACCTTCCCTGAACTCGAAGCAGGAAACCTTATTGTGGACGGCAGTTTTTGTATTTTGGCATGCATGGAAAAAGAATTTTTAGGTAACATCAAATTTTATAAGTAAACTCCATACCAAATGTTGACTTAAATATGTACATATATATGGCTTCTTTTTAAGAAAGCAATTGCAATGTATGAACAAACTTATATACGGAATTGACCTCTAGTTTTAGTAGAATATATATTATACTGTAACATGTTTGCACTGCAAGGTCATTTGCAGTGTACTTTGCTAGCATGTTAAGAGAACTGCAACACTGATCTATTGAACCTCTTTTTTGTTCGTGTGTTGGGGTTCTGATCTAACTAGTGTTTCGATACCTGGTGTGGTAGTGAAGAAAAATAGGTAGAACTATCTAGTCTTTAATAGCTGACAAATCAGAACAACAACACAGATATTTGTATTGTTGATACTACTGAACAAATTTATGGAAATATACATTCAGATGTGGATTTGCAGCCTAGATTGTGTCAAAAATTATGAGGGGAAAAACATACCCAACTTTCCTGCAGGTCTACGGATGTGAGGCGATGAAGAAATGGTGCCCGAAACCCCCTGTTGGGTATCATCAGGCACCCGAGCTTGCTGCGCCACTCGGCGTCGGTGAGCTCCAGACCATCGGCGTACACGCATGTGTCTGCTATCGGTGCCATCCTTGCTAAGCACCCACACGAACAGTCCATGGCGGGTTCAGTGGAAATTCAGAGAACAGTTGGGGATGGGCGGAACCCTAGATCTACGATTTGAAGAAAAAGAGGAAGGGGGGAGGAGTTGTGTGAGTCTGGAGCACGAATGGATAGGTTTTATGCAGCCAATTGAGCAACGAGAGTAATAAATGTTGTGGTTGGTGTTAGGTGGTGGAGGGATTCTGATTCAGTCTACGCGAATGCATTTGACAAGCAACAACACTGCTTACTTGAATCTAACGAACTGCATTGTCGTATTAAAATGAACTGCAGAATGCGTGGATTGTGTTTGTTTTTTTATTTTTCTAGTTATTGTTTATATTTTTATTGGGCCGTGGTTTTTCGTGGTATGTGGGAATATTTTTTATTTTCAGTGGCCTCTTTTTGCGTGTTGGGCCTGTGTTGGGAGCAAAAACGCATTCGGCCCAAGTAGGCCTGCCAGAACGGCTGCTTCGATGTGCGTGTGTGCGTGCTAATGTTTAGTCCCACCTCGCCCGCCGAGAGCGCGCCGGACCGGTTTATAAGCCCTGGCGAGGCAACGCTCTCGAACTCCTCTGGTTACATATTTGGGCGCTTATACACGGCGCTCGCTACAGTTTCTTATCTGACCTGTGGGCCCTTGTGTGCCCGGCCCCATGCATCGTGGCTCAGAACGGACTCGCCTACTGTGGGCGCAGCCTTACTACGAGACTGGCTGGGGCCTGGTTGCACCTGGGTGGTCAATTTTTTTTTCATATTTTTCTCTTATGTATTTTTCTAATATAGGGCATGCACTGCTTAGTAAATCATTTTGCACTACATTCATCAGGTTTGTGCACTGCATCCTGGTCAAATTTTTCTTGGTTTTTTTCCTCTCACGTATTCTTTTCTAATATACGGTGTGCACTGCTTTGTTAGTTATGTGTGCACTGCATTCATCAGAATACTGTACTGCATGTGCCCACATTTTGCACTGCATGCATCCTATTTGTGCACTGCATCTTCGTCCGTTTGTGCACTGCTCGAATCACATACTTTATGTGCACTACAGTATGTTCTAATATTGAACTCTAGCTTTGTAATTGAAATAAACTTCTTCATAACATAAGCAAAGTTCATCATTACAAGCCATTCTGTATGACAAGCAAACTAAGTTCAGCAAAAGCAAACGATCACAAGCAAACTAACGTTACATAAGCAAACAACAGAAAGCAAATTTCATGATAAATCTAAAATGACGCGAGCAATGTTGGTTCTTGGACGGCACCGTCTGCTTCTTCACCAGGTAGAGTCTCCCCAGCTGCTCCTGGCACGCTTCTTGGGGGGCTCCTCCTTCTCCAGCTTTGCACGACAAAGCCAGTCCTGGGTGTGGGTGATGCGGTTCCATATCTCGTACGCTGCGTAGGCATCCTTTGCCGCGTACTCGATGTGCCTCATGGACAGAGGCAGGGAGGCCCAGCGCGCGTGTTCTTCGTTGGTGATCTTCTTCTTCATGTTGTTGTAGTAGTCGTCGATGAGCATGCCGGCGACGTCTGCAAGGGAGTCCAATTCCTTGGTGGCCTCGGGCACCCTCCATTCCTTTTGGATGTCGACGAAGTTGGCGACCTCCAGATTGACGCGCTCTAGCCTGGTTTTGTCGCCGTCGATGGAGAAGCCGGCAAACGTGTACCTGGGGTTGGCGAGGAAGTTGTCGAAGACAGTGCACCTTTCAGCGGCGCTCAGTTGGAAGAGCAGCACCGGATGAGACTTGCCAACGGAGAGTTGGACGAGGGTGGGTTTCTGCGTCGCGTTAGGCTCGTTGTTGTACTCCAGATCAGTTCCGACGATCTTGTGGCGCTGGAGCCTGAGGTGGCGCTCGTATTGCTCGAGGGAGGTCGTCATCTGCTTCTTGTCGTTGGTGTGGGTGACGTGCAACTTGGTGTTGCCGTGGGCCTCCATGTTCCTGTACTCGTCGAAGAACGCCATCGTCGGCAGTAGGGCTTGGTGTCTTCTGTGGAGATTGATGTGATGGAGCGATTTGGTGGCAGCGGAATGGATACTTGTGTTATTGTGGATGAGAAAGCCTTGGCAGGGGTCTGAATTTAAGGGGGGATGGCTGCAGCGGATGAACTACACGATCTCGCTGACGATGCGGTTGTGCAGATCATGGGTTGGGGTTGTGTCTGTGATCGTGGGTTTGTGGCGATGGAACCGCTCGGATTGGGCGGTTGTCTCCGAACGTGGTTTTTTTAACGTGGTTTTATTTTATTTTTCATCAGTAAATTTTGTTAACCACCACGTTTTGTGCGAACGGGCATTGTCACGTTATATGTATTATACATGTTTCCGAAACTGCATTGCATATGATATTGCACTGCTTCGTCTAGCAAAACGCATTGCATTGTCTAGAGCTGCGTAATGCACCCTGTTTTTGGGTGTACTTGCTGCAGCCCCTGGAAAAAGTGCAGTATATTCCGCAATTTACGAGTATTTCGCTGTGAACTAGACCATGTATGTATTCCGAAACTGCATTACTTATGTTACCGCACTGCTTCGTCTAACCAAATGCACTGCATTGTCTAGAGCTGCGTACTGCACCTATTTTGCGTGTACTTGCTGCAGCCCCTGGCACGGGAGGGGGGGTTGCCCCCCCCCCCCCCATTTTTTTTGTTGTGACACTTATTTGAAGGTAGACTGTTTTTTCGGACGCGTTATCTTAACACGCGCGTTGTTTTTCCGACTTTAACTTTTTTTATGAACTGCATGTATTTATTTGTTTGACTGTCCGAACTTCATTTTTCTTCACAGCGAACTGCATCTCGTACTAACTTCTTTGTTTCGATCTGGTCCGTCTTATTTAGCCGGGCCATTTTGGGCCGGCCTGTTTTATGTAACTCTTTCCCACGCGAGCCTCGCACGTGTCCCTCCCAGGCGATCTCACTGCTCCGCTCATAGGGAGAGACCGAGAAGAAACCTCTCCCCTCTCTTGTAGCGGCTCCCGAAGCATCTCTACCTCGAGCAAAACCGCCGTTGCCTGCAGCAACCGCCGTCGCCCGCGGAACCGCCGCCCTCAAGAGGTCCTTATTCCTGCATTTCGCGTCCCTGTCCGCTCTGCCAGCCCTTCCCGCTCCGCTCCCCCAGCCCTTTCCCCTCCGTTCGCGCCCCCGCCCCCCACCGCCGATGTTCATCCCCTTTTTCATGGTTCGTTTCTCTTGCCCTCTGTCGTGATCGTCCCCTGATCTAGTTTTGTTATTTTCGTAGCGTTGTTGCATTTTTTGCTTATGTATTTTTTTTCATAAGTAGGCTATTTGATCTCGATTTGAAGTTGGTACTCGCGTGTGCTCTGTAGGCAGAGCAAGGTGCATCTAGGGTTTTGTCAGATTTCATCTTTTTTGTTGCTGATATCAGTCACTCTGTCCTTGCGCTGCAGGCAAACGGTATGTCTTCGCCAAGCCGAGTAGAAGGAGGAGTTCAAGGTATGTGCACTGCTTACTTTGGCCTTGTTTATTTTCTGTGATGTTTATCTAGTTTCCTAGTTCATCCTGCAGATTTGTTTATGCTGTGATAGTTGTCAGCGTTCCTTTGCATTATTTATCATGTGATGTTTTGTAATTTCTGTTTCTGGTTTTTATTGAATCCAGTAGGTGATTGAAGTGGTCATAATGATACACCAATTGGCTCTCGTTGTCCTGGTGGTAAGGATCATGGTGGTGAGGCAGGACATCAAGTGAATTCACCAATTGAATCTTCTCTCATAAGTGTGGCCCCTCCTTTTGGTATTTGTTTGTTTTTTTTTCTTATTTTTAATTTGCCAATTTGGTTGTAGCCCTCTTTCTGTTGTAAATTTCATATGCGTCCTGTGAGTTTTGAAATGGATTGTTCTTATAAATACCTGCTATTTTTTTATGTGAATGCTTTGTTTATTTTGTGAATGCTACTTACTTGATGTTGTACAAACTAGTGTTGCCTTGTTGTATCTAGTCCGGCATTTTTTTGGAAACAAACATGAAGTTAGTGTATGCAGCACTGCATTTATATGTATATGTGAACTCCACTATATGTATGTGTGAACTGCATTGTTGTTTTATTCAGGTTTTTTGTATACATATGTGTGTACTCCATTACATTGATACATGAACTGCATTAATTTTTATATAGCTTATGATTGCAACACTGCATTTATATGTATAATTGTACTACATTTGTTCTTTTTGTGCACTTTTTAATGACCATAGTTAAACTTCATTTTGACGCAGTGTCTGTTTTTCATGCTGGGGCGCCTGGGTTTGAGGAGGTTACTCAATTGATTGACCATTATTTTGCAGAGGGTGACGTTGGTGTGAGCTTTGACCAGAGACGTCCCATCTTGTCTGAAACACAATCACAGTCTATTGATGGTACAAAGGAAGTTACACAGGAGTGGATGGTCTCGGAACAGCTTCGTGCATAGGAATTGAAGCAAAGCAAGAAGAAGTTGAGGTTTGAAAGTGACTCAAAAGAGTATGCGGAGAAGGAGAAGCAGAGGAGAGGAGAGCTGCAGATGGTGCCAAGGGTGCCAAATTTGTCAAAGTCAAGCAGCCTGCTTTGCAGAAGAAGAGACTGAGTTATGTTGCTGAGGAAGGTGGTACTCCTCGGCGGAGTCCACGTGTTGCTTGCATGAACAAGAATCTTGGTAAGAGAACTGTTGAAGCTGGTGCAAAGGATCCTCAGCGCAAGCGACCACATGTCAGTGAAGGTCCCAACTCTGACGATGACGACTTTGTGCTTGCTGATTTTGTGAGGGATGTTCAAACTGGTAGACGCAAAGACTGTGGTCCATCTAAGAATCAACCCAAGCGTCCCCATGATGATGGCGATGAAGGTGTTGGTGCTGACTCTGGTGGGGAGGCGAATGTTGTTCCAAAGGTTTGTTGAAGTGGACTGCATTTGTTTCCTTCATTGTTATTCTATCTGTGTTTTTTTGTCTCTTTTATGGCTAATCTTCTAATGTGGACTGCATTTTCCTTTACACAGAGGAAGAAGTCTAGTAAGAGCAATGCAAGTGAAGATGATGCCGAGGGAGATGATGCTCGATTTAACAAGACCGTACGTTTGTTGCTCCCCACTGTTTGCAAAGCTGCTGCTTTATTGAAAGAAGCACACTGTAGTCGTGTTCGGGATGCTGGATTCGGTGTTGTCTTTGAACTGACAGCAAAGAAAAATGTGTCGCGCATTCTTATGTGCTATCTGATGGGAGTGATTGACCCTGCCACGATGATAATGGACTTTGGGAATGGCAGGGTTCTTCGAATAAATCGTGATGCAGTTCATCACATTTTTGATTTACCTATGGGATGTCACACTGCACCCATGCCTGCTACTAGTGGCCATGATGACTCGTTATCTGCCCTCAAGGATGAGCTTGGCTTTGACCGTTCAAAAAGTATAGGTGTTAAGGACTTGCTTCAGAAGCTGGAGGTGTTGGTGCAGGAAGATGATCATGTGACGGTTGATCTTGCTGTCAAGGTGTTCTTCCTGATACTTTATCAGAATTTGTTGTGCCCCGGGCCTGCAGTTCGTTTGGGCAGGGTTGCTGCCATGGTTGAGAACATGGATTATGCGGCTATGGCGCAGATGGACTTTTGTCAGCTTGTTGTTGATGAGCTGCACGCAGCTGTGGTGAGGTGGCAGATAGAAGGCAGCAAGCAGAATTGTGCAGAGGGTTGTGCCATTGTCCCCTTGATTATGTATCTTGATTGCTTGAAGCTTTGCAAATTTTTAGTTATGCACACGTTGACGCCACACGCGTCATACCTGACGACCAAGGACCTGACGAAGTTATACAACGAGGATATGCTTGTCAAGGGAAAGATTTATTTGGAAACTTACAAATTTGGGAAGCTGCCGGTTAGTGCATCTGAGTTTTTAAGATCAGAGTTTTTTTTTAAGTGCAGTCATTATAAATCTGAACTTTCTAGTATTCACATGTGTACTTCTCTTCCCTTTTTGTCTTTTTTTGCAGTGGAAGGCGTCAGGTGATATTGTGTACAACCGTCCTGCTGCAGTGCTATGTGGCAGCTCTGATGCGGGGCCTAGCACTCATGCTAGGTTCTATGAGCCTATCTATAGCCAGCTTCCTGCCTGTGATGATGAGGCGCCGCCTACTCGTGGTTTCATGGCTCATCGGATGTTTGATAATAGAAGCTCTTCTAAACAGACATTTGTTGGTGGTAAAAAACACGAGGAGATTGATGAGCTTCTTCTGAAGGTTTTGAAGTTAACTAAAGATTTGCCAACCTCTGGTGACAGGTTGAGGATAGTTGCTGGTTTTTTCCTTGCTGGCCATGGCCCACGAGATGAAGATATTGTTGCTGCTCACAATTTTGATTGTGGCGTGGTTGAAAGCCTAAAGATTGAAGTGACGAATATTTGGTCTTCGTATGCTCAGTTGAAACATTCACAGGAAGAAAAATGCGCTCGGTATGAGAAGGATGCTGAACACATTTTGGATGAAATGAACCGTCAAGACGCTGGCGCCGGCGCTGATAATGTACGTTCTAGGTTTTTTGTGCTTTTGAACCTCTTTCGTGTATTATGTGGACTGCTCCTCACTATTTGTTTTTTGTCATAGGCTGGAGTGGAATCTTCTGGTATCCATGGATCGAGGGACGATGGAATTGGTCAGGTACAAGTACTTCTCCCATGCCTGTTCTGCCACGTGCCTCTCTTCTTGAACTTGCATTTTTTGCTTTCCATTTTATTGTATTTTTTGTGTACCTCACGATTGTAAAATGTGTACTGCTTGTGCATAGTTGAAGTTTTTTTCTTTTTTGGTCGTTACCATCTTATTTTCGTTTTGGTTTGTTCTATGCCCATAGACTGGAGTTGCTGCTTGTGATGTGCACAAAGATTCCTACGATGGCTCTGAGAAGGATGAGGACTTGGCTGATGCATCGTCCCCTCCGGATGTTGTAGCTGATAAGGTTTAGTGGAATTACTTTTTCTGTTAGTGGGTTGTAATCTAATTTTTTTTTGTTGTTATAAGCTTGACGTACGTTGTTCTGTTCACTCATATGCATTTCTTTTACATATGTGAGCTGCATAGTTTTACATGTGTGAGCTTCAGTCTTTGACAGAAGTGAACTGCAGTTCTTTTCGCATATGTGGGCTGCGGTCTTTTACATATGTAAGCTTCAGTATTTAACAGAAGTGAACTGCAGTTCTTTTTGCATATGTGGGCTGCTGTGTTTAACATAAGTGAACTGCAGTTCTTTTTACATATATGGACTGTAGTTCTTTGACATATGTGGGCTGCAGTCTTTGACATAAGTGAACTGCAGTTGTTTTACATATGTGGACTGCAGTCTTTGACATAAGTGAACTGTCTGTTGTTGTGTTAATTATCCCCTCGCTCATTTGTGTCATTGTGTCTTTTTTAAACTTTTTACAGCCTGGAGATGAAAACGTAGAAGTTCATGTTGATGTGAACCAGGGGGATTGTGCTGTTGCTGGTGGTGGCAGTGTTAACGCTTCTGTATCGGTTGCCGTCGACAGTGCAGGACCTTCTGTAGCTCAGGAATCCCACGATGATGTTTCCCCTAGTCGGCACGAAGACTCTGATGTTGGCATTGAAAAGTCGCTAGAGAATGTCATTCCTGCTGGTAGAGTTGCTGCTTTTCCTGTTTGTCTGGCGCCCAACGATGTTCCTGATGTATTCAGAGTGGAGCCGCATGTAGCTAAAGTATCTAAGGACGTTGCGGTTGATCGGGCTGTTGTGAATCCAGAGAATGTTGATGTTGCTACAGTAGGGTAGTCCAGTGAGGTTGTGGTGGTTTCGTCGCAACCTAGCCAAGTAAATGTTTTGGTCAGCTCTGAAGAACAACAGCATGAAGACTCTGACACTGAAGGCAAGAGTTTTGTTTCGAACAGTGAAGTTGAAGTTTTTCTCATTCATTTTTTTAATTACTATGGTAGCTGCATTAGATGTTTAATGATAAGTGAAACTTCATCTTTTGTTGGTGATTTTCAAAATAGCTAGCAGAATTTCCTTATCTTAATATTGAACTTCATTTTTTGGATAAGTGAACTTCATCTTTTTATTATAGATGACGAACTTCCTGTTGTGACACCTTCGAGCATTGATCCAGCTCTTCTCAAAAGATATAATGAGTTGTACACTGCTATTACGAGGGCTCGGAGGGACAAAAAGAAGAAGTATGGCTTTTTAAAATATGTTTTGTTCATATGTATTTTCTAATTTCAGTCTTTACCCTTTCTCGTTCTTGTTATTTTTGTAGTATCTTATGTTTCAGTTTTTCATAAAAAATTCAGGGACATGATTGCTTTTAAAACTGAGGTGGCTGATATTACCATTGGCGAAGTTGGTCAATCTTTTTGGGATAAAGGGATGCTCACTACAGGCCTTGTAGATCTCGGGGTTTCTTTGCTGGTAGATAAGTTTAAGGGATCTCCGACGATGGTTGTCCCGTACCATATTTGTGTAAGCATGCAGAAATTTTTGTTTTGTTTTTTGATTTTCTTTTCTGATTTCGTGTGATGACCTGTTTGCTTAAGCACTATTCCTTTGTTTGGTTTTGTTTTGGCAGACAAGTATTTGGCATGGTGGTAGTGTAGGCAGGAGTGTTAAATTGATGTTCTCTTCAAAAGTTGAGGAGCGTGTTGATAAAAAAGATATGGCCAGTAACGTTTTTATGTGTCGAAAACCATTTTTTGTGTGTTGGTTTTTATAGTGTTCTGTTTCTTGTTCTTGTAATACTTTTATTTATTTTTTTACTTCCAACAGGTCCTGTTTGCAACATTTGATCCGCCAGAGACGAGGGATGGCGTTGGTCATTATTGTGTAGTTGCCTTAAATGTGAAAGAAAGGCGGTTTGAATTTCTTGACTCGCTCAATAAACCTGGCAGCTCTGAAGCGAACAGGATTTTAAGGAGGATGGTTAAAAATATCAAGCGTGCATGGAAAGAAGGTAGATCAAGTTCTCATGAGCCGCTAAATCCTCCTACACTTGATGGATTTGTGTTGAAACATGTTGTTGTCCCAATTCAGCCAAATGTGTATGTTCCTTACAGCCCCTCTCCACCATACTGCTGAACAATTTTTTTATATTTCATTATGTGAAACTGATGTTTTTTGTTCTTTTATTGCAGCCATGATTGTGGATTCTATATGTTTCAATTCTTGCAGACTAGGGATGGTGTTCGAGTTGCTCAGTTTGGGGTGGAGCACATTGGCTACATCAGAAAGGCCATGCTCTATAGTTGGCTCACATCGACAAAGTGTTGCCTTGAGTTATCGTCACTTTTAATTTTTGCAGATAAAGGTTGTTTTAGTGAACTTCTTTATTTCCCTTACTTTTTTTGTCTACTGCTTGCTTTCGCTTCTTAAGGTCTTTTTTTTACTAGTGTGTTTAGTGAAATGTGTGATTTACAGTGGCTGGCTATATATTGTTGTGTAAGTGAGCTGCATTTGTTGTAGACAAGTGAGCTGCATTTATTCGGGGCAAGTGAGCTGCATTATTCTAGACAAGTGAGCTGCATTGTTCTATATAAGTTGGCTGCATTGTTCTAGACAAGTGGGCTGCATTGTTCTAGACAAGTGGGTTGCATTGTTCTATATAAGTGGGCTGCATTGTTCTGGACAAGTGGGCTGCATTCTCTTCTTTAGTGAACTGCATTTTTTTATATTATTGAGATGCATTTCATGTTTTTGGTTTTGTATTTTGGCTGAGTGTTCCCATGTTTTTTCTCCTCGTTATCAGGTTCTGATGGGGGTCTTCATGGAGGCGGTACATCATTGTTTGAGTCGCAGGGTTCTAAGGTAGTTATGGAGGATTGTGCCATTGAAATCTCTCCAGAGAATTCTGGTTCTTCTACTGGAGATGGTTTGAACGCAGACGCGGTATCTGGACCTAATGGTGGAAAGGTTGCTCGCCCCGGCTCTCCGCATGAGGTAGTTGATGTTGATGATGATGATTTTGTTACGCTGGTGCCACCCGTCACTAGGACTAGGAGTGCAGCAATCAATCGTCCTCCTGTAGATGAGGCTGAAGTATTTTCGAACAAGAGGGCAGGTGAGAGAGTTTTTAAGTTGAGAGGCTCTTTAGAGAAATTAAAGCCTCCGAGGTTCAAATATATTGATGAGGCGAGGATAATAAAGGATCTCGTTCTCAGCCAAGATTTTGTAACCAAATACAACGAGTAAGTTTTATGTGTGTGCCCTTCATCCTTTTTGTGTGTTTTGTTTTTAACTTTATTTTTTGATCCCATCTGTGTATGTTTACTGCAGTAACGTGTTCTTGATGGTGAATAATGCTTTTGGTGATGTCGATACAGTCAAAGTTGACTATATCTATAATACATTTGGCAAAGGAGCTTGCATGGACTCGTATCTCATGGATTTTGTCATTAAGTACTGGAAGCAAGACCCTGAAATGAGTTTAGTTTATCGTTCGGGTGAACGTGTGCTACTTTCACCTTTATTTATCACGGTAAATGTGTTTGTTGTCATGTTTTTTTTGCTTTGGTGCATTTTTTCTCTTGTACTGAATTTTTTATGTCCATGCGTGCATGCATGTTTTATTCTTTTTTTCATGTCCTATTTGTTCTTTTTCTATGCAGTATGTTCTTCAAATGGAAACCCATGTGAAGAAAAATGAGGAAGGATACCCTGTGTTGCCAGTTGTGCATAACCCATTTTTTTTAGAAGATGCAGTTAAGCGGTTCAAGGTTTTTGTTGGCGACGAAAACCTGTTGGACGCAAAACTGGTAAGGCCATTGTTTTCCATCATTTATTTTCTTCTTTGTTGCATTTCTTTTTATAGTTATTTGAAGCAGTGGTCCTAATGCTACGTGTCGAATGAACTTTTATTTCATTTGTTTTTTGATGCGACAGATTATGATGCCGTGCTCCAAGGATGGTCATTATGCCTTATACACGATGAACCAGCATCGCCAGACCATTGATATCCATGACACCAGGAAGTACACTGGCCATCCTGATTTCACGACAAAGTGGCGCAGGACTGACTACCACTCAGATTGCACTGAAGTGGTATGTCATTTTTTTTAGCCAAGTGCAAAGCTTTTTTCTGTTTCTCCTACTGCATATATTTTTTAAACTGCACATACATTTGTTAGTACACATAGCACCACACTTGTTAATATAGTGCACTGCAACATATGCGACACAGAACTGCATTTCTCCCACACACCCAATATGTGTAAAAGAGTGATAAAACGAAATGACCTCACATGCATTTTAAAAGAGGGACTGTCTAGACGTTTAGAAGAAATTGTATTTTTGCTTCGTCTGATAGTTATTGATCTGTGATGTGTGTTTTTTACTTTGTGCTGCCTTTCCACCTTTTGCCACATGAGGAGGATGACTCAGCTGTTGAGGACGATTTATGGTGAAAAGTTGTATAACTCTAAGAATCATCCTGATTGGGTTAAATTGGCAGAGAAGCCCTCTTACCCGGTCGTGCCAGCGCAGGGACCAAACGAGTGTGGAATCTATGTTCTGAGGTTGGCGCAGGTGTATGACGGCGTGCGTCTAGTCGACAGAATTGTCAAATCCGATGTAATACCTTATCTGTTTCTTATTTTTTGTTATCATTTTTAATTTTTAATTTTTTCACTTTTCGTCCTTACGACAACCTTTTTTTTTAATCACTGATCTGCATTTTTTATTTTTTTCAGCCTGCTGTTGAAGATTGGAAGGCGGAGTACATTTTCCAGCTGTTGTTCAATCCTTTGAACATGTTGTATTATGAAGAAATGCCGCCTAAGCTACGAGATTTGATTGCGAGCCTCGGGCTTACTTCCCTGTCGCAGTCGTAGTAACAGTCATTTGGCATATTTTCTGATTAAAGGCCTGTGTATGGACAAGAGCTAGGGTTATGGTGTGTACTGTGTGCTGTGTAAGGTAGATAATGTGTATGAAAAGGCTACTTTTTCTGTCCTTGTGTATCGTCTGCTTTTTTGCAGCAGCGTATATGGATGAAACTATGTGTGTTTTATTTTATATAAATAATACAATATATATATATATATATATTGTTTTTATGTGTGGTTTTTGTTTTTTTGCTCCCGCGCTATTTTTTGTAGGTGTTTGTTTTTTCATCTGTACAAAAACTTTTTTGCAGAATGGCACTGCATTCATGTGTAAAACTGAACTGCATCATGGCTAAGTTCTTTTTTCAGCACAACTTTCCTTTTTTTTAATCGGGCTCTGTGGGGTCGTCACACCCCATCGCCCCCTGTCTATCTTAGGGGTGTGGCTCTGGGGTTGCGTGCATGCTTTGGTTGGAAAACAGAATAGCCGCACTACGCCCGTCAACCAAGTGCACTGCGTGCGTTAGCGCGAGGCCGAGCAGGGGGGAAGGGGTCGTGACCCCCCTCCCCTCCCCCCTACGAGGCCGAGCCTGGAACGAGTCGGAGCAAGCGGCGACGCAGCATGCCGCGGCGCCGCATGCGGAGGCGAGTCTGTCACACCCCGTCGCCCCTGTCTATCTTAGGGGTGTGGCTCTGGGGTTGCCTGCGTGTTAGGGGTTGGAAAACAGAATAGCCGCGCTGCGCCTGTCAACCAAGTGCACTGCGTGCGTTAGTGCGAGGCCGAGCAGGGGGGAGGGGGGTCGTGACCCCCTCCCCTCCCCCCCCCCCCCCCCCCCGTGAGGCCGAGCCTGGAACGAGCCGGAGCAGGCGGCGACGCAGCGTGCCGCGGCGCCGCATGCGGAAGCGAGTCCGTCACACCCGGTCGCCCCCTGTCTATCTTAGGGGTGTGGCTCTGGGGTTGCGTGCGTGTTAGGGGTTGGCAAACATAATAGCCGCACTGCGCCTATCTGTAACACCCCCAGTGGTTAGCTACAGTAACCTCACATGATAATGCCAAGTCATCATGGTTAACTATGCTTGATCATCATTTGCATCATATCTCATTTCACTTCCAAATTCAAATTGAGATTCAAATGCAAGTGAAATTATTATTTCTTTGAACGGTAAAACTAAAATGTTTGAATAATTCTATAATTTCCCCTGATCATTGTCATGTTGAAATCAACTTCATTGGACTCACAAATAAATTCCTAGTAAAATAATAAGTGGTCCTACAATAAATATTTTGGTCTTTTCGAAATAAACAAATGTTTCAACTTTTCAAAATAAATTGAAAATGTTTGTGCAGCCCCATAATAATACAAGGCATTTTTGTGGCAAGTCTCACATTCAACAAAAATCTTTTGGTATTGGACTTAATTGCAAAACAGTAAAGAAAATACATAACAGAAAGATAAAAAAAAAGGCTAAAGCCTGCTATGCAATTGTAGCCCACGCGCTACAGAGCGAGGCCCAGCCCACCAGGGCCTTTCCTCAACCTTTGAACAGAAGAGGAAGGCAGAGCCATGGCCGTGGCCTCTGCTCGCCCGTCCACGTGCCCGATGCCGTCGTGGCGGCCATCCCTCGCATCCTCGACGAGTACAAGCCCCCCCCCCCCCCCACAGCCCGTCGGTGAACCCTAACACCCCATTTGCCCTCTCCCTCATTCCCCCCCCTCGATATGGATGGTCCAGACGCCACCGTCGCCATTGCCTCCACCATCGCCGCAGCCACCGTCGCCCCCGAGACGAGCTGAGGCGTCCCGCAGCTCCGCCGTTGTCCGCCGCATCGCCTGAGGCCGCCCGTTGGAGCCCAGCGCCTCCGCATCAAGCTCCTTGACGCCGTCTTCAACCTCTACCCCGCCGGACCTCGCCGCTCAATTCGCGGCCTCCGGTGCTCCCCCGACCTCACTGACCTCCCCAGCCGCACCAATGTGAGCCCCTACACCGATTCCCCCTTTTCCACCGTCGAATCCGTCATCGTAGTTGTCGTACGCCACCGCGGCCGAACCCACCGGAGCTCGCGCTCACCACAGCCGAGCCCCTGCCCAACCTGCACCCCGGGGCTTCGCTGCCGTGCTCTATACACGCGCGCGCGCCCGCCTGTGCGTGCTGGCCGCGAGCACGCCCGCGCCCGCCTGCGCGCGGCCTTGCCCCGCTCGCTTTTCTCTCGTTGCTGCCGCCTCCCGTACTGCTCTTTGCTGCTGCTACAATGCCACCGCCGTTGCTCCTCTGCTGCTCCGCCGCTGCCGCGCCCACCTCTGCCCGTCGCTACCCACCGCGCCTCCCTCTCGCTCGGCCGGCCGGCCGCCCGCACCTCGCGCGTGCGCGCCCTCCCGCTCGTGGCCGTGCCTCCCCGCCGCGTTGTTCTGCTGCCACTCCTACTGACTGCTAGCTACAGTAACATCCAGTTACTGTAGTTGTAGCTAGCTTCGGCAAATTCACATTGAGTAGCCCCTTTGACAGCCAATAAACATCCACAAAACAAATTCTTATGTGGATAAAAATAATATGGGCTGAGAGTACACTTGACAAACTTCATTTTATCCCACTGGACCAAATACATTTGAGGCACGGATTAAATCCTACGAAAATCAAAAAGTTATATGTTCTGTTAACAGAAAAACCGAAAAACAGCTTTATTTTCATAGCTACTTTAGAGCTATTGATGATCAAGCAAATGAACTCTAATATGGATGAAAGTGCTACTATCTTGTAGATCGCAGAGAATACTCAAATTTGATATAAGGCACAAAATCATAGGATGTACAAAACAATAGTTGTAGCCTTTTGAAAACAGCTAAGTGATGTTTAAAAAACTGATGAATTCTCAGACTTGGCAAAATTTCAGAGATTTTTCCGGGTATTGTTAAATCTTTGAAAAATCATAGAAAATAATCCGTAGCTCGGATGAAAAAGTTTTCTACATGAAAGTTGCTCAGAAAAGCGAGACGAATCTGGATATGCCCTCTGTTCGCCTGCCACACATCCCTAGCATAGCGAACATGCAACCGTTCCCCTCCGGTTCGTTGTCCGAAAATGCCAAACTTCGGGAAAACATTCCCGAATGTTATCCCTCTTCGTCTGTATCACCGAGCACTGCGATAGGTCACCCCTAGCACCGCATATCGTCATGATTATGTTTTGTGATGCCTTGTTTGCTCCGTATTTACTGTTTCTTCCCCCTCTTCTCTCCGGTAGACCCCGAGACTGCTGCTGATGCCGCTGTGATCGACTACGTCGCCGACGACTCTTCTTCCTTTTCAGCAGAGCTTCCAGGCAAGCACCCCCCTTTTGAACATACCAATATCGCCTATTCTTTCTCTCTGATGCTTGCATTAGAAATTGCTGCTGCTACTATTTATCCTATTTCTAATGCATAGCCTATTTTTGTAACCTGCTTATTGTTACCTTACCTGCCTGTTTCAAACTGCTTAGTATAGGTTGGTTAGTGACCCATCAGAGACCCCACTTTGTCCCAACCGCCCCGCTGGATTATCAGAAGACCCGATCAACGGGATCGAAGACCAGGCCCCGGCACCGCACATCACCCCCTTAGTTGTACGACACTACTGGGTTACTATCGAGTGCCGAGGGTGATACCTCGTTAGCACTTCTGATGTTAATCTTGTAGTTTAGTTCATCGGATTGTGGTTACCGAGGGTGATGCCTCCTTCCCCACTCCCGATAACGACGCTGTCGTGCAACACCTCAAGTGTGAACCCATTGAGGGTGATTCCTCCGAGTTCACCTTGACAGATACATCGACTAGGAATCCAACGAGGGTGATACCTCGGATTCGTCTAATGTTATGGACACACGGATACTTGGACTTTACAACTGATACTTGGAAAGGCGGGTCGACCCTGAGGGGTACCCGCGAATGATGAGATGTCGGGTTGACCTGGAGGTTATCCGTGTGATAAATACGAGGTGCGGCCGGGCATTCTTAGCCCTTGCAGCAAGTCCTCGAGACGGGGTGATGGGGTCACATCGATCGTGAGTCTCTGCTCGTTACCGCAAGCCCCTAGTCCACTGACGATTTGGATATTTGATCCGAGCAGGCCTCCGGCCTGATAGCACTATCCATCACGTGGGAATAGTTATGGGCACTCTGCATCGTAGCATCAGCCGAAAGCTCTTTCAGATGTCCAGTTCAGCATGGCGGCACGGTCAGATCGTGTCGGCCATTCGAGGCGACGCTGGTATCCACCATGTGCGCAACGACCCGGAGTGCGCAGGGCGATGGCCCAAGACCCCTGTGTGCATAGGTTAGTCCGACGGGGACCTCTCTGCTGAGCTCTAGGTAGGGTTGCGGTGTATCATTTGGCCGAGGCCGGGCATGACCCAGGAGGTGTGTCCGGCCGGAGTTAAGCGAGCGTGATGGGTAAGTTGTTGCACCCCTGCAGGGAAGAAAACATCTATCGATAGACGGTCCTACGGTAAAGGACACTCGGAGTTGTATCCCGATCGATACAACTAGAACTTGAGATGAGACCTGGATATGTGGCTCTAGGATTGCTTTCTCACAGGGAGTCGAGAAAGGATCTCTGGGCGAGGTTGATGATGACTGGATGGCTCTGGGATTGCTTTCTCGCAGGGAGTCAAGGAAGGATCTCTGGGTGAGGTTGATAACATTACTACTACTTTATACTGTGCTATCTACTCTCTTCTATTGCTGCAAGACCACTGAAGATGATGAAGATGCTAGTCTTCGATAGGACTAGGCTATCCTCTTTATTCTGGCATTTTTGCAGCCCAGTCCATATATATAGCCTTCCTTTGATAATGTTGCATATGTAGTGTAGATCCTTGCTTGCTGAGTACTTCGGAGTACTCACGGTTGCTTTGCTTTCTTTTTCTCCCCATATCAGTTTGTCGTGACTAGATGACGGAGTCCCTGAGATAGCTGCCCCGCCGACGACTACTACTACCACCTCGAGAGTGGTTGCTTCTACGAGCTGGCCCACGACCAGGAGTAGGATCGGAGGCTCCCAGGCAGGAGGCCTGCGCCTTTCGATCGTAGCTTTTGTTTGTCCCGCCTTGTTAAAAGGTTTATCTCTCTGTCTTATGTGTGTACTCAGATATCTAATGCTTCCGTTGATGCTTGTTTGGCATCAAGCTTATGTATTCGAGCCCTCGAGGCCCTGGCTTGTAATATAATGCTTGTATGCCTTTATTTATGTTTTAGAGTTGTGTTGTGATATCTTCAAGTGAGTCCTTAGGCTTGATCGTGTGCATTTGCGTGTATGATTAGTGCATGATTGAGCCGGGGCGTCACACTGTCAACCAAGCGCACTGCGTGCGTTAGCGCGAGGCCGAGCAGGGGGGAGGGGGGTTGTGACGACGCGGAAGCGGGGGTGGCTTTTTGGTGGCGTGTTTTCGGTCGTGGAGGAGGCGGTTGGACGCGGGCTCGCCGTGGTAGTGTGGGTAGTGGACGTGCGCTCACTGTTTTAGTTCGCCGCGGCAACCGCCAAGTGGCAGTGCTCGCGGTTGCCTGGAAAAAACAACCGTCTAAGCGAACTGCAATGCTTAATTGACAGCACATCTTGCTTCCGCATACCAAACTGCATTCTTTTGGTCAGCGGACTGCATTTTTTTACGTGCGAGGGAACTGCAGTTGCGTGCTAGTTGTGGGTCATGGGGCTTGTTGGTTTTGGGCCGTGAGAATGTGTTGGGCCCGTTGGGGTGTAAGTCGCATTCGGCCCAAGTCGGCCTTGTCTTGCTGTACGGGTGCTTTGCTCTTGCGCTGTGTGTATACGCTAACGTTTAGTCCCACCTCGCCTGCCGAGAGTGCCGCAGACCGGTTTATAAGCCGTGGCGAGGCCACGCTCTCGAACTCCTCTGGTTACTGATTGGGCGCTTACACACGGTGCTTGCTGCACTATATCCCCTGGCCTGTGGGCCCTTGTGTGCCCGGCCCCACGCATTGTGGCTCGGAACGGACTTGCCTACTGTGGGCACACACTTAATACAGGACTGGCTGGGGCTTGGTTGCACCTGGGCGGTCAATTTTTTTTCTTTTCGTATTGCAAGAATTTTTTTCTTTTGCACTACATGTATTCGTGGCAGTACAAATGATATCATTCGTACTGCTTGTACCAACATTGCGCACTGCACTACGTGTACTAAGTCTGTGTATTGTGCACTACACGAAAGTGGATGCAGTCTCTCTTGTGCTTCATTTAAGCATGTACTGCACTTCATGTACACACATTGTGAACTGCCTGATATTACTTTCGTGAACTGCATTCACCTTTGTTTAGAATGGTCTGCGGATTATAATTTTTTAGAAATATGAATATTAATGGTCTTCCTTTAATTACTCTTATGGACTGCATGTACAGACATTGCGCACTGCTTATGTTTACCATTGTGAACTGCATTCATCTTTCTTGTTAGGTATGAGTTGCAGTCAGAGTACTTAATTTTTTTGTCTTCCCTATTTGTTGGAACAGTTTTGTTGAACGTTGTTTTGGAATCTATTATGTATGTGTGTAGTATGTTTTGGTATCACACATCAGATTTTTCAAACTTGTCTGGATACTTGTTCTAATACAAATTCAACAATCATTCCCTAGTACAACGACATTGTTTTACAAAGAAACATTCGATATGAAGCAACGCACATAAGCAAAACCTAGCAGACAGGAAACAAGGAACAACACAACTACTAAAGTAAAATGAAACTAAACATAGCCCTGTTCATTTCTAGTTGCTGTATGGGATTACAGCCTTGTTCTTCTTCTTCGCTTCTTTTTCTCTTTTTGCCCTGTTTAGTCCCATTATGACATCGTAGATGATTCTCCATGACTCGTAGGTTGCGAATGCATCTATTGCTGCATACTTGATAAGCTTGTCTGGAAGCGAGCAAAACCCCCACAGAGTATGGTCCTCCTTGCGGTTGATTTTGTTCTTCATGTCATGGTAGTGAATGTCGATCAGCCTGCCGGCAACATCAGCCAAAGAGTCAAAATTCTTTTTCTTTGTATGGGTCTCTCCATTCCACCTGAATATCAATGTAGTTGTCGGAGTTGATCTCCAAGCCAGATAGCTTCAGCTTGTTTTTGTCTCCTTCAATGGCGAATCCGGCGAAGGTGTATTCATCATTCATGAGGAATTTGTCTAGTTCCATTGGCCTGCAAGATGTTTGTATAGAATGAATATAGTGAGACAGTACCAGTTATTTTTTAGAACCACCAATGTTTTTTTGATTTTTCTGAAACTGAACTGCAATATGAATCCCTGAATCTGTTGCAGTGAGTAGCTGCTAATACTTTGTACATCATAACTAGTAAATCTCATAATAGATTCCATAAACAATGCATGTTTGTGCATGTTTGTTGTCTTGAATTGAATTTCATACATGTTTTAGATAGTTTGGACTATGATCTTTTTTACCTCCAAATCCATACAGGATTGAAAGTAGGCAGTAATGGTGCAGTTTTCTATTGTTAAGGCAGATAATTTGTATTTGGTAAAACAAAATAAAACTATGTGGATTGCTAGATCATCTAATTCAAGAATTGAACACATGAGTTGCATGGAGCCGGATGAAAATTGTCAATGAATTCCTATGCCATGCTTTTAAAAAATGAGAACCCAAGTTTATATAATGGCATTTGCGATGAAGAAAATTTAAAATCAATGTTGACAACCAATAGTACAGATTGATAATTATTGTCACCTGTCTTTAGCTGCAGAGATGTGGTAGGCAAGGCACTCTTTTTCTACGCATAGCTGGAGCACTGCTGCCCGTTGTGGCTTCACGTAGTGCGTGTACTCGACATCAACGCCGACTAGTTTGACGGGCATTCCGCCGAGCTTCCTCCTGAGCGTGGACAGCATCTTGTCCACGTCTCGACCCTTGCTTGTGCAAATGATGTGGAGCTTGTGGTTGCCGTGGAGGTCGACGTTGTGGAGCTCCTTGGTGTACCTGCGACGCTGCTTGTACAGAGGTGCATCCGCCATGGCTCTCCTCTGCTCTCTCGCGATTGTTCTGGAGAGAGAGGTTAGTGAAAGGAAGTGGGGAGAAGAAGCTGCAATGGGGTTTTTGGGGGGACGAAGTAGTTGTGGTTTCTCCTCTGCTCTCCTCTGCTCTTTGTGACAGGACGTGGGAGTGGTGGAGGGGGGTGGTAGCGTGGTGGGGTTGTGTTTTCAGTTACGTGGCAACTGCAGAGAGGTTCTGCGATGTGGAGGCTGTCTTAGTGCGTTGGAAATCCGAAATGTCATCGCCTCTTTTTTCATGACAACTTCAGGTATGCACGCAACTGTCAGAAAATGAGATGATTGTGTTTTCGGTGAATTTTCTTACTAAGTGCACTTCTTGGGTATCATGATAGAACTACCTATGTCCATAAATTGTACTGCATGCAACTAATTTTTATTCTTCATATACTGTATTAGATCGGATCAGGATTCATACAGATGTACGCACATTACTTTTTCGATGGAGTTCTTTCTTATTTTCTCTTTTTTTTTATAGATGATGGTGATGCAGCTTTTGTGTGGATGGAGGGTAGTGTGGATAGGTATATCGGACTGCTTTGCTTAACTAACAGGGTTGCATTCTTGATTTTAGCCGAACTGCAATGCAGTAGAAAGGGAACTGCATTTCAGAAGTAACAATACTTCCTGCTTCCACGTGATGAACTGCATTGTTGTAGGTCGCGGACTGCATTTGTACGTTGACTTGGGGCTTCCTGCATTTTATTTATGAGAGCGAACTATAGTTTCTAGCAGTGCCCACACACATTTTTTTTGTGGTTGTTATTATTTAAAAAAAGTTTTTCATTTTTCTTGATGTTTTATTTTTGTACTTACTGTTTTATTGTTAGTGGGCCGTGGTATTTTAACCACTCTAGCGTGTTGGGCCTGTGTTGGGGAGTGAAAACGCATTCGGCCCAAGTAGGCCTGCCAGCACGGCTGGTTCCCTGTGCGCTGTGGGTGCGCGCTAATGTTTAGTCCCACCTCGCCCGCCGAGAGCGCGCCGGACCTGTTTATAAGCCCTGGCGAGGCAACGGTCTCGAACTCCTCTGGTTACTTATTTGGACGCTTATACACGGCGCTCGCTACTCTATCCTCTCTGACCTGTGGGCCCATGTGTGCCCGGCCCCATGCATCGTGGCTCAGAACGGACTCGCCTACTGTGGGCGCAGACTTACTACGAGAGTGGTTGGGGCCTAGTTGCACTTGGGTGGTCAATTTTTTTTCTTCATATTTTTCCTCTTGCGTATTTTTCTAATATAGGGCGTGCACTGCTTAGTAAATCATTTTGGCACTGCATTCATCATGTTTGTGTACTGCATGTGCACACATTTCGCACTACATATGCAGGTGCATTTTTGTGCACTGCATCCTGGTCGAATTTTTTTTAGTGTTTTTCCTCTTACGTATTCTTTTCTAATATACGATGTGCACTGCTTTGTTAGGTCTGTATGCACTGCATTCGTCAGAGTCCTGTACTGCATGTGCACACATTTTGCACTATATATGCAGGAGCATTTTTGCACTGCATTCATCAGATTTGTGTACTGTTGTTGCCCACATTTTCGCATTACACATGCAGGTGCATTTTTTGCACTGCATGCATAATATTTGTGCACTGCATCCTGGTCGAATTTTTTTAGTATTTTTCCTCTTACGTATTCTTTTCTAATATACGATGTGCACTGATTTTGTTAGTTCTGTGTGCACTGCATTCATCAGAATACTGTACTGCATGTTCGCACATTTTGCACTGCATGCATCCTATTTGTGCCAACGTTGTGACTGCTTGTACCAACGTTGCGGACTGCATTGCTTGCATTTACAGACTGCATTACGTGCACTAAGTATATGCGATGTGCACTGCACGAAAGTGCTTCTCTTGTGCTTCATTTTAAGCATGTACTGCACTTCATGCACACACATTGTGAATTGCCTAATATTACTTTCTTGAACTGCATTCACTTTTGTTTAGAATGGTCTGCTTATTATAATTTTTTAAAAATATAAATATTTAATGAGCTGTGGTTAGTGGGTGGGAAGAGCTGCAGTCAAAGTACACCTTTTTTTGTCCTTTTTCTTTGATAACATAAGCCTTTATTGATTGTCCTTCATTCTTGGTAACATAAGCTTCATTAACTCTCATTTAATTTTCACTTTTATTTTCTACGTGTCTGACCTTTTGCATTCCTCTTCTATATATGTAGGCCAACTTCTAACCTTCCTTTGCAGTTCATTTCTCCTCTAGCCATAACTTTTCTCCTTCCTCTAGCCTCTCTTTATTTCTTTTCATTTTCTAGGATTTTGTTGCGATGGCTCCAGGCCCCTGCGCGAATCTCTCCTGCTGCGGCCATGGTTGTGGTGTGCCGACGGACTGCGATTGCTCAGCTTGCTCGCAGGCCCGTCGTGCTCGCCGGGGGGGCAAGGTCTTGTGCCGAGCTGGGCGAGCGGAGCAGCTTGCATATGGCACAGTATTCACGGAGGGATTGGATATGGGCCACATCAACGTTGCTGCATGCTATTCCGCCCTGCTTTGCTGTGGCCTTGGCCGCACAAGTCCTTTTATCCATCAGCTTATGCCCACAGACGTGGAGACTCACTACAAGATGGTAATTTTCGCTTGATCTGATTTTTTATTTGTGTCTTTTATTTTTTTGTATAATTCCATACCAGTGTGAACTTCTAGTATTTTAGGAACGCACTTCTTTTGTTTTATTGAAGTGTACTGCACTGTGTACTTATATCTTGTTTTTATTTTTTTGCTTGTGTGCATGGAGCTCGTGTTTTAGTTTGCATGTTTACAATATGTGAACTGCTTAGATATTAGATAAGCACTACTAGTTTTCACAATTTTCCCGCTTGTACGGTGTGTACTACATGCAACTATTCTCAAGAACTGCATGATAGTTAGAAGCGTACAGCATATTAGCATGTTCCGTACTGCATATTAGCGTTTGTTTTATCTGTACTGCTTGTTGGACTGTTGTGCACTTCATCTAGCTCGCGTCTGTACTGTGTGTAGGTTTTTGCTGCTCTGTGCACAGTATGAGAATTGTACTGCTAGTATCATCCTCAAACAGTTTTATTATTTGTTGCAAAAAATCCCCCAACGAGCTGTTAGGTATCTCCGGCTCAAGAAGAAGGGAATTCTCCAAGTTGTTCTTGGCAATGGACACCTGAAACCAGCCAAGTACCGTGTAGGCATTGATGGGCGGCTGTATCTGCAGAAAGGCTAGAAGGAATTTGTCATTGATAGTGGCCTGAAGTCTCAGCAAGTTGTTGTCCTCAACTTTTTTGAACTCGAGGATCATATGGTTAGAATCACGTTTGACATGATTGGTTAAGGTTATGAGGTTGATTGTAATAAGTACTTTTGCGTATCGACTGCTTCATCTTTTGACGTGATTGTAATAAGTACTTTTGTGATCTGAACCGCTTGGATTATAAGTCAGAACTTCGTGCTGTCTATGAGCTAACTGCATTTTTTCATGGGTTGTGGATCAAAATGTGTCAATGTTTACTCCAGACTGCTATATATATGGTTTACTCTATACATCATTTCTCTCATATGGTTTAGTTGAAGAACTCATAGTCAGCGGGAAATTTGTGTTTACACAAAATTAACTAATACATAAGTCATACAGATATGCAAACTGCTATATATATGATTAATTTATTGAACTGCATCTATTTGGTCGTTAACCTGCTGCTTCTTCGTGGTGACTGGAGTGTGTCTAATGTTGCACTTTCTTTTGTTTTCCGTGGCGGTGTTGCTACTTCTTGTCTTTGCACCGTTGTGTTTGTAGCCCCTCGCATGCTGGTTGATGGCGGTTTTTGTTTTCCAGCGCTGTGAACTGCAACCTTCTTTGCTTCTTGCGTGATGGTTGTTGGCGGCTTTTGTTTTCCAGCGCTGTGAACTGCAACCTTCTTTGCTCCTCTCGTGTTGGTTGATGGCGGCTTTTGTTTTCCAGCGCTGTGAACTGCATCCTTTCATGCTCCTACCTTGTTTTTTGTATGTGGTGTCGTTCTCAGTTGTTTCTGTACAGCAGCATTCCCTTCTGTTTTTTGTCTTTTGTTTGGTGGTCTTGTGGGCATTGTTTCATCATGTTCTTCGTACTCTTCACTCTCTTCTTCCTCTTCCTCCTCTTCTTCATCTGCTTCTTCATAAGCCACTCTTTCTTCAGTTTCATCATGTTCTTTGTCCTCTTCACTCTCTTCTTCTCCACTCTCTTCTTCTTCATCTGCTTCTTCATAAGCCATTTCTTCTTCAGTTGTGTCACCATCTTCTTCTGTGATTTCATCTTCTTCGTCTTCCTCATTTTTTGATCTTGTTCTTTTGGGACAGGTTCTTGAATTGTGTCTCTTCCTCTTTTTGCAGATGCTGCAACGTCTTGGTTTTGTCCATTTCTTAGTGTTGTCAGCAGAATCTCTGTTTGGTTGAGCATCGCCATGTCCATGGTTTTCTTGTTCATGTCTTTTTTTACATGTCCTGGAATTGTGTCCGCTGATTTCATTACATGTCTTGCACCTGTTTATTCCCAGTGGCTGACCATCACTGTCCAGCTCAGGCTGTGGCTTACTGTTTTTGTCATCATTTTTCTCCTTGCATGCAACCTTTTTTTGGGTTGCATCGCCCCCTTTCTTCCTTCCTCTTGTGTTTGAAACAGGAGGTGGAAGAATTGTTTCTTTTTTTATTGCACCAGTTGCGTTGTGTTCGGTATTTTCTACTTGCTCGGTATTATTGTCATGCTGGGATTTCTCTGCTTGCTTTATTTTTGCTGCTTCTTCTTCTTCTTCGTTGAGCACATCAACTTCCTCGATCAGTGCCCTCATACCAGACAACGCTCTGTGGCACCCAGCGTCGGACCTTGTCGCTCTGTTTGTAAGGTCCATTGCTGTTTCTGTCAGCAATTTTCTACGGCAAAATAGCGAACTTCCATCTGGTGTTGTTTGTTCATAGTCTCTTCTGTCAAACATTACATTTGATCTTGCGTTCCGGGTGTATCTTTTCATGATGTACACCTCAGGAATCTTGAGTACTCTCAGGTGAGAAAGCATGCATAACACATGGACGCAAAAGAGCCCTGCAGACAACACATGTTTTCTTTGTTTTGTAAGTGAACTGCATGAAATTAATGAACACATATTTTTTTTTTGTTATTTGTTCATTTTAAGGAAGTGAACTTCACTTGGTTTTTGTGAATTACTCATGCATGTGGACTTTTAAAGTTCAGTAAGTGAGCTTTCATGCATGACTATCAGAAATTATGAATTTTTTTGCTAGCGAGTCGCACCTATGTGTGTCCAGAGTTTGCACTCACATTCGTAGACACCTTTCTCTTCATCGGCGAGCACTTGGAAATTATGCCTTGCCCAGTCAAATGCATCCGATCTGTTGTAGTGGTGTATGAGGTACTTTGTCGGGTTCTCAAGGCACCGTTCTGCTCTGAATGCAGTGCTGCGGTAGAGTGTTTCTTTGAAATCTACAAAAACTGCCCTTGTATACACTTTTGATAGCTGAACTTCGAACCCAAACTTGGTTGTTGTCTTTACCTCTGACTGCATGATCAGAAATGCAGCGTTACGAATCAGAGAAATGAAAAAATTGTTTGTTTTTGTAGTTATATTTAGCAGTTTTTTATGGACATTTTATTTACCTCATTTCCTATTGTCTTTGCGTGCTCGACGGCCTTCCTGGTCTGAATGCACTTGTCCACCTATTGAGCAAACAGATGGAGATCATGCTTCTCTTTGACGAAGTTTTTCTTCAATATGCGGTTCATGCTCTCGCTTCTCTGCGTGGAAGTCATCCGAGCACAGAAAAATTCCTTGTAGTGAGCCGAGATCCACTCGTGCCTGTCATCCCACAGCGAAATCATCACTTCATCGTTTTGCAAGATGTATTTCTGCATGAGGTCCTTCCATGCCCGTTCAAATTCTGACGGCATTAGTGGGTGGTTCAGCACCGCAGTGAGTTCATCCTTGAGTTTCTTGTGCGCCTTATACAGCAAGGCGAGGTGGCCTTTGTACTTCTTCATGATATGCCACCGACACAACTTATGTAATGTATCTGGGAGGATAGTTTTTAATGCTGCCTTCATCGAAGACCATTGGTCTCAGAAGGCACAAATAGTGTTTTTTTATTAAGTTGTTTGTGCGTAAGAAATACGAAAGAAATAGAAGTGTACCAAACAAACGTAAGTATACAGGTGTTGTTTTTTTGTACCTGTGAGCATGCAGATTGGCAGCTTGTTGTTCATACACCTCAAGAATGTTTTGAAAACCCACTCGAACGACGGTATTGTTTCATCTCGCACGAGGGCGACAACAAATATGGTGCTCTGTAGATGATGGTTCACTCCCACGAAGACTCCCAGCGGCATGTGGAATTTCTTAGTTTATATGTCGTGTCAAATGTAACGCAATCTTCAAAATCTTCATACGATCCTTTGCAACTTGCGTTGGCCCAAAAGACGTTTCTTACATGATTATCTGCATCAACGTCATAATCATAGAAGAACTCTGGGTTTATCTTCTGCATCTTCTCGAATAAATCCAGAAGTTTCTTCACGTCGTCTTGGGACTCTTCTCTAGCAAACTTCTGTTTCCTGCATTTCAAACGCAATGCAAACTCATCTTATCAAACAGGAAATAATTACCCACAGAATGCTCAAGCGATATGTTCTGTGACGTGCTTACTTGTTGACCCAGTCGCGGCTAGTATCTCCCATGAACTGCAGACCACCAGACATACGCGACAGCGTTGACATCATCTGTGCGTGTGTGTGGTTGTCCAGCTGCATGTCCTTCACCAACTGGTCAATCAAAGGATCGTCTCTTTTGTGCGAGTGCATGTGCAAAAGCATCCCGGGGCTTTCTAGCATCTTGTGATTGTGGTTGAGTTCAACCATTTCTATCACAAATTTGCCATCCTTCCTCTTTTTGACTCTAATTTTTGCCTTGCAGCCAATCCTTTTTTATGTCTTCTCATGTTTCCGGTCATAATCTGACACAGTCTGCTTGTGCGTCCCTTCCCTTAAGCAGACAATGTAGGCATTTGTCTTGTGTTTTGCCCTCTTGCATATGCCAAACCCTGCATATCTTGCATAAGTGTTGTAAAAGTCCCATGCTTTGTCGTACGTGGTGAACTTCATTCCAGCGGCAGGTATGAGGTTCAGCGGCATGTTTTTATCCTGCATCAAGTGCAATGCTCTATGAGACAAAGTGTTCTGTTCTGTTTAAATACGAGGAGTGCATATGAGTTTAATAAAGCACTGCAATGTTCCTAAGTTTTCAGAAGAATCGACTATATTAGATGTTAGGCCAAACCTCACAAGAAATATCAGTGTGCATTGCAATGTTATCTGAATGGACTGCAAATATTATTATTTTTTCAGGACATAAACTTACATGTGTGTAATGCCGTTCATCCGATGGCGTTTGCAGCTCGCCGGGTTGTATTGGACATGGTGGGGTTATAGCAGATCTGTGTAGTTGAGGATCTCGTGGCGGCAATAGTGAGGAGGATTTGTACCTGCCGTTGACTTCTGACCGAGGCACCCTTGGTGGTCGCAGTGTTGAAGTTGATGCAGCAGGTCTACTCGGCGCTCTGTTTTTCGGTGCAGCAGGTGGACGCTGAGCTCTGTTTTGTGGTGCAGCAGGTGGACGCGGTGGTAATCCAGTGTTGTGGCGATGTCTCACTAGATTGGTTTGAAATTTTTGGAGCGGCGGCACATCATCATAATCATCATCTTCTGCAGCATCATGTTCAACAGCATCATCGTTGTCTGTTCGGACATGCTATCCAAATGTAGTGAACTCGTGCTTGTACTCTGGGTTGAGAACTGTTATTAGCTCATCTTCATCGTCATCATCTTCATCATCCTGTCAGTGAGTGCCCTCCCACATGAAGGTGACATCATCGTCATCTTCGACTACCTCTTCTTCCTGGAAAAAATCTTCTTCCGGAGAGTATTGCACCCTGCTTGTTGTCGTGAAGAATCCTCGAGGAATCTCAAGGGTAACCCAGCCAGTGTCTCTTTCGGAAGAAGCTTTACTCTTCTGAAAGTTGTTGGTCCCTGGGTTGTCAATTATGTGCGGCATTTTGTATCTGCTGAACGTCATTTCCTGCACAAAACGGCCGAGCTGCATTGTCAGGTAAAATGAACTGAATCATACGAACTGCAATGTGTTCGAAAGGGTATTGCGAACTAATGCACGCTGACTGCATCATCCCGCAGGGTGAACTGAAGTAACCGCACTGCATCGTTGTCCGTAGTGAACCTATACAACCGTACTGCATAACCGAGCAAGCGTACTACATAACCGAGCAACTGCACTGCATTTTTTTTCACGGTGAACTGAAGTAACCGCTGTCGGTGTCAAAACCGGCAGACCTCGGGGTAGGGGGTCCCAAGCTGTGGATTCTTGGATCAATGGTAGCAGGACGATGAACACAGTGTTTTACCCAGGTTCGGGCCTTCTTAATGGAGGTAAAACCCTACATCCTGCTCTTGTTTATATTGATGGAGTATCAAAGTACAGAGTTGATCTACCTCGAGATCATATGTTGTGGTCTAAACCCAAGGGGTATGATGAGTAATGTCATGATAATCTATCTATCAACGAGCCTGGCCTCGGCTTATATAATGTACCGGAGGCCTAGGATAACAAGAGTCCTAGTCGGCTACGTCAGTGGAGAGGAGTCCTTGTCTTGATCACCAAGTCTTGTGGAATCTTCCTCGTATATGTCATCTGCTGTCCGAACTGGCCCGTTAGGGAACCGCCACGGGGATCCTCATCCCAACCCATTGGTCGGGAGGCGACATGGTGAGTACCCCCTAGTCCAGGACACCGTCAGTAGCCCCCTGAACCGGTCTTCAAGTTGGGGACGCTCCTCGATTCTTCCGAACTGTTCTTCATCTTCGGTCATCAGTCTTGAAAACTGGTTCAACAAATCTTCCCATCTCCGATCTTGAGGATCGCCGAGGTGTATCCGAAGAGTTCATACATCGGGTATCCGAGGAGTCTTTTTAAGTTATCGGCCTTTATCAATGCCTTGTAAGCTTTTTACGACACACCTGGGGTTTGAAGTGTTTCCCGTGCGACGGCACCCTCTTGCGTCCGAGCTCTAAGGCCGAACTAAATCGAGGCATCTCTTCACAGCCAAGCTCCAACACTATTCAGCATTCAAGGTATCCTCTTGCGTCTGAGCTCCAACGCCAAACTGAATCCGAGGTATCATAGATACCTTGGCCTCTGAAAATTTGAATGAGTTCATCCGAGCTTAAATGCCGGAGTAGTCTTTTATGGAATGATTCATTCGAATCCGAGCTTTATGCCGGACTGCTTCCGAGCTCCAACACCGGACTGCATCCAAGTTCTAACGATGGTCAGCATCCGAGGTGTCATAACTACCTCGGTCTTCAAAAGAGTGAACGAATTCAGCCGAGCTTAATACCGGATATGCCCTCTATGGAGCCAGCCACTGGCGCCCGAGCTTTATGCCGGACTGCTTCCGAGGTGGTGCACCACCCTGACTGCGGGCTGATTTTTTGTGAATATTTTCAATTGGTGCGATTTATTCTCTGCCGAGATATATAGCCAGTAGCCCTCAAGGTGTGTGTCGGTCTAAAACCCGAGATGCACCTGAAGGATGGCATAAAACCGGTGATCCCAGTAGCCCCTGAGACTCAGGTCGATTCACAAAATCGGCCTGAGGATCAACTCCTAGCTCTGTAGCATACTTAGGAATAGAAATGTGGTGTGCATATTCCTCGAGACTCAGGTTGGGTGCGGCCGACCAACCTAAGGATCATAATCTCCTTGGGAACTATTTCGCACTTTGTAAACTGTCTGCATTGAATCATCGATGCAGTAGCCCCCGCGCCAATGGTCGGGTGGCAACACCAGATCAGGGGATCGATGTGCCCCTTTAATATTTGTAAATGAGAAGCGCGAAGCCCAGTAGCCCCCGAGCCTTAATGTGGGCACGGGTGGCCGAATTAAGGATCAATGTCCGGAGTATATCACAATTTATGTGTAATGATTCTATGTATCCAAGTACTTTACATCACTAATGCTCGGATCCGCATTGTACAAAACTTTGTTGACCAACCATCGGCTTCAACCTCTTCGGCCAGCAGCCGAAGAGTGTTCGTCCTACTTTATAAAGCCTTTATAAGGGCAAAGATTTACGACAAACAAGGCAATCCGGCCATACGGTTTTATAAACAAAGGTACGCAGAGAGATATGTTATAAAACATCTTCTGGGAAAAATAGTTCCGTTACAGGTTCCTTTTCCCAGGCTATCATATTGATCATGATCATGAAACCTCAACTCCGATCAATGTGGGAGGAAAATATTGAGGATTTAGTTGGGAGAAAGTTCCCGAACTCTATGGTCCATAATGAACCAAAATTTTCACTTCCATCGTTGCCGACCAATTATATTCTTTAAGATGGCTAGCTTTCGGCTTCACCCAGTCTGAGGTACTAACCCGGACGACCCGGTAGTAACAATCACAGAGGTGCTCCCTTTACCGCCTAGCCGAACAATCGGGAACGTAGGCGTAAGCACAGGAGCCAGGCAACCTAGCTTGGCCAAAATCTTAAGTCAAATTGATGCATATTTATGGCTTTATTACGATAATTATGGAAGGCAGTGCTTGTATACTGAATACAAATAGTGATGATATATGTTTATTTTGACTCTGTTGCGACCGTTTATCAGTTGAAAGTGGCCCATCGTCGGCTTCTACCCCTTTGTAGATACTACGCAGGGTGTTTCCGCAGTAACCAGACAACCCTTACCCGACGTCTCGGTGCCCGAAGGCGGTTGTGTTAGCGGAAACAAGGCAATCAGATATGCGGGCTTTATAACTTTCACTTAGTCATAGGAGCTTTAAACTAGGGAAGCTAGCTACGAGCCCCCGGTTTGTGTTCGCACCGACCGAAGTCTAGCCATTAACACTTCGGCCAATATTATGAAAGGCCCATCGTTTAACACGGGGTAATCGGTATCGATCTATAGTGTGACACCGTCATCGGATCGCTGACCAGTTTACGCCCATTGTGACAGTCAGTTTTCGGCTTTCTCCACTAAGGTGCTTAACCATTCGAGCTGGAAGCACAATCACAGTGGTTCTCCCTTTGCACACCTAGCCGAATAAAGCGGAACATAGGAGGCAAGCACAGGAGCCGGGCAACCCAACTATTGACCGAAGACAAAATTCGAAACCAGTGCATATATAGCAATATCCGAGAATGTTTTGCCGAGGACTCCTCGGAGTGCCTTGGCCTTTGGCGGGTTCGGCTCTAGTCGCAGCCCCCCGTTGATGTTGCCGAAGCTTTAATGTGTCCGGCGTTGCACTGCGAGACTTATGCTGGAAACACACAAATAGGTTAAAAGTGCCATAGGCTGGGGAAACCAAAAACCTTCGGTAAAAACTTTACGCCCGAACTAAAAACAAGTTTTTGGTGCCAATCCAAAAATTGGTCTTAAAAAATTTGTACTTCTGTCGTGCTTTAACATGACACATCCGATCTCTAGACTTCAGGCGGGTCAGCCTCCGGCTTCAACCTCCTATCCCGAAGGCGGAGTGTTTCTCAGGCCAGTTTAGAGAACTAAACGCGAGCGGCTTTAGAGAGAAAACAGGCTATCCGGCTATTAACCACACACTCGAGTCGAGAAAGGAGTAGTAGAAAAAGACTTTGCAACGTCTAAGAAGAAAGAAAAAATATTTATTATAGAACGGCTCATATAAATTTTAAGAGCCCCCAGTTAACATGGGTAAAGGGAGTTTGTTTTGACAAACAACGTATGTGAGCACGGTCGAGCCAAACACAAATTACAAATGTAAAAACTTTGAGCATGAAAGCGACTTAGCTAGTTAATGTGTTCGGCGTTGATTATGTGGGCCGTGCTTGCGGCAGGTCGAGGTCCCAGCCCCCAAGCCGGTCCCGAGGTGCCCGAGCGAAGAGCTCGGCTCGATGAAGTGGCGATGTCGCACGATCGATGTGGCGAGCCGAAACCCCTGGTCCAGCCGAGGTGACAAAAACCCTCATAACCGAGGTGACAAAGAGCTCGGCGGAAAAAAGAAGTGTTTAACAATCAATGTTTGAACGAACAACTTTCTTGTTTAACACAAATATAATGTTTGGTTGAACCGAACAAGAAATAAAATAATTTAAAAAATTTAAAGAAAAAAATGAGCATGGAGGCGACTTAGCCGGTTAATGTGCTCGGTATTGTTGACGAGGTCTGAGCTCGTGGCGGGACAAAGACGTAGTCCGCAGCCTAGCCAAGGTCATAGCCCCCAAGCCCGAGGTAACCGAGCGAGTAGTTCGGCTTGATGAGGTGGCGATGCCGCACGGTCGATGTGGCGAGGCGAAGCCCCCGGTCCAGCTAACGTGACGAAGCTGGTTGGCTGGTGACGCCGAAGTCACCGGAGTAGGTTGATGAAGAGATGGCGAAGCCCCCGGTCTAGCCGAGGTGACGGGGCAGGTCGGTAGTATGACGTTTGCAGCCCCATGCCGGCCGAGGTGTCAAAGCAGGTCGGCGTGGTGGACATCGGCTTGGTCAGCCGGATTAGTATTTGGGATTTCTTCGGAAATCGTCCTTCGGTACTATGGTGCGAGGGGCGAGTCCGGCCAGGGTTGACTCCTGATGTTCAGACGCCGAAGTCGCGTCCAGGACTGAAGCTGGATACGGGATAAGAGAGGCGAGTCCGGCCGGAATTGACTCCCGATCTTCGGACACAGAGGTCACATCCAGGCTTGAAGAAGCAATAGTGCGGCGATGCCGTCGCGGGCCGGATCTTGTGACGCGGTCGATGCCCGCTTGATGAAGTGACCATGCAGCGATGCCGGTGTGCCCGCTCCGTGTAATCCATGGGGCGGCGATGTTGGTGATGATTTATCCTTGGCGATTCCGAACTCTTGTTCGGCTCGCCGAGATGATGATCCGAAGAAGTTGAGCTCGGCTCAAAAAGCGACGACGCGTCTAGCGCAGGTCGGCAGCCGTGGAGCAATATTGCCGGACTGGTTTGACACCAGCGTGATGGTGAAGATTACCTCAGAGGAGGCTTAAAATTTTATGGGCACGTGTTTAAAAACAACGCACAATACCCTAGAAGAAAATTCCTTTAAAAAGGTTGTCCAATATCACGTTCATAAAGAAACATGAATTCGGGTCGGATCCATATTCGCGCAGAAAACAGATCTGAAAATTGGTCCACTCATCGGAAGGTTCCTGGAGTTTGAACTGTCGGATCGAGCTGAAATTTTGAGGGGTGGTAGATATAGGAATTACGCAGCCGATCAACGGTTGGATCTTCTAAAGGACGTCTGAGCTAGATGCTGGACACCATGCTCCAAACTCATCCAGATTCGACAGGGCTCCGGTATATCGGAGATCGCCGGAGATTCCTCCATCAGAACTCGGCGAAATTTTGCATGGTTGTTGTAGACTTAATACAGCACAATTCCACTAAAGCAATCGTTAAAACGACACTCAAGGAGGCGATGGAGGCGGATAAAAGTTTGCTGTCTAGAAAAACAGCACGGTCGCCCGAGGGCAATGTCGACGTTGAGCCCCCGAGCTCCAAGGATGATTCCTCCGTAATCATGATAGAGATCGGAGTTGATGTTTGATGAAGGCCCTCGTCCGAACATGATGATCGGAGACGAAGCGCAGTCGTCGATCGAGCCAAGGTGACCAGTCGAGCCGGCGACGAAGATGCCGACGTCGCAGTTGATCTGCAGGCGAGCCATTGATCCTTTGCCGATTATACAGCGGAGCTCTCAATGAAAGCACCATTTTCGGTGTCAAAACCGGCAGACCTTGGGGTAGGGGATCCCAAGCTGTGGATTCTTGGATCAATGGTAGCAGGACGATGAACACAGTGTTTTACCCAGGTTCGGGCCCTCTTAATGGAGGTAAAACCCTACGTCCTGCTCTTGTTTATATTGATGGAGTATCAAAGTACAGAGTTGATCTACCTCGAGATCATATGTTGTGGTCTAAACCCAAGGGGTATGATGAGTAATGTCATGATAATCTATCTATCAACGAGCCTGGCCTCGGCTTATATAATGTACCGGAGGCCTAGGATAACAAGAGTCCTAGTCGGCTATGTCAGTGGAGAGTAGTCCTTGCCTTGATCACCAAGTCTTGTGGAATCTTCCTCGTATATGTCATCGACTGTCCGAACTGGCCCGTTAGGGAATCGCCACGGGGGTCCTCGGCCCAACCCATTGGTCGGGAGGCGACATGGTGAGTACCCCCTAGTCTAGGACACCGTCAACCGCACTGCATCATTTTTGGAGGCGTACTGGACTGCGTGTACTGCTTTGCTGGAATAAGTAAACTGAGATAGTTGAGGAAGTGTACTGCTTACCTCGTGTTGCAGTGTTTTCTTGCGTTTGCAGGAGGAAGTTCCCTTCTCGTCCGTCTGCACCACTTTTGCGTTCACCCGTGCAGTCCACTTGCCCTTCAGAAGTTCATGAGCGTTCTGGACATTGCTCAAGGTGAGTGGAGATGGAGGATTTGCTCTGAAGGTCGTTGCAGCCTTAATCCAAGAAGCTGCCGTGGATGAAGGAACCTTGCGCACAGTCCTCCTTGCTCGAATTGGTGTGATGTCGAGGCAGCACCAATCCACATCTGATGAAGTACAGGTAATTGAAGACCCTCCACTCAATGCCATGGGACAAGGCCCAGAGGAGATCAGCGGCGGCGCTACTGAGCTGCGGTCGTGGAAGAAGGCCGATATGCGAGCGGGAGAGGCGCTGCTCGGTTGCTGCGGCGGAAGAAGGCCGAGAGGCGATGGGCGGCGGCGCTGCTTGGCCGTCGCCGCGGAAGAAGGCCGCGAGGGGAGGGGCGGCGTCGCTGCAGGCCGCCGCCGCCGAAGAAGGTCGGGAGGGGAGTGGCGGCGACGCTCCCAGGCCGATGCCGCGGGAGAAAGCGGGGAGGGGAGGGGCGGCATCGCTCCCAGGCCGCTGCCGCGGAAGAAGGCTAGGAGGGGAGGGGCGGCGGTGCTCCCAGGCCGCTGCCGCGGAAGAAGGCTGGGAGGGGAGGGGCGGCGGCGCTCCCAGGCCGCTGCCGCGGAAGAAGACTGGGAGGAGAGGGGCGGTGGCGCTCCCAGGCCGCTGCCGCGGAAGAAGGCTGGGAGGGGAGGGGCGGCGGCGCTCCCAGGCCGCTGCCGTGGTAGAAGGCGGGGAGGGGAGGGGCGGCGGCGATCTGGTGGGGGATGTGCAGAATAAGGTGGGTGTTATCAGAATAAGGGGTATGAGGGGGATCATTAATAGACCCACCCGAGAGATGAGAGAGGAGAGAGAGTACGAGAGAGATGAGAGAGAGAGAGGAGCACGAGAGAGATGAGAGAGAGATAGAGAGAGAAGGGAGAGAGAGGAGAGAGAGAAGCCTTAATGATTGACTTTAGAAAAAAATCTAGAAAAAAGTTCATTTTACTACCCTGAATAAAGTGTGTGGTTCACTTTACCCCCGATCAATATTTCTGCTCCATTCACCCCCTGAACAAACCCATACTGGTTAAAAGAGACCCCTGGGTGGTTTGTCTCGACTTCCTGCTGACGTGGCACTAGTCAACGGTGGTTTTGACCCATAATCGTCCAAAATGCTCCTGGACATTTGCTCCTGTGTCCCCGGACATTATCCGGCCGACCACAGTGCCCTCAGATCCCCCGAGCTCCCTCCTCCTCACGCCGGTGGCTCCCTGCCGCAGTCGGCGAGCGCCCGCATCAGCAGCAGCTCCAGTCGCGCCGCCCCTCTTCCTCCCTGCCCTCTCTCTCTTCCTCCCCTTCCTCTCTCTTCTTCTCTCTCTTTCCTTCCCTCACGTCTCTCTCTCCTCTCTTCTCGCAGGAGCACCAGGAGCCGCCATGGAGCTCCATCCGCCGCCGCCAGCGCCGATTCTGGTGAGAACCGGCCTTCCTCGCCCAGATTCGGATGCTCCCCATATCCTCCTCCCCGCCAGAAGCCGCGCCCGCCGGCCTTCCCAAACCGCAGCGCCCGAGCTGCACTGCGCCGCCAGGAGGACGACGCTCGCTCCAGCGCCAAGTCCCGCGTCGCCCTGCCAGATCCGCTGGCCCGACGCCCCCGCAAGGCCCAGCCCAGCGCCTCCTGCCCCGCGCAGCCAGGGGTGAGAAGTGGTGCGAAGCACCACCGCCTCTGCACCCCGTTCCCCCCCCCCCATGGTCGGCCGCCTCTGGTCGACGGGAGGCCACGACCTCTCACGCCCAGCTCTGGTCCGCCGCTTCACAGCTCCTGCTCCAACCAGGAGCTCGCCGCCGGCCACCTCCGGGCCTCCTGCAGCACCTCGCCGCCGTCCAGCGACCCCACCATCGGCCTCCACCTCTGGTCCGTGCCCATAGCTGCTGCTCCGGTCAGCCGCGCCACCACAACCACCTACAGCGCCGCCGGGAGACATTGATGGGTCACCTGACGAGTGGGCCCCACTGGTCAAATACCGCCGTTGACTACTGCCACATCAGCAGCGGGTGGAGACAAACCAGTCAGGGGGGTGTTTTGTCCGGTTTAGGTTTGTTTGGGGGCTAGAAGAAGCAGAAATATTGCTCAGGGGGTAAAGTGAACCACCCACTTTATTCAGGGTAGTAAAATGGACTTTTTTCAAAAATCTATAGAGCCTTGTATACTAGAATGGATGGTGTAACTTTTCAATTATGTCCTGTTCTGAAGACACATACAGCTATACCGAAAATGAATGTAATTAAACGAGCTGAAAAACAGATCAGGTTCGGTAAACCGCATCTAGATGTGACATGACTAAATCTATTCCTCATGGCATCGATGACAATAACAACATACAAACCGCATTTCAGAATCAAGGTACTGTAACTCCGTCAGTCAATGTTGATGATGTATATGTTCTAGGATATTTATGGATCTCGCCACAAGGTCCGTATCAAGATGAGAATTACTTAGATCACACTAATCCCTAAACCGTTTGGTCTTTTCCTCCAAGATTAGGGTTTTGAGCAGTGGGGCTTGCTCGGGGTGGCCTCATGTGTGCATTGTCGCCGTGTGTGCTATGTGGGCCATTTTTCATCGGAATGTGTTGCTCCGCGCTTACTCTTGTCGCGTTGTGGGCGTTTTTATGAGGTTTGCTTGGGCTGCATCGACTTTTTAGTCCTTTTTTTTGTCCCACCAAAAAACTAAAACATCGTGCTAGGATGGTCCATTTCTCGGGAGGAGATGTTAATTTTCGTAGGGGTTTTCACACAAGTTAAAAATGCCTAGCCCAGTTACTGAGACAAAGGCTTAATCAGACGTGCGAGTACATAAGCGACAAGAGAAAAAACCCGAAGGATTAATAAAGGAAAGCAACAAATACATTATGTTGTCATACTTAAATGTGCTCTAGCTAGTGCACATCTAATGATCTAGATGCACCCTAGACGTCCCTAAAATGGATAAAGTGTGTTGGGAGGCCATTTTGGCCCGGAGGTTTGAGCCATATCCATCTCTGCATCCATCAAATGCCATCGCCTCCTAAATCCCGAGTAGATTGAAACAAGCAATTCAGAAGTGTGGCCATATGCCCGTATCCGGACGCGGCTTGCTTATACCTGGCCATCCCTCGGGTCGGGCCGGGCTTCGGGCCGGGCCTAACTAAGCCCGATGCGAAAAACCTAGGCCCGGGCCCGGCCCGGCCCGGGCGTCGGCCTAAAAATCAGGCCCAAGCCCGGCCCGCCAGCGTAAAAGCCCGCCAGGCCTCGGGCCGGGCCTCTTCGTTAACGCACTAATATGGCGGGCCTGGGCCCGGCCCCACTCGGCCTTCGGGCTTGAAATCTAGGCCCGAGCCGGCCCGTGGACAAGGTCGGGCCGGGCTGGGTCGGGTCGGGCCGACCGGGCCGGGCTGCCCATGGCCAGGTCTGCCGCTTGCTTGCTCCCACGCCGTGCGTGCTAGTTTTACATTCAACGGTTTGCCTCACCGAAGCAGAAAATCTACCGTTTCCGTGATGTACCGGCAAATCGCTAGCCGCTCGTCCAGTCTAAAGATTAGTGCAACACTGTGCAATATAAAAAGCTAGTCATTTTGCTTTGAGAATACACAGCTATCAAACATGTCAATACGGTACGCGGGGTCCCATCGGAGTCAGCTTTTAGGCAGATGGTACAGGTTTTGCATGCATCTGCTGCCATTCTCTCTATTCTCTCTTCCAAACTAATTCATCAATTTATTTCACCTTTAGTAACTTAAATCATTCATATCTCATAAACCAAAATTCCAATTCCAAAACTTTTTATATATTTGAACTCATGTCGCAAAGACCTTTAAAACAAGACCGATTTTGGATACATTTTAAATGGTTTAAAATTCATGAAACACATTTCACATTTTTCACCCCCTTGAAATCTTACGAATAAAATGATTTCAATCAGTTTCACAAGTTCACATTTCAGTTTTATATTGTTTTTTACTTTCAAAACTTACATTTCACTTTTCACTGGTCTGTTCAAATAAATCATATGTACTTCAATTGCGCATTTTTGAAAGATCATATTTCACTATTTTCAAAAAAACCGTTTCACATTTGTAAATGAACGGTTTCACAAGTTGACATTTCAATTCAGATTGTTTTTCACTTTCAGAACCTACATTTCATTTTTCACTAGCTTATTTCACAAAAAATCACATATATTACATTTGCATATTTTTGAAAATAACATGTTTCACAGTCTGGAAATAAACTGTTACACGTTTCGAAATAATCAGTTTCTCAAGTTGACACTTCACTTCACATTGTTTTACTTTCAGAAACTACATTTCACTTTGCACTAACTTGTTCCACAAAAATCACATCTATTTCAGTTTCACATTATTGAAGTAGCTTGTTCCACAAATTGCACATCTATGAAATAACATATTTTACTCTTTTGTAAAAAATATTACACATTTCCAAGTAACCAGTTTCACAAGTTGACATTCAGTTTTATATTTGGGTTTATAGGTTTCTGTGAAAAAGGTTGTTCTCACATATTTCTAATGAAATAAGGTTTGTTTCAATTTTTTTCCTAGTGAAATGGGTTTTTTCACATATGAAATGTGAAACGTCGAAATTTAAATGTGTTTGAAATGTATCCAAAATTGATCTAGTTCTAAAGTTCTTGATGTCAGGAATCCAAAAATATAAAAAGTTTCATAAACGTGTCTACAGTTTAAAAGATATTGTTGCTTTAGATTGTATATGATGGAATAAAGTCTATTGATTTGTTCTGCGAGTAGAGAGAGAGAAGAGAGCTGCATGCGTATCTTGTCTGACGAAAAGTGTACCTTGAACTCATTAAACCAACAGCGATTTGACTAGAAGAAAAGATACAAGAAATATACAAACACTATACATCTAAGTGGGCCATACATCTGCACGAATCTCGGCAGAAATAAATGTTCTCATATCCACCGATACATCACGCGACCGCGCAAAATGACTTTCCCCGGAGCCACCACATGTATGGCCTCACTTTTTCATCCCCCGATGCGTGCCAGGGGAGCACAGATGGGAGTACGAGCATGCAAGCCGCGTCCGCCCATATCCATCCCCGGAGCCACCACATGTCATCACCTGCAAAAACCAGAGTAGATCGAAACGAGCCATCTTGTTCCAAATACACTTGCATTTGCGTCTGGAAGGTGCACGTGGCATCCGGACGGCACCCGAGTTATATCCCCCAATTAAGCTATGATGACACGGTAGCACGCCAAATCTGATTTTTGTATTTGCCAAGGTAGAACCAAATAGCTAATACAAATCTCTACCTGAGTAGGACATAAAGGGAATCTTGGGGAAGCATTCTCTAGGTTTTACCGGAACCTTTGCTTTGGACTGTATCCAATTGTCTTTCTTTCAAGCCAATGATAGCGATTTTAATATCTTTTGGTGCCTGCAAAATTGACCGTGTCATGTCAAAAACAGGGCCTAGGCTGCTTCACTGAAAATCAAGTTATGGTTTTTAGATCGTTCCAAAATCAAACCGCGTGTAATGTCCATTTACTCGAACTAGAGGTGACAAATGTCCACGGCAGAGCCACTTCTGCAGCACATGAAGCCAACAACCCAGTCGCTTTTAGTACAACGACAAACTACCTTTGTTTAATCCTCCATGCACTTAGTATTTTTCGTTTGACAGGGAGAAGTACGTACGTACGTCACCTTTGAAACTCGAGAAACTACCGTACAGCCTTGTCGACCATGACGGCTTTATAAACCAGCATTTCCCGTTGAAGTTCCCAGTTTAAAACTACGAGCGGCAATCTTCTAGTTATCCCAAGTTTGCATTTTCCAACGACAGGCAAAGTTACACTGTAACTTTGTAAGGGAGCCACCATGGAAGCCACCTCAGAACAAGACGGAGGTGGCAGCGGCGCCGGCGACTACGAGGCCCTCATGGCAGCCCTGATGGCCAACAGGCAGCTGCTGGAAGCCAAGGTCGGCATCAACAACGCAATGTTCGCCGCCAGCGATCTGACCACGTCGCAGCTCGGCGATTCCTTCGTCGTCGGCGGGTGCGAAGGGCAGAAGACCATCGAGGGCGAGCAGATGCCGCTGGTCCTGGGCCCGTCGAGGGAAGGCGCGGGCGAAGACGGCGGCGCTGGGTACGAGGCGCTCGTGGCCGCCGTGAAGGCCAAGAGGGAGTGGCTGGAGGGCAAGGTCGTGACCAACAGCGCCGTTCTGCTCCGCGGCTTTGACGTCCGCGACGCGACGGAGTTCGATGCCGTGGTGGAGGCGCTGGGGTGGCCGGACATCCGGTACGTCGGCCCCGCGCCGCGCACCCACGTCCACGGCCGCGTCTGGACCGCCAACGAGGGGCCCCTCGAGCAGAGCGTCTACTTCCACCACGAGATGGTGCTGGTGAGCCCACACATACATCCCATGCCATGCCATGATCTGCAACAGTACAGCATGCCGGCCTTGTGAAGTGTTTATCCATGTCATGTCTGGGTTATGTTTGGATCAATTGATGTACAGATCAAGGAGTTCCCGGGGAAGGTGATACTGTTCTGTGAGGTGCCGCCGCCGGAGGGCGGAGAGACGCCGTTCGTGCCGAGCTTCCGGGTGACGGAGCGGGCGCTGGAGGAGTTCCCGGAGATGGTGGAGGAGCTGGACGCCAAGGGGCTCCGGTACACGTTCACGGCGCCGAGTAACAACAACACCGGGTCCATGAGAGGGAGAGGATGGGAAGACGCTTTCGGCACGTCAGACAAGTCTGAAGCAGAGACGAGGTAATACACGTCAGCTTGCTGGCTTGCTAGCTACCACGATTTGCCTTTGTTTTTCCTCTGTTTACGAGTTTCGGAAGGTCATAGCCGCTCGATGAAGATCTAATCTCTATACAGAATCCTGAATCTCAGCGGTCAGATCAACTAGTTTACAGTGACTTAGAAATAGTTACTTTTCAGTCGAAAATAGCAAAACCTTTTAAGTTACAAAACCTGTAAATTAAAAGTTTTTGCTCATTTTTTAGAAATTTTAATTTTAATTTTGATAAAATATTCCAAAAAATTGGAATAATCATAAAGACATTAGAATTTGTAGAAATAAAACATTAAAAGGCAGACAAATATTTCAAAAGAACTATCTTGCATGCGCTTCATATGTTATATCTCCATCGTTTTCAATATTTTGGAGGTGTGTTCTACCCTTTTTTGGGAATTTCGAATTGCAAAGTACAGTTTTGTGCATATATTTAACCACATGATCTTCCTAGCAAATTTTAGTTATTTATGTTTTTTAGTACGGTAATATGATTATTACTCCCTCTGTTCCTAAATAAACTACCAAAACGTCATATATTTAGGAACGGAGGGTGTACTATTTTGAAGTACTCTTTCCTTATACAAAGCCACCTACTATTGTCTTAAGTCAAATTGTTTTAAGTTTGACTATGTTTATAGAAAAATATTAACATTTACACTACTAAATCAATATCACTAGACTATCATGACATATGTTTTCATAACGTATTTATTAGGTATTGTATATGTTGCTATTTTTTGCATAGTTTTCGAAATTTTTGATTACGAAAAGATTAAGTGCCTTGTATACATGGACTTTATTATTACAGTTGTGTATTTACCTCTTTTTTTTTGCCACTCCAATGATTAGTGGGTGCATGCATGGTGAGAAATCCTATAGATTCACATGCTTATTTATTGTGAGGTTATCCATGAGTTCCTTTTTATAATGCATTTTTCTTAATTTTACCATCACATTAAGCTGATACAACCACACACACGATAGTTTAACCTCGGTTCTGCTTACAATCAAATACGCTGAGGACACCAGACCACAATGAAAGATAGTCTGAAACAATAGAGAACAGGTGGATAAGCACTGATGGGGAACCTAGTCTATCATCCATGCTAGAATAATAAGTGGGAGTACCTGCTTGGCAACCCGCCCAAGCTATTCACATACCATGTCACCAATCTCGCTGCTCTGGCTGAAGGAAAGACCAGGGGCAGAGCCAGTGTGCGCATTTGAGTGGCACTTGCATAAGATAGAAAAAGAAATATTTGAACATACAAATCTTCTTAATTTACTTCAGTTGATTTCTACAACAAACCATGTAGAGTTAATAAACATTTTTGAAGCCCCAACAAATGGACATGAAGATATCTCAAGTGAGCAAAGAGCACATCGGGAATTTGTTGTCTTACAAATAAACTGAAGGATAAGTGAAACATTGTGAGTTTTTGTCACACACATATGGTTTAAAAATCGTATAACGAAGATTTCACTTTTTCTAATTCTAAGTCATCCAAGTATTTGATAAACCTAGTCACCTAAAAATGCACATAATAGAGCCTAACCTTGTACTCTAAAATATGTGCAGTTTCAGCAAAAAACAAATTCTATATATGAAGTAGGAGTGGTGATAAGAAAAATTAAGTATTGGTTGAAAGCCTAAAAGAGTGATTTAAGACTTAAAAGGGGGGCACAAGTTTAAAAATAGAAAATCACCAAATATAATAGTAATATCATCAAATTGTGTGCTTCGTTGAGAAAATGGATATGCACACTTATACACAAGTAAACAGAACTAAATTCAACACACAAAAGGAGTAAAAAAACTAAGTATGTTGTTGTATGTTTTCTCAAAGAACAATAGTAAGCCTCTGCAAAAAAAAAAGCACAATAATAAGTGGTTTGTGATGTTTGCAGGGCAAAAGCGCTAGGAATGGACGTGGAGTGGCTTCAGGACGGTGGCGTGAAGACGATCCTAGGTCCCCGCACACTGACCCGCGTCTTCGCGGGCCGCAAGGGGCGGAGGATGTGGTTCAACACGTTGGTCGGGATGCATGGCAAGGAGCTGAGCTCGGCTACGGCGGTCGACGGGGCCGAGATCCCGGCGAGCTTCGTGCATCGGTGTGAGGAGATCATCGAGGAGGAGAGCATCCAGTTCCGTTGGCGCAAGGGCGACATCCTCATACTCGACAACCTCGCCACGCTACATGGCCGGCGGCCGTCGCTGCCGCCTAGGCGGGTTCTCGTCGCAACTTGCAAGTGACGCACCGATGAGTTTTTTTATTGATCAGAACTCCCACATATGCCATGTGGCGCATCTAAGAGTTTATCAACGTAAGGCATTCAAATTAGTACAACACAATTCAACTGGGGAACATCTACAATCTCGCCCCATGTAAAAGCGCAGCTGAACCTTTCCGACACATCGGAGCTCCCCCTCGTTGAACCCTCACGCCATCGAGATCGCATCGACAAGAAGAGTTATTTCAGATGAAGAAGAGCTTGAACTATGCATCATGAAGGACAAATGTCACTGTTCCGCAAGCCTACGTTGCGCTCGGCTAGAATTTTCTTAATTAATCACACACATATACTCATATAGATGTTGTCTTTCTTAATTAATCACACACATATACTCATATAGATGTTGTCAGCCTCATCTAATTGTTGTCATTGGCCGCGGGTACCTTGACCCGTGCCATCCGCTCTCATGAACCGGATCAAGGAAATCAAATATTCATTACACGACGAATATTTGTGAATACATGATGAAGTATTTTTTAATACATATTTTCTTAATACACAAGAATATTTTAATACACGATGAACAAAAAAGAAAGAATCAAATGGAAAGAAACAAAAAGAAGAAGAAATGGAAAAAACAGGAAAGGAAAATAGTAAATTGAAAAGATATAAAAAAAGAAACGGGGCAGAAAAATTCATCGATAAAAAATAAAAAAAAAGACAAAAAAAATCAGGAGACAACCAAGTAGGCATGTAGTAAAATCATAAGAAAAAACTTCATGGATGGGCTTACTTGTTTCAGTTTTATCGAGTTGTAAATAAATAAAAGTGTGATGATCATCATTATTAGAGCATTGTCCCAGTGAGGAAAGGATGATGGAGACCATGATTCCCCCACAAGTCGGGAGGCCGAAAAGAGCCCAACAAAAAAAAAGAAAAAGAGAGAAGGGGCAATGTTACTATCCTTCTACCACACTTGTTCCGTGGCCCACTTCGCTAGCACTAGATGCGAGAGCTAAGGGCATATAAAGTGGTTGATAAAAACAATCTAATCTTAATACCACAATGTAATTTAGAGATGACAAAAACTATGATGTATAATTGGTTGTCTCAAGTAACTAGATATTCCTAAAAATATGGTGAGATGTTTATTGTTAAGGGATCATCTCTTAATTAAGAGATGGCAAATTTTTTTTCTGGTTTCTCTTTCATCCATCTCAACATTTATCATACATGACACTCCTAAGATAGCACCATTGTACATGCCCAAATGAGCTATGTATAGCATCTGGAGTGCTCATAGACAATGCGCAACACATTGGATATTTTTTAGGGAACATGCTCAGTTTTATTAGTAAAAAATACAAGTTTACAGTAAGTTACATGATCATGGAGCTCAGACAGCCACATGTGGCTCCCCTTGGTAATGACAGAGCATGTTTGGCTGTAGAATCGTCCTCAAAATTACATTATCCACTCTAGTGAACAAAGAAGCAAGAACCAAAACTATTCTAACACATTATCAAAAAAAAATATTCTAACTCAACATGATCTCTCTTGTGATCTTCTCATATTTACCATCAGTACCTCTATATCATCCACCTGTTGGGGAACGTAGTATTTCAAAAAAATTCCTATGATCACGCAAGATCTATCTAGGAGAAGCATAGCAACGAGCGGGGAGAGTGTGTCCACGTACCCTCGTAGACCGAAAGCGGAAGCGTTTAGTAACGCGGTTGATGTAGTCGAACGTCTTCACGATCCAACCGATCCAAGTACCGAACGCACGGCACCTTCGCGATCTGCACACGTTCAGCTCGGTGACGTCCCTCGTACTCTTGATCCAGCTGAGGCCGAAGGAGAGTTTCGTCAGCACGACGGTGTGGTGACGGTGATGATGAAGTTACCGACGCAGGGCTTCGCCTAAGCACTACGACAATATGACCGAGGTGGAAATCTGTGGAGGGGGCACCGCACACGGTTAAACAATCAACTTGTGTGTCTATGGGGTGCCCCCCTCCTCCGTATATAAAGGAGTGGAGGAGGGGAGGGCCAGCCCTCTCATGGCGCGCCCAAGGGAGGAGTCCTACTCCCGGTGGGAGTAGGATTCCCCCTTCCCTAGTTGGAGTAGGAGAGGAAGGAAGGAGGAGAGAGGGAGAAGGAAAGGGGGGCCGGCCCCCCACCCCAATTCGGATTGGGCTTGGGGGGGGGGTGCCCCCACCTTGGCTGCCTCCTCCTCTCTCCCACTAAGGCCCAATAAGGCCCATAGACTCCCGGGGGGTTCCGGTAACCCTCCGGTACTCCGGTAAATGCCCGAACTCACCCGGAACCATTCCGATGTCCAAACATAGTCGTCCAATATATCAATCTTTATGTCTCGACCATTTCGAGACTCCTCGTCATGTCCGTGATTTCATCTGGGACTCCGAACTACCTTCGGTACATCAAAACACATAAACTCATAATACCGATCGTCATCGAACGTTAAGCGTGCGGACCCTACGGGTTCGAGAACTATGTAGACATGACCGAGACTCATCTCCGGTCAATAACCAATAGCAGAACCTGGATGCTCATATTGGCTCCCACATATTCTACGAAGATCTTTATCGGTCAAACCGTATAACAACATACGTTGTTCCCTTTGTCATCGGTATGTTACTTGCCCGAGATTCGATCGTCGGTATCATCATACCTAGTTCAATCTCGTTACCGGCAAGTCTCTTTACTCGTTCCGTAATGCATCATCCCGTAACTAACTCATTAGTCACATTGCTTGCAAGGCTTCATATGATGTGCATTACTGAGAGGGCCCAGAGATACCTCTCCGACAATCGGAGTGACAAATCCTAATCTTGATCTATGCCAACTCAACAAACACCATCGGAGACACCTGTAAAGCATCTTTATAATCACCCAGTTACGTTGTGACGTTTGATAGCACACTAAGTGTTCCTCCGATATTCGGGAGTTGCATAGTCTCATAGTCATAGGAACATGTATAAGTCATGAAGAAAGCAATAGCAATAAACTTAACGATCATTATGCTAAGCTAACGGATGGGTCTTGTCCATCACATCATTCTCCTAATGATGTGATCCCGTTCATCAAATGACAACACATGTCCATGGCTAGGAAACTTAACCATCTTTGATTAACGAGCTAGTCAAGTAGAGGCATACTAGGGACACTCTGTTTGTCTATGTATTCACACATGTACTAAGTTTCCGGTTAATACAATTCTAGCATGAATAATAAACATTTATCATGAAATAAGGAAATAAATAATAACTTTATTATTGCCTCTAGGGCATATTTCCTTCACCACCACCCTTTTGCAATCCGAAACAATCATCAAGTTTGAATGCCCAGATCAACAACTAAAGCGAGCACTAAAGACTGACGCAGAGAGCGATGTATAGCAGCACTGGGAGTGCTCATATACAACACACAACGCATTGCAAGCACACCAATCACGCACCTCACACGCGTGCTTTGGGCCGGCCTAGTGCGGGTGGGCGCCTTTTTTTACTCGTTACCTTTTTTTTCCTTCATTTCCCCCTTTTCCTATTTTTGTATAATTTTTTTACTTTTTGATTTCTTTAATTAAGTTTCTGGAAAAAAACCTGACTTTAAAAAAGTATAGGAATTTTATAAAATTTCATGAAATTTTAAAGATATTTTGGAGTTTATTAAACTTTCATGAATTTTGAAATGGTTCAACAACCTTAAACAATGTTAAGGAATTTATTAAATATTCATGAATAAAAAAACAGATATTATAAAATATTTGTGATTTTTCTAAAATTCAACAATTCCAAAAAATGAAATTGGATTTTAAACACATTCATGAATTTGAATTTTTTCTTGAATTTTTTTTAAAATGTTTCCTGATTTTAAAGAAAAATGTTTCGAATTAAATATATAATGAATTTGGATTTTTCAAAAAAATCATGAATTTTAAAAAATGTTCTCGGATTGAAAAAATGTCATGAATTTAAAAAATGTTCCCATATTTGAAACAATCTCCCTGGATGTTTAGCAACATTTCCGCATTGAAAAAAAATGTTCCTGTTTGACGAATGTTCCTGGAGTTAAAAAAAATTCAAATCGCATAAAATGTTTCCAAATTCAAAAACATGTTCAGGACTTTACAAAATGGTAAAAAAATAATAGAAAGGTAAGAACAAATGTTAAGACATAATAGAAAAAATAAAGAACATTATAAAGCAGAAAATGAAAATCCGAAAGAAAAGAACAAAAAAATCCAGTCTAGGGGAGCTGAATGGGCCGGCCTAATTAAAGAAGCTATAGGTAGGCTCGGGATGCGCATTTGATCCTTATTACCCCTTAGAAAATCGATCCTTATTCCACTATTTACACGCAAAATAGGATCTGCCTAGCATTTTCGATTTAAATTGGAGTATTTCTACATGAGGAAAGTATATTTTCACACCCCAAGATCAATTTCGATGGATCCTCGGTCGACGCACCATAGTGACAATGGCCTTGGGGGCGGCGGGCCTGTTTTTCGGCTCACAAAGCCCTCATGGGGCATGGTGCTTTTTCGTCTTGAAGACCGCAAGTGGTGAGAATGATGGTTGCAGAAATCTGCTTCTATTGAGTTTTTTTGCAAATGTTCACGGAAATGTATCCTCCGTACTTTTCCCTCGTGATTTCCACGGTTTTATGTGTTTTCGCGGTGTAATAAGTTGACATCAGTTTAATGGAATGCGGAATTTCTATTAAAAAAAACGCGATCTGTGCTCCGTACAGATGGACGTGTGTGTAGTCATTGCTGGGGCAAAGAACTGGAACACCCGCTGAAGAAAGGTATTGAGGGAGGGGCAGGACGCTTTCGCTGGCTGAATCAAATCGGTGGTAACAGGCGGGCTGCTCCTACTGGTTCTCACCAGAGCCCTTACGTGATGTCTGAGGAAGAATCGCATCTCTACTGCCTACTCTCAAGGGCGCCAGAATGATTAGCAAACGCATTTGCCCTTTATGCTTTGAGTCCGCCAAGTAGCCGTCTCTCTCTCCAATCCATGATATAGTAGGTGTAGGTTCGAGCGCTAGGTTCTACCAAGAGTGCACCTGCCTCCCAGAATGGCTCCAGAGAACACAGAGCAAGCTCCCAGCCTACAGAGCAAGCCAAATGAGGGGTGGAGTTCGAGCCGCATCCGGAGCTGCTCATGGCCGCGCGGCGCGGCGACTGGGGGCAGCTCGAGCGTCTCCTCAGCCAAAAAGACGACGCTGCAGCGACGACCCAGCCGGTGCCACTGCGGCCGGCACGTCGTGATGTCATCGTCCACATCGTGGAAGTCGTCGATGTGGAATCGGCATCCACGGTGACCTCCGCCGATGCGGTCACCATGGCGCGGGACTCCGTCCTCCACGTGGTCGCGTCGCGGGGAGACGCCGATCCGTTCCTGAAGAGCGCGACGGTGATCTTTGACAGGGCCCGTCACCTGCTCGACGCCCGGAACGGCCACGGCGACACGCCACTGCACTGCGCCGTCCGCGCAGGCTTGGGCGGAATGGTCGCTCATCTCGTGGCTCTCGCGAGGAGAGGCGAGAACGGCGTCGGCAGCGCCGACGACGAGAAGGTGAAGGTGATGCTGAGGATGCAGAACGAGCAGGGAGAGACGGTGCTACACGAGGCGGTCCGTTTGGGCAGCAGAGACATGGTCGCCCAGCTGATGTCGGAGGACCCGCAGCTAGCTCGAGTTCCCCCGGCCGATGGCGCCTCGCCGCTGTACTTGGCTGTGTCGCTGGATCACGACGACATTGCACGCCAGCTCTATCAGAACGACAAAGGGCTGTCATACTCTGGACCGGACGGGCGAAATGCCTTGCATGTAGCCGCTCTCAAGGGCAAAGGTGAGGCCTTTTCCCCCATCTTTTACAATTTCATTCATGCCGCCGGATAAGAGCGCATTCGCAACCTGTTGTAATTACATTTGGTTAATAAAAAAACACTTTTGAAATGTCCAATGATACTCCCTCCGTCCCAAAATAAGTGTCTAGTGGGACGGAGGAAGTATAATTTATGAATGTAATTCAATTTATCCTTAATAAAACGGTGAAATGATTATTTGCATACCAACTCTGGTTTGCCACTAAAAAAAACTCTGGTTTGGGTTTATATGGTCTGTACATATTTCAAGATTTATTTGAATATATCATTTAGATCAATATAATACATGAGATAAGTGCAATAAAAATATATGACTAGAAACCTCTTTGGATTACAAATTCAAGGGTATATTTTTGTGACATATAAAGAACATTTTGGGGGTAAAAATAGAGGTCAAAGTTGGCCTCATAATACATGCATCTCTTATAAACCGAGAGTACTTTTTTACTGTCACTGCGTTGTCACCACAAAGTGGCAAGCAAATTCTTTATTTCCCCTATTTTGATGAGTGATGTTATGAGTTTAACATCCCCAGTGATATCCTTCACTTCCACCTTTTCTTCTCTGGTAGTTAGGGTCTGTCTTGCAAATTAGTAAATTTAAGAGGTCCAACTTCAAATGTTTGAATACCGAACTTTTATTTCAACAAATTGAATTGCTCCAAATTATATTATGAGTGTTGTATCGTATCGTTTGAATTTTCATACTTTTTGAATCTTTTTAAAATTTCAAATTTAGATGTTTAAATTAAATATCAATTCTAAGAATTTAAATTTCTAAATTCATATTCCAAGACTTTAAATCTTATAATTTGAAATTGAGTTCAAATCGGAGCTTGATTTCAAGAATAGTCACTCTAGAAGTCCAAAATGTAGATTATTTTAATTCTGACAAGTCTCAGTATCCAAATTCTTCAAATAATTGAAGAGTGCAGCACAAACAACAAACACTTTTGCTACATAATTTGTAGATGAAACTGAGAATGGAAAGCCACAAACTACATAGATTTTACAAAACTTCCAATCCTCACATAGACTATTGCAAAATCACTAGATGATTGGGCAAAAGCCTCATCTCAACTCTTCATATTATTTTTCAGCAATCGGCAAGATCACCTATACCTTTGCATATAGAAGAAGAGAATTGATCGGTCAATAAGGAAAACTGGCCCAAAACGATAGAACTGAGCCACATACACACCAACCCCGGGGATGTGTTCCAAGCTAGCCGACGACTCTGTCATCCAAGTGACCAGAGTCGACACAATAGAGCACGACCCGGAGCTGCCGCTCCAACTTACAAATCTCAACAATGCACTCACCGAACCTGATGGTTGTCTATGTTAAATTTCAGAGAGTAGTTTGTAAATTTTGATCAAACCCCTCTAACATGAAATGTTACGCCACATCATCAAAAGACGGGACCCACCTGTTAAAACACATCAAAACGATCTAATCAACTCATCAGTGGTTTATGCAAAAAGTTTACCGTAGATGTAGTGTTTTCTGCCAAAAACTTGTAGAACCGTTCTCTCTGCAAAGCTGGCCTTTAATGCGGTGGGTTTTTTTTTATTTAAATTGAAAAACACATAATATGAAAACATAGAGGTAATATCACTGGAAGTCAGAAAACCTGCGCTAGATGTTCAGTTTGCTTATAAAACTTGCAAAATACAGAATTATGGTCATATAACTTGTCTCCGCGTTCAAATACGGTGCTTCCTCTCGTACCCAGACGCATGGCCTGCATCCGTGGCCTGCCAGCGCGGCATAGGCCCACATGTAAGTGTCTGGAAGCATTTTTTGCAGATAACTCTCTTGTGTCTTATTTATTCACGTACAAAATCTGTCAATTATAATAAAATGAAAAATCATAAATCTAGTTTTTGGATAGACATGATATAAGAACTGACAACAAAAATATCATTTATCCATTTCAATCACAAAGTGCAACCTGGTCTGGTGGTTAGCCCACCAATTCGGCCAGGAGGTCACAGGTTAGAACCGCGTTTCTTCCTCTCTCTTTTTTTTAGATTTTGAATTTAGTTTAGGTAAATAGTTGTGCATGTCTAACATCTTGCGTCCTTGGTCTGGTGGCTATCTATGCAAGTCTCACTAGCTACTGACAGGTGGGCCTACGCCACGCTGGCTCGCCACGTGTGCAGGTCATACGTGCACATACAGTTGAAAGCATCGTATTTGCACACTGAGACAAGTTAAGTGACTACAAATACATATTTTACAAGTTTTAGTACTAAACTGAACATCGAGCGTAAGTTTTATGACTTTCGATGATATTACCTCGAAAACATATTGCATACTCGTACAACTCTTATTAAGCATTGTAATTCCGCTGAGAACTAGCAACTGCAGAGACAATAAAAATGCTATTGGAATGGAATAAGGATCTCATCAGACAAGCAGACCGATCCACTAGAAGCACGCCTCTCCACTTCGCGGCATCATGGGGGGAGCACGAGGTGATCAACATATTGCTGGATGCTGATCAATCCGCAGCGTATCAGGCAGACATCGACGGATCGTTTCCCATACACGTGGCGGCGTATGCGAAGAAAGTCAAGGCGGTCTCCGTCTTGCTCGACGGCCGTCGGGACTGCGCCGAGCTACGCGATGCCAATGGCAGGACCTTCCTCCACGTGGCCATCCTCGAGGAGAGTCAGTCGGTGGTGACGTACGCCTGCAAGCTGCAGAGCAAGAAATTCTCATCATCGGTGATGAACATGCAGGACAAGGACGGCAACACCGCGCTGCATCTTGCAATCCAGATGGGGAACGTGTGGATCTTCGGCCCTCTGATGAAAAACCGCGAGGTTAAGCTGAATCTGAGAAACAACAAGGGCCAAACACCGCTCGATCTCTCATAGATCATGACACGTGCTGGGGTTCATTACGGATTGGTAAGCAATTGTTTGTTGGCCGTTTCATGCATATAGTTCCACTGGCTTGTACTAAGAGAATGATTTATTTTGTGTTCCTCGAATGTATCTTTGCAGAACCCAAGAATTATGATATATAAGTTACTTCAAGATGCCGGCGCAAAGAATGGCACATTTAGAGGCGATCACTTCCACAAAGAACATATTGTTCTGCTAGACCCGAAGGAAGAAGCGCAGAAGATAACCGACTCCACACAGACCATCGGCATCGCCTCCGTTCTGATCGCGACGGTCGCCTTCACCGCAGCCTTTGCCCTGCCCGGTGGCTACCGAGCCGATGACCATCCGAATGGTGGCACGCCGACGCTGGCCAGGCACTACGCGTTCGACGTGTTCATCATCGCCAACACGCTAGCCTTCATCTGTGCCTGCCTATCCATCACCAGCCTCATGTACGCGGGGGTTACCACCGTGGACATCCGTACCCGCATGATCTCCTTTGTTATTTCAGTCACGTTCATGGCCGGCTCAGCGAGGAGCCTCGGCGCCGCCTTTGTGTTCGGGCTGTACGTGGTGCTGGCCGCGGTCGCGCGCACGACGGCCATTGCGTCTTGTGCGATCACGGCTCTCGTGTTGGTCGACGCCGTGTGGGCCTTCTCGATGGTGGCTAACGGGGAGCTGATGCTGCTGAAGAGGCTTGGAGTTCGAGCATGGTGGAGACTGCCATGGGCGATTGTGCTGACCTTTCTGTCGCAGTTCTGGCCTTACATTGTGATCGCCGGCGTGCTAATATTTTACAAGGTTGATAGAGTGCATTGACTTGTAATGACATTGTGGGAGTGCTCGTTACGCATTTAAATTGCTCAAGTACTTTGTTTTGTGTAACGAAGAGGAGGGAGAAGGCGATTAACAAGTGAATCCAAATATTGGTGACAGCTATGTGAAATATGAAAGAGAAAAATATTTTTTATTTCAAATTTGTGATTCCTCAGATAAGTGGATGTCTCTAGCTGAATCCCTAAAATTTGCCAGTCGATCAGACGTGAAACATCCGCCACATCATCCACATGCCATGCCCCCCGATTCAGCCATTTGCAACATGGCTCCTATTGCAAGACGCGTGAGCGCAACATGAACCATTGGTGTCAGCGGTTGTGGCCGTCGCTAACCTTCCTGAAGGCATCATTGCATTACCGCACCCCTCCCGCGTGGATCGCTGCAGCTCATTGGGAAACCCTTGATCTTGTGTGATCGGAAGATGGCAGCGTCTTGGTGTCGTATTCCCCCCTGGGGACTTCGTATTAGGAGCTGGGTACCCGGGAGCGGGACCAGTGGAAGGCGGCGGTGTTGGCGTCGGGACTTCTGTGGCAATGATGATGGGAAAGCAATGTCGGAGACGCGACTATGGTATAGGTAGTCGCTCTTCACCGGCATGTCTGCAGGATTGCCTTGGCTGGTTTGTTGTTGTGAAGCCAAAGCTGCGGTTACGGGGTCCCGGTGGCGTATGATGACGGGCAGCAGGTGGTTCGTTCGATGATCTTCTGCGGTGCTAGCTGTGCCTAGTTCTCCTTCGTAGTTCTCTGTCAGAGTCCGAACTGCGCCATTTGGTCGCAGGTGGCTGAGTTCTGGTGCGGATTTTCATACATCTTCACGCGGGGTCTACAGTGTGGGTTGAGTTGTACGGCGAAGTCGGGGTCATTTTCTCAGGGCTTAGGGATGGCAATGAGGCCCGTAAGGGAGAAGTCATGATGATGACGCCTGCATGCTGTCTCGGTGAGACCCTCTTTGGACCGGTGTGTGTGGACTATCTTATGTGTACCGCTTAGCAGTTGTGATGGTATTTCGCCCGGTTTTTCATAATTAACTGGGCAATTTGGTTTCGCTCGGTCTTTCTAATTAACTGAGCCATTCTTTTTTCTTCTTAAATGAATGCAGGAATCCTACCATTTTGAAAGAAAAAATAACAAGACTTAGATGCTTTGGAGCCTTTAACAACAACCTTTCACATTTCATGATGTCACCAGCTCCATGTCGTCGACAACTTGTTGTAGAATAAGAGTACTTAGCTTCACCAGATCAACACCGAGAAAGATGTACCATAGAAATAGCAACTTACATTTTATACCTACTAGAAACATATATAACACCTCTAGTGTCGAGTATCGCAGCCCATGTGCTGCCCTACACGCCATCTCAGCAGGTCTGTATAACGTTAAGTTAATGAAGAAGACAACGACTTCATGCATTAACTGGTTCAATTTACTCCTCATCTAAGTTTAAAAAGAGGCCCCTTGCAGCTTGAGTTTTGGGGTACATAGCCAAACCCGAAAGATATATTAGGTCAGGTCTACCCAGTGCATCCGGGTTCAAAAACTTTAGAGTGAATTCTGGTTTTTACCCTCTATTTTAAATTTTTTGACACTAATTACCCCATTTAGCGTGATTTCATCCGTTTTACCCCATTTAACGAAATTGTTGTCACAATTTACCCTTTTTTTTTGTTCTGACCGGCGGATCCCAATTATCTGGTCCAGCTGGCATGTCACATTGATGGTTTTCTCCCTGCTGAACCGGTCCCCGCAGCTTCTCCCGACCGGCCCGGCCTGATATGAGCGCACAAGATCAGGTCGCTCGCATCCAACGCACAACGCCCAAGTTGGACCGCACCATGCTGGCCTCCATTATTCACGGCACATATCGCTCGCATTTCTTCCGATCACATGCACGATCCTACCCCAAACCACTGCCTCCTTCGCTAGGATGGGGTAGGACTACGTAGCCGACGAGTGGCAAGCAAGAGGCGTGGCCATTGGCGATCGTCGGAGCGGGAGGCAGCCGGTACGACAAACTTCTCCACTCCCATATGCATGACCGCATTCTTTGTTGTTAGGTTTTTTGTGGCTGGATTTTCTCTTAGTCCAGGATGCATATTAAATGGCTTTAGACTACTCGTTTCAGGTTTGAAGAAGTATTCTGATGAGATGACTGAACTTGATTCGCATGGCATGTTACCATTGAATAAATTATAGGAGAAATTGTTATTGATATAATCTGAAATCATGTATGTTTTTCTTCAGTATTATCATATACGATCTCAAGTATGCATGATTCTGTGGTCAGATTAAAGTGGTGTAAATATACTGATATGATCTGAAATTATGTATGTTCGAGCGAGCCTGGCGGGAGCGTGCGGCGGATGCCTGGACGGGCGATGCATCGATTGGGGGCTAGCAACGCAAGCGAGATGCGACTGGAGGCGAGCGTGGCGAGCGGCCGACTTGGGTGTTGTGCATGGTTCACGACACGAGCGGCCTCCATCGGGCCGAGCCGGTCAGGAGAAGTTGCGTGGCCCGGTTCAGCGGTGAGGAAAATAGTCAGGAAAAACCACCGACGTGGCATGCCAGCTGGACCAGACAATTGTGAGTTTGTGACCCACAATTCTGAACGCTCACAAAATTTCAAATGGGGTAAATTATGACAACACTTTTGCTATATGAGGTAAAATGGATGAAAACTCACTAAATGGGGTAATTAGTGTCAAAAATGTCAAAATGGAGGGTAAAAACCGGAATTCACTCAAAACTTTATAATAATTGTGAACAACTTCTATAATAGGATGAGGCGAGAAGATGCACCAGTGCATCCACTGCAAGGATGTGCAAGGCTGTACTCCGTCAACATCATCCCTGCAGTCTACTACTCTTGCATGTTTTATAAAACTAGTGGACCCGTTGCGCCAAATGGCGCAGAGACCTGCTAATTCCATGTTAGCGATGAAAAGAAATTCACGGCTTAATTGATTTTGTTACTGGCAAGCACATGTGACAACAAATTTGAACTCTCTTAGTTGGAGAAAACGGGGGTTTGTTGTCTACAATAGATGGATATACACATTTAAATTTGATAGCATAGAGTTCTATTTGAAACAAAATCTATGTAACAAATCCAATCCCTTTAGTATGAAACAATGGTATTTTGTTGTCTATAATGAGATACATATACACATTCTAATTTGGTAGCATAGATGACTTGTCGTTTGGCGCGAAGGAAGAATTTAAACCAAGAACTAAAAGAGATTACTTCTTTTTGTAGCATATGACGTTTGATGTATGCTCTTTTGTGAAGTGTTGTGAATCAATATAGAAATATTCTGGATCGTTTGCAAACTGATAAAATCGATGCTTAGAAACATGGAACTTTTCAAACCATGTTTTTTTGTTTAATTTAGGAGAATATGATGTTGACTTAGGAGTTGCTTGCGAAAAGGTGCTTAGCAATGAGTCAGCAATTAGACCATCCAATACAGTCAAGTGACACAATAAGGCTTACTTAAGATAATGATAGCATAAAGCATTGTGCCCAGTTTTTAGTAGAGTGGTCAATTACAGCATATAGTAATTTGGATCTAATAGAAGAGATAGAATACAATAACACAGACTGAAGTCGCTACTAAGAGTCGATCAATAAATAATAAGACTGATTTAACAAAAACGTCTTTCCGTGTAAACAAAAGATGGTTGAAAGTTTTTCATCTTGTTCATGAGCCCCTTTCTTCACTGGTCACTATCATGGGTGTTATCCCATACTTCCGTGAAACAATGCTCTCTTTTGGACCTGTAACATAAGAACTATCTGCTAAAAAGACAAAAGATTAATGCCTTTTCCTGACTACATGTGTTAAACCATCAAAGTAAACAATTCTGACTTTGTATGGGTACAACCATAGAAGAAATAAAACTCCACATTCATCATGGCTTAGTTGCACTGTTGCATACTATTGCATTAATAACCATATACACAGTTCTTATCCCATTCACGTATTTTCTTAAGAGCCACACCATAATTCAATTGCATTTTTATTTCTTGCTTCTGATCATGCTACCATAAATAACAAAGGGGACAACTCCTAGTAAGAATATCAATACATGTCTAGAAAACAAAGTAACAAATGTAGAAATGACCATGGACAAAGCAGTGTCCTATGACATATCTTCATCCCGGAGTGCACTGCATGTATAGCCATATATACGCATTTTCATCTCCGGGGTACTCCCTCCGTCCAGAAAAGCTAGTCCGCGCCTAGTACACTGGCTTTTTTTTTTTTGCAAAAACGCCCTTCTACTTTCAAAGCTCTATAAATAAACCCCCTGTCTCCTTCCTCCTCCGGTCGTCCGCGTCTCCAAGGCCAGCCGGCCGTCGCCACGGCCAGCCGCCGCAGCCAGCCGTCTCCTAGAGCAGTCCTGCACCCGCCCATGAACAGGTCTTGCTTCGCCGACAAGCCTGCCCAGGAGCCCGCCCAGGAGGAGGACCTCCGCCGCCCGCCCACGAGGAGGACCTCTGCCGCCCGCCACGAGGAGGGCCTCCACCACCCACCCACCAGCTGGTCCTTCGCCACCCACCACCGCTGCGCCATTCCACTTCACCCACAGCCGCCACGCTGGTCTTCTTCAGCCGCTGCCGTGCTGGTCCACTTTGGCCGCCGGCTAGTTGTGGTGGTGGGCGACGCCTCTGCTGCTGCTCGTGGGCAACAGCGACGCCCCCCGATCCCCGCCCCCGACGCCTCCGCCTCTGGTATAATTTGCCCGCCTCTGATCCTGGGGGATCCAATTTCTCCTCTGATCCTGCAAAATCAAAATCAAAATTGCAATTGAAATTCATTGTCAGGGTCAAAATCAAAATCGAGTTTAATTGATAGAGAGAAACAAAAGGTTGGTACAGAGAGAAAATGTGCAGTGAACATACACTGCATATTGATGTTCAGTGAAGTTGATACAGAGAGAAACAGAAGGTTGGTACAGAGAAAATGTGCAGTGAACATACACATTTTCAGTGAAGTTGATACACTGTCAACTTCCCAAAAATTTAGTTGTCCGAATCAACAGCAGCACTCCACACTGTATCAGTACTCCACAAATACAGACTGCATTCAGTAAAGCAAACTTGTGACTAAATTTTTGTACAGTCACTTTTAACTAACTTTTGACTTAAAAGGTCAAGCTGACCCGTCACTACTTCGCAGATTAGAACAAGAAAATTAGTTAACTGATCATGTACTAACAGCAATTCATTTTGAAGACTTACACTGAATCTTGTGTACTGTAGAATTATACTGTCAAATTCAGATGATAGTAACTGAATTTTCGCTAGTGTCAAATCACTCAAGCAGTAACTGAATTTTCAAACTGAACTCCTTGTTTACTGAACTTATGCTAATGGATTAGTTGTTGTTGAGGTCTTGCAAACTATTGACAAAATTCAGTGATCTTTATAGTCACTAGGAGTACTGGCACTCAAGTGAGAGCAACTATCTCCAGCTACATTTCTTGCCTTGACTCAAACATGCACCGTCTCTAGATTTCCTTGAGATTATTTCCATCAAATTAGCTTGACTCAAACATGCACTCTCTCTAGATTTCTTGCCTTGACTCAAACATGCACTGTCTCTAGATGTCAAGAAAGCATTACCAAAAACCAGAATGAGCCAAATGTTGAAGCTGAAAAGTAGTTATCCAACCAATTAGATAAAAGATCTTGATAAATATACATGTCAATAATTATTTTTGGTCGAAAGTAGCATAATCTAAATTAGCCGATGTGGAATCCTTCAGAACTAATCGGCTGACATAGAAGCGGTGAAATCAATAACACAACAGAACAATAATTAAATGCTTAATTTTACTTAAAGGCATAGACCTGAAAAGTAGTTATCCAACCAATTAGATAAAATACCTTGATTTGAGTATACCTGCACTCAAACCTTTCATTAACAATCGTCTTGTTGGTCTGCACCATATGTACCCAAAGTAAGTTTTCCCTTTCCCTTTTGTTTTTTCATGGAAATATGTAACAGAGAGAGGGTCTGAAAACAGAGATAGCTCGCATGCATGTACGCATGTAAGGATGATTAGAGATAAGTATTAGTTTTTGAATCATTAGGCGTCTATATATAAGGCACATCTACTTCATATTCGTAATCCCTAATCTGAACCCTCTCACCACTGGTAATTACTCTCATAAAACCATATCAGACACACGACACTCATCATTAGTAATGACCGAAGAAAAGAGGCATGAGAGTGTTTCAATAACCTGAATGATTGCTTAAACCAGAAAAGCAATTCCAACAGAAGGCATGATCTTCTTCATTTTTTGATGAACTAAAGGATGAAAGAAGAAGTAACCAACAGAAACCTTAGCCTGTGAAATAAGCGCCTTCTCCTTAAGTTCATATGAAAGAAATGCTAGATTAATTTTTCTCAAATTAATCTTTCATGGCACTGATTTTATGCTTCAGTATTTAGGATATGCCGAACCGACATAACATATAGGAATCCGATCATGACTAACTTTATATACCTATATATGACTACTCTACTACTCCAAAAATTAATATTGTTGTACTTATTGAAGTATAAGATTCTGCAAATTGCTCGAGCTAAATAATCCAGATAGGTGAAGTATGGGTGATACAATGGATCAAAACACCAGTACATCACATCTATATTGGTACTTCCTTCTGAACAAATTCTTACTAATGGGTCTCATTATCAGGAAACTCATGATTCCCAATAACAGACCCACAATGTTAATTTCTGCAGTAACATAATACAGGATGTACCTTCAAATGTTGATTTTAGTCGCTTTCTTTTAGATTTTCCTGCATTGACCAGCTTATCCCTGAAAGTAAAGTTGAATATCATATTAGCAAATTAAAGATTGGAGCATCAGATTAGCAGCTATATATTGCAAGCATGCATTTTTAACTGTAAAAGAACTAATAAAGTGTTTACTTCAAGAAAATACAGCAGGCCAAGCAAAAAATGTATATCTAAATGGTTAACAAAAAAAAATGGAATATCAATCATAATTAGGGTGTGCAGGACCAAATAATTAATATGCCACTCTGGGAAGAAACCTTCAAAACGTACCAGCGATTGTGTTCACATGGTACAATTCGTTCCTCTCATCATCACATGAAAAAAGTACTCCCATAGCCTCACATATGTACTCGGGATGCTGCAAGAAGCAACAAACAACCAAAAAAAGATAAATTTGCATATGTAATACAAAAACATTGAAATTTGACGGTGGAAGGAACATGCAGTGATATACTGAGCCATAAACTACTTTGCAATTATATACTGAACCATAAACGTGTCATTAGCATAAACCACTTATGGAAAAGAAGATAGAACGACACGGGATGGATTCAATGGGAAGTTCCAATTTAACAAGGATGAATTACACACGAGCTTTGGTTGTACGAAAGAGATAAAAGTTCCCACAGATTAATGACCGTGTACAATAGCGATTATAAATTCTAATATTTCTCGGTATAAAGAAAAATCTAGAGAGGTAATTACGGCAACAGAAGAGTCAAACACATCCAATCTTTGCTCAATGAAAACTGAGGAAGAATTCTATAACTATCCTACTCCGCACTGATCATTGCATGATAGCAATATTTGTCTTCTACAGAACTAAATTTCGACAAGCATGTAAGCACCCAATTTTTATCCGAACAGCAACAGTCAATATCCATTGCATCCACACTTATATAGAGGGAGAGAGTAGACCCCCCCCTCCCTCCCCTGCGCACAAAACTGGGAAAGAAAAACTGAGGATAAAGTAAGAGCAGAGTCATGATCAGAGTATTGAGGAATAAGCAGACATAAAGGGTTGTTTTTTTATAACAAAAAGATAAATAGAGACAAGCAGCTGTATTTCTCTGGAAGAACAAAACAAGCCTCTCAAATTGACAAAGAGGGGGGAGGGCTTAGGAACAAGGACCAGGAGAAGCTCATCTTGGATGAATGACAGTGAGAAACATGACAAAGTTTATGTTTTTGTGAAATTTGTTCTGAACCTGCTATGCACATAGAAACCAGAAACTGGGAATAAAAATATTTTGCGCATACCCAATGGAAAGCACCCAGAAAACTGGTTTACATTAGACATTTCTGAAAAAGAGAAAAACTGATCTTCAATTCAGTGTTTTGTTAATCTCACTCTGCCAAGCATCGATGCTATTTAAACTCCCACCGTTTTCATGAAACTAATAAAACAAAACCATCCTTTGGACATGCTTATTGGTTTTACAGTCAAAGAGAGCTTATTAGGCCAATAAACCGTACAATGTGATTTCTTAGGCCAATAAATCACATCACGATACCACTTTCCACATGATTACCATCCTCTCAAATTGTTTGCTCCTTTTGAGTTAAAAAAAACTCCCTGCGGAGCAAATGGTCGAGCTCGCCGTGGGAAGGAACACACCAAAACATGCCAAGAAAAGTGCATTGGTAAAAACAAAACAAAAATAAAACATTACCATCCACGATTCTTATATGCATTCAGTTTCTGCAAGAAGGTAGTACTATATAATCACTAAACAGAGGCACTAACCTGATACTGAATTTATAGAATAAGTGCAAACCCTTTGTTGAGTCCTCTGCAATCTCACACGTTGGATCCAACTAATGTGCTCGTCTTGCCCTGCAAATATATACATGATTCAATCTATTTTCAGAAATTAGGATTTCTATTTTATGTGTGATCCACATAGAACATGAAGACTCACCTAAGCTTAGCTGATGTATCAGCCCCAGAACATTCATGAGCATGTGAGCATCACAAGATGCAAACATCATACTCGTACATACCTGCATTTCTTTATCAGCACTACACATCTCCAGATTTTTTCCAAAATGAGAGTTCAGTAAGCTACCACCTTCAGCCTCCTAATTTATCAGAGAGCAGCATTTGTTAGTATTGAGAAACCTGGAAAGACAAAGAAACATTAGACACATTTGAATAAACGTGTCAACAAAATGAGCGACATAAGATGGAAAAACAACAAAACGAAATTCAGTAAAAAGAAACGCTGCTATAGTCCTTCAATATGTATTTCTAAAACTGATATATCATCTTCATAACATGTTTATTTTCTATCCAAGGCTTGACTGTAGCATAAAATTACACCATGGTAAATCTTGAGAAAGACCAAGCTTCAGTTTCAGGTTTAATAGCTTGGTCACAAATTTTAGGAGAAGGGAAGACAACGGCCAGTGGTCACGAGATGAATTGTGCCTGCTAGTTCAGAAACACCAATACACCTAAACGGAGGAACTTACTTCATGTGCCTGAGCCGCCGATACAACTTTACCAGTGCCAATGGGCTACACTGGTTCGTGCGCGACGACCACGTTGGCCCAGTCCTTGATCTTGTCTGCAAATAAAACGATCATCTCAGCCTACACCTTTTAAGTGACAATATATGAAGATGTTAACAAAGCAAAATTCATAATTCAGATCAGGAAAAATTATTCTAGAAAGTTGATTAATAGCAAGATCTTGTCCTTGCCAAGCAAAATAAAAGTATACTCATCTGTTCATAAGCACATAAACAACTAAGTCAGCTACTACTCAAATGAACTAAAAGGATTGTAATTAATAGGATGGACTGCTCATTTGAAGAAATTTATTAACAAAAACTTTGGATGGTTCAGGTGGATCTGAAACGACCCTTGTTCTCACCTCCTCCTGCGGTCCTGCTCTAACCCCTCAGGCAAAACATCGCACTTTATCCCGCAGGTGATTGTCAGCCTAAGGAAGTAGGCGGCGATCTGTTGGCTTCTCGAAATGCGCTGACCTTAAGCCGTTGCCATGCTTTCTAATGGGCTTCAGAGGTCATCTACACAAAGCAAGCACCTCCAAAGCATCAGTGGTAGGTTCACGGAGGCAAATAGGAACGATCTAAAGTCCATAGTCAACAACACAGACCATCTTCCAAGATCATACAAAGGAACCCACTCCACTACAAGCTTTCTTTCCATATCTACTGATGTGTGCAGAAGAGCCTGGAACAGGGGTCAAACAAGATAAATCAGCCAACCATACAGTTCCAAGTGAGCATCAGGATTAGTATTGATAACTAATCCGGTAATCGTCCAAGAGCACAATGAACTAAGAGGAGATTTACCAGATTTGAGTGTCGGGGAGCGGAGAGGTGGAAGAGGGAGTTGGAGCCGAGCCGTGCCAGCCGGGATCTCGATCCAACTCCGGCCGGTCAGCCCTGTCATCGCCGGCGAGACCACCCCGCCCCAGCACGCCTACCTCCCCCTATCCTTCAATCCTCCCTCCGCATCTTCTCTCCTGCAGGGACGGATCCATGGGGTCGCCCTTTGCGTGCAGGTTCCTGGCGCCGCCGGAGGCAAGATCATCGCGTCCAGCCATTGCCGCTGCCCCTATGCTCACCGCTTCCGCCGATGGCAAGGAGGAGGAGGCGGGCGAGGAAGGCGGAGCTCGGGCGGGGGTGGGAAGGAGGCAGCTGCGAGCAAGGAGAGGGTGCGGCGGGAGGAAAGGAGGAGAGGCCGTGCGGCGGCTGTGGGGATCGGGGGGCATTGGGCAAGGGGGTAGGGTTTGTCTGGCGGCTGGAGTGGGAGTGGGAGTGGGACGAGGCGAGGGTAGGATTGGACGCGGAACGCGCGGAGCAGATTGGCCAAAACTTCCTACACGCGGGGACGACGAACCCAGCCAACAAGCACACGACGCGAGCCCACACGTCATTGGTCAGAGAAGATGACCGTGAGGTGAAAATTGGGTTTTACTGCTGTGAAGATCCAACGGCTCAAACGCATTAGAAGACAGATCCGACGGCCAACGAAGCCCAAATCGAGGGAGCCTGCTCCATGCGAGTTGGCCAGCCTCATTATTGGTTTAAATGGCAAGGAGGAGGAGGCGGGCGAGGAAGGCGGAGCTCGGGCGGGGGTGGGAAGGAGGCAGCTGCGAGCAAGGAGAGGGTGCGGCGGGAGGAAAGGAGGAGAGGCCGTGCGGCGGCTGTGGGGATCGGGGGGCATTGGGCAAGGGGGCTAGGGTTTGTCTGGCGGCTGGAGTGGGAGTGGGACGAGGCGAGGGTAGGATTGGACGCGGAACGCGCGGAGCAGATTGGCCAAAACTTCCTACACGCGGGGACGACGAACCCAGCCAACAAGCACATGACGCAAGCCCACCCGTCATTGGTTAGAGAAGATGACCGTGAGGTGAAAATTGGGTTTTACTGCTGTGAAGATCCAACGGCTCAAACGCATTAGAAGACAGATCCAACGGCCAACGAAGCCCAAATCGGGGGAGCCTGCTCCATGCGAGTTGGCTAGCCTCATTATTGGTTTAAATTATGTGCTAGTTGAGGATATTTTTTAGGACTGTTAGTTGAGGATATTAATATGTTTGGATTTCAATTTCCTGTGACTTTGATGTGGGTGTGTCCTCCGTGCAGCACCGTTTTCTTTGGCAAGTGGTAACGGCTAGACAAAGTGACATCGGCTAGGTGGTGCATTTCGTGTATCGGGTCTCAAGCTCGAGGGTGAAAATTCTTAGGTCTGACCTTCGTTGGCCGCATCTTGCAATGGCTGTGTGTACGTGCTCCTTGATGAAGGCATTGTTTTGGAGTTTGCTCAGATGTGCTCTTTGAGGCGAAAACTCAAGACCCAACCATCAGTGGTTTGATTCGACAATGACGGCGTTTGCACGTCGTTTTCTTCATAGAGGTGTTGCTTTCGAAGAACCTTTCTCGTTATTGTCAAGGAAGATGGATGATGGTGTTCTTTCTTTGTGCGCTTGGTTGGTCGTGTCATCTTTCTTTTTTACATTATTCTTATTTTTATCTTTTTAGCTGTGTACATCCTCTGTATCTTGACTAGCCCTTGATATTTTATTGTTGCAATCAATGATATTATGTCATTGCAAAGGCCAGATGTAATTAGTATAAACATAATATTAATATTTTATCCTTTGTCAATAAATATGTTTGATTGATAACTTGCAGCACTTCAAACTTGGAAGTCAAATGTTCATTGTCGCTTACATGTCACAATCATACGACGGGTTGTTTTGACTATACCATGGATATTTTATGAAGGTGACCTAAAATGTGAAGCGCCATGAGTAAGTGGTTTAGCAAATCCAATGCGATAAGAAAAGGACGGAAGGTGACCAATGTTTCATATAGATATAAAAGAAAAATGTGTTTTGGTTCATGTGGAAATGTCTAACCTGTTGATGGACAAGTGACACCATTCGCCGCCGTCGGCAATAGAGTTCGCCAGGTATTGCTGTGAGAGAGGGTGGAACCATGGAAAAGGAATTCGCTCGCCGTCGCTGTTGCCATCACCTCTCTGTTGGAAATATGCCCTAGAGGCAATAATAAAATAGTTATTATTATATTTCCTTGTTCATGATAATTGTCTATTGTTCATGCTATAATTGTATTAACCGGAAACCGTAATACATGTGTGAATACATAGACCACAGCATGTCCCTAGTGAGCCTCTAGTTGACTAGCTCGTTGATTAATAGATGGTTGTGGTTTCCTGACCATGGACATTGGATGTCGTTGATAACGGGAATGATGTGATGGACAAGACCCAATCCTAAGCATAGCACAAGATCGTGTAGTTCGTTTGCTAGAGCTTTTCTAATGTCAAGTATCATTTCCTTAGACCATGAGATTGTGCAACTCTCGGATACCGTAGGAATGCTTTGGGTGTATCAAACGTCACAACGTAACTGGGTGACCATAAAGGTGCACTACAGGTATCTCCGAAAGTGTCTGTTGGGTTGGCACGAATCGAGACTGGGATTTGTCACTCCGTATGACGGAGAGGTATCTCTGGGCCCACTCAGTAATGCATCATCATAATGAGCTCAATGTGACTATGGAGTTAGCCACGGGATCATGCGTTACGGAAGGAGTAAAGGGACTTGCCGGTAACGAGATTGAACAAGGTATAGGGATACTGACGATCGAATCTCGGGCAAGTAACATACCGATGGACAAAGGGAATTGTATACGGGATTGATTGAATCCCCGACATCGTGGTTCATCCGATTTCATCCGATGAGATCCTCGTGGAACATGTGGGAGCCAATATGGGTATCTAGATCCCGCTATTAGTTATTGGCCGGAGAGGTGTCTCGGTCATGTCTGCATGGTTCCCGAACCCGTAGGGTCTACACACTTAAGGTTCCGTGACGCTAGAGTTGTTATGGGAAATTGTATGTGGTTACCGAAAGTTGTTCGGAGTCTCGGATGAGATCCTGGACGTCACGAGGAGTTCCGGAATGGTCCGGAGGTAAAGATTTATATATGGGAAGTCCTATTTAGGCCACCAGAAAATGTTCGGGATTTTTTGGTATTGTACCGGGAAGGTTCTAGAAGGTTCCGGAGTGGGGCCCACCTGCATGGGGGGACCCACATGAACGTGGGTAGTGGGGGCAAGGCCCCACACCCCTGATCAAGGCGCACCAAGATCCCCCCTTAGAAGGAATAAGATCATATCCCGAAGGGATAAGATCAAGATCCCTAAAAAGGGGGGATAACAATCGGTGGGGAAGGGAAAGGATGGGATTTCTTTCCTCCCACCTTTGCCAACGCCCCAATGGACTTGAAGGGCAAGAAACCAGCCCCCTCCACCCCTATATATAGTGGGGAGGTGCATGGGAGCTGCAACCCTTGCCCCTGGCGCAGCCCTTCCCCCTCCTCCTCCTCCTCCTCCTCCGTAGTGCTTAGCGAAGCTCTGCCGGAGAACCACGAGCTCCATCGCCACCACGTCGTCGTGCTACCGGAGCTCTCCCTCAACTTCTCCTCTCCCCTTGCTGGATCAAGAAGGAGGAGACGTCCCCGGGCTGTACGTGTGTTGAACGCGGAGATGCCGTCCGTTCGGCGCTTGAATCGGATCTTCCGCGATTTGAATCGCCACGTGTACGACTCCATCAAACGCGTTCTTGTAACGCTTCCGCTTAGCATCTCCTAGATTGATTTTGGTGACACGTAGGAAATTTTTGAATTATTACTACGTTCCCCAACAGTGGCATCATGAGCTAGGTCTATGCGTAGATTCTATGCACGAGTAGAACACAAGTAGTTGTGGGCGATGATTTGTTCAATTTGCTTACCGTTACTAGTCCTATCTTGATTCGGCGGCATTGTGGGATGAAGCGGCCCGGACCGACCTTACACGTACGCTTACGTGAGACAGGTTCCACCGACTGACATGCACTTGTTGCATAAGGTGGCTAGCGGGTGTCTGTCTCTCCCACTTTAGTCGGATCGGATTCAATGAAGAGGGTCCTTATGAAGGGTAAATAGCAATTGGCATATCACCGTTGTGACTTTTGCGTAGGTAAGAAACGTTCTTGCTAGAAACCCATAGCAGCCACGTAAACACATGCAACAACAATTAGAGGACGTCTAACTTGTTTTTGCAGGGTATGCTATGTGATGTGATATGGCCAAAAGGATGTGATGAATTATATATGTGATGTATGAGATTGATCATGTTCTTGTAATAGGAATCACGACTTGCATGTCGATGAGTATGACAACCGGCAAGAGCCATAGGAGTTGTCTTAATTTATTGTATGACCTGCGTGTCAATGAAAACGCCATGTAATTACTTTACTTTATTGCTAACCGTTAGCCATAGTAGTAGAAGTAATAGTTGACGAGACAACTTCATGAAGACACGATGATGGAGATCATGGTGTCATGCCGGTGACGATGGTGATCATGCCGCGCCTCGAAGATGGAGATCAAAAGCGCAAGATGATATTGGCCATATCATGTCACTTTATGATTTGCATGTGATGTTTATCATGTTTACATCTTATTTGCTTAGAACGACGGTAGCATAAATAAGATGATCCCTCACTAAAAATTTCAAGAAATGTGTTCCCCCTAAGTATGCACCATTGCGAAGGTTCGTTGTTTCGAAGCACCACATGATGATCGGGTGTGATAGATTCTAACGTTCGCATACAACGGGTGTAAGCCAGATTTACACATGCGAAACACTTAGGTTGACTTGACGAGCCTAGCATGTACAGACATGGCCTCGGAACACGAGAGACCGAAAGGTCGAACATGAGTCGTATAGTAGATGCGATCAACATGGAGATGTTCACCGTTGATGACTAGTCCGTCTCACGTGATGATCGGACACAGCCTAGTCGATTCGGATCATGTATCACTTAGATGACTAGAGGGATGTCTAGCTGAGTGGGAGTTCATTAAATAATTTGATCAGATGAACTTAATTATCATGAACTTAGTCTAAAATTATCTTTACAATCTATCTTGTAGATCCAATCGCCCATGCTAATGTTGCCCTCAACTTCAACGCGTTCCTAGAGAAAACCAAGCTGAAAGACGATGGTAGCAACTATACGGACTGGGTCCGTAACTTGAGGATCATCCTCATAGTTGCCAAGAAAGCATATGTCCTTGAAGCACCGCTAGGTGACGCACCCATTTTCCCAGCAACTCAAGACGTTATGAATGCCTGGCAGTCGCGTAGTGATGATTACTCCCTGGTTCAGTGCGGCATGCTTTACAGCTTAGAACAGGGGCTCCAAAAGCGTTTTGAGCAACACGGAGCATATGAGATGTTCCAAGAGCTGAAAATGGTTTTCCAAGCTCATGCCCGGGTCGAGAGATATGAAGTCTCTGACAAGTTCTACAGTTGTAAGATGGAGGAAAACAGCTCTGTCAGCGAGCATATACTCAAAATGTCTGGGTTGCACAACCGCTTGTCTCAGCTGGGAGTTAATTTCCAGATGACTCGGTCATTGACAGGATCCTCCAGTCGCTTCCACCTAGCTACAAGAGCTTTGTGATGAACTACAATATGCAAGGGATGGAGAAATCCATTCCTGAGTTATATTTAATGCTGAAATCAGCGGAGGTGAAGATCAAAAAGGAACATCAAGTGTTGATGGTGAATAAGACCACTAGTTTCAAGAAAGGCAAGGGTAAGAAGGACGGCAAGGGAGTTGCCGCGCCCGGTAAGTCAGTTGCCGGGAAGAAGCCAAAGAATGGACCCAAGCCTGAGATTGAGTGCTTTTATTGCAAGGGAAATGGTCATTGGAAGCGGAACTGCCCCAAGTACTTAGCGGATAAGAAGGCCAGCAACGCCAAAGGTATATATGATATACAAGTTATTGATGTGTACCTTACCAGCGCTCGTAGTAACTCCTGGGTATTTGATACCGGTGCGGTTGCTCACATTTGTAACTCAAAACAGGAGCTGCGGAATAAGCGGAGACGGCGAAGGACGAGGTGACGATGCGGGTCGGGAATGGTTCCAAGGTCGATGTGATCGCCGTCGGCACGCTACCTCTATATTTACCTTCAGGATTAGTTTTAAACCTCAATAATTGTTATTTAGTGCCAGCTTTGAGCATGAACATTGTATCTGGATCTCGTTTAATGCGAGATGGCTACTCATTTAAATCCGAGAATAATGGTTGTTCTATTTATATGAGAGATATGTTTTATGGTCATGCCCCGCTGGTCAATGGTTTATTTTTATTGAATCTCGAACATGATGTTACACATATTCATAGTGTGAATGCCAAAAGATGTAAGGTTGATAATGATAGTCCCACATACTTGTGTCACTACCGCCTTGGTCACATTGGTGTCAAACGCATGAAGAAACTCCATGCTGATGGACTTTTGGAGTCTCTTGATTATAAATCATTTGACACGTGCGAACCATGCCTCATGGGTAAAATGACCAGGACTCCATTCTCCGGAACAATGGAGTGAGCAACCAACTTGTTGGAAATAATACATACTGATGTATGCGGTCCAATGAGCGTTGAGTCTCGCGGTGGCTATCGTTATGTTCTCACCCTCACTGATGACTTAAGTAGATATGGGTATGTCTACTTAATGAAACACAAGTCTGAGACCTTTGAAAAGTTCAAGGAATTTCAGAGCGAGGTAGAGAATCAACATGACAGGAAAATAAAGTTCTTACGATCAGATCGTGGAGGAGAATACTTGAGTCACGAGTTTGGCACGCACTTAAGGAAATGTGGAATTATTTCACAACTCACGCCGCCTGGAACACCTCAGCGTAATGGTGTGTCCGAACGTCATAATCGCACTCTATTGGATATGGTGCGATCTATGATGTCTCTTATCGATCTACCGCTATCATTTTGGGGTTATGCTTTAGAGACTACCGCATTCACTTTAAATAGGGCACCGTCTAAATCCGTTGAGACGACACCGTATGAATTATGGTTTGGGAAGAAACCTAAGCTGTCGTTTCTGAAAGTTTGGGGATGCGATGCTTATGTCAAGAAACTTCAACCTGAAAAGCTCGAACCCAAATCGAAAAAATGCGTCTTCATAGGATACCCGAAGGAAACTATTGGGTATACCTTCTACCTCAGATCCGAAGGCAAGATCTTTGTTGCCAAGAATGGATCCTTTATGGAGAAAGAGGTTCTCTTGAAAGAAGTAAGTGGGAGGAAAGTAGAACTTGATGAGGTACCCCCTCTTGAACCGGAGAGTAGCGCAGCTCAGGAAGATGTTTCTATGGTGCCTGCACCGACTAGAGAGGAAGTTAATGATGATGATCATGAAACTTCGGGTCAAGTTGCTACTAAACTTCGTAGGTCCACGAGGACACATTCCGCACCAGAGTGGTACGGCAACCCTGTCCTGGAAATCATGTTGTTAGACAACGGTGAACCTTCGAACTATGAAGAAGCGATGGCGGGCCCGGATTCCAACAAATGGCTTGAAGCCATGAAATCCGAGATAGGATCCATGTATGAAAACAAAGTATGGACTTTGACGGACTTACCCGATGATCGGCAAGCAATAGAGAATAAGTGGATCTTTAAGAAGAAGACTGACGCGGATGGTAATGTGACCGTCTATAAGGCTCGGCTTGTCGCTGAGGGTTATCGACAAGTTCAAGGGGTTGACTACGATGAGACCTTCTCACCCGTAGCGAAGCTGAAGTCCGTCCGAATCATGTTAGCAATTGCCGCATTCTATGATTATGAGATCTGGCAAATGGACGTCAAAACGGCATTCCTTAATGGTCTCCTTAAGGAAGAATTGTATATGATGCAGTCGGAAGGTTTTGTCGATCCTAAGAATGCTGACAAAGTATGCAAGCTCCAGCGCTCCATCTATGGGCTGGTGCAAGCATCTCGGAGTTGGAACATTCGCTTTGATGAAATGATCAAAGTGTTTGGGTTTATACAGACTTATGGAGAAGCCTGTATTTACAAGAAAGTGAGTGGAACTCTGTAGCATTTCTCTTATTATATGTGGATGACATACTGTTGATGGGAAATGATATAGAACTTTTGGAAAGCATAAAGGCCTACTTGAATAAGTGTTTTTCAATGAAGGACCTTGGAGAAGCTGCTTACATATTAGGCATCAAGATCTATAGAGATAGATCGAGACGCCTCATTGGTCTTTCACAAAGCACATACCTTGACAAGATATTGAAGAAGTTCAATATGGATCAGTCCAAGAAGGGGTTCTTGCCTGTATTGCAAGGTGTGAGATTGAGCGCAGCTCAACGCCTGACCTCGGCAGAAGAAAGAGAAAAGATGAGTGTCATCCCCTATGCCTCAGCCATAGGCTCTATTATGTATGCCATGCTGTGTACCAGACCTGATGTGAACCTTACCATAAGTTTGGTAGGGAGGTACCAAAGTGATCCCGGAATGGAACACTGGACAGCGATCAAGAATATCCTGAAGTACCTGAAAAGGACTAAGGATATGTTTCTCGTTTATGGAGGTGCCGAAGAGCTCGTCATAAAGGGTTACGTCGATGCTAGCTTTGACACGGATCTGGATGACTCCAAGTCACAAACCGGATACGTGTACATTTTGAATGGTGGGGCAGTCAGCTGGTGCAGTTGCAAGCAAAGCGTCGTGGCGGGATCTACATGTGAAGCGGAGTACATAGCTGCTTCGGAAGCAGCTCAGGAAGGAGTCTGGATGAAGGAGTTTATCACCGACCTAGGAGTGATTCCCAATGCGTCGGGCCCGATGACTCTCTTCTGTGACAACACTGGAGCTATTGCCATTGCCAAGGAGCCCAGGTTTCACAGAAAGACCAAGCACATCAAGCGCCGCTTCAACTCCATTCATGAATATTTTCAAGATGGAGACATAGATATTTGTAAAGTACATACGGATCTGAATGTCGCAGATCCGTTGACTAAACCTCTTCCCCGAGCAAAACATGATCAGCACCAGAACTCTATGGGTGTTCGATTCATCACAATGGAACTAGATTATTGACTCTAGTGCAAGTGGGGGACTGTTGGAAATATGCCCTAGAGGCAATAATAAAATGGTTATTATTATATTTCCTTGTTCATGATAATTGTCTATTGTTCATGCTATAATTGTATTAACCGGAAACCGTAATACATGTGTGAATACATAGACCACAACATGTCCCTAGTGAGCCTCTAGTTGACTAGCTCGTTGATCAATAGATGGTTGTGGTTTCCTGACCATGGACATTGGATGTCGTTGATAATGGGATCACATCATTAGGAGAATGATGTGATGGACAAGACCCAATCCTAAGCATAGCATAAGATCGTGTAGTTTGTTTGCTAGAGCTTTTCTAATGTCAAGTATCATTTCCTTAGACCATGAGATTGTGCAACTCCTGGATACCGTAGGAATGCTTTGGGTGTATCAAACGTCACAACGTAACTGGGTGACCATAAAGGTGCACTACAGGTATCTCCGAAAGTGTCTGTTGGGTTGGCACGAATCGAGACTGGGATTTGTCACTCCGTATGACGGAGAGGTATCTCTGGGCCCACTCGGTAATGCATCATCATAATGAGCTCAATGTGACTAAGGAGTTAGCCATGGGATCATGCGTTACGGAACGAGTAAAGAGACTTGCCGGTAACGAGATTGAACAAGGTATAGGGATACCGACGATCGAATCTCGGGCAAGTAACATACCGATGGACAAAGGGAATTGTATACGGGATTGATTGAATCCCCGACATCGTGGTTCATCCGATGAGATCATCGTGGAACATGTGGGAGCCAATATGGGTATCCAGATCCTGCTATTGGTTATTGGCCGGAGAGGTGTCTCGGTCATGTCTGCATGGTTCCCAAACCCGTAGGGTCTACACACTTAAGGTTCCGTGACGCTAGAGTTGTTATGGGAAATTGTATGTGGTTACCGAAAGTTGTTCGGAGTCTCGGATGAGATCCCGGACGTCACGAGGTGTTGGGGAACGTAGTAATAATTCAAAAATTTCCTACGTGTCACCAAGATAAATCTAGGAGATGCTAGCAACAAGTGAGAGGGAGTGCATCTTCATACCCTTGAAGATCGCTAAGCGAAAGCGTTACAAGAACGCGGTTGATGGAGTCGTACTCGCGGCGATTCAAATCGCGGAAGATCCGATTCAAGCGCCGAACGGACGGCGCCTCCGCGTTCAACACACGTACAGCCCGGGGACGTCTCCTCCTTCTTGATCCAGCAAGGGGAGAGGAGAAGTTGAGGGAGAGCTCCGGCAGCACGACGGCGTGGTGGTGGAGCTTGCGGTTCTCCGACAGGGCTTCGCCAAGTACTACGGAGGAGGAGGAGTTGGAGGGGGGAAGGGCTGCGCCAGGGGAAGGGGTGCAGCTCCCATGCACCTCCCCACTATATATAGGGGTGGAGGGGGCTGGTTTCTTGCCCTCCAAGTCCATTGGGGCGTTGGCAAAGGTGGGAGGAAAGAAATCCCATCATTTCCCTTCCCCACCGATTGTTATCCCCCCTTTTTAGGGATCTTGATCTTATCCCTTCGGAATATGATCTTATTCCTTCTAAGGGGGGATCTTGGTGCGCCTTGACCAGGGGTGTGGGGCCTTGCCCCCACTACCCATGTTCATGTGGGTCCCCCCATGCAGGTGGGCCCCACTCTGGAACCTTCTAGAACCTTCCCGGTACAATACCGAAAAATCCCGAACATTTTCCGGTGGCCAAAATAGGACTTCCCATATATAAATCTTTACCTCCGGACCATTCCGGAACTCCTTGTGACGTCCGGGATCTCATCCGAGACTCCGAACAACTTTCCCATAACAACTCTAGCGTCACGGAACCTTAAGTGTGTAGACCCTACGGGTTCGGGAACCATGCAGACATGACCGAGACACCTCTCCGGCCAATAACCAATAGAGGGATCTGGATACCCATATTGGCTCCCACATATTCCACGATGATCTCATCGGATGAAATCGGATGAACCACGATGTCGGGGATTCAATCAATCCCGTATACAATTCCCTTTGTCCATCAGTATGTTACTTGCTCGAGATTCGATCGTCGGTATCCCTATACCTTGTTCAATCTCGTTACCGGCAAGTCTCTTTACTCATTCCGTAACGCATGATCCCGTGGCTAACTCCTTAGTCACATTGAGCTCATTATGATGATGCATTACCGAGTGGGCCCAGAGATACCTCTCCGTCATACGGAGTGACAAATCCCAGTCTCGATTCGTGCCAACCCAACAGACACTTTCGAAGATACCTGTAGTGCACCTTTATGGTCACCCAGTTACGTTGTGACGTTTGATACACCTAAAGCATTCCTACGGTATCCGGGAGTTGCACAATCTCATGGTCTAAGGAAATGATACTTGACATTAGAAAAGCTCTAGCAAACGAACTACACGATCTTGTGCTATGCTTAGGATTGGGTCTTGTCCATCACATCATTCTCCTAATGATGTGATTCCGTTATCAACGATATCCAATGTCCATGGTCAGGAAACGACAACCATCTATTGATCAACGAGCTAGTCAACTAGAGGCTCACTAGGGACATGATGTGGTCTATGTATTCACACATGTATTACGGTTTCCGGTTAATACAATTATAGCATGAACAATGGACAATTATCATGAACAAGGAAATATAATAATAACCATTTTATTATTGCCTCTAGGGCATGTTTCCAACAGTCTCCCACTTGCACTAGAGTCAATAATCTAGTTACATTGTGATGAATCGAACACCCATAGAGTTCTGGTGCTGATCATGTTTCGTTCGTGGAAGAGGTTTAGTCAACGGATCTGCGACATTCAGATCCGTATGTACTTTACAAATATCTATATCTCCATCCTGAATGTAACCACGAATGGAGTTGAAGCGGTGCTTGATGTGCTTGGTCTTCTTGTGAAACCTGGGCTCCTTGCCAATGGCAATAGCTCCAGTGTTGTCACAGAAGAGAGTCATCGGGCCCGACGCATTGGGAATCACTCCTAGGTCGGTGATGAACTCCTTCATCCAGACTCCTTCCTGCGCTGCTTCCGAAGCAGCCATGTACTCCGCTTCACATGTAGATCCCGCCACGACGCTTTGCTTGCAACTGCACCAGCTGACTGCCCCACCATTCAAAATGTACACGTATCCGGTTTGTGACTTGGAGTCATCCAGATCTGTGCCAAAGCTAGCATCGACGTAACCATTTACGACGAGCTCTTCGGCACCTCCATAAACGAGAAACATATCCTTAGTCCTTTTCAGGTACTTCAGGACATTCTTGACCGCTGTCCAGTGTTCCATTCCAGGATCACTTTGGTACCTCCCTACCAAACTTATGGCAAGGTTCACATCAGGTCAGGTACACAGCATGGCATACACAATAGAGCCTATGTCCGAGGCATAGGGGATGACACTCATCTTTTCTCTTTCTTCTGCCGAGGTCGGGCGTTGAGCTGCGCTCAATCTCACACCTTGCAATACAGGCAAGAACCCCTTCTTGGACTGATCCATATTGAACTTCTTCAATATCTTGTCAAGGTATGTGCTTTGTGAAAGACCAATGAGGCGTCTCGATCTATCTCTATAGATCTTGATGCCTAATATGTAAACAGCTTCTCCAAGGTCTTTCATTGAAAAACACTTATTCAAGTAGGCCTTTATGCTTTCCAAAAGTTCTATATCATTCCCCATCAACAGTATGTCATCCACATATAATATGAGAAATGCTACAGAGCTCCCACTCACTTTCTTGTAAATACAGGCTTCTCCATAAGTCTGTATAAACCCAAATGCTTTGATCATTTCATCAAAGCGAATGTTCCAACTCCGAGATGCTTTATCTATGGCTTGCCGATCATCGGGCAAGTCCGTCAAAGTCCATACTTTATTTTCATACTTGGATCCTATCTCGGATTTCATGGCTTCAAGCCATTTGTTCGGCGCTTGAATCGGATCTTCCGTGATTTGAATCGCCGCGAGTACGACTCCATCAACCGCGTTCTTGTAACGCTTCCGCTTAGCAATCTTCAAGGGTATGAAGATGCACTCCCTCTCACTTGTTGCTAGCATCTCCTAGATTGATCTTGGTGACACGTAGGAAAATTTTGAATTATTACTACGTTCCCCAACACTCTCTCCGTCGTGGCGGCGGTGTCCTCAGATCGGGAGGGTTGGGGCATGACCGTGAGAGGAGGTGGGGGGAGCGTGTGCCCATCGCGACCATCTGTTCAGGATCGGACGTCAAATCGTGGCAATTAAGCAGAGGCTTGCGATTCGGCTTCTGGAATAGCGGCCACGGACAACCGGCCCACAAGTGGCCCACGCAAGAGTGACGCAACGGTGAATTGGACAATCAAGAATGACCCAGAGCTAAGATCCGACGAACAAAATTCCTGATAGCCCAAGAGGGCTCCATTTAGGCTCGGTTTTACTGTCCTTAATAATGTCATTGATTTTACGCTAAGATTCATGCAAGCATTTTCTTTTGTCTTTTTTCTTTTTCTTTCTAATTTGGTTGAGTCATTTAGATATGCAATAAGTAGAGCACGTCTAGATGTGCCATAGACATACCCTATTAAATTATGCATGACCTATTGGTTCCTTCAAAATAATTGTATGACTTATTGCTATTGGAGACACGGGTCCACACACCCCCGCCGGAGACAGCTCCACATGCCCCCGCCGGTGTGATATGCACAACAATAGCAGGGGGAAAGAGTGGGGGGGAATATTATTCCTACACTGAAACAACACCGCCGCTTTGCCGCTCCAAACCTAACTCAAAAACTCCCTAAAGAATACCTGAAAAAGTCACCCATGACGCTGCACGACAAGTCCGGGCCTGATGTCGAGCTGGACGCAATACATAACCATGCATCGACTCCCTCAAGCCGGGTGCCCATTGAAGATCATAGCGCTGGATCGCAAACGCCACCGTGGAGCACTGCCCGAGGAAGACCACAGCTCGAACACGCATCTCCTTCATCATCCCGCAGCAACCCTCCAACTCGTCCACAAGCAGGCCACCCCCCATCAGGACCTCCTCGATGACGCCGACGCCACACAGGCTTTACCCAGCGACACGCCCTGACAGCGACGACGAAGGGAGTACATGGGGCGGTGGCTAGGGTTTTGGTCGTCTACCTGGTCCTCCATCTCCACGAAAAGGTGAGCTTCAGTTAGCACTGCTGCCGTATATTACTAGTTTGTAGTATTATTTTGGGTGATCACTGGACTACTGCACTATTTCCATAATACAGCTCTCTACATGCTTAGATTGGTATCTTCAAGATGACGAAAGATGTTCCATGTGTCCCCCCAAATCCATTTTCCATGACTTTCTTTGGAAGCTGATGCGATAGCGGGCGTGGCTAACACGCGCGCACGCGCGCGTCCTAGCCCGCACTCTCGATTTTCGACCAGACTCGACTCGCATGGTGTCACGCGCTCGTCTCGGCGTCCGTCGTCGCTACTGTGACGACGTCCGCCTCGACTCACGTGATGCTAAGACAGGGTGGCAGTGGTCTCACGTGCTCGTCTTGGCGTCCGTCGTCGCTACCGCGACGACGTCTGCCTCGACTCGCGTGACGGTAAGACAGGGTGGGCGTGGTGTCACGTGCTTGTCTCGGCGTCCGTCGTTGCTACCGCGACGACGTCCGCCTCGACTCGCGTGACGCCAAGACAGGGTGGCCGTGGTGTCATGTGCTCGTCTCGGCGTCCGTCGTCGCTACCGCGACGACGTCCGCCTCGACTCGCTTGACGCTAAGACAGGGTGGCCGTGGTGGCACACGCTCGTCTCGGCGTCCGTCGTCGCTACCGCGACGACGTCCGCCTCGACTCACGTGACGCTAAGACAGGGTGGCAGTGGTCTCACGTGCTCGTCTCGGCGTCCGTCGTCGCTACCGCGACGACGTCTGCCTCGACTCGCTTGACGCTAAAACAGGTTGGGGTAGCGACGATGGACGTCGAGAACGAGCACGGGGACACACGCCCACCCTGTCTTAGCGTCGTAGTGACAACGGACGCCGAGACGAGCACGGACAACCACTGCCACCCGTTTACCGTCACGTGAGTCGAGGCGGACATCGTCGTGGTAGCGACGACGGACGCCGAGACGAGCACGTGACACCATGGCCACCCTGTCTTAGCGTCACACAAGTCGAGGCGGACGTCATCGCGGTAGCGACGACGGACACCGAGATGAGCATGTGACACCACGGCCACCCTGTTTTAGCGTCAAGCGAGTCGAGGCAGACGTCGGCACGGTAGCGACGACGGACGCCGAGACAAGCATGGGAGACCACGCCCACCCTGTCTTAGCGTCGGTAGCGACAACGGACGCCGAGACGTGCACGGGACACCACTGCCACCCTGTCTTAGCGTCACGCGAGTCGAGACGGACATCGTCGTGGTAGCGACGACGGACGCCGAGACGAGCACGTGACACCACGGCCACCCTGTCTTAGCGTCACGCGAGTCGAGTCGGACGTCGTCGCTGTAGCGACGACGGACACTGAGATGAGCTTGTGACACCACGGCCACCCTGGAAGGGGGAGGAGAGCGAGCGGAGTGAGGAGCGGCGCCGTGGGGTACTTGTGGTGGGGGCGGGTTTGGTAGGGTGGGGCGGTGCGGGGTGCGGACGACGGACGCCGAGACGAGCACGTGAGACCTGCCACCCGTCTTAGCGTCAAGTGAGTCGAGGCGGACGTGTCCGCGTGTAGCGACGACGAACGCCGAGACGACTGTGCCACCACGGCACACCCTGTCTTAGCGTCAAAGCGAGTCGAAGGCGGACGTCGTCGCGGTAGCGACGACGGAGCCAGCGCGACGAGCAGTGACACCACGGCCACCTGTCTTGAGTCACACGAGTCGAGGCGGAACTCATGCGCGGTAGCGACGACGGACGCCGAGAAAGCACGTGACACCACGGCCACCCTGTCTTACCGTCACGTGAGTCGAGGCAGACGTCGTCGCCGAGCGGTGGGGTGGTTAGCGACGACGGACGCCGAGACGAGCACGTGACACCACGCACCCTGTCTTAGTCACGCGAGTCGAGGGGAGCGTCGGGTCGGGTGGTACGAGACGGCGCCGAGACTGCACGTGACACCACTGCCACCCTGTCTTAGCGTCACGCGAGTCGAGGCGGACGTCGTCGCGGTAGCGATGACAGAGAAGAGACGAGCACGTGACCACCACGGCCACCCTGTCTTAGCGTCACGCGAGTCGAGGGGGACGTCGTCGTGGTAGGACGAAGGACGCCGAGACGAGCACGTGCCACCACGGCCACCCTGTCTTAGCGTCAAGCGGAGTCGAGAGGACGTCGTCGTGGGTAGCGACGACGGACGCCGAGACAAGCACGTGACACCACGGCCACCCTGTCTTAGCGTCACGCGAGTCGCGGCGGACGTCGCGTCGGTGGTGGTAGCGAGGAATGGACGCGAGACAAGCACCGTGACACCACGGCACACCTGTCTTAGCGTCACGCGAGTCGAGGCGGAGTCGTCGCGGTAGCGGGACGGACGCGAGACGAGCACGTGACACACGGGCACCCTGTCGAGTACGGAGTGAGGTCGCAGCGGTAGCGACGACGGACCGGAGTGCACGTACACCACTGCGACCCCTTGTCTTAGCGTCACGCGAGTCGAGGCGGACATCATCGCGTGGTAGCGACGACGGACGCCGAGACGAGCAAGTGACACCACAGCCCACCCTGTTTTAGCGTCACGCGAGTCGAGGCAAACGTATCGCGGGAGCGACGACGGACGCCAAGACGAGCATGTGCAACCACGGCCACCTGTTTAGGTACGTGAGTCGAGGCGAACGTCGTCGCGGTAGCGACGATGGACGTCGAGACGAGCACGGGACCCACGCCCACCCTGTCTTAGCGTCGGTAGTGACAACGGACGCCGAGACGAGCACGGGACACCACTGCCACCCTGTCTACCGTCACGTGAGTCGAGGCGGACATCGTCGTGGTAGCGACGACGGACGCCGAGACGAGCACGTGAAACCATGGCCACCCTGTCTTAGCGTACACAAGTGAGCGGACGGGACGTCATCGCGGTAGCGACGACGGACACCGAGTATGAGCATGTGACACCACGGCCACCCTCGTTTTAGCGTCAAGCGAGTCGAGGCAGACGTGGCACGGTAGCGACGACGGACGCCGAGACAGCATGGAGACCACGCCCACCCTGTCTTAGCGTCGGTAGCGACAACGGAAGCCGGAGAACGTGCACGGGACACCACTGCCACCCTGTCTTAGCGTCAGCGAGTCGAGACGGACATCGTCGTGTAGCGACGACGGACGTCCGAGACGAGCACGTGACACCACGGCCCACCCGTCTTAGCGTCACGCGAGTCGAGTCGGACGTCGCGCGGTGCGACGACGGACTGAGATGAGATTGTGACACACGGCCACCCTGCTATGCGTCAAGCGAGTCGAGGCAGACGTCGTCGCGGTCGTCGGTAGCGACGACGGACGCCGAGACGAGCACGTGGAGACACTGCCACCCTGTCTTAGCGTCACGTGAGTCGAGGCGGACGTCGTCCGTCGGGTAGCGACGACGGACGCGAGACGAGCGGTGTCACCACGGCCACCTGTCTTAGCGTCAAGCGAGTCGAGGCGGACGTCGTCGCGGTAGCGACGACGGACGCCGAGACGAGCACGTGACACCACGGCCACCCTGTCTTGGCGTCACACGAGTCGAGGCGGACTTCGTCGCGGTAGCGACGACGGACGCCGAGACAAGCACGTGACACCACGGCCACCCTGTCTTACCGTCACGTGAGTCGAGGCAGACGTCGTCGCGGTAGCGACGACGGACGCCGAGAGAGCACGTGACACCACGGCACACCTGTCTTAGCGGTCACGCGAGTCGAGGGGACGTCGTCGCGGGGGGGTAGCGACGACGGACGCCGAGACTTGCACGTGACAACCATGCCACACTGTCTTAGCGTCACGCGAGTCGAGGACGGACGTCGTCGCGTAGCGATGACAGACGCCGAGACGAGCACGTGACACCCACGGCCAACCCTGTCTTAGCGTCACGCGGTCGAGGGGGACGTCGTCGTGGTAGGGACGACGGACCGCGAGACGAGCAGTGGCCACCACGGATCCACCCTGTCTTAGCGTAAAGCGAGTCGAGGCGGACGTGTCGGTTGGGCGGTAGCACGACGGACGCCGAGACAAGCACGACACCACGGCCACTCTGTCTTAGCGTTCACGCGGTCGAGGCGGACGTCGTGCGGGTAGCGAGGTATGGACGCCGAGCAAGCACGGGACACCACGGCCACCCTGTCTTAGCGTCACGCGAGTGGGCGGACGTCGTCGCTGGTAGCGTACGGACGGAGCTGAGACGAGCACGTGACACCAGGGCACCTGTCTGGAGAGTCACGGGAGGAGGGGGGACGCGTGCGTCTGGGGGGTTTAGCGACGACGGAGCCGAGACGTGCACGTGACACACACTGCGACCCTTTTTTGTCGTCGTCACGCGAGTCGAGGCGGACATCATCGCGGGGTACGACGACGGACGCCGAGACGAGCACGGACACCACAGCCACCTGTCTTAGCGTCACGCGGAGTTCGAGGCAAACGTCATCCGCGGGAGCGACGACGGACGCCAAGACGAGCATGTGACACCACCGGCACCCACCTGTCTTAGCGTCACGTGAGTCGAGGCGGCGTCGTGCGGTAGCGACGATGGACTCGAGACGACACGGGACACCACGCCCAACCCTGTCTTACGCGTCGGTAGCGACAACGGACGCCGAGACGAGCACGGGACAACCACTGCCACCCTGTCTACCGTCACGTGAGTCGAGGCGGACATCGTCGTGTAGCGACAGGACGCCGAGACGAGCACGTGACACCACGGCCACCCTGTCTTAGCGTCACACAAGTCGAGGCGGACGTCATCGCGGTAGCGACGACGGACACCGAGATGAGCATGTGACACCACGGCCACCCTGTTTTAGCGTCAAGCGAGTCGAGGCAGACGTCGTCGCGGTAGCGACGACGGACGCCGAGACAAGCATGGGACACCACGCCCACCCTGTCTTAGCGTCGGTAGCGACAACGGACGCCGAGACGAGCACGGGACACCACTGCCACCCTGTCTTAGCGTCACGCGAGTCGAGGCGGACATCGTCGTGGTAGCGACGACGGACGCCGAGACGAGCACGTGACACCACGGCCACCCTGTCTTAGCGTCACGCGAGTCGAGGCGGACGTCTCGCGTTAGCGACGACGGACACTGAGAGAGCATGTGACACCACGGCACCCTGTTATAGCGTCAAGCGAGTCGAGGCAGACTCGTGCGCGTCGCTGTAGCGACGACGGACGCCGAACGAGCACGTCAACCACTGCCACCCTGTCTTTAGCGTCACATGAGTCGAGGCGGACGTGTCGGGTAGCGACGACCGACGCCGAGACGAGCACGTGACACCACGGCACCTTCTTGGCGTCACACGAGTCGAGGCGGACGTCGTCCACGGGGGGTAGCGACGACGGACGCCGAGACAAGCACGTGACACCACGGCCACCCTTCTTACCGTCCCGAGTAGCGAGGCAGACGTCGTCGCGGTAGGTGGAGCGACGAAGGACGCCGAGACGACACGTGACACCAGGCCACCCCTGTCTTAGGTCACGCGAGTCGAGCGGACATGTCGCTCAGTCCTGCGGAGGTCGGTACGACGACGACGCCGAGACGTGACACGTGACACCACTGCCACCCTGTCTTAGGGTCACGCGAGTCGAGGCGGACGTCGTCGCGTGGTAGCGATGACGGACGCCGAGACGAGCACGTGCACCACGGCCACCCTGTCTTAGCGTCACGCGAGTCGAGGGGGACGTTCGTCGTGGTAGTGACGACGGACGCCCGAGACGAGCACGTGCACCATGCCACGCTGTCTTAGCATCCACGCGATCGAGGCGGACGACCATCGCTGGATAGCGATGAACGGACGCCGAGACGAGCACGGGACACACTGCCCCCATGCCCTTGCGTGACGCGAGTCGGGCGGACAGCGACATCGTCGAGCCTGTGACAGCCGACCTCCCGCATCCCCGTACGGCGCAGACTCCTTCGTACTGACTACGTTAAGCGTGGTCCGGCAGTCGTCTGCCGGGGAGCTGCGTGGTCCTGGGTGGTAGCGACGACGGACGCCGAGACGAGCACTGACACCACGGCCACCTGTCTTAGGGTCACGCAGTAGTCGAGGCGGACGTCGTCGCGCGGTAGCGACGACGGACGCCGAGACAGCACGGACACCAGCCCCTGTTAGATGATGAGTCGACGAGTAGCGAGGACGACGACGTCGAGACGAGCACGTGACACCACGGCCCACCCTGTCTTAGCGTCATGCGAGTCGAGGCGAACATCGTCCGGGAGCGAGACGGACGCCAGACGAGCACGTGACACCACGGCCACCCTGTCTTAGCGTCCGTGAGTCGAGGCGGACGTCGTCGCGGTACGCGACGACGCGAGACGAGCACGGGACACCACGCCACCCTGTTTAGCATCCGGTACGAAACGGCCCCGAGGACGAGCACGGGACCACTGCCCCCCTGTCTTAGCGTCAGCGAGTCGAGGCAGGACATCGTCGTGGTAGCGACGACAGACGCCGAGACGAGATACGTGACACCACGGCCACCTGTCTTAGGTCCACGCGTAGTCGAGGCGGACGTCGTCGCGTGGGTAGCGACGACGGACACCGAGATGAGCATGTGACACCACGGCCACCTGTTTTAGCTCAAGCGAGTCGAGGCAGACGCTGTGCGGGTAGCGACGACGGACGCCGAGACAAGGATGGACACCACGCCCACCCTTTCTTAGCGTGCGGATGGGCGGGTAGCGACGAACGGACGCGAGACGAGCACGGGGACAACACTGCCCACCCTGTCTTAGGTCAAGCGAGTCGAGCGGAATCGTCAGGTAGCGAAGACGGACGCCGAGAGAGCAC